>JBBDGP010000091.1:3837500-4437500 GCA_037952835.1 Lithobates septentrionalis | reverse complement strand
AAGACATCACTTCCCATAGCTCAGTGTACGTGAGTGTGGGAGACAGCAGGCAGCATGCCCAGGCCTAGAAAGAACAAGTGACCAATTCATTGTAATGAAGGAGTCATTCGTCTTGTCAGACAACGTCCAGCAATATATGACATCAGAGATCCATTTTACAAAGATCATGCAAAGAAGGAGAGAGCATGTTTGGAAGTGCCTTGCATATATTATGAAAACTGGGACTCTTTATCGGCTACAGAATGGTCAGCAAAAAGTAAGTGGTTTATATATGCTGCTTATCACTTTGCAGCTTCACCTATTTATTCCTATAGAGGGGGCAGGACTGCAGCAGCTTGCAGAGAAGGACACAGGGTTAGTTGCAGGCAATCAGTGAATAGTAATAAAGTGCAGTAACAGCTAGCAACCAATGGATAAGTGGTAATATTGTGCAGTAACCTCTAGCAACCAATGGCTGATGGCTAATAATGTGCAGTAACCTCTAGCAACCAACAGGTGAGCGGTAATAATGTCCAGTAACCTCTAGAAACCAAAGCGTGAGTGGTAATAATCTGCAGTAACCTCTAGCAACCAATGGGTGAACAGTAATGATGTGCAGTAACCTTTGGCAACCAGTGAATGGTAATAATGTGTACTATGTTCTTCTGGTGGGGCCTGCTTCCCCTGCCGGGAGAACACAGTGGTTTTGCAGGAGGGAATCCCCTGTCAACACTGTCTGTGTTGATGGGGGAATCTAGCTATTTTCTCCGTCTAAGCTGGTTTAAGTCTGTGTGTGTGGGAGGCCCAAAATAATATTTGCCCAAGGTCCAAACAATATTAAAGATGGCCCTGACCACATCCTTCAGCACATCACAGATTATTCTGCAGGTGTCATGGATACTATAGCTTGCGGTTGTTTTCCCACCAGCAAATCATTATGCAGCCTAGCAAATGAATGACCTATGGCCAGGTAAAGAAAAATTCTTTGAACTTGGTATTGTCTTAATGTTTTGCAGTGCACTGATTAAAAACATGATGGAGAAGTCTCAAAGACTGTTACATCCATTATCCCCGTAAACTGCGAGAAAGAATGAGTGGTTCCAGGTCTAAAAGACTGGCTCCATATGTCCATGCCGGGGATCTTGAATTTTTAAAACCGGTGTTGGAAATGCGAGAGTAAGTTATCAGCAGGCATATTTGCAGTATTTGACATATAAAATTGTATAATAATGCTTCCTTTTAGAAGGAGGCTGCAGAGGAGGAGGAATTACAAGACACTGTAGACCAGGAGCAGTTCTTAGATGAAACAAGGTCAACATCAATCTCCATGAATGTTACCTCAATTAATGAGGAGGAGGCTGAACCGGGGCAATGTCTCTAGGCCTTGTAGAAAACCTACAAGGGGAAGTGCTAGGGCTGGGAAACTCATGGATAAAATTTTACAGGTGGTCACTAAAATGGCGGAAAACCAGCGTGAAGACACAGCATTTGTCACTGTAATTTTAGGCAGGTGAAAAAAGGTCTCCCCCAGAGAAAAACTATGCACTCAGGATGGCTTTCCTGTCAACTGATCAATCCTTTGTGGGCGAGGCGCCAACAACATCCTCAGCATGTATGCAACCCCCCTCATATCCCCCTTATCAACAGTACCCATCCCCTCCAAGTACACAGTATGCCCCACCAATAAACAGCCCATACTGTGAAGATTATGATAAAATGTGCTGAATCCCTGCATGTTGCATCCAATTCCTGCACCCATTACCTCCAAGTGGAGAGTGGTGGATGAAGGGCGCGTGATCAAGCTTACATCAAAACAAATAAAATTTATTTCGGAGGAAATAAAGAGCAAATAAAAGCAGTTGAATAATACCAATACTACGTATCATGCAAACAGGTGACAAAATATAAAATACATGAAAAATTAAAAATGGGTTAGGAATAACATGAGCCCATGTTGAGGCAGGTAATTAGAGTTGGCTAACGCGTTTCGAGGATGACCTCTTCATCAGAGCCTATTTGAGAGCCAGGGTGCAGTCTCTATATGCCAGTAGGCCAAAGTATGTACATCATCTTGATGGCTAGTTGGAAAAAACGGCCTAAAATGGACGATGCGATTTTCTGTGTTCCATACCAGTCCACGTTTAAGCGTTCTAGGTGGAACAGAGGTCAGAAAAGAAATATATATATATATATATATATATTTATACCCATATATACACACATGTGTACGAATTACAGACGCGTGTGCACCTGTGTGCAAATGCACAGGCACACACGTATACACAAACAGTATAAAAAAAGAACATTTTTACATGTGTACAAATCATACATACATATAGAGAGACAGAATATCAGCTGAAAATGCAGTATGGAGCACATGGCGAGAGAATGCAACAAAAAATCAAATAAACGAAACAGAAAACGCATGATGGGTGAATATGCATAAAACAGAAGCACAATCGCACAATAAGTGAATATAAATGGATTGATGAATGAATGTGATAGACTGGAAACACAAATGTGTACAGAAAATTGGTAAAGGGGCAATATCTATCCCAATAGGATATGGCATAGTGTTTAGAGATAACAGACATGAATGGTCAGAGAGAGAAAAAAAAAAAAAAAATGTAAATAAAGATACATATATACGCATACATGTATGACTCAAAGGGGTTTATTTGAGGGGTGGTTGTATTTGTAGGAAGACATATATATTGGTGAGTGAGAAAAGGAAGTGGGGCTGGTGCCTTATCATGTGAAAAACACACCTACCTATGTGATAGTAGATGGTGTGTAGGTTCTCCTTTAAGTTAGTAGATAAATGGTTATGGGATGGCGTGAACCTGGAGGAGGGGGGAGGGAGAAAGGGAACATGATGTTAGAGGAGGGGGGGGGGGGAGGAATCCCCCAGGACACTGGCAGACAATCGTTTTAAGGTATATAGCTAGATCAATGGATGGAAGAAACTGTGTACCTGTCACTGGCTGGGTGGAGGGGAGATCTTTTGATTTGTAAACTCCTGGTGGGATACTGTCCAAAAAATGGAGGATGGAGGAGGGTGAAGGTCTCACGAGAGAATGCTGCAGCCGTGTGTGTCCGCAGCAGTCACTCAGTCTCAGGTGAAGGAGAATGGCAGACGAGGACAGCTTCTATAGAGCCGGTGGGGGGGGGGCGGGCCTGAGCGTGGGCTGTAGGAGGATAGGATGAATGGGAGGTGTATGTGTGGCCAGCGGTGGGACGCACGCCGTCAGGCGGGTGGGCGTGGCTGTGCGCTCCAAGGGCGGTCACATGATCTGGCTCCTGTCAGCGCCTGGAGACGGAAGGAGCTCCAGGCGGAGAGTGAGCCGGTCCGGTGTGTGTTGTGTGGGACGGACAGAGACACACACACACACACACACCCAGGCGACCCAGATGTGCAGGAGCATCAGGGTGGGGAGGGGGGATGTGTGTTGGGATACAGTTGTATGGAGGATGAGAATGGAGTTTATTGAAATGTAAATGAAGATGAAAATGAAGATGAAAATAATATGAGAATGAGAATAAGAATAATAGTGATGGCATTAATAACAAAAGCATAACAATAAATATAAGTATAAAAAAAAACATAGGAATATTTAGATAGATAAAAATGGAAACAAAAATAAAAATAAAAATAAAAATAAATATAAAAATGAAAATAAAGATAAAAATAAATAAATAATAATAATAATGAAAAAAGAAAAAAGAAAAAAGGAAAAGGAAAAAGAAAAAAGGAAAAAAAGAAAGAAAAACACATAAATACATAGTAGATGATAAAGTAAAATAAAATAAATTAAAAATAAAATAATAAAATAATAAAATTAAAATTAATATTAAAAAAATGAGGAATGGAAAATAAAAATAAAAATAAAAGCATTATTATAAAATATTAATGATTGATAATTGATAATGAAAGTGATGGTGACAACGGCAAGGACGGTGAAAATTGAGAAATTATATATATATATATATATACACATCTATACATACACATAAATATATAAGAAAAAACGTTATTACATAATGGAATTATCAATACTATCACCATCATTAGTAAATACTGAAAATAGATGGGAATGACAAGTTGGCGGAGGGTGGGATGGACAGAGTGGAACAGGGGGGGGTGGGAAGTGCTCAGGGCGGGGAATGGTGATGATGGAAGCCAATGTGAACTTGGAGCTAAATGATGCCATGTATTTCCAAATCTTCATTTAATCCACCAGGAACCATAGACCCGAGAGAGAATATCCAGAAAGATTCTTGTCTGCAGAGTTTTTTGAATCTCCTCCCAGCATCATCGTCTTTTTTGATGGTTTCGATACCAAACACTTTAAGACCTGTTGGGTTTCCATTGTGGTGCTCTCTGAAGTGCCTGGGAACTGAGTAGTTTTGGTTTTTCTTATTTTTTAAGGACCAATGGTGTGTATTGCTGTTGATGATGCTGCATTTATGCTCGCTAAACCTTGTCCTCAAGGGACGTGTTGTACGTCCGACATATAGTAGCCCGCATGGGCAGATTAGGCCATAAATCACATAGGGGGTGCCGCAATTGATGAATTGGCCAATCTTATGGTTTCGGCCGTCTGTTCCAGAGACTTCTTTTTTTCTATGTGCCATGAAGGGGCAAGCTCCACAGTTTCTGATTCCACATTTGTAATTGCCCTTTTGGTCAAACAGGGATGTCCAGCGGCCTGTAGGGGTCTTGGTTAGGTTCAGTGGTTTGCGTACTCTGCTTGGTGCTATTAGACCTCTGAGGTCTTTTGCTTTCCGGAATACAACTTCAGGTTTGGACGGTAAGATTGAATTGAGGATGGGATCTTGCTTGAGAATGTTCCAGTTTTTCTGGATGGCTCTCTGTATGTCAAAGGCTTTGGTGTTGTATTGTGTGCTAAATCTGATGGAATTCTTCATTGTCTGCTTTTTCCTCTGTTTTTTTGAAGGTTGTTACCATGGTAGCTGTGGGGTGTTCATCATAAAGTGACCAGTATTTTAAGAAGGCTTGTTCTATCAGATGTTCTTTATATCCTTTCTCGAAAAATTTCTTTTTTAGGATGGACCCTTGCATTTCGTAGTCACTTCTTTTGGTGCAGGTTTTTTTCAGCCTACAGAATTGCCCAAAAGGGATGTTGCGGATCCACTTGGGATGATGGTGGCTTTTGGCATGAAGGTAGGAATTCCCTGCACTAGGTTTGAAGTGGGTTTTAGATGTGATCATTCCTTCTTCGTCGATAAAGAGATCAAGGTCCAAGAAGATAAGTGATGTATCATCAGTTACGTGGGTGAAGTTGATGCCAAAGGGATTGGAGTTGCAGTAGTCCAGGAATTTATTGAGATCTGTATGCGATCCATTCCAGATGATCAGAATGTCATCGATGTATCTGGTGTACAGTGCAAGCTGATCCTTAAAGGGGTTGTTGGCCCAGATGGACATGTCTTCCCATAGGCCCATGAATAGGTTCGCGTAGCTGGGAGCAAATTTTGCTCCCATAGCTGTCCCTTTTGTTTGTCGAAAGAACTCACCCACAAAAGAAAAGTAGTTGTGGGTGAGGCAGAATTTTATGGAGTCGAGGAGAAATTTAGTCTGTAGGGGGTGTGTATCGCTTTTCGATAGAAAGTACTCCACTGCTTCTAAACCGTATTTGTGTTCTATGGAGGTGTATAGAGATGAGACGTCAAGAGAAAGCCATTTGTATTGCGGTTGCCACGAAACAGATGAGAGGATATCGAGCATATGACCAGAATTTTTAACGTAAGATGGGAGTTGTAATACTAGGTCTTGTAAGAAATGGTCTATATAGCAGGCTAGATTACTAGTTAAACTGTCAATACCAGCAATGATGGGTCTGCCTGGTGGATGTGTCTGGTTCTTGTGGATCTTAGGGATATGGTAGAAGTGGGGGGTGAGTGGGTGCTGTTTGTTCAAGAAGAGGAATTCACTTTTTGTGATGACTCCGTTCTCCTTAGCTTGTTTTAGTAGAATTTCCAGAGAGATGGAGAAGGATGGTAGAGGGTCGGCAGGGAGTTTCTCATATGTCTCGGTGTCTCCAAGTAATCTTAGAGCCTCAGCCATATAGTCGTCTCTACTTTGAATTACAAGACCACCGCCTTTGTCAGCTTGTCTAATAATGATGTCTTCGCGGTCTTGGAAGTTCTTAAGGGTTTCTTTGCAGACTTCAGAGTCTTTGTTCCTGATTTTAGTGTATTTACCGTTGGTGTGGTTGTTCTGGCAAATCCTTTTAATTTCATCCAGCACTATCTCATAAAAGATAGGAATGTATTTTCCTTTTGCCCAGTGGGGATGAAAAGAAGACTTGGGTTGGAACTCTGTGTGTACGATCTGTTTTTCCATAAGGGCTAGGAGTTCTGGTTCTATTTCATAGTCCTCGCAAGCTCCTTCTTGGTATAGGCTCTCAAGATTTTCGAGTGCATTATCTATATACGGAGTTTTGTCAGATCTAGTACTTGTGAGTGAGGATGATGCTTCAGAGGCCGATTCCTGGAGAGCGAAGTACCTTTTCAGAGTGAGATTTCTTGTGTACCTGTTGAGGTCCACGAAGATCTCAAAGAGATTAGGTGGATTTTTAGGGGCAAAATTAAGGCCCTTGCGTAGAACATCTAGTTCTGTGTCATCAAAGACTGAACTGGATAGATTGAAAATTTTGATTGTGGTGTGTGTAGGAGTTATCTTTTCCCTTTTTTTGTTTTTCTGTCCTCCTCGTCGTCCTCTTCTTCTCCATCTTCTCTTTTTCTTATCATCCTCTGTGGGAGTTCTAGAGGGATTTTTTGTTGTTGTTGAGCTGTGGGTTTCAGACTGTCCACAGCTCTTTCTCCTAAAAAAATGCATGGTGATGTAATTTCTATCGATTTTGGCTGAGTCGATGAATTGGCCTCCTGTTGTCTGGTGAGGTGGTCGGTGGTGATGGCCACTGGTGGTGGATTGTGATTTGTGTGCGTATTGGCAGTGGTGTTGATAGGTGGATCATTGGTGGGTGTTTTTGTTTTTTGGGCCTGAGCTCCTGATGTTGGGGTGAGGCCCACTCTTGAGTCCGGAGGTTTGGTCCATTTGTTTCTGTTTTGGTTCCCATCATAGTGAGAGGAGGGGTGGGGGAGGGCTGACACCTGAGGATCTTTATTGGTCAGAGAGTTCCCCTTATTTGTTCTCTTGGAAAAATGGTTTGAATGGTTTTGTGGTTGGGAGCTTTTGTAAGGTCTCGGCTTATATGTGTTTCTTTTATTGGTGTTGAGTTTCGTGTGGCGTTGGGGGGTTATGGGGCGTATGTTGTTTTGAGAGAATGTTGGAGGTTTCTGGGGGTGTGCATCGTTAGCATCTGAAGTTTTTTTCCATTCAAATTCTCGTCCAGAGAGGTAGTCAAGTCTGTCCCTCTCAAATTTACCCGATTTCTTACTGATAAGATTGGTTTCGAAGCTTACCATTTGGTCATTGATCTTTTTGTCCCAATCGTCAAAAGTTGGGAGATCTGTGTAGGGGGCCAGGTCATCTTGTACATTTTTCAGATCACTACGGATTTTGATTAGGTTTCTTTCTCTTTGGGTGATGATTGAGAGAAGTAATCTAGCTATATACCTTAAAACGATTGTCTGCCAGTGTCCTGGGGGATTCCTCCCCCCCCCCTCCTCTAACATCATGTTCCCTTTCTCCCTCCCCCCTCCTCCAGGTTCACGCCACCCCATAACCATTTATCTACTAACTTAAAGGGGAACCTACACACCATCTACTATCACATAGGTAGGTGTGTTTTTCACATGATAAGGCACCAGCCCCACTTCCTTTTCTCACTCACCAATATATATGTCTTCCTACAAATACAACCACCCCTCAAATAAACCCCTTTGAGTCATACATGTATGCGTATATATGTATCTTTATTTACATTTTTTTTTTTTTTTTTCTCTCTCTGACCATTCATGTCTGTTATCTCTAAACACTATGCCATATCCTATTGGGATAGATTTTTCCAAGAGAACAAATAAGGGGAACTCTCTGACCAATAAAGATCCTCAGGTGTCAGCCCTCCCCCACCCCTCCTCTCACTATGATGGGAACCAAAACAGAAACAAATGGACCAAACCTCCGGACTCAAGAGTGGGCCTCACCCCAACATCAGGAGCTCAGGCCCAAAAAACAAAAACACCCACCAATGATCCACCTATCAACACCACTGCCAATACGCACACAAATCACAATCCACCACCAGTGGCCATCACCACCGACCACCTCACCAGACAACAGGAGGCCAATTCATCGACTCAGCCAAAATCGATAGAAATTACATCACCATGCATTTTTTTAGGAGAAAGAGCTGTGGACAGTCTGAAACCCACAGCTCAACAACAACAAAAAATCCCTCTAGAACTCCCACAGAGGATGATAAGAAAAAGAGAAGATGGAGAAGAAGAGGACGACGAGGAGGACAGAAAAACAAAAAAAGGGAAAAGATAACTCCTACACACACCACAATCAAAATTTTCAATCTATCCAGTTCAGTCTTTGATGACACAGAACTAGATGTTCTACGCAAGGGCCTTAATTTTGCCCCTAAAAATCCACCTAATCTCTTTGAGATCTTCGTGGACCTCAACAGGTACACAAGAAATCTCACTCTGAAAAGGTACTTCGCTCTCCAGGAATCGGCCTCTGAAGCATCATCCTCACTCACAAGTACTAGATCTGACAAAACTCCGTATATAGATAATGCACTCGAAAATCTTGAGAGCCTATACCAAGAAGGAGCTTGCGAGGACTATGAAATAGAACCAGAACTCCTAGCCCTTATGGAAAAACAGATCGTACACACAGAGTTCCAACCCAAGTCTTCTTTTCATCCCCACTGGGCAAAAGGAAAATACATTCCTATCTTTTATGAGATAGTGCTGGATGAAATTAAAAGGATTTGCCAGAACAACCACACCAACGGTAAATACACTAAAATCAGGAACAAAGACTCTGAAGTCTGCAAAGAAACCCTTAAGAACTTCCAAGACCGCGAAGACATCATTATTAGACAAGCTGACAAAGGCGATGGTCTTGTAATTCAAAGTAGAGACGACTATATGGCTGAGGCTCTAAGATTACTTGGAGACACCGAGACATATGAGAAACTCCCTGCCGACCCTCTACCATCCTTCTCCATCTCTCTGGAAATTCTACTAAAACAAGCTAAGGAGAACGGAGTCATCACAAAAAGTGAATTCCTCTTCTTGAACAAACAGCACCCACTCACCCCCCACTTCTACCATATCCCTAAGATCCACAAGAACCAGACACATCCACCAGGCAGACCCATCATTGCTGGTATTGACAGTTTAACTAGTAATCTAGCCTGCTATATAGACCATTTCTTACAAGACCTAGTATTACAACTCCCATCTTACGTTAAAGATTCTGGTCATATGCTCGATATCCTCTCATCTGTTTCGTGGCAACCGCAATACAAATGGCTTTCTCTTGACGTCTCATCTCTATACACCTCCATAGAACACAAATACGGTTTAGAAGCAGTGGAGTACTTTCTATCGAAAAGCGATACACACCCCCTACAGACTAAATTTCTCCTCGACTCCATAAAATTCTGCCTCACCCACAACTACTTTTCTTTTGTGGGTGAGTTCTTTCGACAAACAAAAGGGACAGCTATGGGAGCAAAATTTGCTCCCAGCTACGCGAACCTATTCATGGGCCTATGGGAAGACATGTCCATCTGGGCCAACAACCCCTTTAAGGATCAGCTTGCACTGTACACCAGATACATCGATGACATTCTGATCATCTGGAATGGATCGCATACAGATCTCAATAAATTCCTGGACTACTGCAACTCCAATCCCTTTGGCATCAACTTCACCCACGTAACTGATGATACATCACTTATCTTCTTGGACCTTGATCTCTTTATCGACGAAGAAGGAATGATCACATCTAAAACCCACTTCAAACCTAGTGCAGGGAATTCCTACCTTCATGCCAAAAGCCACCATCATCCCAAGTGGATCCGCAACATCCCTTTTGGGCAATTCTGTAGGCTGAAAAAAACCTGCACCAAAAGAAGTGACTACGAAATGCAAGGGTCCATCCTAAAAAAGAAATTTTTCGAGAAAGGATATAAAGAACATCTGATAGAACAAGCCTTCTTAAAATACTGGTCACTTTATGATGAACACCCCACAGCTACCATGGTAACAACCTTCAAAAGAAACAGAGAGGAAAAAGCAGACAATGAAGAATTCCATCAGATTTAGCACACAATACAACACCAAAGCCTTTGACATACAGAGAGCCATCCAGAAAAACTGGAACATTCTCAAGCAAGATCCCATCCTCAATTCAATCTTACCGTCCAAACCTGAAGTTGTATTCCGGAAAGCAAAAGACCTCAGAGGTCTAATAGCACCAAGCAGAGTACGCAAACCACTGAACCTAACCGCTGGACATCCCTGTTTGACCAAAAGGGCAATTACAAATGTGGAATCAGAAACTGTGGAGCTTGCCCCTTCATGGCACATAGAAAAAAAGAAGTCTCTGGAACAGACAGCTGAAACCATAAGATTGGCCAATTCATCAATTGCGGCACCCCCTATGTGATTTATGGCCTAATCTGCCCATGCGGGCTACTATATGTCGGACGTACAACACGTCCCTTGAGGACAAGGTTTAGCGAGCATAAATGCAGCATCATCAACAGCAATACACACCATTGGTCCTTAAAAAATAAGAAAAACCAAAACTACTCAGTTCCCAGGCACTTCAGAGAGCACCACAATGGAAACCCAACAGGTCTTAAAGTGTTTGGTATCGAAACCATCAAAAAAGACGATGATGCTGGGAGGAGATTCAAAAAACTCTGCAGACAAGAATCTTTCTGGATATTCTCTCTCGGGTCTATGGTTCCTGGTGGATTAAATGAAGATTTGGAAATACATGGCATCATTTAGCTCCAAGTTCACATTGGCTTCCATCATCACCATTCCCCGCCCTGAGCACTTCCCACCCCCCCTGTTCCACTCTGTCCATCCCACCCTCCGCCAACTTGTCATTCCCATCTATTTTCAGTATTTACTAATGATGGTGATAGTATTGATAATTCCATTATGTAATAACGTTTTTTCTTATATATTTATGTGTATGTATAGATGTGTATATATATATATATATATATATATATAATTTCTCAATTTTCACCGTCCTTGCCGTTGTCACCATCACTTTCATTATCAATTATCAATCATTAATATTTTATAATAATGCTTTTATTTTTATTTTTATTTTCCATTCCTCATTTTTTTAATATTAATTTTAATTTTATTATTTTATTATTTTATTTTTAATTTAATTTATTTTATTTTACTTTATCATCTACTATGTATTTATGTGTTTTTCTTTCTTTTTTTCCTTTTTTCTTTTTCCTTTTCCTTTTTTCTTTTTTCTTTTTTCATTATTATTATTATTTATTTATTTTTATCTTTATTTTCATTTTTATATTTATTTTTATTTTTATTTTTATTTTTGTTTCCATTTTTATCTATCTAAATATTCCTATGGTTTTTTTTATACTTATATTTATTGTTATGCTTTTGTTATTAATGCCATCACTATTATTCTTATTCTCATTCTCATATTATTTTCATCTTCATTTTCATCTTCATTTACATTTCAATAAACTCCATTCTCATCCTCCATACAACTGTATCCCAAAACACATCCCCCCTCCCCACCCTGATGCTCCTGCACATCTGGGTCGCCTGGGTGTGTGTGTGTGTCTCTGTCCGTCCCACAAAACACACACCGGACCGGCTCACTCTCCGCCTGGAGCTCCTTCCGTCTCCAGGCGCTGACAGGAGCCAGATCATGTGACCGCCCTTGGAGCGCACAGCCACGCCCACCCGCCTGACGGCGTGCGTCCCACCGCTGGCCACACATACACCTCCCATTCATCCTATCCTCCTACAGCCCACGCTCAGGCCCGCCCCCCCCACCGGCTCTATAGAAGCTGTCCTCGTCTGCCATTCTCCTTCACCTGAGACTGAGTGACTGCTGCGGACACACACGGCTGCAGCATTCTCTCGTGAGACCTTCACCCTCCTCCATCCTCCATTTTTTGGACAGTATCCCACCAGGAGTTTACAAATCAAAAGATCTCCCCTCCACCCAGCCAGTGACAGGTACACAGTTTCTTCCATCCATTGATCTAGCTATATACCTTAAAACGATTGTCTGCCAGTGTCCTGGGGGATTCCTCCCCCCCCCCCTCCTCTAACATCATGTTCCCTTTCTCCCTCCCCCCTCCTCCAGGTTCACGCCACCCTATAACCATTTATCTACTAACTTAAAGGAGAACCTACACACCATCTACTATCACATAGGTAGGTGTGTTTTTCACATGATAAGGCACCAGCCCCACTTCCTTTTCTCACTCACCAATATATATGTCTTCCTACAAATACAACCACCCCTCAAATAAACCCCTTTGAGTCATACATGTATGCGTATATATGTATCTTTATTTACATTTTTTTTTTTTTTTCTCTCTCTGACCATTCATGTCTGTTATCTCTAAACACTATGCCATATCCTATTGGGATAGATATTGCCCCTTTACCAATTTTCTGTACACATTTGTGTTTCCAGTCTATCACATTCATTCATCAATCCATTTATATTCACTTATTGTGCGATTGTGCTTCTGTTTTATGCATATTCACCCATCATGCGTTTTCTGTTTCGTTTATTTGATTTTTTGTTGCATTCTCTCGCCATGTGCTCCATACTGCATTTTCAGCTGATATTCTGTCTCTCTATATGTATGTATGATTTGTACACATGTAAAAATGTTCTTTTTTATACTGTTTGTGTATACGTGTGTGCCTGTGCATTTGCACACAGGTGCACACGCGTCTGTAATTCGTACACATGTGTGTATATATGGGTATAAATATATATATATATTTCTTTTCTGACCTCTGTTCCACCTAGAACGCTTAAACGTGGACTGGTATGGAACACAGAAAATCGCATCGTCCATTTTAGGCCATTTTTTCCAACTAGCCATCAAGATGATGTACATACTTTGGCCTACTGGCATATAGAGACTGCACCCTGGCTCTCAAATAGGCTCTGATGAAGAGGTCATCCTCGAAACGCGTTAGCCAACTCTAATTACCTGCCTCAACATGGGCTCATGTTATTCCTAACCCATTTTTAATTTTTCATGTATTTTATATTTTGTCACCTGTTTGCATGATACGTAGTATTGGTATTATTCAACTGCTTTTATTTGCTCTTTATTTCCTCCGAAATAAATTTTATTTGTTTTGATGTAAGCTTGATCACGCGCCCTTCATCCACCACTCTCCACTTAGCCTTACCTGACCACCCCGGGGTCACTCTCTGGGCAGCGGGACAAGCAATTACCATCTCTTCAAGCTGTGCTACAGTTTACAATACTACCCTCTTCAAAACCAACTTAGACCCTCACAAGCGCAGGAGTAATTTTTCCTTATCCACAACCCATTACCTCCACCCTTGGCCCCCCGACCACTCACCAACTTATGCCGCCTACACCCACTCGGGTTCTGCCTGTTCAGGAAAGGCAATACTACCCAGGAACAATATTCTGGTTACATTTTGTGGGTTTTTTTTTCCTTTTTTTTTTTTTTGGAAAGATCTGTTTATTCAGCATTTGAATGCAGTTACACATTAACAGACATATAACAAAAAACAAAACAAAAAGAACCAAACATACAAAATTGGAGTATTAAAAGTGTCACCCACGCAGGGGAGTAAGGCAAACAATAAGAAAACAGAAAATGCTGGAACGTGAGATACAGTATGAAATAGCATCCTGCTGCCAGGGGACAAAACCAGTAGCAGACATGAAAAAGAATGTAAAATCCTCACGCACAGTGGCACCATTGCTGGTGCCCCTACTGGCACTCCATTGTGCACCTTTCATATCATGCATGAATGAATCTTCAAAAATTTACCTATCACAAATTCGACATAGTTATGAAGCACACATGCTGCTTTTAGCGCAGATATTGCATTCTCCATTTTTAAATTTATTGCTGTATGTAGGAACCACTACTTGTTAGATAAAATGTCAACAACTTGTCTTGCCCTCATTAGGGGGTAGTTTAATACTCTTCTCTCTTCACTCAGAGATCGATTGGAATAAAGCCTTAACAGATGGTGACTGGGAGCAATTGCCTTATCCCCAACATAGACAAATGGCAGTGGAGGTCCGTTTGTCTCTGGCAGCGGACAGTCCTGTGGCAGGTCAAATCCATTTTCCCTCAACATTCTTCCGAAAGATGATAGTGCAAAAATACTAGAGTCTGAGCTGCTGCCATACGATCTTATGTCTACATAGCTAAAACAATAATTGGCATCAAGAATGAACATGATAAGTATCCAAAACATACAAATATAAATGTGAATAAAAGTCCAACTAAAGCCCAATGGTAGGAGTCAGTTGATATAAAAGGTAAAAATCTCATAGGGGTAACTTGATAGAAGAAAAAACAGACAACACATCAATCCAAACATCGACTGTTATATTTATGAATTGGCCGCTCACCTCCAGCAATGACCCAAAGGTCAAACAAGGCCCATCACATGGTCAGATAAGGAATTCTGCTGATGGATCTGTAAAGACATCCAGGTCCCAAGCAAAGAAGAAGAACTATGTCCAGATCTTGATATCAAAACATTTTGGGAAACTCCACATATAAAGAAAACAGCTCACTCCAAGGAATGGCACTTGTATAAATGGCACTGTTGGATTGGCTCTGTAGACTCCTCTTCCCTGTTGCAGATACCTGCACGTTTCCTTCCAATCCCCTGGACAGGTTTGTTGGTGACGGGGGTCCTCTGGGCTTGTACTACCCTCACTGCAATCCTCAGGGGGCCTGGAGCAGACCAAAAAAAAAAGAAGTCTGGTTCTTTTTGGTAGGTAACACACCACCCCCCCAGGCTCGGACTCCTGGCTGAAGCCCCTGGTCTTTTTGCCACCTAGCAATGCCCCTGGCCCCGACACAATCTGGAAAATTGCATCAGTCCCAGAAAACTTCCACTATCTTGTGGTAACTCTTCGGTAGTATGCTTCTTCAGGAGGCAATCCCTAAGAACATTCCAGATAGCTCTACAGGTATTATGTATAATATTGTTGGCAGTAGTTTTGCCAACCAAGAACTCAAAATGCGAACTTGCAAAGGAATGCCCAGTTGCCATGTACCTAAAATGGCAAAGTAAATACAGTTTATTAGAATGATGCATAATAACAATAAGTTACTTCTATATTAGAAAAAAAAATAGCTTGGAACGCGGTGCCTTAGGAAGTGAAGGAAGAAGAGGAGGAGAAGAAACACTGGTGAACAGGGACAATAATATGGCAGACACAATCACACCCACAATTACATGAGAGTATTAATTATTTCACTTCATGTACTGTATAAGTAAAAAGGGTCAAATAATGAAGCGGATCTTCAAATGCCACAGATAAGGTAAGAACAAGAAAAAGCAGGTATGAAAAGTTACCTCATTATTATTATGAGTCTTTCAACTGCCAAAATGCTCCTTTGGAAACTGGTGTTTTGTCGCTCTAGATGTCTAGAGAGCAAAGCCAACAATTCAACAAAACTGTAAAGAGAAAATATATGGCTATTAGCTACATTGACCACATAAAAATTACACATATATTACAGTGACTGCTTGTTAATATGCCGTGATGGCAACATAGGGAGAGCAAAGCATGGACCCTTTGGGTGATGACGGGATGGATCCAAAACCTATGCCTTCTCCTCCTCTGGTTATCCTCTTCTTCTTCATCTATTAACGCTGCTACAGCAGCCATAATGACTGCTGACCCAACATATTGCATAGCCAAAATATTTGCTAAGCACTATACAACACCTGACAACGAAAGAGGAAAGGGAAATGACTGAGCAGGAAAAGGATTATGTCACTATGACCAAATCGCATAACATCAAAGTCCCATGAGGTTGTTCGTAAAGTCGCACAAAATCATGTTAAAATTTGCATTGCAAAGTTGCACTTGAAATCGTGTGACTTTTTAGTCGCACTAATGGAAACGTAACCAAAAGGGAGGTGTGAAGAAATCATGGCCATGAAATGCATGAGGCAAAGCTAATTCAGAACAAACCTGAACCAGAGGCTGTATTCCTCCCAAAGAAAATCTGCCCTGCTAAGGTATGTGCTAAGGTATGTGCTACCTGAGTGTAGTCCAACAGTTTTTCACCCGTGAAATCCTGCAAAATCTGACAGCAAAGATCTTTGCTCCCTAATACTGATTACACATGACCACTACCCTCCACTAGAAGCACCTTGACGTAAAGTGGTTAGCACTTTCGCCTAGCAGCACTACAGGGGCGGTGCCAGGTGGGAGCTTGGGTGTGCTGAAGCACCCCCAAACATTCTTTAAACACCCTCATAGCACCCCCAAAATTCACACACTTGAATTTTAAATATAATGTCACACAATTTTTTATTAAAGAATATTTTACCCGCATTCCCTGTGTGACAAAAAGGTCTGGGGACTCTTCCATATAGAGGAGGGATACCGCAGCTCTGGCCACATAAGCCACTGATCTTCAGTGTGTCCTGGCAGGGGCTGGGTTAATGATTCATCCCAGTGCTGTGCAGAGGCACCAGGTTTTAAAAGTACTGGGGCATGTGGCGCCTCTGCATATTGATAAGGAGATTTTTATACCTACCTCACTTATATGGAGTGATTAAACCTTTTCCTATATAAGAATTAAAAAAACGAACAATAACAGTGAGAAAAGATAAACAATTACATTTATTTATACAGAAAAGGAACGTTAGAGATTACCAAATACAACGTGGAGGATACAACCGTAAAACAGAGACCAATGATACAAAATATTGCTATAATGGTCATACACATGCTAGCTAGAGAATAATAATATATTAAGGCAAAATCTTACAGTAGAAAAGGTTACAGAAAAGAAAAGAGACAGAAGATAATAGAGATACATTGTATAGAAGTCTTACGTAACCATCCTTCATCTAGACCATCAGCACAAGAGAATGGGCAGTGATCTGTGCTGCAATATATACACTTGTAACCCCCCCCCTTCCTTCCATATGCCAAAACTGCTACATTGAGTCAATGGGGGTGGGGGGCTCTCTTACCAGCTACCATATCCTGACCAGGTTATTCCTGTTCCCTTCACACCTCCCACCTCCTTTGAAGTGACACTGTACTATCAAATGGTCAGATAGCCACTCCAGATAACATTCCACAGCAGGGCAAGATGTCTCTGTTGATTCCAAACTAGGGTTCCCAAACTATAGTCATTGAAAAGTCACTGCAAGTAACATTAATAATAAAGTCCATCACCTTCAGAGCCCAAATCTCCACCACAGTCCCCCCTGAAGTTCATTCTTGAACTTATGTCCTCCTTCAATGATTCTGTACCCACCCACAACAGCCCAGAAGGCCCGACCCTTCCCCACCACCACTGCGGCCTCCTCTTCCTTTCTTGAACACGCCGGAACTCCTCAAGGTAGGCTTAAGATAGCAAAGAAATCCTGGTCCTTTGGAGACTTCACATCCAAACCATGAGTGTCTGTATTGCAATGTTTCATCGCTCCTCTGCCTTGGAAGAGCGGAACTCCAACATTGATGGCGGGATCCTGGCATATCTAGTCCTGTATCTTTGTAAGACCATGTAATGGTTGCATCGATTGGATCAGACCGCGAGACAGCACTTTTCAGCATGGTGAAGGAAAGTCCAGGAAAGTCTTATTCGTGACACATTTATCTCAAGAAATAACTTGGTGGTCGCTGCTTCTTCAGGTGGGGTCGGGTGGGCCTCCAGACAGTCGTGCATGAATACAAAAAGAGAGAGGAGAACGTTAGTGTACAGATATTGGAGAAATGCCGGACAGGATCAGAGTGTTGGCCATTAAGACTAAATACTTATAAAGGGTGTAATGTGGACGAGTAGAGTGGGTTCCCCACAGGGTACAGATTCTGAGCAACAGCCAGTATCATCCAGGGCCCTTGATGGTAGGGATAGTCAACACTGCCTGTTATTGCCAGGTAAAACAGAAAAAGAAGGAGGGCGCACTAACCTAGTGCATTACCACTGATAGACTTTATTACAGCATAAAAAACAGCAAAAATTATACTCACAAACGAGCTATCAAAACCAGCTTTAAAAAGGGCGAAAATGCGCTGTTCTGTGGATCGACACACCAGGACCTATTGCCAAGAGGGTCAGACCAGGGTCGACCAGCCATTGCCCGTTCAGGCTCTGAGGAAGGGGGTGCTCCCCTGAAACACATTAGCCATTGGCCATTTGCACCGGTCTGACCCTCTTGGCAATAGGTCCTGGTGTGTCGATCCACAGAACAGCGCATTTGCGCCCTTTTTAAAGCTGGTTTTGATAGCTCGTTTGTGAGTATAATTTTTGCTGTTTTTTATGCTGTAATAAAGTCTATCAGTGGTAATGCACTAGGTTAGTGCGCCCTCCTTCTTTTTCTGCTTTTTCTAGCTTGAATACCCATTGTTCAGAGGAGGGCTGCAAGACGCTAGGCAATACCTTGTTATAGGTGGTCGCACCACATGTTCAGTTCCTGGACACCTGAGCGCAGGAGAGATTTTTTCTTGTGTGTGTTATTGCCAGGTCCCTGGGTTCACCACACCTGCTCACGGGGCTCAGATTAAAACAGTAGGTAGACTAGGGGAGGTGGAATTACATTAAGACATAAAAACTGGATGTCCAGGGATACTTTAGTTAAAATATGATACTTGCGGACAGGCAAAGTCTTTTTTAAACAAAAATGATATGACATTATCTTGAGAAGATAGATGATAGAAAGAAGGAAAAGGAACGGAAGAGAGGTGAGTAATGAAAATGAACAGGAAAAATAGTGGGAATAATAATGTAAAACACAAAAAAACGAAAAAACTACAGATTGAACGCTGCTCCAACCAAGACTGTTAAAGAGCCTTGAATCTGTATTAAAAAAATGAATACATCGGTTGAAAAAAATAATAACACAAAAAAATAAATAAATAAACAAAAAAAAACAAAAAACAAAAACAAATGTTTTTCTTAAAAACAAACTCCTCTCCCATTAACAGTATTTTTGCAGGTCAGGTACACAGATATTAACAACAAAAGGGAGAGGAAAAAAAAAAAATGATTACAAGTTTTAGAATTTAGGTAAACCTGACTGCACTTTATTACTAAAAATTGAAGAGGCTTATCCCTAGAACAAGAAAAATATAGTTCTAGGGTCCTCTCTTAAATGCGCAACTTCTGTGTACTGATCTGGATTGGATCTGGCTTCCTCAGAGATTTGTTTCTGAGTTAGTGGCCTTTCTGTTCCTTGAGAGAAGATACCTCGTTGAGGTGCACATTCTTATAGCTTTGGCATTCATTCTCCTGATAGTAACGCACATTATTACCTGCATCAGGAAAAGCAATAAGGCTGCACAGGTTAGGACAACAACAGGGTGGAGCAAAATGTTTAGGAAAGCTGTAGCGTTAGAACTATACCCAAATAAACTTTCCCACCAGGAAATCTTAGCGTCTGCGTGTAAAGCGTGGGATACTTGGATCAATCTATTTTGATCATGGGTGAGTCGTATGGTGGCTTGTTTCTCAGCATCCCTTAGTACATTTAATATTTCATCCTGTTGTTCAAAATCCATCAGCCAAGCTTTTAACTCAGCCCCAAATCCCAGAGGAAGTTTCTGTTTCTGGTGTAAGGGGATGTCAGGTTTGCTATAAAACCTTTCTTCAGGGGAGATCGGGGTATACAACCCGGTGTTCCTGCTATATCCATGCCACGGGCCAAAGGAGGTGTACTATAGACTCCCCGAGGTAGTGTACCCTGCTGAGTACCATTTAACCTGATGCTGAAAACAGTGCATCATTAGACATGTGATCCTAGCACCAGTACCCTGGTCTCCAGTCTCAAGTAGTTTTTACTTTGTTTAGGACCAGTTGGGACACTACCCTGGCATCCATTAGACATGACCCCCCCCCCCCCCCCCGTGCCAGCATTGTTGCCTTTTCCCATAGCACAAGCCCTACCTTCCTCTAGCACTTATCAGTACCAGTCATCTGAGGCTGTCCATACTCAAACCATCAGAACCAGATGGACTCCAGGGTGTAACCCAGTAGAGTCTGATAGGATAGTACCCAGATTGACCGTGATATCTGCACAATGTTCCATCCCTGCCATTAGGGATGAGAACAGTGCAAGTAAGATTTTTGACGATCCTGGAACTGAGTCATCCACCAATCTATTACGACTCATAGGCAACCTGGATACTACCCCCACCTGTCTGTCCCTGCAAAGTGATGCTGGACAGAGCAAGTTGGCTTTCCTAACCCCTTCCCTGATATGTAGCACAAGACCCCCCCCAATGTGATCCTGAATAGCTCCAGCTCCATAGTGTTTTAAGGTACCCAGTGCCCCACCTCAAGCTCCACAGACAGTCTCCATTAAGCCTCTCTTTCCTAAGAATGGGAAATAGTCAGAATACCCGGATTGAAAACCACCTGCCACCAGGTACACTTGTCTCTTCATAGAGGCTGCACACCTTATGGGACACTGGTCTTCCTGTCATGCAGGACACAGACCACTAGTTAAGGTACGCAAGGAGTCTAGGACAGGAAGGACACCTATGGGTATCCACTGAGGAGAATACAGCATGCCCACACCACTCCATCCCTGTGCCTGGATTTCAGAGACCATGCCCTCTACCTATGGTTACAATGCACCTCTACCTATGGTTAGCTTCAAAGAACCCTCTAGTTCCCTGACTAACGTTACATCGGTATTCCTTAGGACACAGAAACAAACTCGTCTATGTCCCAAATAATACCCGGGTGCTTCCTTCCCAGCAATGACCTCTCCATCCAGAACACAGAGTGCAATATCTTACACAATCTTCCTGCACAACTCTTGTCCAGGCTCTCCCAAAACTATACACTCTCAACTTGTATGCCATCAGGCAGGCCCTCATACTACACATCTGAAGGTAAATCTGAAGGAAATTGGAAAACAAAAATTGCATAATGTGTATCCAACTTGAGGAACTTCTGCTACCAAACACAACTGGCCAAAGGGCAAAGCAAAATCCCTTGCAGCACTGAGGCGCCGGGATTACTGAACAGTAGTGGGTACACGAGCCGACCGATGTGCCCTTTAAAGCCAGGAAACCCAATTATCGAATCTGAGAAATAAAACACCAATAAAATTTAGTAATAAATATTCCATTTTCCTCCTAGAAACAAAATAATCCAATGTAACAAGACATTAGCATATGAAACACAAATATACATTACATTACATTAACAGTGCACTTTTTTTTTTAAGATACCAAAAAATTGTTGAGCTCAACTTATCATTAATATGTATTACTTAATACACATTAATACCACGTGGATTTTTTGTTTTATGGTATACCAATAATTCAAAAAAAAAATGTATTCACCATGGTTGAAAAAAATTAGCAATCTTTAAAAAACCTTTTAGCAGTACCATTTGTCAATAGATCATAATACCTCACCACAAAGAACCTCTCCAGTACTGTTTTCCTGAAAAACAAAGTCATTTTAGTACATATATCTTTCAATTCACTAGTACAGATAATTATCTTGGCTCAGGTCATTTGCATGTCAATACAGTTCGCTGTACCTTTTCACAGACCTGGTGAGAAAGAAGGGGGGTCATTTGGGTGGGCTGTTACAGCAGCTGAGAACAAACATCACACAACACGACATATATTGCATACTCCACACACACAATTGGCTAGGTTAAAGATGACCTCTAGACATCACTCATATCACCATGTTTTCTATAATACCCTGTACTTCTCCTTGTACCCATAACATCTGTTTGGTAAGGTTGAAATTCTTTCAGAGATCCATCCCATTTCGTTAGCCCCTTCTCAGCCTGTATGGACACATTCTCAGGAGTTTGGAATGGGACCCCTGACCCAGGTGGTCCATACTTCCTACACTTAGGCCATGTGGCGAAGCGTGCAGAGTACACGTCAAAATCACGTCTTGTGGTCCTATATGGATTATGCTTACCGACTTTTTGACGGGAACTGGATAGACAGAATCTCGGGATATGGCCCACTAGGCCATATAGGTGACATTTTATCTTAGTTAAAGTGGTACAACATCTCTTAACAAAAGGCTTTGTTTTAGACGACTGAGAATATGGGATGGCCTCTTCTGGAGTAGTAGTTTTTACCTGCGGCTTACAAAATATAGGGGCAATTTTTAAAGAGCTCTTACCTTCCTGGGATTTATTCTTGTTGATACATACCTTAGGTGTGGAGGATGTCCCCCTGAATTCAGACCTACCCAAATCAGTTACCTTGTTATCGTCTCTATCTGAAAACTGATCCAACGGCTCCTGGAAGCTGACAGATAATGGTTTCGCCCCACAATCTGCATCCTTCAGTCTTTTTCCCAACTGATGAACGTCCTCCTGTAGTCTTTTGTTTTCTAGTACTAATTGCTGGTGGATAGCCTCTGAATTTGACATAGAAGCTTCTAAAGTACTGATGTTACCTTTGGTGATTTCTAGCTCTTCTTTCAGGGATGTAATTTGCACTTTCAAATGTTCATACTGATTAGCTAACCACCTGGCCACAAAGATTTGCGGCGTTTTTCCCGTGCGCTTACTACAGCTTCTTTCAGTGAAATTTAATTCCACATCCTCTCCCATCAGCGGGACAGAAAGTGTCCCTTCTGACTGGAAACTTTCCTCCCTTAATGCCAGCATGGCCATTTCCTCTCCATGTTGTGGTGGCCTACTCTGTCTTGGAGCTGTACACTCCTTCTTGAAGTGTCCGGGTCTGCGGCAGTTGAAGCAAGCTGGTTTCCCTTTTGGTTTTTCTCCGAGATCTGCACTGTCCAACTGATCAGTGACAATGCAGATCCTTTGAGGTTTCTGTGACTCCCAATCTGCTATATTGCTTTCAATAGCAGTTGCAAGTGACAACAAAGAGGAGAGGGGCTTATCTCTCCAGTCTGGATTTGCAGTCATCAATTTTTCTCTGATGTTTCCTCTCAACCCGGTCATGAAGGCTTGAATGAAGGAGAAGATTTGGATGCCGCACACTGGATGTAGTCAAAAAACTTCACTTTATTGAAAAAATGGGATCATCAAAACAACAAGACTGTCATGCAGAAAGTACAGGTAGGCTGACGCGTTTCGCACTCAGGACTGAGTGCTTACTCATAGCTCATTCAGCCAGCACCTGGAGCTCTTCTGCTCTGAAATTTCTACTTACACCTGGGTCAGTGTCAGCCTGAGCGGTGGAAACACTTTCTTTGCTAACCCGGTCATGAAGCTATGTATCAATACTGGTGATAGGGCACTGTTAGTAATGTCCTCACCAGCTGATTCCACGGCTTGTTTAACGTGATTGTAGTATGTCATACAATCTTCCTGTGGACCTTGGATCACTGCTGACACCTTGGTCCAAGACTGGGGACGATAGACTGTTTTAATCAACTGCGCCAATTGCTTAGTGAGTATATCTCCTAGATGGCTGGAGTCAACATACAGGGTCCGTGGAATATTGGTTTTACTAAGGATTTCATCCAAGTCCCCATCTCCACAAACCCTCTTCATTATTTGAAGCATATCACTCCAGTTTGCATTGTAGCTTGTCTGGATGTCCAGCAGCTCTTTGGCAAATTTAATAGGATCTGTCCTTGGATGGGGGATAACACTCAGAAATCCCTTCATCTCAGAGGGAGTCCATGGCACGTGATGTGTCATCTTTCCCGTGGCTCTCCCACTGTTGTCATAGACCACCTGTTCTCTTACAGGATAGACAGATACGTCATCTGAAAAAGATATCTTTTGGGGTTCTGTCACCGAATCCCAATAAGACTGTGGATGATGGTTGCTGCCAGGTGGGGGCACTTTATCCAACTGCAAAGTGCCCTGAAGGGTGGCATTAACAGTCCCATGGTACACAGGTGTGCCCACATTGGGTGATATCCTTTCACCATCAGAGTAACACCACACAGGTCCTTGCTGTGGGATGCTAGTTACTTGGGGGTATAAAGGTACATAGGCTGTGTACTCTGTAGCAGAACTGCCAGTATTGCTTACAGCAGCAGGGTTGTAAGTTAACTGCCGTTTAGGGGAGAAGGCTGGCTCGCAGCCCGTAAATGGGGGATTACTATATTCGGGAGGGTCTTCCGTCCGAGGGGAAGAAAGTTTCCCTTTTGATGGTATCTGGTCTCTGGAACTGGGGAGACTTTTCTCCCCTGATTCCAGCATTCCCTCCCCCTGGTTTGCTGTGCTATCTCCTTCCTGTGGTTTCAATTCTTCACAGGAAGAGTTTTTCTGTGATTCATTGGGGGTTTTAACTGGGGTGTTAAACTTGGCAGCAAGTTGTAGCTTCCCCTTTTTTTCATCTGTTGATAGATGACAATTCCTATCACTTTCTGAGTATCTGGCCAACAAGGACCGGGCGACTGTATGAGGCCCCAATCCTGGCCATTCCTCATCATCCCCCTGTTCATCGCTGTCACTACTCTGGGGATGCGGCTCTAGTGGCTGTCCCTGCTTGTCCCTACTCCGCAGCATCATCTGGTGTTTTTTCTCCTTAACTCCCACTGTAAAAATATTCACATCATCAGTTCTATGCATGGATTCTACCATCCACGCGCTCCACGCATCTCTTTCATTTGTTCGTGTCATCTTCCTGCGGTGATTGTACCACAGGGCTTCCCAAGCTTTTGGCTTAAAAGTACCTCTTTTGGAATACTTTTTCCCAGTCCAACGATCCCAATCTTGCAAATATTTCACAACCCAAGGCCCATATTTATCTATCATCTCTTCCCTCGGGGTCAAGTGGTAGGGTTCCCCACAGTTAGACGCCCTCTTTGAAGCGATTTGATTACCCATCCTTTACGGACTCCGGACCTTGAACTGATTCCCCCAACCTTTTTACTGGTTGCCTTTGCTTCAGAGGTAGCTACTCTCTGACCAAGAATTGGGTTGACAGGTATCGCCCCTGTCACCGTTGCCGATTTTTTTTTCACTACTTGCCAGGCCAATTCCCTGTCCTGGCTATAGTCCTTCAAAAAATTAGCCTGGAGATTTCCCAAACTAAATAATAGTTTAATCCCCCCCGTGGACTTTTCTGAAGTACTCTAAAAGAAATGCTTAACGAAAGGTTATTACTAATGATTAGCACGAACTTAGATAATCAGGACCCTATGCGTGCTTGTAGTACAGGAGGTAGTTAACTGATGCACACCTAATTGCAATACGATTTGTAAGAGTTACAACATTACAGATCTAATCACAAAGCTCACGATCCCCAGTTAGTAGTTTACACAGAAAGATAGATACATACATCGAAGATCATTCAGTGTGTACTAGTCTCCGTTTCCACTGATGCAATTTTTTTTTTCTCAATGCGACTTTGGACACAAAGTCGCATTACAGCCCATTAATTTCAATAGCACCAGTCCCAATCTATGCTACTCAATGCTGCAGCAACTCTGAGAGGGGACCTGCACCACTCTGATGCGACTCTGGATCAAAGTTGCATTCAAAGCCACACCACAGTCGCATTAAAGTCGTACCTCAGTCACACTCAATCATGCGACCTTAGAGTTGCATTAGTGGAAACGTAGCTCTATGCCCACTGTGCGTTTCAATCGCAATGATTGGCCTAATCTCATTCAAAGGGTCAACTGAAATTGCTTTTTGGCAGAGAGCACATATCCTTTTCCTCTCATTATTCGCACTTACAATTTCATTTATATATATATATATATATATATATATATATATATATATATATATATATATATATATATATATATATATATATATATATACACAATACTCAAAATCAGTCTCATCAAAATATTCACATAGACAAAAGGTAAAAAAAAGGAAAGATCTGAGAAGTTTTTTTAGTCTGTGTATTCAGATGGGAGACAGGAAAACACAACACCAGCTCTGTTTTCCATACAAATCGCATTCACCCCAACATTAAACTTCCTCACACAAGGAGGCACCATCTGATAAGGAGATTTTTATACCTACCTCACTTATATGGAGTGATTAAACCTTTTCCTATATAAGAATTAAAAAAACGAACAATAACAGTGCGAAAAGATAAACAATTACATTTATTTATACAGAAAAGGAACGTTAGAGATTACCAAATACAACGTGGAGGATACAACCGTAAAACAGAGACCAATGATACAAAATATTGCTATAATGGTCATACAAACTATAGTCATTGAAAAGTCACTGCAAGTAACATTAATAATAAAGTCCATCACCTTCAGAGCCCAAATCTCCACCACAATATGCCGGTGCATTAAGGAAAGGAAGGAGGGAGAAGCTTGCTACCCAGCCCGTGGAGGAAGGTAATTTTGCTCTCTCTTTGCATGAAAGCCATGCCCACTCCTCTTCCTCATCGCCACCAGGCAGACATTGCCCTGTGTGACGAAAAGGTCTGGGGACTCTTCCATATAGAGGAGGGATACCGGGGCTCTGGCCACATAAGCCACTGATCTTCAGTGTGTCCTGGCAGGGGCTGGGTTAATGATTGATCCCAGTGCTGTGCAGAGGCACCAGGTTTTAAAAGCACTGGGACATGTGGCGCCTCTGCATATGCCGGTGCATTAAGGAAAGGAAGGAGGGAGAAGCTTGCTACCCAGCCCGTGGAGGAAGGTAATTTTGCTCTCTCTCTGCATGAAAGCCATGCCCACTCCTCTTCCTCATCGCCACCAGGCAGACAGGAGCTGTGTTTGCTTATATAGAGCTGCTGTGGGCTGAGCCAGGCCCAGGAAAACAGGGAGGTTTCCTTTTCCAGCCCCGGAGGAGGAATGATTACTTCTGGAAATGAAGGTAGGCTGCAACCAACCCCTCACCATCACATCACCTGCTTGGCTCTGTTCCTTATTATCGAGCTGCTGCCTACCAAGCCAGGGCGCGGGGGACAGGATATGGAGGAAGGATAAGAATTGTGTTTCTGGCAGGCAGTGCCTCTTCCTTATGGAGCTGCTGAGCTGGAACAAGGGGGGTCCTCCAGTCATTCAGTCCTCCAGTCCTCTTCTATGGTGGTGGCAGGCACTGATGTAGGGGTATGCCTGATCTGGATAAGGGCAATCCTGTGATCTGGGCACTGCAATCATTAGAGTGCGCAGATCAGAGGTGCTTGCTGATAAGAAATATGTAAAGAATTACAAGTGATATCAATATTTGCCTTGTTCCTTATATGCTTTTTTCCTAGCTAAAATGGCGCTGACTTATTGTTTATGCAACCTGCTTATTTCCAACTAATGCCTTGAACCATACTTAAAAGAACTAGCAAAAGTTTACCATATTAGGGCATATTATGAAAGTACGCTGTTTTTTGACAATAAAGCTGACGATGCACCATGAGTCACCAGTGTGCCTTAGCCAATGGTAGCTTGCCAAATACTGCTATAAAATGACATGTGTAAAAGGGTTCCTGTGTGACTCTGCTGAAACTCCTTGCTGTGAACAGAGCTCACCCCTGTGTATCGATACATTTGTAATAAATCTGTCTTCTAATCAACGTGACCGGAGTTGACTGATCAGTGAGAGAATGGAATTTTATTGACATCATGGTCCTTTCGAGCCGGAAGTAAGGCTTAGGTGGTGGATCGAACGGTTCCGTCCAAAATATCGGTGAGTATCAGACTCTCTCTCGCCGAGACCTAGGTCCTCCCACTCAAGTTAAAGCGGGGTTCCACCCAAATTTTGAACATTATCTCTATGCATTCTCTTCCTTGCCTAGATGCTGACATGCTGTGTAAAAAAATTTAAATCGCCGTAATTACCTTTTTTTTTCTAATCTTCTTAGCACTTCCTGGTTTTCCTCCCATGGGAGTAGGCGTGTTTCTAGCCTCTCCCAGACCTCCCACAGTCCCCTGGGAGCTAGTCTCAGGCTTCCCAGCATGCATTGTGCAACAGCGTCATCACAACATCTCGGTGAATGCTGGGAGCACAACATTCACTGCATCCAGGAAATACATGCTTGTGGGCTTTAAATGCCCACAATGAAGATGGAAACCGCCTTCAGTGAATTTTATAAGTTATTCTTTACAACGAAATCAGACACAGGCGGACTTATTACACAGAACATGTGAGTAGATAATCATGAGAAGAAAAGTTTGTGAATGAACTCCAAAAAAAAAAAAACGATAGATAGGTGGACCCCTGCTTTAAGTGGTAAAAAGAGGCTGGTCGGTTCCGGGATCCACACCTGACTTCTACTCCTGGACTTCTGATCCAGTCCTCCGAGTCTGTGAAAGGTAAGACAGATCTTTTCTTTTCTCTTCTTTTCTCTTCTACTCGAGGTAATTTGGTTTTTTATTGAGTCTGCCGGCACTGTATTGATTATAAAAGATCTGGGTGACACAGGGGCCGAAGACAGAGGCACTTGGGGACGTTGCCTATGGTAAATAGACGTAGCCCGCTGTCTGAGACAGATTAAAAAAAAATGTAAGGTACCGAAAGATGATTGATAATTGTTGTGAATAGTGACTAAGTAATCTGGATAGATTACAGAGAGTCATGGTGGCCATTTCAGGTTTTTTTCTAACTGAGTGGTGGTTGGGACAACGGAGGAAGTGAATGTACGAGCAGGAATCTTTTTGTTTAAATTACTTGCTCAGCAACACTTCCCCCATAGGTTGATTGTTTTTCTCTTTTTCTCTCGAGAGCAAAATTTCCTGCACTGTTCCTTTTGCTGCATTTGATAAATCATGAGACTAACTCTCGCTCTTTCTTCCTCACGTTTAACCTTACTGCTAACTTTATAACTTCATTGAACAACTTTACTGCAGTGATGGGTTTTAACTATTTTTAGATTCTCCCCAGAGTGTGGGGAGTCTTGATATTTTTGCTTTCCTTGTATTTTTATTGTTAACGTGATGTCTGTGTCCCTGCAGATTTGTGGTTAAAAAAAAAAAAAGAACTGGACTCACCCTTTCTCCCCCCCCCCCACGGACATCTAAGTGCACTTCCTCTTTTGTGTGTGTGTGTGTATGTAAAAAAAAAAAGAAAAAAAAGGTCATGGGGAATAGACTTTGCAAAGTAATGTCTTGCGCTTGTTTATGTTGCTGCTGTGTACCAAATGTACCGTTAGAGGGAGATAAGAAATTTATGCATGGTAAGGATCCACAGAATGTTAAATATTGCCGTAAGTGGGAAAAGGACTGTGGGTTTAATGGGAAACTAACAGTGAGGGGTTGTCAAGCTTTAGTAGATAAAATTAAAACGTTTGGACCGAAGGATCAGAAGCGATATGGACTTCAAGTAGCAGAGGAATGGTTGCAACAAGTGCAGAGTAGAGCAGAAAGTAAAGCTAAATCAAACCAAAGTACTAAACCCCAAACACAGTTGCCTTTGGTTGATGGAGAAGATGATACTATGTGTTTAGTGCAGCGACCACCGCCCTATCATGCCCCGCCCCTTCCACAGCTAATATATCCCACCCTGCCGCAGGGGACTGGAACCAACCCCTTCATCCTGCAGTCACACCCTTCTCTCCTTCCAGCCTCCACCCCCCAGAAGGGACCCAACCAACCCCCACAGGAAGTCTTCGGCATCTCCCCTATTGCACAAGTAGCCCATGACAGCCCTAAGTTAAACAGATCCATGATAGAAACATTAACGGAAGCCATTGCTAAGGGGTGGGCACAGGCGGGAGAAACAGCCCGAAATCGAAGAGCCCCCACAAGGTACCCCGGAAAGGACGAGGAGGAGAACATGTGTCCTCTTATTGAGGTCCCTAATCCAATGGCAGGTCAAAACATAGGTGGGCAAGTCCAGCCCCTTACTATGACCGTATATCGGCCCTGGACTGAAAGTGATGTACAAAAAGCCACCGAACATATTAAGCACCCCAAATTAGGCCCAGCAGAATTTGTTGAAAATGTTCAAGGGCTACGAGATAGCTATAAACTAAATGGGGTGGAGGTAGAGCGGGCAATTAGAAGTGTATTGGGGTCAGATTGGGCCTCAGTAAAAGGAGACCGGGAACCATGTGTAATGGACCTCCAAGGGAATAGGGGACTCCCTCTTGCTCCAAATCATGCAGATTTAAATGCGAGAGTAAATAATCTTCTCCAGCGAATAACAAATAGATTCATCCAGCGCACAGATTGGCAAAAGATCAATATGACTGTACAAGAGGTTAAGGAAAACGTTAAGGATTACCTAAATAGATTAAGGGAAACTTTCAAATCATACTCCGGGTTACCGGAATCAGAGGATGTTAATAGTGCATATCAACAACAGCTGAAGATTACTTTTGTTAATGGATTAAAACCAGAGCACAAAGAGTATATCACTAAAAGTATGGTCAGATATAGAACAGCTGGAGTGTTAGACACATTACAATTGGCAAAACATAATGAAAGGTGGCTTAAGGAGAAAGGAAAGAAGAAAGTGAAAGTTTTCTTGCAAGGTGACAATAATGAGGATGATGGGGAGGAATATACTGTTGATGCTGTGCCCAAGAACAGAGGGAGAGGTCGGGGCGGCAACAGGGGGAGAGGCAGGGGCAGGTATAGTGGAAAAGGTAGGAATGAAGGGAACAGAGAAGGATGGCGAGATAGGGAATGGGTAGAAAAAAGAGAGTGTTAGACGTGCCACCAACAGGGACACCTGGCCAGAGACTGTCCGGAGGGATCAGGCCCCTGGAAGACAGAATGACTAGACATTGAGAGCATAAGTCGCCTGGGGAGGGTAGGATATGTGGATAACCTACCACAGGTGACCCTGAAGGTTGAAGGGAAAGAAGTTAAGTTTCTGGTAGATTCTGGAGCCTCCAGGACATTAATACATCCAGAGGACATACCACAAATAAAACAATCCACAAAACCAATTTTGGTACAGGGAGTAAACGGTACACCAGTAAGAGAGGCCCTGTCTGAATATGTCACAGTAGAACATCCCAGGATAGGGATGTGAGTAACTACTAGGGTAATCCTATCAACTGTATGCCCAGTAAACTTACTAGGAAGAGATTTGATGTCAGCAATGCACATGTCAATACATGCACAAGACACAGGGTTTACAGTGAAGGTGGGGAAAGAACTTGTTCCCCACCCATGGGATGAAAACTATTACTATTACTCACTAGATGCATACCTTAAGGACAAAATTACTTCAGAAACTATCGAGAAAATGGTTAAACATACAAGGGAAGTCATGGGGTCTAAAAGGTCGGTAGATTTCCAGCCAATGGGCAGAGTGCATTGCACTATGTGGGTTAAAAAGACACCAGGACCAGACAGAGACTATGCCTCACACTTCTTTTTGAAAAAAGAAGTGGTATTACAGTTAACTAATGTCTATTGGAACAATGAAGGGTTTTGTGCATCATCTTGTGCTCTGCCACCAGAGGAAAAGGATTTGTTTAAGGAAACAACCCCCCATCTGTCCCTAAGTAAACCGAAAGATAGGGCTTGGGTGGATTGTGGGGATTTTGTAAAAAGGTGCCAGGAATTGTGAGATTGGAAGCAGACAAGGATACCAGACATGTATGAAAGTTATTCCACTGGCTACTTCTGTCAGCGACCCAGGGGAGATGAGGTCATCACTACACCATCTGCCCACGTGCAGAAGTCCATAACACCATGATATTTGGCGAGTGATGCTGATCCTTTGTACCAGGTCCCAGAGAAACTATGGACCAAGGGACCGGCAGATGTAGGACTTAAGGGAGTCCAGTCAGTAACTATCACTCCAAAATCACACCACAGACCCCATCAAAAACAGTACCCCCTGAGGAAAGAAGCAGAGGAGGGCATATCCCCGGTGATTCAGGACCTTTTAAAAGCAGGGATAATTATCCCCTGCCCAGACAGCCCTTGCAATACCCCTTTGTTTCCTGTGAAAAAACAACCACCCTCTGTGGGGTGGAGAATGGTACAGGACCGACAAGCGGTAAATCAGGCAGTGGTACCCCGAGCACCAGTGGTGCCAGACCCCCATACTTTGCTCAATGATCTCTCACCAGACAGCAAGGTATTCTCCGTTATAGATATCAGTAATGCTTTTTTTTAGTATATCGATTCACCCAGACCATCAGTTTTGGTTTGCTTTTACCTACAAAGGAAAAAGATATACCTTCACAAGATTATCGCAGGGATATTGTGAATCACCCACTATTTTTGCACAGGCAATGTCAGTGAATTTAGCACAGTTTGAGCCACCAGGAGGCAGTCAGCTTCTACTTTATGTAGATGACATTCTCCTGGCAACCAAAGAAATTTGTGCACTAGACACCATAGCCCTTTTGCAGTTTTTATGTGAGCAGGGCCATAAAGTAAATAGGAAGAAATTGCAGTTCTGCCAGGATAAAGTTAGATATCTGGGATATAACATTTCAAAGGAGGGGAAACATTTAGATGATGAAAGGATACAAGCAATCCTCCAAGTGCCAAAACCAAAAACAAAGAAGCAGATGATGTCGTTTCTGGGTATGGCAAACTTCTGCAGGACATGGATTGCCAACTATTCAGTCTTGACTGCACCTTTAGTGCAGGCAATACATGGGGAACCCATGGCCCCCCAGGATGACATACAGTTGAATGAAGAAAATGAGACAGCTTTTACTGAATTAAAAAGAACAGTAACAGGCACCTCAGTGCTGGGACTGCCCAACTATGAGAAACCGTTTGAGCAAACTGTAGATTCCGGAGATGGACACATGACATCAGTACTGACACAGACATATGGGGGTAAACAGAGACCAATCGCATATTACTCCACAAAACTTGATAATGTGGCAAGAGCACTTCCCCCATGTGTGCAGGCAGTGGTCACAGCAGCAGCAGAAGCGATTAAGGCTTCAGCCTCCATTGTACTGTATCACACACTCATATTAAAGGTCCCACATGCTGTATCAGTAATATTACTACAACAAAAAATTTCACACCTTAGCCCAGCAAGACACTTATCCTGTATGACTGTGCTTTTGACACAACCGCACATAACCATCCAAAGGTGCACTACTTTAAACCCATCCACACTCCTACCAATACCAACAGATGGTGAAAAACATGATTGTACGGCCGTTATTGCCGAGAAGGTATTACCTAGGAGTGACCTTAAAGACACCCCATTACCACATTCTGACATGACACTTTTTGTTGGCGGATCCAGTAGAAAGAATCCTGATGGCACGAACGCTACTGAATATGCAGTCGTCACACAAACAGAGGTACTGGAAGCTAAAATGTTACCTAGACATTACTCAGCACAAGTAGCAGAATTAATTGCACTTACAAGAGCATGTATACTAGCTGAAGGAAAAAAGGCCACCATTTATACAGACAGCCAGTACGCATTTTCTACAGTGCATGTATTTGCCCAGCAATGGAAAAACAGGGATATAGTCACTTCTGGGGGCAAACCCATTTCACATACTGATTTCATTCTAGGATTACTCGATGCTATCCAGCTTCCAAAGGAGCTGGCGATATGCAAATGTCAGGCCCATACGAAAGGCAAAGACCCGATATGCGAGGGGAATAAAAAAGCAGACTAAGCTGCTAAACAGGCAGCCCATCAATCTACACAAGTCTTAGTACAGCAGGAAGATATACAATTAGATCACACAAAGATATGCAAAATTGCTCACCCCCATCTGAAAAACAACTTTGGGTCACAAAAGGATGCACCCTCCAGGAGGACATATATATCTCCCCAGAGAACAAACCAGTCCTGCCAAAGTCTTTATTTAAGTATGCAGCATTCTTGACCCATGGAGTAACACATGTGTCAAACAGGGGGATGAATGAGATACTAAATAAAGTGGTAGCAGCTTATGGCTTTACAAACTACTCAAAAACTTTTTGTTCTCAATGTGTTATATGTGCAAGACACAATGCTCAGGGAGCCATAAGACCACGGAAAGGGAAGTTCCCCGCACCGCAATATCCATTCCAACACATTTGCATGGATTTTATTGAATTAGACAAATGTGAAAGGAAGAAATATTGTTTGGTAATCATTGATGTACTGACCAAATGGGTAGAGATATTCCCCACAGGAAGTGCTGACGCTTTAACAGTATCCAAAGCCTTACTAAAAGATATCATTCCACAATTTTGGATACCAGAGAAGATTTATAGTGATAATGGTCCACATTTTGTAAATCAGACCATAAAAAACAGAAAACAGAAAACATAAAAACAGAAGTGATGGGTATAGAAGTAAAGAATCACTGTGCATATCACCCTCGGTCAGCAGGGCTCGTAGAAAGACATAATGGGATATTGAAGAGCAAGCTTAAAAAGGCTATGGAGGAGACAGGAAAAAATTGGATGTACTGTCTCCCACTAGCTATTTTAAGCATGCATATCACCCCCACTAAAGAGGGGTTGAGTCCATTTGAAATGATGTATGGTAGACCTTATAAAATACCTTTGTTACCAAATGAAACCCACACAGAGGAAGTGGAGAGAAACTTAGCAGAATACATGTCAAGGTTATTAAAACAGAAACAAATTAACCAAGTGTGCTCCATTCCAGAAGGAGAGCCCAGAGGAGAAGACAAAGTACAAATCGGAGACTGGGTCCTCATCAAGGTGATCAAAAAGAAGCATTGGCACTCCCCTAAGTGGCACGGGCCATATCAAGTACTCCTTACTACTCCCACTGCAGTAAGAATTGCTGAAAGGACTACCTGGATTCACCAATCCCACTGTAAAAAAGGTAAATATAGGCAGAGTAGGGACAGAAAAACTGAAGGAGGGGGAAAGTCCAAATACAAAGGGAGGCAGATAAAAGGTCTGCTTGTCTCAACCTTGGTGAAGAAAAGGCCCCTATCTAGGTCCCCCTCACTTCTGATAGGATGGTAGGGATTTTGTTCCTCGTTGGAGTATTGGTGACTCTAGGAGAGGCCTCTATACGGGGAGGTAGGAGACACGGGAGGATAGTGGAACCAATCAATGGGAAGAGACAGGAAGAGCATTGAACCTCACCTTTGTTGAAGGAACCACCAGTACTATACAGGTGGATTTCTGCCAGATGACAGATTGTGGAGATAAGGTAGAAGCAAGTAAACTGACCTGGGCAGATAAATACGTGTGCTACCTGGCTGGAACTACCAGGTGTACTACTTGGGATTCAGTCATGTGGACAACTGCAGCCCAGGATTGGGGATATGAGATGCCAGCAGCAGGAGATTTAAAGAATAGATTAACCATAACTAAAGAGGCCCACTCTCCCTGTACAGAATCAAAGAATTGCAATATACTATTAATTTCCCTGAAGGACCCAAAACTAGAAGATCAGAGGTTATATCGTATAGGAGCTTGGATATCAGGAACTGACCCTTTGGGAAAATTCTTTCTTGAAGTCAAACCAAAGAATGAGACAAACAAGAAGAAATAATTAGATAATGAGGACCAATTTAAAGTAGAGGTATTAGGATCCACAGTGAGATTCACCAATCTCACAGTGGAAGAAGCTATAACATTAGAAACAGGATACCAGGATAAGAATGAATGGCTTGAATGGTTAATATATACTGCTAACACCCTTAAAAAAGAGAACTGCTTAGTCTGTGCAGGGGCCAGACCCCAGCTGGCTACAATGCCATTTCCCTTAAATAACAATACAGATCCAGATGGTTTAGAGTGTATGCTAAAGCTATATCAAAAAACATACAAACCTGACACCAACACTCCCTGTCACACATTAAGTTTATTGTTTACCCAGGTTCAGAGACCTCAGATACCCCCTGCTGTCACGGCATACCCTGGCAACTTTACTTGTTTTGCACTCCCGGGGAATGAGAGTGGCACAGATTTGGGGTCTTTACCGGATGACTACTGCATGGAGAGGATTAACAAAATTGCAAAGGGAGAGGGTGACAACTGGGTTGAGCACGACACCCAGAGGGCGGACGTCTGGTGGTTATGCAGAGTAAAGAGGCTCAGAGCAAGCATCCCAGCCAATGCCCCCTCCCTCCAGGCAGCAAAAAAAAAATAATTTTTTTACTACTGGCCCTTTAAAAAAAAAGAAAAAAGAAGGTCCTTAAGTGCACTGTGTTCGGACGCTGGATACAGTGCACTTATAGGAAGCGCCACGTCTATGCAACCACGAGATTGCAGACGTGGCGCTGCATTTGCAGGCGTTTAGCCCGCCTTGGGGCGTTTTCTGAAGCGCCGAGTAGCTTCCGCCCGGCCATAGTAATACATACTACAGGCGCCGGGCGGAAGCTACTTGGCAGTTTAGATTTGAATGACATCTGCCCTGAGTCAGATGTCACTTCCTGCCTCTCTCTTTCATTGCGCCCGAGAGAGGAAACAGGAAGAATGCTGCTGCCAGTGTGAGGAGGAGGACACCGCAGGAGACTGAAGGTAAGTACCGCTGTGTGGAGAATGGGGGGACACCTGCTGTGGTGGGCTCTGATGGGGACACATGCTGTGGGGGGCTCTGATGGGGACACCTGCTGTGGGGGGCTCTGATGGGGGACACATGCTGTGGGGGGCTCTGATGGGGGACACATGCTGTGGGAGGGCCCTGATGGGGGACACATGCTGTGGGGGGGACCTGATGGGGGACACATGCTGTGGGGGGCTCTGATGGGGGGCTCAGATGGGGGACACATGCGGTGGGGGGCTCTGATGGGGGACACATGCTGTGGGGGCTCTGATGGGGGACACATGCTGTGGGGGGGGCTCTGATGGGGACACCTGCTGTGGGGGGCTCTGATGGGGGACTCCTGTTTTGGGGGGACTCTGATGGGGACACCTGCTGTGGGGGGACTCTGATTGAGACACCTGCTTTGGGGGACACCTGCTCTTGGGGGCTCTGATGGGGGACACCTGCTGTGGGGGGACTCTGATGGGGGACACCTGCTGTGGGGGGCTCTGATGGGGGACACCTGCTGTGGGGGGCTCTGATGGGGGACACCTGCTGTGGGGGGACTTTGATGGGGGACACCTGCTGTGGGGGGCTTTGATAGGGGACACCTGCTGTGGGGGGCTCTGGTGGGGGGCTCTGATAGGGGACTCTGATGGGGGACACCTGCTGTGGGGGGACTTTGATGGGGACAACTGCTGTAGGGGACACCTGCTGTGGGGGGGTTCTGATGGGGACACCTGCTGTGGGGGGACTCTGATGGGGACACCTGCTGTGGCGGGACTCTGATGGGGACCCCTGCTGTGGGGGGACTCTGATGGGGACCCCTGCTGTGGGGGGACTCTGATGGGGACACCTGCTGTGGGGGGGCTCTGATGGGGGACTCCTGTTTTGGGGGGACTCTGATGGGGGACACCTGCTGTGGGGGGCTTTGATGGGGAACACCTGCTGTGGGGGGACTCTGATGGGGGACACCTGCTGTGGGGGGACTCTGATGGGGGACACCTGCTGTGGGGGGACTCTGATGGGGGACACCTGCTCTGGGGGGACTCTAATGGGGGACACCTGCTGTGGGGGGCTCTGATGGGGGACACCTGCTGTGGGGGGCTTTGATAGGGGACACCTGCTGTGGGGGGCTCTGGTGGGGGGCTCTGATGGGGGACTCTGATGGGGGACTCTGATGGGGGACACCTGCTGTGGGGGGACTTTGATGGGGACACCTGCTGTGGGGGGACTTTGATGGGGACACCTGCTGTGGGGGGACTCTGATGGGGACACCTGCTGTGGGGGGACTCTGATGGGGACACCCTGCTGTGGGGCACACCTGCTGTGGGGGGCTCTAAAGGGGACACCTGCTGTTGGGGGCTCTGATGGGGGACACATGCTGTGTGGGGACACTGATGGCAACTCTGATGTAAGGGGACAGAGGCTGTATTTGGGGGAGGGGCAGAGGCTGTATTTGGGGGGGACAGAGGCTGCATTTTATGTGACAGAAGCTGTATTTGGGGGGGGGCAGAGGCTGCATTTGGGGGGGACAGGGGCTGCATTTGGGGGGACAGAGGCTGCATTTTATGTGACAGAGGCTGCATTTTATGTGACAGAGGCTGTATTTTATGTGACAGAGGCTGCATTTTATGTGACAGAGGCTGCATTTTATGTGACAGAGGCTGCATGTAAGGACGGACTGCTGGGGACACCTGATGGCATCTGGTTGTAGGCGACGTGGCTAGTGACACACTCGGGGCTCCCACTGATTCTGCATTATGGTGAGTTGAATGATTTCATTTTATATTACAATGTAACAATAGAAACAATGCGCTTCAATCATCCTGACACCATAACAACCATGGTGCCGGGATGATTGAAGTGCTAACACCAGGTGTTTGGAGTATCTTTATCTGATGATTGTTAAACTTTGTAGAATACACATTTCTATTGTTGTGTAGGATCTAGGCCTGCTGTCCCTCTCTCCCTCTCCCTCCATCCCTCGTTCATCTCAGACGCTAACCACACCACCTTAGAGCCACGCCCACTATTTCACTGAAACCACGCCCATTTTTACCAAGTGGGAGGGGTCAAAAAGGAAGGGTGGGGTCTGGCGCCCCCCCATCCTAAAACTTCACCAGCCGCCACTGTCCATGAATATGCTCTGTTGTATGTTTCACAATGAAGGGGGCCCACTGACTGTTAAAATTCTGGAGGTTAATTATTGTGCAGTGTTTGGGGATTGATTATTGTGTAGTTCTAGTAGTTAATAATGCACATTCCTGGGGGTTTATTACTGTGCTGTGGTTCATTATTGTGCCATGCTGGGATTTAATTGTTCTGCCATGATGAGAGGCTAATTATTGTGCAATATTGGAGGCTTATTATAGTGCCATGCTTGCAGTTCATTATCATGCCATGCTGATATTTAATTATTGTGCCATGCTTGTGGTTCATTATTGTTCCATACTTGTGGTTCATTATTGTGCCATGCTTTGCAGTTCATTATTGTGCCATGCTTGTGCTGCGCTGGGTTTTTTTTTTGTTCTGTGCCGGGGGTTAGTTATTATGCTGTGCTGGGTGTTATGGCTGGCCCTGACATGTACTGGGGATTATCTGGCCTTTATACTTGCTGGGGAGCTATTGCTTACCCTGACACTTGTGGGGGTTATCATTACTAGTCCCATTTGAGCTTGTTTTACTCAAACAATCAATTCTATGTGCTCTATATTGTCTGTATAAAGGGGAAAGACTGTGAAGAAACACCCACTTTTCAGTCACGCCTACCTTTGGCCACACCCACTGTTGGCTACGCCCACGAGAGCATGGTGCACTGTGTGTGCCGCATTAGCACCCCCACTTTTTTCTCAGCACCCACACAGCACCCCCAAATCAATTGTCTGGAGACTCCCCTGAAGCACTATCGAATTTAGAATTCCAACCACAGCACTACCTGCCTGGAGTTTGCATGTTCTCCCTGTGCCTGCGTGAGTTTCCTCCCACACTAAAAAGACATGTGGGTAGGTTAATTGGTCCCTGTTCAAATTGGCCCTAGTATGTTTATGTATAAATGTGAGTTACGGACCTTAGATTATAAGCTCCTTGAGGACAGGGACTGATGTGAATGTATAAAAGATATGTACAGTGCTGCATAAATTGATAGCGCAATACAAGTACCTGTAATAAATACTATTAAAGGACAGCAAATATCTCCCAGCTCCCAAGTGCAGCTGATCTGATCTGTGTGAGTGTCAATGTTATGCCAAGAACAGAAATGGCCACATCTGTGTAGTTACATAAGGAAACTGAGACCAAACTATATATAATGAAGTAAATGTATTAGTAGTAAAGAAAAAAAGACAAGTACACACCAGTGGTCTATCTCCAACCTCTCTTTTAGTTCTATGTCATGCAACATATTATATGAAATTGGGAACCAAGGGAAGATGGAGATGAATCAAGGCTTCTATAGCAGTTGCTTGCTAGGTTGGTCAATAGGTGTGCAATGCTTAGGAATGGAAGTTAACTCTTATAGGGCGTACACACGGTCGGACTTTGTTCGGACATTCCGACAACAAAATCCTAGGATTTTTTCCGACGGATGTTGGCTCAAACTTGTTTTGCCTACATAGAGAAAATTGGAAAAAAACTGCGCTATAAACCAAGTGAATGTTCAGTTATTGTGAAAAGCTGCAATCCCCACAAAAAACATCAATTGTGGATAAACATAGGAAAAAATAAGGAATTGCGCTAATACCTGTGTAACATAACATAAAATCTACAGTGAAAGGAGATTTAGATAATAAATATAAATATAAATATAACTAAAATAAATGTGCAAAACATTTGATAGTGATCTAAAAAAGTCCCATCAGGTGAAACGTCAATAAGATATCATAGTGACTCCAAATCACCAGCAGAAAAAACAAAAGTCCAAGTGATGATTAGTGTTAATCCGTGACAGCAAGGGAGGGTCCACCAACAGAAATGGAAGGGGTTGCTCCTTACCAGATGGCCATGACCCCCCACCACAGAGGATCACAGCAAGCAGAAATCTTTATAAGCCAGAAAATGGGAACTGCCAGCGGTGTCCACCAGAGGTCATCTCATCATCAGCCACACCAACAAACCCATGGCAAAGGTACCATAAAATATAAAGGGAGCTCACATAGTGTAAAACCGACAAGATTTATTTGAATTAAAATACAAAGTGCACACTTACAAAGCGTGATGAATAAAACAGCCTTAAGTCCGGCTCCGTGGCCACCGGAGCTCAGACAAACCCGTCCTGCTGGAATACGACTTGCTTGGGGGTGACGTCAGCGCGTCGTCTGGCTCCGCCCTACGCGTTTTGTGACATCATCACGTCTTCCACGTCTTGTTTTGCCTACACACGGTCGCACAAAGTTGTCGGAATTTCCGATCGCCAACCACGCGGTCACGTACACCACGTATGACGAGACTAGAAAAGGCCGGTTCAGAACCAAGCGCGGCACCCTTTGGGCTCCTTTTGCTAATCTCGTGTTAGTAAAAGTTTGGTGAGAGACGATTCGCGCTTTTTCAGACTCGTGGCTTTCAGACCGTTTTCTGCCGTTCAGTTTGTGCTTGTGGGTTTGTATCTGCTCTTCATTGCGTGCAGCAAGTTCCTTTGACTTTAAGTAGTCATTGTATTCTTGTTCGTTCGTTACTGTTTTTCAGTTCGCTCTTCACAGGCCTTGCTGTTCTTCAGTGCGTTCTGTTACTTCGTTCTGAGCAGCCGACCGTTTTCTAGCCATGTTTCGTATGCGTACTCCTCGTAGAGTTCGTGCTGTGCGGGGGCTTGGTGTTGGGGTCCTGACCTTGACACAAGTCCAGTCCATGAACAGGGTGGGGAGGAGTTCATGGACCAAGAATTGGTTGCTTTAGCGTGACCAGTTCTGTCATATGCCTTTGCTCCGTGAGATCCGTGAGAATAATCCTGATGATTTCAGGAACTTTCTCAGGATGACGGACCCCGTGTTTCACCGTTTGTTGGCTTTGCTGACCCCCTATATTAGCAGGCAGGATACCTGCATGAGGCAAGCCATCACTCCGGAGCAGAGGTTGGTCGCTACCTTGCGGTATTTGGCCACAGGGAGAAGCCTGCAGGACCTCAAGTTCTCGACAGGCATCTCCCCCCAGGCTCTGGGTATCATCATCCCAGAGACCTGTTCTGCCATCATCCAGGTCCTGCAGAAGGAGTACATAAAAAAGATCAAGGGGTTATTATGGCGCACAATGGAGGTAGCCGAGTACATATAACTAAAAATGGTGGTAGGAAGGGGGTGGATTGGGGGTTCCTGAGAGGGGGAACTTGATGGTGGTAGTTAATGTTTCACAACAAGTTCGGGTATTAGTCCATGTAAGGATAAAATGATGCTGAATAAATGGAAGGCAGCCAGTCTATAAAAGCTAGAAGAAGCTCTGGAACAAATAAAAAAGAAAGAAGGACAGCGCCCTCTAAGTGCAGCATGTATGTTAAAAATATTTATTACAATAGATAAAAACACTCACATTTGAGTTGCTAAAAACCAGCATGTAAAGTAGTTTCATCCGCGTGCTCTCGGGGGATGTGGGTGTCACGGGCCAGTAGAGGGGTTCCTGGGATGTGAGTCCTGTGACCTGGGTCCTGGTGGTGCCGAGGGTCCTCAGAGCCTCCGGGTGGCCAGGATATCGGTCATGGATCCTCCGTGGAACGCCGTGCTGACCCGCGTCTTCACTTCTGGGAGCGGGGTGAGGCGGGCGGTGCTTCGCGTTCGGAGCATGCGTGCTCCTTCATCAGGCTATGCTGGTGGCCATATTCAGTGTGGGAATTTATACCACAGGCAATGGGAGGGGTGGAGAGGTAATTGAGAGGAGGGCGGGACTATGTATAATGATTGGGCACATAGGTAACCATAGGTCCACTATGATCAATACAACATTCCTCTTCCTATAGACCGCCTTCTCCTTACCCCACATTCCATATACACACATATATGTTCTTACCACAACACACTCATTTGCATATCTCCTTTCCCCCCCCCTCCCCACTCCCCGCCCCGCCCACTCCCCGTCTCCCTTTACTCCCCTTCCACATTGTGTACACCCCATCTCCATGGTTACCTATGTGCCCAATCATTATACATAGTCCCGCCCTCCTCTCAATTACCTCTCCACCCCTCCCATTGCCTATGGTATAAATTCCCACACTGAATATGGCCACCAGCTTAGCCTGATGAAGGCGCACGCATGCTCCGAACGCGAAGCGCCTCACCCCGCTCCCGGAAGTGAAGACGCAGGTCAGCATGGCGCTCCACGGAGGATCCATGACCGATATCCTGGCCACCCGGAGGCTCTGAGGACCCTCGGCACCACCGGAACAGCTACCAGGACCCAGGTCACAGGACTCACATCCCAGGAACCCCTCCACTGGCCCGTGACACCCACATCCCCCGAGAGCACGCGGATGAAACTACTTTACATGCTGGTTTTTAGCAACTCAAATGTGAGTGTTTTTATCTATTGTAATAAATATTTTTAACATACATGCTGCACTTAGAGGGCTCCGTCCTTCTTTCTTTTTTAGAAGGAGTATATGAAGGTAAGATTTTTATCCTTTAATATCACATTTTATTGTATTGAATGTTTGCTAATATATTGTATTTCTTTCCTCATTCCCTAATTCCCATGATTGTAATATGCTGTGAATGTCCCCTTTGTTCTCATGCATGCTGGATTTTTATGTAATTATTATTTTATGTCCTTCATACATATTTGCCCTTCAATAACCTCCCCAGCATGGTGTCTCGTGCCCTATATTCACCTCATGTAGTCACTTAACAATGTATTTTATCTGCTCCATAGTAGTGCTTTACCCCAAACACCCCCGAAAAATGTTTGAAAATGTTATTTTTGACTTAAATTCAGGCAGAGTGCCAGAGGCTTCTTTTTGTGGTGTCCCCAAATTTTTTGTAACCCTCCCTCCCCCCAACTGCTAAGTCAGCTGATCACAATTCTCTATCCTCAATCATCTATCTGCTGACTTTGCCAATCCCATACACACTATACCCATCTCTTTACTGGTCAGATTTATGGATGAATTCCCCAAAGCATGTAGTGCAAGGGCCTGCCTGTATAATTTCCAATGGTACTGTTTAAAGTTTTTGTATCCTATTATTATCTTGATAGGTAATATCAGAATGTTCAAATGTGCTCAAATGTGTACAGTGTGTATTTATATCTTTGTATTCAGACACTTCTTACCTGTCCAGTGGTCTGCCAATAGTGTAACTAAGGAGGGGCTGTTCCAAGTAATACCCATTATTTAGGCATTCATATCTCAATGAAGTGAAGAGGGTTACCTGTCCAAGAGTCCCCCCCCTATAATGTTAGAAATGGCCCATGAGAGGGGGGAAGGGGTTATATGATAGGTGTACCTTATACTTTGGTGTTGTTAAATTCCCCTTAATGAATGCTATCTGGAGGTTGCCCCATAATGTTTGTGTCTAATCTGCTTGCCATGTTTCTGTGAAAAAATAGTAATGTTTATTGTTTTTTCCTCAACAGTTTCCTTCAACGCCACAGGAATGGCAGACTGTGGCCTCCCACTTTGCCCAGCGGTGGGACTTTCCTAACTGCGGAGGGGCAATTGATGGGAAACACGTCCACATCGTCCCATCACCCAACTTGGGGTCGTACTATTATAATTACAAGGGGTTTAATAGTATAGTGATGTTGGCGGTGGTGTCGGCTAATTACGAGTTCCTGTATGTGGACGTGGGGAAGAATGGCCGGATGTCCGATGGTGGAGTCATCGCCCAGACAGAGTTCTACAGGCGTCTCCAGAATGGCAGCTTGGACTTGCCACCTCCAGAGGACAATGTTGAAGGTCTCCCATTTGTGTTCGTTGCTGATGAAGCGTTTGCGCTGGGGGACCACCTGATGCGGCCATTCCCGATGAGGACCCTCACCCCGGAACAGAGGGTTTTTAATTACCGGCTGGCCAGAGCCCGAAGAGTGGTGGAGAACACATTTGGAATCCTGTCCAGCCGGTTCCGATTATTTCTGACACCCATCCATATGGCGGAGTATAAACTGAACCATATAATACTTGCCTGCTGTGTTCTCCATAATTTTTTAAGAAAACATTCAGCCAACTATGCTGGCTCAGTTGGGCCTGAGGCCGGAATCCAAAATCCATCAACACTGACGGCGCTTGAAAGTGGCCGTCCTGGCTTGCCCTCCCTGAATGCCCGTGATGTCCGGTTACGATACCTGGAGTTCTTTGCGGGTAGGGGGGCCATCAATATGCCAGACAATCTGTGAAACCTTTTTCAAATAAAAAACAACCAAAAGAAATTCTTTGTGGACATTTACTGCTTGTGTTTGTTTTAGCTGACCCTGACAGAAATGTGTTGAGTGCAGAAAATGTTGTGATTGGGTAACCTTATAAAAAACACTGTTGGCTGGTACTTCCTAAATGCAAAAACACATTTCACTACAAGTGCACTTGCAACTGCACTGAAACTGCACTTGTAGTGCAAAGTGTATTTGCCCTTAGGAAATAACCCTCATGTTTGCATAAAACAGCAATTACATCACACCAAAAGTGTTGTAGTGTTGAGACAATAATCCACACATTCTTGAGTAACCAACTTTTTTATAGCTGCACAATCACATGTGCATTTACCAAAGGTTTTTAAAACAAACCAACATGTTTGTTGTATAACAATTTTTGCTGTAGCATTATCAAAACTCGAAATAACCATTTCAGATAAAACAGGCCTGTGTAAAACCAACAAGAAAGCCAAAAAACTTGAACTTACAAAGTTCACATGTGGTAAAACCTGAAGGCTATATCAGACATGAGTACTTAGGAACTCATGTCTCATGTGTTTGATATAGCGTTCAGATGGGGGAAAATCACCCCTGGAAAAGCCAAATTTGGAAGATGCACACCAAGTTCAGAATGTCAACATGTGCTATCTGCCATCAGGGGGAATCAAGGGACGTATTTTGGGGGAGCAAGCCCTTCCTCACCGCTACTTTATAATTGAGGAAGGTGTTGCACCCCCAAAACAAACAAAAAATTGATCTCCCATGATGTCAGATAGCACATGTTGGCACACTGTGTGCATCCTCCAAATTTGGCTTTTCAAAACATTGCAAAAATATTTAAAAGATTGGACCACAATCCAAAAAGATGATTTTGTGGCCTTTTAAATTTGCCCCAAAATATCAATGATGTTATTATTTTTTTAATAACATGACTGATTTGTTGCTGTATGTTGTGCAATTCGAGATTACACCCCATGATCTCCCCGATCAGGATCTGGGCACTTTCTGAAGTAAAGCGTTCTCTCTCCCTCACATCACGATCACCTAAAAAGAGATAAAGAAAACAAAAATACATATCAAAAATCTGCCACCATCCATCTCTTTTACCTGAGCCTGTGGTCGCAGACACTCACCTGTTGTGGTGCCAATCTCCACCACATCTTCTTCTTCCTCCTGCTCTTCTTCTTGGGTTGGGGGTATTTCACCTTCTTCCATAGGTGGGGGGTCTGTGGTCTCCTGGGATGAGGGGTGTCCTCCGAGTCTTTTCTCCCCTATGTAAAACAAAAATGGTATACTTAGCACACAGATATTTGATGGCAGAACTAGAAATAGGAAACATTGCTTGGAAGTGGGGTACAATTGTCTATTTTAGCCGAGTTCCAAGATGTAATTTTCTTCTTGCCCTTTGTCAAGCTGCAATACTTTACCGGTTTAGTACAAAGTTCACAGATGGAGACCCCCCTATAGTATACACTGGAGCACCTGTGTGGCCCCCCTAATAAAAATGGTGTTCTGGGGTCCCACACTAGTAGGGATGAGCTTCGTGTTCGAGTCGAACCCATGTTCGACTCGAACATCGGCTGTTCGACCGTCCGTCGAATTGCGAACGTTATGGGCCGTTCGCGCCAAATTCGTGTGGCGCGTCACGGCCCATAATTCACTGTGGCATCAAAGTGCATTGCTGGCTGATGATTGGCCAAGCATGCACTATGACCCGCATGCTTGGCCAATCACAGCGCCGTCAGTAGAGAGAGCTGTAATTGGCCAAAGCCAGGGTGGCTTTGGCCAATTATGGCTCAGGGGATTTAGTACACGCCCCACACTATATAAGGCCGCCTGCACGGCGGCCCTGTGTAGTGTGTTCCGGTGTGCTGATAGAGAGAGAGACAGACAGTGTCATTTGATTTGAGTTAGCTAGATTAGGCTAGATCTGTTCCTGCTATTTACATTTAGTGCAGTGCGTCCTGCTCACAGTGTTCAGCTAGATCCGTTCCTGCTATTTACATTTAGTGCAGTGCGTCCTGCTCACAGTGTTCAGCTAGATCCGTTCCTGCTATCTACATTTAGTGCAGTCAGTGCGTCCTGCTCACAGTGTTCAGCTAGATCTGTTCCTGCTATTTACATTTAGTGCAGTCAGTGCGTCCTGCTCACAGTGTTCAGCTAGATCTGTTCCTGCTATTTACATTTAGTGCAGTCAGTGCGTCCTGCTCACAGTGTTCAGCTAGATCCGTTCCTGCTATTTACATTTAGTGCAGTGCGTCCTGCTCACAGTGTTCAGCTAGATCTGTTCCTGCTATTTACATTTAGTGCAGTGCGTCCTGCTCACAGTGTTCAGCTAGATCTGTTCCTGCTATTTACATTTAGTGCAGTGCGTCCCGCTCACAGTGTTCAGCTAGATCTGTTCCTGCTATTTACATTTAGTGCAGTGCGTCCTGCTCACAGTGTTCAGCTAGATCTGTTCCTGCTATTTACATTTAGTGCAGTGCGTCCTGCTCACAGTGTTCAGCTAGATCCGTTCCTGCTATTTACATTTAGTGCAGTGCGTCCTGCTCACAGTGTTCAGCTAGATCTGTTCCTGCTATTTACATTTAGTGCAGTGCGTCCCGCTCACAGTGTTCAGCTAGATCCGTTCCTGCTATTTACATTTAGTGCAGTGCGTCCTGCTCACAGTGTTCAGCTAGATCCGTTCCTGCTATTTACATTTAGTGCAGTCAGTGCGTCCTGCTCACAGTGTTCAGCTAGATCCGTTCCTGCTATTTACATTTAGTGCAGTGCGTCCTGCTCACAGTGTTCAGCTAGATCTGTTCCTGCTATTTACATTTAGTGCAGTGCGTACTGCTCACAGTGTTCAGCTAGATCCGTTCCTGCTATTTACATTTAGTGCAGTCAGTGCGTCCTGCTCACAGTGTTCAGCTAGATCCGTTCCTGCTATTTACATTTAGTGCAGTCAGTGCGTCCTGCTCACAGTGTTCAGCTAGATCTGTTCCTGCTATTTACATTTAGTGCAGTCAGTGCGTCCTGCTCACAGTGTTCAGCTAGATCTGTTCCTGCTATTTACATTTAGTGCAGTGCGTCCTGCTCACAGTGTTCAGCTAGATCCGTTCCTGCTATTTACATTTAGTGCAGTGCGTCCTGCTCACAGTGTTCAGCTAGATCCGTTCCTGCTATTTACATTTAGTGCAGTGCGTCCTGCTCACAGTGTTCAGCTAGATCCGTTCCTGCTATTTACATTTAGTGCAGTGCGTCCTGCTCACAGTGTTCAGCTAGATCTGTTCCTGCTATTTACATTTAGTGCAGTGCGTCCCGCTCACAGTGTTCAGCTAGATCCGTTCCTGCTATTTACATTTAGTGCAGTGCGTCCTGCTCACAGTGTCCAGCTAGATCCGTTCCTGCTATTTACATTTAGTGCAGTCAGTGCGTCCTGCTCACAGTGTTCAGCTAGATCCGTTCCTGCTATTTACATTTAGTGCAGTGCGTCCTGCTCACAGTGTTCAGCTAGATCTGTTCCTGCTATTTACATTTAGTGCAGTGCGTACTGCTCACAGTGTTCAGCTAGATCCGTTCCTGCTATTTACATTTAGTGCAGTCAGTGCGTCCTGCTCACAGTGTTCAGCTAGATCCGTTCCTGCTATTTACATTTAGTGCAGTCAGTGCGTCCTGCTCACGGTGTTCAGCTAGATCTGTTCCTGCTATTTACATTTAGTGCAGTCAGTGCGTCCTGCTCACAGTGTTCAGCTAGATCTGTTCCTGATATTTACATTTAGTGCAGTGCGTCCTGCTCACAGTGTTCAGCTAGATCCGTTCCTGCTATTTACATTTAGTGCAGTGCGTCCTGCTCACAGTGTTCAGCTAGATCCGTTCCTGCTATTTACATTTAGTGCAGTGCGTCCTGCTCACAGTGTTCAGCTAGATCCGTTCCTGCTATTTACATTTAGTGCAGTGCGTCCTGCTCACAGTGTTCAGCTAGATCCGTTCCTGCTATTTACATTTAGTGCAGTGCGTCCTGCTCACAGTGTTCAGCTAGATCTGTTCCTGCTATTTACATTTAGTGCAGTGCGTCCTGCTCACAGTGTTCAGCTAGATCCGTTCCTGCTATTTACATTTAGTGCAGTCAGTGCGTCCTGCTCACAGTGTTCAGCTAGATCCGTTCCTGCTATTTACATTTAGTGCAGTCAGTGCGTCCTGCTCACAGTGTTCAGCTAGATCCGTTCCTGCTATTTACATTTAGTGCAGTGCGTCCTGCTCACAGTGTTCAGCTAGATCCGTTCCTGTTATCTTCCTACTGACAGGCAGGCTTGTCTGGTTACAGTATATAAAGCTACCTGAAGAAAATTACAGGTGTTCTATCCCAGCTTAGTGCAGCTACAGGCCATTAGTATGTCTGGAAGGCCAAGAAGGAGAGGCAGACAGTCACAAGCCAATAAGAGAGGGCAAGCAGGCTCTGTGTCTAGTGCTGGTCGTGGAGACGGTGCATCCTCATCAGCCCGTGGCCATGGGACACGCTTGGCCTTTTTTTCGGCAGCTGGCCGTGTTGAGCCGCAACATGCAGAAAACTTGGTCGAGTGGATGACCAAGCCGTCCTCATCCTCCTCATCCTCTCTCACCCATGCCCAGGGTGCTTTGTCTGGCAAAGCAGCGGCCTCTTCCCTCAGCTCAATGTCATCAGTGACTCCTTCCCTAGCTCCACCATGTCCTCATGAGGATTCCCTCGAACTGTTTGACCACAGTGTTGGGTACATGCTCCAGGAGGATGCCCAGCGTTTGGAAGGCTCTGATGATGATACTGAGCTCGATGAAGGCAGTAACATGAGCACGGACAGAGGGGGTGCCCAAGAAGGACAGCAATCTGGCAGTCATGCTCCCCCTGCTGCAGCATACTGCCAGGTTTGCTCCAGTGATGAGGAGGGAGGGGATGATGAGGTCACTGACTCAACGTGGGTGCCTGATAGGAGAGAGGAGGAGGAGGAGGAGGAGGAGGCGGCACATCACCAACGAGGCAGGATGCCCTCCAGGGGCCAGCCTAAGGGCAGCACATTGACTGCATCACACCCCAAAGCTCCACATGTGCAGGGCGCTGCAGTCTCTGCGCGTTATTCAAAAAGTTCTTTGGTGTGGGCCTTTTTTGAGACGAGTGCATCAGATCGCACCGCTGCTATTTGCAACATATGTCTCAAGCGTATCTCGCGTGGCCAAAACATCTCCCGCTTGGGTACCACATGCTTGACCAGACATATGTTGACCTGCCATGCAGTTCGTTGGCAAGCATATCTAAAAGACCCACACCAAAGAACAAAGAGGATCTCTCCTTGCTCCTCATCAGCTGAGATTTCCAACCCCACTAGACCTTCAGTCCTCTCTGAGACCTGCAGTGAGAGGAATGAAGGTGTAGAATTAGGTGTGTCACAGCCAAGTACTTGTGGGCAATCTGCTTTTGGTACACCGACGCCAGATTGTACCAGGCAAATTTCCCTGCCCCAGCTGCTGCACCGCCGAAAGAAGTTTGCTCCCAGTCATCCACATGCCCAGCGGTTGAATGCTAGCTTGGCAAAATTGCTAGCACTTCAACTGCTGCCTTTTCAGTTGGTAGACTCTGCCCCCTTCCGTGAGTTTGTGGAATGTGCGGTTCCTCAGTGGCAGGTACCCAAACGCCACTTTTTCTCACGGAAGGCGATTCCAGCTCTCTACCGGCATGTGGAAGGCAATGTCCATGCCTCGCTGGACAGGGCGGTCAGCGGTAAGGTGCATATTACCGCTGACTCATGGTCCAGCAGGCATGGACAGGGACGTTACTTAAGTTTCACGGCGCATTGGGTGACTCTGCTGGCAGCTGGGAAGGATGCAGGACAAGGTGCAGTAGTGTTGGAGGTTGTTCCGCCACCACGCCTCCAAAATGCTGATTGTGACACACCTCTCTCCTCCACCCCCTCCTCTTCTTCTTCCTCCATGGCCTCTTCCTCGGAACCAGCGGTGCTCCGTAGGCGTTCAAGGGGCTACGCAAGTACGCAGGCCAAAAGATGCCATGCGGTGCTTGAGCTGGTGTGCTTGGGGGACAGGAGCCACACTGGGGCAGAGGTTCTGTCAGCTCTGCAGGGGCAGGTTCAGAGGTGGTTGACGCCACGCCAACTTAAGGCAGGAATGGTGGTTTGCGACAATGGCACCAACCTCCTCTCTGCCCTCCGACAGGGACAACTGACCCATGTGCCCTGTTTGGCTCACGTCCTTAACTTGGTGGTGCAGCGGTTCTTGGGCAGGTACCCGGGCTTACAGGATGTCCTGAGGCATGCCAGGAAAGTCTGTGTGCATTTCCGCCGGTCATATAATGCCAGTGCTCGGCTGACGGACCTCCAAAAGGAGTTTAACCTGCCCAAGAACCGCCTAATCTGTGACATGCCCACCAGGTGGAACTCGACATTGGCCATGCTGCAGCGGCTGCACACGCAGCAGAGGGCCATCAATGAGTACCTGTGCGACTATGGCACCAGGACAGGGTCAGGGGACCTTGGTTTTTTTTCCCCACGCCAGTGGGCCATGATCAGGGATGCATGCACTGTCCTGTCACCATTCGAGGAGGCCACGAGGATGGTGAGCACTGACAGTGCATGCATCAGTGACACTGTCCCCCTTGTCCACCTGTTGGAGCACACGCTGCGTGGAATAATGGACAGGGCACTTGAGGCAGAACAGAGGCAGGAAGAGGAGGACTTCCTTAGCTCTCAAGGCCCCCTTTATCCAGACAGTGTTCCTGCGTGCCCGCCGATCACACAGGAAGAGGACGAGGAGGAGGAGGAGGAGGAGGAGGAAGATTGTGTCAGTATGGAGGTGGAGCCTGGCACTCAGCATCAGCAGTCTTTAAGGGATCAGTCCCAAGGAACACATGGACTTGTACGTGGCTGGGAGGAGGTGGCTGCGGACGTTGTTGTCCTTAGTGACCCAGAGGACTCCGGACCGAATGCCTCAGCAAACCTACGCTGCATGGCCTCCCTGATCCTGCAAAGCCTGCGTAAGGATCCTCGTATTCGTGGTATCAAGGAGAAGGACCAATACTGGCTGGCAACCCTCCTTGATCCACGTTACAAGGGTAAGGTTGCGGACCTTATCTTGCCATCGCAGAGGGAGCAGAGGATGAAACATCTTCGGGAGGCCTTGCAGAAAGGTCTGTGCAACGCGTTCCCAGAGACTGGGAGGTTACAAACTCCTGTTTCTGGACAACGTGTTGCTGAGGCTTCGGTCAGTCAAAGAAGGAGCGGTGGAGAAGGTGGCCGTCTGACCGATGCGTTCAGACAATTTTTTGGTCCGCAGCCCCAAGGTATGATCGGTTCCAGCAACCATCGCCAGCGTCTGTTTTACATGGTGCAGGAATACCTAGGGGCAAGATCAGACTTGGACACCTTTCCCACCGAAAATCCTCTGGGTTACTGGGTCTTGAGGATGGATCACTGGCCAGAGCTTGCACAGTATGCAATTGAGCTACTGGCCTGTCCTGCATCCAGCGTTCTTTCAGAACGCACATTCAGTGCTGCTGGAGGCGTGGTAACCGATCACAGGGTGCGTCTGTCCACTGACTCGGTCGATCGGCTGACCTTCATAAAAATGAATCAGTCTTGGATCACCACCAGCTACCAAGCACCTGATGCTGATGTAACTGAATAATTTTTTTCAGATCCCTTCAAAGACTGCCTATGCTGATGCTGAGTGACTATCCCTGAGTAATTATCCTCTTCCTCCTCAATCATCACGCTGATAGCTTGTAAGAACATTTTTGGTTCTGGGCGCCACCACCAGTGCCTAAGGCACAATTTTTCAGCCCCTGTATAACAGGGGCGTGTAATTACAATTTTTGATGTAATACTTTGCAGCAGGGCTCGTTCCTGCATTCCAACTAGAGTGTCTGTGAGGGGTTGCAGTGTTGTGGCACCAGCACCAGTGCCTAAGGCCCAATTTTTCTGCCCCTGTCTAACAGGGGCGTGTAATTACAATTTTTGATGCAATACTTTGCAGCAGGGCTCGTTCCTGCGTTCCAACTAGAGTGTCTGTGAGGGGTTGCAGTGTTGTGACACCAGCACCAGTGCCTAAGGCCCAATTTTTCTGCCCCTGTCTAATAGGGGCGTGTAATTACAATTTTTGATGCAATACTTTGCAGCAGGGCTCGTTCCTGCGTTCCAACTAGAGTGTCTGTGAGGGGTTGCAGTGTTGTGGCACCAGCACCAGTGCCTAAGGCCCAATTTTTCTGCCCCTGTCTAACAGGGGCGTGTAATTACAATTTTTGATGCAATACTTTGCAGCAGGGATCGTTCCTGCGTTCCAACTAGAGTGTCTGTGAGGGGTTGCAGTGTTGTGGCACCAGCACCAGTGCCTAAGGCCTAATTTTTCAGCTCCTGTTCAACAGGGGCATGTAATTACAATTCTTGATCTAATATTTCACAGCAGGGCCCTGTGAGGGCTTACAGTGTTTTGGCCACAGCAACACCTAAGGCCCAAATTTCTGCTGAGTATATAGGGCAGGACCCTACTTTCAAACATTTAACTTACAAACGACTCCTACTTGCAAACGGAAGGAGACAACAGGAAGTGAGATGAAATCTACCCCTAGGAAGGGAAATTCTCTCATGTAAGAGTTAATATGGGAAAACAATTTCTCCTTTCCACTGATGCTTTCCAATCCTTGTTCCACAAAAAAACCCAAATTTTCAAAAAACATTTTTCATTGGGACAAAAAAGTGAGGTGAAATCTTCTGAAGAGGAGGAAAGACGCAAAACAAATGTCACAGGGGTGATAACCCTTCCCTATGTTTTCCAAAAAGCTTAGAAAAGATTTTTTGGCTGGAGCTAAACACGTTAAAAATGTTCAAAATTACAAACAGATTCTACTTAACAACAAACCTACAGTCCCTGTCTTGTTTGCACCGCCTGTATACTGCTGTTCAGAGTATATAGGGACCTTTCCTTATTTTAATTTGGGTGCGGGGTTCCCCTTAATATCCATACAAGACCCAAAGGGCCTGGTAATGGACTGGGGGGTACCCATGCCGTTTGTCTCACTGATTTTCATCCATATTGCCAGGACCCGACATGACATTAAACCCGCAAGCAGTTTTAAATGAGATTTTTTCCTTTAAAAATGACATTTGGTGCAGGGACTGTTCTAAACATGGGAAACACGCGTCACTTTACAGGCATACTATAGACACCCCCCAGGTACGATATTTAAAGGAATATTTCACTTTTTTTTTTTTACTTTAAGCATCATTAAAATCACTGCTCCCGAAAAAACGGCCGTTTTTAAAAGTTTTTTTTGCATTGATACATGTCCCCTGGGGTAGGACCCGGGTCCCCACACCCTTTTTAGGACAATACCATGCAAATTAGCCTTTAAAATGAGCACTTTTGATTTCGAACGTTCGAGTCCCATAGACGTCAATGGGGTTCTAACGTTCGTGCGAACTTGCGGTCCGTTCGCGGGTTCTGGTGCGAACCGAACCGGGGGGTGTTCGGCTCATCCCTACACACTAGTGCTCCAGTGTCCAGATGTGAAAACAGCTGCTCAGTGTCCTCTCCTTACACACAATCTAGTTGGCATTTCATTCTAGTAACAAACCCATCTACACAAACAAATATTTGGCATCCAAGTAGGCCCAAAAAAAATGTGGGAAAATGCATATGGCCTAAACAATGGTGTTTTAGAGGCCCAAAGAAAAATGTTTGATACGAACGAATAATGGGCCCATGAACATTAAAGTTGCCCTTTTAAACGTTACAATTACTAAAAGCATATGGAACAGAACGAACGGAATAAAGACAGAAAGAATAGGAACACAGCACAACTACTCACTTTTTTGCAGCACTCTCCGGATCTTTCGGTACTGCTCTGGCTCTCTTAATTTCAGGTCCGACCACCGCTTCCTGAGCTGATCTTTCGATCTTCGTACCCCGAAATTCCTCTCAAGACTCCTGACCACTTTCGCCATGATCTTGGCCTTTCGGATGTTCGGGTTGGGGTAAGGCCCATACTTCCCGTCATAGTCGGACTTCTTCATGATGTCGACCATCTCCAACATCTCCCCAAAGGACATATTTGTGGCCTTAAAACGTCTCCTTCTGGATCGGGACGTGTCCGGATCCGGGCTTTCCTCCTCCTCCTCCTCGTTCCTGCAATTAGCACGCACCTGCTCTGACTCCGCCATGTGCTCTTCCCCCACTGCGCCGAACGAAAAGGGGCGGGGAATGGACTAGAAAGAACGTCAGGGGCGGGCGGAGTTACACGCATGCGCAGTGTATATAAAGCGTAACACGCGTGCATATTACGTACGATCTGTGAGCGGAGGAAGGAGCATTGGAGGCGCCGATTGTAAGAACGAAGGTAAGAGACAAACTTGTGCCTATACTGCTTCTACATTGAGGCCTATATTGTAACAAGATTAGGAGAGTTTTGTCTGACATTAGGCTTTGTCTTGTGTTGTGTCTTGCAGTGAACATGGATATGGTACTCAAAGATAATGACTTCATGTCAGTATTCATAGATATGCTAAGGGAGCTGCCCTGTCTGTGGGAGATTAACCACCCTCATTTCAAGAACCAAGCAAAGAGGAAGGCAGCACTGGTGCAATTGTTGGTAATTGTGAAGCAGGTGATCCCCACGGCAGACATCACTTATTTAAAGATCTTAATTGGTGGCCTAAAGAGCACATATCTGAGGGAGCGCAAGAAAGTCCTGGATTCACAGAGATCCGGAGCAGCAGATGACATCTATGTCCCCAGGATGTTGTCCTACGACAGGCTGCATTTTCTGGCAGGCCAGACTGAACCCAGGTCATCCCTCTCAAGTCTTCCTTCCATGCTTCCTTCCCCCCCGGCTGAGGCTTCTGACGCCCAACCTGGGCCTTCCAGGCCACATGTGGAGGAGCCCAGATTGAGCCAGGTATAGCATTCCTCTAAATATTTCTGCTTGTCCAATCAATGATGTTAACTAGATGTTAGTTGGGAGTACTAATTTAGGATTGTGATTGATGATGCAAAAACTAAAACCATGTCCCTTTTTCATACACAGGGAAGTCTCAGCCAGGAGGTGGCCGGGCCGAGCCGGCTGGCTGATATCAAGGTCCCTCCACCCCCCCTGAAAAGAGAAAGTGGCAGTAGGAGGAGTGCCCTAGAGGAGGCTACCGGAGGAGTCTTTTGGAGGGCTACAGAGGTCCTGGGAGCACGACAGACCATGGAGGAGGACATTGCTGCAGTCATTGCATATAAAATGCAGAGGATAAAGGAGGGCCAACAAGTAATGTGTGAGGCCCTCATATCGGAGGCTCTGGAGAAAGGTATGAGGGGCCAAATTACACCTGAGACACACCTTTGTGATGGTCCTCCTCCTCCTCCTGCAGGTCCTCCTCCTCGTCCTCCCTCTCCTCCAGGTCCTCCCAGTCCTCCTCAAGGTCCTACTCCTCCTCCTGCCACATCTCCAACTGCACAGCCACAGCCCGGAAGGAAGCGTGAAAGGAAGACCAGAAAGTGAGGACCCTGGATCCAGTCTGGTCGGCCAAAAAATGCAGCCTCTTGTGGTACCACAGCCTGGGGACACACATGTCATCTGCTGCTATCCGAGTCTCTGTGAATCCCGGACCAGACTGCCCTCCCTTATATATGGACTCCTCAGGCCACCAATTTTGATGTTGAAGAATTGATGTCTGCCGTGGGGGTCCCAGGCTTCACTAATTTCTCATGTTGATCCAGTGTTGCCTTCCTCTTTGTTTGGTTCTGATCCCTTAATAAAGGATTTTTGTTTTGAATTATACTCTCCTATGTGTTTTACTTCAAAAAGGACAGTTTGTTTGTGAGGATTCAGGTACATTTCAAATATACAATGTGAAATGAACAAGGGACACCAACAACAAACAATCTCCTTGAGATTAAATAATAAAAGATATCAATGGTGTTGGGGTAACTTGACACACAAAACACACACAAAAATATTCTGGAGTAAAAATAAAAATAACATTGAACAAAGATCAGCCTTGGAAAAAATCCAAACATTACAGAAAAAAAAAGGCGTCAAATAAAAAAAAAAAAAATATATATATAAAAAAAAAAAAATGTCAGATGTGACAACTAATAACAATATATTGAGGGAATCCCAATAAAAAAACACAAAGCAAAGTTTGTGAGAAGTGTGTGTGAATATGAGCAGCAAAACTACTTAATTCTTGTCACATTATAAAGAAGAAGAGAGTGCGCTGTATTAAACCATTTTTAACATTGCAGCGTGACGAAAGTGCTGTATCCATTGCGAACGCTAAGTTTACCAGAACAAGCTGTCCCGTGTCGGAATTTCTTCTGAGCATGCGTGGCACTTTGTGCGTCGGAACAGGCCACACACGGTCGGAATTGACGCGATCGGATTTTGTTGTCGGAAAATTTTATCTCCTGCTCTCCAACTTTGTGTGTCGGAAAATCCGATGGAAAATGTCCGATGGAGCCCACACACGGTCGGAATTTCCGACAACACGATCCGATCGGACATTGTCCATCGGAAAATCCGACCGTGTGTACGGGGCATTACATGTTAGGCAATTTCTTGGCTTTCATATATTATACAAATGCTAATGATTTCACCCAACATTGTTTATGAAAACCATTGTTGAGATAAATAGATTACCCGTGGTGGCTCACCCCTTAAAATCCTAGTTGCTTGGCTGTCATTCTGTTCCAGTGGTTTCATTTCTTTTTTGAATAAATTACCTAATAGTATGCAGATAAAGTATGCAGATACATTTTTTTTTTTTTAACTTTAGTATGACTTCACTTGATACATGCTTGTTCCAGATTAGTGACTTAGAATGTATTGAAAGCAGTGATAGCCAGAAAGCTTGGATTTTTCAAAAGGAAGTCATCATTTGAGCTGTAATATTTCTACTAGTACAGAATTCTTTAAAGACAAACATTTATGATCTGCATTTTTTCATTTAATTCCTTCCCTCTGCTGTATCTGATAAACTCCTATCAACATGGTTAATCTGACAATGTTAAAGGAAATTTCACTACAAGGCGCCTTTCACACGGACGGGTATTCTGCCGCAGTTAAAAGCATGTTTTTTTTTTTCTGTGAAATTCAAGACACCAGGCACTGCGATCAGCTGCATTTGTACAGTGCGATTAGCTGCGGTTTGCCATTTCCATAGCAACCCGACAGGGTACCGACTCATGTTGAACGGGGATCCGACTTGGAAACCGGCATGGGCTTCCCTTTCAGGAGCATACCAGGCCCTTCGGTCTGGTATGGATTCCAAGGGGCACTCTCTATGCTGAAAAAATGGCGTGCGGGTCCCCCCCAAATCCATACCAGACCCTTATCCGAGCACGCAGCCCGGTCAGTCAGGAAAGGGGATGGGGACGAGCAAGCGCCCCCCCCCTCCTGAACCGTACCAGGCCGCATGCCCTCAACATGGAGGGTTGGTGATTAGGGGCAAGGGGGGCACCCTGCGGGCCCCCCACCCCAAAGCACCTTGTCCCCATGCTGATGAGGACAAGGGCCTCTTCCCGACAACCCTGGCCTTTAGTTGTTGGGGTCTGCGGGCGGGGGGCTTATCGGAATCTGGGAGCCCCCTGATCCTGGCCCCCCACCCTATGTGAATGAGTATGGGGTACATCTTACCCCTACCCATTGACCTGGAGAAAAAAAAGTGTCAATAAAAAAAAAAAACACACTACACAGGTTTTAAAAGTAATTTATTAGGCATCTCCGGGGGTCTTCTGCTGACTTTGGGGGTCTTCTTCCGACTTTGGGGGTCTTTTTCCGACTTCAGGGTCTTCTGCCAACTTCAGGGGTCTTCTTCTGACTTCGGGGGTCGACACTTTTTTTTCCTAGGTGAATGGGTAGGGGTACGATGTACTCCATACTCATTCACATAGGGTGGGGGGCCGGGATCTGGGGGTCCCCTTATTAAAGGGGGCTCCCGGATTCTGATAAGCCCCCCGCCCGCAGACCCCGACAACCAACGGCCAGGGTTGTCGGGAAGAGGCCCCTGTCCTCATCAACATGGGGACAAGGTGCTTTTGGGTGGGGGGCCCGCAGGGTGCCCCCTTGCCCCAAAGCACCAACCCCCCCATGTTGAGGGCATGCGGCCTGGTGCGGTTCAGGAGGGGGGGGGCTCGCTCGTCCCCACCCCCTTTCCTGACCGACCGGGCTGCGTGCACGGATAAGGGTCTGGCATGGATTTTTGGTGGGACCCCCATGCCGATTTTTCGGCGTAAGGGGTTCCCCTTAAAATCCATACCAGACCGAAGGGCCTGGTATGCTCTTCGAGGGGAACCTATGCCAGTTTTTTATTTAAAATTTGGCGTGGAGTTCCCCCTCAAGATTCATACCAAACAGTGTCGGGCATTGGCGGGGAACCAAGTCGGATCCCCGTGCTTGTCGCTCATTGGGAAAGGAAAAAACATTTTTCCTTTCCCGATGAGCAGCTCGGCGCTGTTATCCGCAGCTGACACAGTGCACTGCGATTACCTGCGGTTATGGGCGTAAAGCTGCGCTAAATCGCTCCTGGATGCAGTCAATTCTATTTTTTCTATCCGCACCAAACTGCATATAATAAAAACGCAGCTAAACGCAGTGTGTGAATGGGGCCATAGGAAAGCATTGTGTGCATTTAACTGCGATAGAAAGCTAGAAAATCCGCAGCTAAAAGCACCATTCTATCCATCCGTGTGAAAGGGGCCTAATGCGTAAAATCTGTATCTTCCCATAGTGTCCATTGAAGATACAGCCCCAGAAAAGCTCTAGCCAACCTCAATGCATCATAAATGAGGCATATATGTGCTCTAAATTGTCTTAACCCCTTATCATTCACTAAGGAAAAAATCAATTGGCTGGCATAAAGCCTACCATATCTTCTTTGTACATGTAAACAGTATATATATATACACAAACGCATGCATATCACTCTCACAGTACTTTAGTTTACGGTTGTAAACTTTCCCTGCTGTTGTGTTTGCATTCTGCAGCAAAAAAGGTCACACATGCTGTCTCTATAAAATATATGCCCTTTGAAAGGTCTGCATTTGCCCAGTTATTTACCGTATTTATCGGCATATAACACGCACAGGTGTATAACGCGCACATTCATTTTAAGAGGGAAGTTTCAGGAAAAAAAAACTTACATTTTAAATAAGGAACTTTGAAGCAAAATAAGGGTCAGTGCCCATCTGCAGCCTCACTATTGCCATCAATGCAGCCTCACCATTGCAATCAATGCAGCAGCCTCACCATTGCCATCAGTGCAGCCTGATCGATGCCCATCTGCAGCCCAGAGGGGACAGGGAGGGGGGCGGGACGAGTGCCGACAGATTACATACAGCAGTGAGAATCTCCTATGATAGACAGAACAGTAGTCCAATGGCAGAACAGTAGTCCAATGGCGGCCCAGGAGACGGGACTTCCTATTACAGAGGCCGCCAAGTAAACAGGAGATTCTCACTGTATGTAATCTGATGGCGCTCGTCCTGCCCCCCTCCCTGTCCCCTCCGAGGCAGCTAAAATTGAAGTATTGGCGTATAACACGCACGCACTATTTGCACCCGATTTTCATGGTGAAAAAGTGAGTGTTATACGCCAATAAATACAGTAATTTATAGTTTTTTGCTGAAGCATCACCAATACTAAATTATTTTCCTTCTACTGTATATTTAGCTAAATATTGCATTTTGGAATTATGCAGTTTGAAGATTACAGATAGGAACTTTCTAAATATTTTTAAAATTTAGAAACAGAAAATGGTTGTGTTCTCTATTCACTGTGAGCATCTTGTAGACTCTTTAGCTGGATTCACACCTATGCATTTTTAGTGCTTTTTGCATTTTTCAGATTTGCACTACAGAATGTATTCCATAGGAAACCATGGTGGATGGACTGTAGTGCAAATCTGCAAAATGCAAAAAGCACTAAAAATGCATAGGTGTGAATCCAGCCTTTGAGGAGACATTTATCAAAACTGGAGCCGCTATGCATAACAACCAATCAGCTTCTTTTACTTTCAAGCCCTCGTTCACACTGAACGCAGCTTTAAAATCGTGCGAGTTAATCAGAACTTGCACGATTTCAAAGCCGCATTTCAGTCCAACTTCGAGGGGCGACTTGAAAGACATCTGTGAGGGTTCATGCACAGATGTATATTGAAATCACCAAAAGTATTGCAGGAACCACTTTTGGAAATTGGTGCGATGCTTCAAAGTCGGCGTCACAACGATTGTGACGCTCCTATTGCTGGCAATAGGCTCTGATTTCACATGTGATTTGACCTGTCAAAATCCCATTTCAAATTGCGGCAATGTGAACGGGGGCTCAAAGCTTAACTGAACAAGCTGAAGATAGAAGCCGATTGGTAGCCATGGACAGCTGATACATTCCCCCATAGGTATGAACTTCTTGTGAGCAGTGTCTGAACATATCAGTTTTACTGAGGTGACTGGTGGAATGTACAAGTGCACTATATGCAATGCCTTGGCTGCTTATAGTTCATTTGGAAAGTATGCTTGAAAGGGTGATATTGCTGCAGCTGGATTGAGTAAATGTAGTCATCCTAGAAAGAAGGTTCTTCTATATCTTTCTGGTAGGATTGCCGGGTGAAATATCAGTGAAACAAGAAATATAAAAACAAATGTACATTGTTGACATTCCAAGAACACGTTAAACAATATTTGGTTAAAGTTTGCGGGTTTACATATACGTTACAATTTTCTGTTTTTTTTTTAATAACTCGACTTATTTTGAAAGGCTTAGGATAGCATTGTAGATTATAGATGATTTACATGATTCTTGTTTAAGTAGAATTGGATGGTGTTACATGAAACTTTATGGAGGTAAAAATTGCTGATATAAGCTTTGGAGAGGCAATCCTAATTGAGCAGACCTTGGATTTAAATGACTACATGCCAAAACAGAGGTTAAATTAACATTTTCCATGACACTATGGATCATACATCGAGTTCAATAGATTTATTCCTCGCCCCCCCCCCCCCAAATTTTCATATTAATATCATAACTTTTCATGTAGAATAACAGCTAATTTTAACATTTTGATGCATACAAAGTAGGGCATTTGCAGATGACCACTTTTTGTAGATCTCCATCCTAACGTTTCTTATTTGAAGAACTTTGAAATTACAATGACTTAATTGTTAGCTCAATCATAATAAGCAGTAAACAGAGTTGATTTCCATTTCCTATTCACTTTGCTTGCATCTAGAATCATTATTCTTCTCCTAGTGGTCCTACAGACCCTACCAAAATATTTGCATAAACTTAAACTCAATGATGTGATCAAATGTAAATCATTGATTTATAAGATGGACAGATATTAATAAAATAGATATCTTTAATGGTTATTTATTTTCTTTAACCACTCCAAACTCATCAATCTCACTGTTTCTGTTGCCTTATTAAATTACCTATTTCCACATTTCCTAGGCAGGTAAATGGCCTATACTTACTGGGGCGGTGGGTCCGTTAGCAGCCGAAAAGGCAGCTAAAACTACGGTAAAGCAGCGCTAAAACTAGCGCCACTTTACCATTGTTTTAGCATCGCTTTATGGCCGCTAGTGAGGGGGGCACACCCCCGCCAGCGGCCGTAGAAAGGGTTAAAACCTCCAGTGTTGCGGCGCTTCTGAAGTGCTTTGGAGTTTTGGAAGCGCTTTGGAAGCGATGCCCATTAATTCCAATGGGCAGGGGCGGTGTAGGAGCGCTGTAAACAGTGCTTCCAAGCCGCCCCCAAGATGCTGCATGCAGGACTTTTTTTCCCATCCCACAAGCGCACCACCTTAGAGTGAAAGCACTCAGGCTTTCACATTGGGGAGGCAGGGGAGCCAGTTTTCAGGCGCTTAACATGCGCTATTTTTAGAGCTAAAATGTCTGAAAACTGCCTCAGTGTGAAAGGGGTCTAAGTTACACTATGTTGCATTCAACCATCTGCACCCACCTCTCCCCTCAAATTTCCTTTTCTATTAGCATGGGTTATCAAAATAAAATATTCTACTAATGGTATCATACCCAAGTCAAGTTTAGCAAAGTGTTTTCTGAGGCAAATGCTTCTCTTTGACAATAAATGACTCAAGCGCAAAATAGAGAGCAATAAGTTGTTAAAAAGATCTGTGGAGCACCCAGCTAGGAAACAGCCTAAATCCTCCAAAAGCAGCACAAATCAAACACAAACGATCCCTGAAGCTCTCACACACAAATCCTTTGTGTAAAAATGAGCATAAAAGAAATAAATGATATATATATAACAATAAACAAGACATTACTCTATATTGCCAGCTGCATGTTGCTTCTGAGCTGTGTTGCTTCAGTGTTACTAATGCAGTGCAAGCATGTGTGTGCCTAATGACAGGTACAATAGGAGTAGGGGGAGGAAGAGGAGTACTAATCGACTTTACACAAACAGACTGGGCCCTAACCACTAAGCCCATATGTATTATTAAAAAACTCTGATGACAGTGCACACTCCACAGCAATGCCCCTGTACTGGTGACGTCACCTCCTGCCTATATCAACATGTTTTGATTGGTAACCGCAAATTTTTCTCAAGGAAGGCTACTATACTCTCATCTTCCACATCCATTAATGAACCCTTCACTGCCCAAATGACTGCAGCAGTCAAACAAATTCTCTAGGAAAACCCCATATAATAATGCATTCACTAATCAGAATAAAATTAGATAAAAAGTGGAATGATAGTGATAGGGTGAGAAAAAAAATCTATAGTGAATACATACACACACATACAATTTAAAACAAAACATTTATATTCATATCAATATATTAAAAAGGTACAATAAATAATATACACAGTGGGTATAGAAAAGAATCATCCCCCTTAAAAAAGATCAAATTTTGTTGCTTTGCAGCCTGAAATGAAGACAGACACAGTTTTTGTTTTATTCAGCCGTGAAAGATATCAAGTTAAAGATATAACACCAACATGTCAGAAAAAAAATAAAACAATCAAAAACAGAATCACCCCCTTGTGTCAGTATTTTGTGGAACCACCCTTTTGCTTTAATTACAGCCATTAGTCTGTTGGGATATGTCTCTACTAACTTTGTACATCTAGACCAGTGGTTCTCAACCTGGGGTCGGGACACCCTCGGGGGTTGAATTACGATTTGCCAGGGGTCACCGAATCCTGGGCTGTTCCTGAAGCCTGCACCACTCTCCCAGCCTTTTCACGGCCACCCAGCAGGGTTGTCCCTGGAACCTGTGGCTGCCCAGCTGGGCTGTTCCTGGAGCCCGCGGCCGCCCACTTAGCCTCTTTGAAGCAGCCCAATCAGTTCACAGCATGGCTGGGGGGCAGAGACTAGAGGTCAGCTGACTGATGAGGAATGTGAAATGGGAGGGGCTGGAGGAGACCCTATCTCCTGATTTTGGCATAGGTGTCACTGCTGCAAGACACCACAAAGTTGGAGGCACAGTGAAGCCGGAGACACAGTGAATAACACTACCTTAAAAGTCCCCACTACAGTTCTCAGATCAGCAGATGACCTTGATCAAGAGCACCTAAGTTGGCTGATCAGACCCCCCTCCCCCAGCACTGCCATTGATCCCACCCCCCACCAGCACTGACACTGATCCCACCCCCCACCAGCACTGACACTCATCCCACCCCCCATCAGCACTGACACTCATCCCAACTCCCCGCCAGCACTGACACTCATCACATTCCCCCCACCAAGGAGTAAGAAAAGGAATAAATATAGAGAATACATGGAAGGGAGAGGAAAAGAGGGGGAGGAACAAAGAAAAAGGGAGAGAAAGAATAAGAGAAAGAACAAGAAAGACGGCTAGAGAGACGGATGGGGAAAAAAACCCCCCAAGAAATTAGGCTAGAGAGAGAGAGAGAAAAGGGAAAGAAAGGAGAACAAAGAGAGTGGGTACACCCTAAAATGTTCCATAAGGAGTTTTAATACTGTACGAGTGGAAAGGAACTCAGGGAGCGCTAAATGTCCGTGGCTTAGGGGCGCAAATTACTTGTTTTGTCTTGGGTGCTGACAACCCACGCTACGAAAATAATTTTACTGTTAGGGGTCCCTACAACTTGGGAAATTTTATCAAGGGGTCACGGCACTAGAAAGGTTGAGAACCACTGATCTAGACTTTGCAATATTTGCCCACACTTCTTTGCAGAACTACTCAAGTTCAAAGCAGAAGGTTTTTTTTTATCTTAATGCATTCTATGCATTAAGATAAAAAGCCTCCTGTGAGCAGCAGCCTGCCTCAGCCCCCTTAATACTTACCTGAGCCCCCTCTCCTTCCAACGATGTCCACCAGTGCTTTGGCTGTCTGGAACGCTTCCTCCTGATTGGCTGAGACACAGCAGCGGCCATTGGCACCCTCTACTGTCAATCAAAGTCAGTTAGCCAGTGAGGAGAGAGAGGGGGCAGGGTCAAACCACGGCTCCGTGTCTGAATAGATACACAGAGCTGTGGTTCAGCTCGGGTGCCCCCATAGCAAGCTGCTTGCTGTGGGGGCACTCAACAGGAGGGAGGGGCCAGGAGCTTCAGCCAGGGAGCACAGAGCAGGTAAGTATAACATGTTTGTTATTTTTATAGAAAAAAAATGAGACTTTACAATCACTTTCAGTTCAATTTGATGGTGACCATTTGTGGACTGCAGTCTGCAGGTCATTCCACAGATTTTCAAAGGGGTGTAAGTCTGGGCTCTGACTAAGCCATGCAAGGACATTCACCTTTTTGTCCTTCAACCATTGTTTGGTAATTTTTGCTGTGTAGTAACATAAAACAAAATAAGTGCAGCGCAATGAAAACAATTGAAACTGAAAGTCCCCAAAAATGCAATTCAAGCAGATGAGCTGTATTTTTCAATGGCCAGAGGAGATACGATCCCAGTGCAGTATATATTTATGCGCTTACCAGAAACTGTGGACCTCTGCAAAGCAGAGGTCAAACTCACGTATATCCCCTCAGGGATGATGATGTCCTGGATGCTGTCACTGGAGCAGAGCACAACCGGCCACGAATCCTGATGTCCACAGGCAAGGGCAAGCTTCGAAAGGAGAGACCCCCAAGAGCTTTAGGTATCCGGATCAGGGTGTCATCACAGGTATCTCCCCGGTAACGGTAAGTGAAAACACAAAAAAAGGTTCCTTTCTAAGAGTAGTCCGTTTATTGAATGAACTGTGGTAACAACCACTATTAAAACCAGTGAACCTATGCGGACACCGTCCACTCACCACATAAATACACAGGGTGTACGTCAGGCTCCACCCCTCGCTGACGAAGTCCAATAGGACGTAACGCCGCGTACGGGGGGAGGAGCTTATTTTCAGACGTCATCCGCTGCCTCCGTCTGCATGTCGGGTCTGCTTGTGCACCGCAGCCCGACAGTGTATCTTGGAAGTTTTATGCTTTAGCGCCTGTGAGCGCCTGTTTTAATAGTGGTTGTTACCACAGTTCATTCAATAAACAGACTACTCTTAGAAAGGAACCTTTTTTTGTGTTTTCACTTACCGTTACCGGGGAGATACCTGTGATGACACCCTGATCCGGATACCTAAAGCTCTTGGGGTTCTCTCCTTTGGAAGCTCGTCCTTGCCTGTGGACATCAGGATTCGTGGCCGGTTGTGCTCTGCTCCAGTGACAGCATCCAGGACATCATCATCCCTGAGGGGATATACGTGAGTTTGACCTCTGCTTTGCAGAGGTCCACAGTTTCTGGTAAGCGCATAAATATATACTGCACTGGGATCGTATCTCCTCTGGCCATTGAAAAATACAGCTCATCTGCTTGAATTGCATTTTTGGGGACTTTCAGTTTCAATTGTTTTCATTGCGCTGCACTTATTTTGTTTTATGTTACTACTCAGGCTTTTTTGTGATTACCTGTAGTGTTCAGCTTGCAATTGGGTGTGGGTTTTAGTTGTTTGCGCTGATTGCAACCCTATATAAATTTTTGCTGTGTGCTTTGGGTCATTGTCACGTTGTAAGGTAAACTTTCTTCCATTTGACAGCTTTCTGGCAGAGGGCAGCAGATTTCCCTCAAAAATTTGATGGTATTTTTCCCCACAATTGTTTTCCTTCTATCCTGACAAGTGCTCCAGCCCCTGTTGCAGAGAAACACCCCCATAACAGGATATTACCTTATCCATGCTTTAAGGTAGAAATTGTGTTATTTGGATGGTGAATAGAGATGAGCAGAACACCCCTCCGGTTCGGACTGCACCAGAACTCACAAACATCGCAAAATTTCGGACCCGAACTGCAAATCCCATTGAAGTCTATGGGACCTGAACTTGAAAAATAAAAAGCTCCCATTTTGAAGGCTTATATGCAAGTTATTGGACATAAAAGGAGTATGAGGCCCCGGGTACTGCCCTGGGGGACATGTACCATTGCAAAAAAAAAGTTTAAAAAGATATTTTTTAAAGGAGCATTACATTTAATGATGCTTAAAGAGAAACAAAAAAAAAAGAAAAATTAATTTAAATCTAGCACCTGGAGGGGGTCCCCTTAGTCTGCCTGTAAAGTGGCGCATTTGTACCATGTATAGAACCTGCTGCAGCAATACTGACATATACACTATATTGCCAAATGTATTGGGCTGCCTGACTTTGCACGCACATGAACTTTTTTTTTCTTCTTATATATTCTTTATTTTCGTTATAGATATATCAAAAAGAAAAGATGTTAACAAGTATAACAATAAACATTATGTATCCTTTTCCTTCATTTAAGTCACTTGCTACGCCAATTCTTTTATTCTTTCCAACCCCCTATGAATACCCCCCCAAAAAAGGGAGCCCCTCCCCCATCTCGCTATACCTCCATCAGTGACATATATCCATCCGATTTCCTAAACTCCATCCAATTTCTCCATACATTATGATAAATCCCCAGTGAGTCCTCTACTGGGTGTATTGTTTTTTCCATGGATCTTACCCATTCCACCCTTGCTACTCACTCTTTCATCTTCGGGTTTCTTGGGTTCTTCATAGACTTGGGATCAAGCTTTTAGCTGCATTTAGGAGATATGGGACCAGGGAGTTTTTATATTGGGAGACCGCTTTTCTTGTATCATGGAATAAACATTCCCAGGGATCTTTCTGGATCCATTCTCCCGTTAGTTGATAAATTACTCCTATGAATGTCTCCCAGTAGGGTTGTATTTTTATGCATTCCCACCAAAGATGCGCAAAGGTCCCGAGGGTGTCACAGCCCCTCCAACAAGTTGGAAGGCTTTCTGCCCTGTACCTGTGTGCCCTTTGGGGGGTCACATACCACCTAACCAGTAGTTTATTGCACATTTTCATTGTCCTGACATCCCTTGAAGAGAAGCAAGCTAGTCTTAAAATGTTTTTCCTGTGTTCCTCATCTCTAAGGAGTCCTATTTCCTCTTCCCATTTCCCCAGATAAGATGGGTATTCATGTTCTGCTTCCTTAATCAGAATTTTATATATTTTAGATATACATCGGTTTAAACTTGAGGGGGAGCCGAGCAATTTCTCAATTAACATTGTGTAAAATGCTGTAATTGTGCATACCTCCATTTGTCTAATGGTTTATTTCCCCATTCATGTGTAATTTCTGCATACGTATATAATGTATTTCCACTTCAGCACATCTTGCAATAATATTTCCTCCTTTTTTGCCCACCTAGTAAAATATATGTGCTCTTATTTCCCTGGCTTAAAGTAATTTGTGCCTAATATAGACATTATTGGTGAATTATAATCCCAGTGATATTATCAACGCAATCCATCCCATATCTTAAAAGTGTTTCTAGTTAGTGGATTTGTGTTAGAACCTAAATCTCGATATTGTGATGGTATCCATACCATCTTCCCCATGTCTACTTTACTCTGTGATATCTCTATATTTACCCAACTTTTCCCTTCTTTGTTGTAAATCCAGTCTGCAATCCGGGAAATACAGATTTTCTTTTACCAGTGTTGCATATGCAAACCTAGGGCGTTTGTGTGCCCATATGTATTTTAGTACCATTGTTTTTAATTTCCTGAAATAATCCTGAGGAAGTGTTATTGGGATCATTTGAAAAATGTATACCAGCACTGGTAATATATTCATCTTTAATGCATTTATTCTCCCTATCCATGAAAGGGGTTTGTGTCTCAAGATGTTAAGTTGTTCCTAATCTTATTAAGCATTGGGATATAATTAGCCTTAACTTGTTGCCACCCGCCCACTGTCAAATGACGGCGGGGCGGTGCAGCTCTTGTTATGGGACGCCGTCATATGACGGCGTCCCAGAACGGCTGCTCTCAGACACCCGCAGGGGCACGCAGCCGCGCCATGTTGCTAGGCTGCAATCTGTGTAAAGAGACACGTCCGTGGTTCTTTAACCATGTGATCGCCTGTGTCCAATCACAGCCGGTCACATGTAAACACGGAGATGCCGGTAATTGACAGAGCGGCATCTCCTCACAGGGGAACATCTAGGGATGTAATCAGGGCACTGATAATCAGTGCCCTGATTACAATAAAGAAATAAAGTGTAACAGTACAGTTCCCACCAATGCCAGCATACAGTGCCCACCAGTGGCAGCAATCAGTGTCCACCACTGCCCACAAGTGCCACAAATCAGTGCCCATTAGCCATGCCAGTCAGTGCTGGCAATCAGCGCCGCCTATAAGTGCTGCCCATCAATGCCCATCACTGCTGTCCATCAGTGCCCATCAGTGTCGCCCATCAGTGCCATCCATCAAAGCCCATCAGTGCCCATCTGTACCGCCTATCCATGCCGCTATCCGCGCCCATCAGTGCCACCTATCAGTGCCCGCCACTGCCGCCTATCAGTGCCCACCAGTGCCGCCTATTAGTGCCGATCAGTGCCGTCAATCAGTGCTCATCAGTGCCACATATCAGTGCCACCTATCAGTGCCCATAAGTGAGGCATAATAATGCCTCCTCATCAGTGCCACCTCATCAGTGCCCATAAGTGCCGCCTCATCAGTGCCCATAAGTGCCACCTCATCAATGCCCACCAGTACAGCCTATCAATGCCCATCACTGCTGCCTCATCAGCGCACATCAGTGAAGGTGAAAAATGACTTATTTACAAAATTTACTGACAGAAAAAAAAGTAAAAAACCTTTTTTTTCCAAAATTTTTGGTCTTTTTTTTGTAATTTTGCAGTAATATGCCGCACAAGCCAATGTTTAAATAGCCCCATGGTGGGAGTGGTGTGTGACAAACAGCCAATCACAACTGTTTTGTATAGGGGACAGTGGTGGCCCGTCCATAGGGGGTGCTTGGGCGCCCCCCCCCCCCCCTCCAGGCAGCAAAAAAAAAAAAAAAAGTAAAAAAAATAAATAATTTTTTTTTTTTTACTACTGGCCATTTAAAAAAAAAGAAAAAAGAAAAAAAAAGGTACTTAAGTGCTCTGTTTTCGGACGCCGGATACAGTGCGACGCCGGACACAGTGCACTTATAGGAAGCGCCACGTCTATGCATCCACGAGATTGCAGACGTGGCGCTGCATTTGCGGGCGTTTAGCCCGCTTTGGTGCATTTTCTGAAGCACCGAGTAGCTTCCGCCCGGCCATAGTAATACATACTACAGGCGCCGGGTGGAAGCTACTTGGCACTTCAGATTTGATTGACATCTGCCCTGAGTCAGATGTCACTTCCTGCCTCTCTCTTTCATTGCGCCCGAGAGAGGAAACAGGAAGAATGCTGCTGCCAGTGTGAGGAGGAGGACACCGCAGGAGACTGAAGGTAAGTACCGCTGTGTGGATAATGGGGGGGACACCTGCTGTGGGGGGCTCTGATGGGGGACACATGCTGTGGGGGGCTCTGATGGGGACACCTGCTGTGGGGGGCTCTGATGGGGGACACATGCTGTGGGGGGCTCTGATGGGGGACACATGCTGTGGGGGGCCCTGATGGGGGACACCTGCTGTGGGGGGCCCTGATGGGGGACACATGCTGTGGGGGGCTCTGATGGGGGACACCTGCTGTGGGGGGCTCTGATGGGGGACACCTGCTGTGGGGGGCTCTGATGGGGGACACATGCTGTGGGGGGTATTGATGGGGGACACATGCTGTGGGGGGCTCTGATGGGGACACCTGCTGTGGGGGGCTCTGATGGGGGACTCCTGTTTTGGGGGGACTCTGATGGGGACAGCTGCTGTGGGGGGACTCTGATTGAGACACCTGCTTTGGGGGACACCTGCTCTTGGGGGCTCTGATGGGGGACACCTGCTGTGGGGGGACTCTGATGGGGGACACCTGCTATGGGGGGCTCTGATGGGGACACCTGCTGTGGGGGGCTCTGATGGGGGACACATGCTGTGGGGGGCTCTGATGGGGGACACATGCTGTGGGGGGCCCTGATGGGGGACACCTGCTGTGGGGGGCCCTGATGGGGGACACATGCTGTGGGGGGCTCTGATGGGGGACACCTGCTGTGGGGGGCTCTGATGGGGGACACCTGCTGTGGGGGGCTCTGATGGGGGACACATGCTGTGGGGGGTATTGATGGGGGACACATGCTGTGGGGGGCTCTGATGGGGACACCTGCTGTGGGGGGCTCTGATGGGGGACTCCTGTTTTGGGGGGACTCTGATGGGGACACCTGCTGTGGGGGGACTCTGATTGAGACACCTGCTTTGGGGGACACCTGCTCTTGGGGGCTCTGATGGGGGACACCTGCTGTGGGGGGACTCTGATGGGGGACACCTGCTATGGGGGGCTCTGATGGGGGACACCTGCTGTGGGGGGACTTTGATGGGGGACACCTGCTGTGGGGGGACTTTGATGGGGGACACCTGCTGTGGGGGGCTTTGATAGGGGACACCTGCTGTGGGGGGCTCTGGTGGGGGGCTCTGATAGGGGACTCTGATGGGGGACACCTGCTGTGGGGGGTTCTGATGGGGACACCTGCTGTGGGGGGACTCTGATGGGGACACCTGCTGTGGGGGGACTCTGATGGGGACACCTGCTGTGGGGGGGGCTCTGATGGAGGACTCCTGTTTTGGGGGGACTCTGATGGGGGACACATGCTGTGGGGGGCTTTGATGGGGAACACCTGCTGTGGGGGGACTCTGATGGGGGACACCTGCTGTGGGGGGACTCTGATGGGGGACACCTGCTGTGGGGGGACTCTGATGGGGGACACCTGCTGTGGGGGGCTCTGATGGGGGACACCTGCTGTGGGGGTTTGATAGGGGACACCTGCTGTGGGGGGCTCTGGTGGGGGGCTCTGATGGGGGACTCTGATGGGGGACACCTGCTGTGGGGGGACTTTGATGGGGACACCTGCTGTGGGTGGACTCTGATGGGGACACCTGCTGTGGGTGGACTCTGATGGAGACACCCTGCTGTGGGGGACACCTGCTGTGGGGGGCTCTGATGGGGGACACCTGCTGTGGGGGGCTCTGATGGGGGACACCTGCTGTGGGGGACACATGCTGTGTGGGGACACTGATGGCAACTCTGATGTAAGGGGACAGAGGCTGTATTTAGGGGGAGGCAGAGGCTGTATTTGGGGGGGACAGAGGCTGCATTTTATGTGACAGAGGCTGTATTTGGGGGGGGGCAGAGCCTGCATTTGGGGGGGACAGAAGCTGCATTTGGGGGGACAGAGGCTGCATTTTATGTGACAGAGGCTGCATTTTATGTGACAGAGGCTGCATTTTATGTGACAGAGGATGCATTTTATGTGACAGAGGCTGTATTTTATGTGACAGAGGCTGCATTTTATGTGACAGAGGCAGTATTTTATGTAACAGAGGCTGTATTTTATGTGACAGAGGCTGCATTTTATGTGACAGAGGCTGCATTTTATGTGACAGAGGATGTATTTTATGTGACAGAGGCTGCATTTGATGTGACAGAGGCTGCATTTGATGTGACAGAGGCTGCATTTGATGTGACAGAGGCTGCATTTGATGTGACAGAGGCTGCATTTTATGTGACAGAGGCTGCATTTGATGTGACAGAGGCTGCATTTGATGTGACAGAGGCTGTATTTTATGTGACAGAGGCTGCATTTGATGTGACAGAGGCTGCATTTGATGTGACAGAGGCTGCATTTTATGTGACAGAGGCAGTATTTTATGTAACAGAGGCTGTATTTTATGTGACAGAGGCTGCATTTTATGTGACAGAGGCTGCATTTTATGTGACAGAGGATGTATTTTATGTGACAGAGGCAGTATTTTATGTGACAGAGGCTGCATTTGATGTGACAGAGGCTGCATTTGATGTGACAGAGGCTGCATTTTATGTGACAGAGGCTGCATTTTATGTGACAGAGGCTGCATTTTATGTGACAGAGGCTGCATTTGATGTGACAGAGGCTGCATTTGATGTGACAGAGGCTGCATTTGATGTGACAGAGGCTGCATTTTATGTGACAGAGGCTGCATTTGATGTGACAGAGGCTGCATTTGATGTGACAGAGGCTGTATTTTATGTGACAGAGGCTGCATTTGATGTGACAGAGGCTGTATTTTATGTGACAGAGGCTGCATTTTATGTGACAGAGGCAGTATTTTATGTAACAGAGGCTGTATTTTATGTGACAGAGGCTGCATTTTATGTGACAGAGGCTGCATTTTATGTGACAGAGGATGTATTTTATGTGACAGAGGCTGTATTTTATGTGACAGAGGCTGCATTTGATGTGACAGAGGCTGCATTTGATGTGACAGAGGCTGCATTTTATGTGACAGAGGCTGCATTTTATGTGACAGAGGATGCATTTGATGTGACAGAGGCTGCATTTGATGTGACAGAGGCTGCATTTGATGTGACAGAGGCTGTATTTTATGTGACAGAGGCTGCATTTGATGTGACAGAGGCTGCATTTGATGTGACAGAGGCTGCATTTGATGTGACACAGGCTGCATGTAAGGACGGACTGCTGGGGACACCTGATGGCATCTGGTTGTAGGCGACGTGGCTAGTGACACACTCGGGGCTCCCACTGATTCTGCATTATGGTGAGTTGAATGATTTCATTTTATATTACAATGTAACAATAGAAACAATGCGCTTCAATCATCCTGACACCATAACAACCATGGTGCCGGGATGATTGAAGTGCTAACACCAGGTGTTTGGAGTATCTTTATCTGATGATTGTTAAACTTTGTAGAATACACATTTCTATTGTTGTGTAGGATCTAGGCCTGCTGTCCCTCTCTCCCTCTCCCTCCATCCCTCGTTCATCTCAGACGCTAACCACACCACCTTAGAGCCACGCCCATTTTTACCAAGTGGGAGGGGTCAAACAGGAAGGGCGGGGTCTGGCGCCCCCCCATCCTAAAACTTCACCAGCCGCCACTGATAGGGGAGTGTGGCCTGAGAGACTGAATAAGGCCTGACGAGGCATAATCACCCAGCTGTGTGTAAGAACCCTCCAATAGAGGTTCCTCGGCTGATGCGACGTCCGGCGTCACCACGTCGGAAGACGCGATAACGTCAGACACCGACACAGACCTCCGACACCAAAGGTGGGCGCCGGCTGTGGGCAAAGATGGAAAGAAGGCCAGTGCGCAGGCCAGAAGAAGCCACAACGCATGCGCGCAGTCACCACCCCAAGTAATGCCAGGGAGTGCCGACGAGCCACAGCCACCAGAGGGGGGGAGAGAGCTTCACCCAGACCACAGATGACAAAGGACATCCCGTAATTAGTAAACAATGATGGTCATATATGTTAATGTGAATGTGAATAAAACAATGTTAATGTTAATGTGAATAAAACAATGATGGTATGAAACAAAAAGAACATGGGCAATATAGGTAGACTTTAGAAGTTGGAACTGAAGTGGATGTGGGATCCTCATCTATGCGCATTGGTTCTACAAAGAAATAACAATAAACCTGCAGAAGATAAAAAACATAAATACAGTTATGATCAGCAGACTCTTGTACATTGGAAATTTTGTAAGACTTCATAAATTGATGGACTTTTCAAAAAACAGAGTAATAAATCCATAATGGTAAGCCAGTAATATAAAATAACAACAAAAAAAGGGGGGGAGGGAGAAAAAGAAAAAAGGAATTGTAGAATAGAATAGAGGAGAATGGCATGAGGTCCCCATTGAAAATGACATACAGTAGCTTTTAAAGAAGTTTTCTTTCCAATATTTTCATTGAAAATAGTATATAGAAAATATACAATATACATTCCTTGAATATAAAAGGTAATGGAAAAAGAATGCACATCTCGGCCAACAAGGCCTGCAAAAGTTACATTAGCAAATTATAACCTCTCTACTAGCAAAGTATAACATCTCTGCATCTGTCTATCTCTATATTTTAGTTGCCCCAAAAACATTTCCATATCACTTGTGTGTTCCTTGGCGAGAAGGCGGGACGCCGGGGACCCACCCGTCCACCCCATTTGGGATCTACACTGTGGACGGGAGGTCCCCAGCCCCACCCCCCCACCCCCCGACCTACAACTAGTAAATCTAACATCACATCTTGATTCTCTGCAAATATTGCGAGTGCAATAACATGAGGCAGGAAAACCGGCAAAGACTAACAAAAAAGAAAAAGGAAAGGATAAGAGAAAGGAGGAGAAAAAGGGAGAGGAGAAAGGGTGGGGGAAGGGTTGGGGTTGAGTGCACCCCTAAGGATCTCCACTAAGATCCATTATCTATGGAAGCCCGTGGATAGATAGGTCCACCATGGTTCCCAAATCCTGTCGAAAGCCCGCTGTTTATCCAAAAGAATTGCCGACAGGCGTTCATTAATCATGATCCACGTCAGCTTCGCTCTTACCAATTCAAAGGGGATCAGAGCCTTTCTCCAGGATCTAGCAATCGCGATCCTAGATGCTGTGAAAATAAAAGATATGAGTTTTTTTGTGTGCCTAGGCACTCCTTCCACTGGACCCCCCAGTAGCGCGCTGATTTGGTTAGATTAACTTTGGTCAGTGAGTAAATAAAGTTATAAATGCGTATACAAAATGTCTGACATTAGGGCAAGTCCACCAAGTATGATATATTGTACCTTCCCTGCCTCATCCCCTGAAACATAGTGGGGAAGCGCCAGGGATGTATGTAGCAGTTCTCGCCGGAACCATATACCACCGTATTAAGACTTTATAATTCGCCTCTATCAGGGAGGTATTTATATAACCTTTTGAGGCTAATTGAGCCATATTAAACCATTTATCCATTTCCATCATTACCTCTATATCCTGTTCCCACTTTGCATATAAAATTGTTTTTCTGTCTTAGAGGTCAGGATACTATAAATTTTGGATATGTGGCCTTTATGTTTATCAAAGGACCCGCATAAATTCTCCATTGGGGAGGAAGTCGTGATATCGGACTTGCGCTGTAGGGTTTTCAGGAAGTGCACTATCTGGAGGTAGTGATAGAATTCTGTATTAGGTGACTGATGCTTTTCTATAAGAGATTGTTTTGATAATATACCTCTATGATCACATAGGTCAGCTATACGAATCAGGCCCTTGTTGGTCCACCATGATAATCTTTGAGGATTAAGACCCGGGGTGAAATCTGGGTTGCCCATTAACGGGGCTAAGGGAGCATGAGTAGAGCGAAAAGTAAAAGGTTTTTGTAATCTGTCCCACAAGCTCAATGAAAAGGATAATGTGGGGCACAATATGGTCAGTCTGTCTTTCATATGAAGCCACAACAAATGGCTAATCGGTTTTGTGGGATATGGGGATGATTCCAATTTCATCCAGGATGGTTGAGGTAGCCCTGAGTGGGAGCGGATTAATTGGGCCAATTGGGCTGCCTCAAAATATTTGGCCAAATTTGGGACCCCCAAACCCCCTTTAGATTTGGGGGTGTAGAGGGTTCGCTGATTCACCCTAGGTCTTGTATCTCCCCATATGAACGTCATTATCTTTTTCTGAAAAACCGTAAGATCAGGCCTATTGATTGCTATCGGAAGAGTTCTGAACAAATACAACAGTCTCGGCAAGAGGTTCATTTTGATGGAGTACAGTCTGCCGAACCACGACGGAGGGCTTTTGGCCCATGACAATAGGTCTGCTGTCAGTTTCCTATAAAGAGGGGGGTAATTGGCTTGGTACAGGGTCTGTAGAGTGGGGGTTAGAAAAATTCCCAAATATGGAAGTCTATCTTTCTGCCATTTGAACTGGAACGATTTTACAGTCTGCGGTTCTAAAGTTAAATTTAGGGCTTCGGATTTGGAGTGATTTATCGTGAGACCTGAGAATGCAGTGAAGCGTCGTAGAACCTGATAGAGATTAGGGAGGGATGTGATCGGGGAGGAGAGGAACATTAAAATATTGTCAGCGAACAGAGAACATTTCTGCTCCCCGTCTCCGCAACATATCCCTTTTATGTCTTGATGATGTCTAAGCTTAATTGCTAGGGGTTCTAATACTAAAATAAATAACATGGGAGATAGGGGGCATCCTTGCCTCGTTCCCCTGTGTATGGCTATTGTATGAGATTTGTAGCCTTTTATCTGAAGTTTGGCCGTGGGTGTGTTGTATAGTATCTGTAATATAGTCAGAAAATGGGGTCCAAATCCATATCTCCTCAATGTGTAATATATATATTCCCACGTGACCGAGTCGAACGCCTTACAAAGATCTAACGACAGTAGCATTCCCTTCCGTGAGCCTAGATTGTCCCAGTTTGAGTTAAGTGCTGCTATAATATCTATCGCCCGTTGGGTTTGGTCCGGAGCTTGTCTATTGGGAACAAATCCCACTTGGTCGGGATGGATATATTTGGCTAGAAAGGAGTTCATTCTGGTCGCTAATACTTTGGTCATCAGTTTGAGGTCCACATTGATGAGCGATATCGGGCAATAGTTAGCAGGATCCCCATGATCCTTTCCCGGTTTAGGAATTACTTGGATAAGGACCTCATTTTCATGTGTAGCTAGGGGGTTACCTTTCCGTATCGCATTGAAAAAGGAGCACAGATGGGGAGTCAATATGGCTGCAAATTTTCTATAATAGTGGCCAGTGAAGCCGTCCGGGCTGGGTGCTTTTGTGGGATTCAGACATTTAATAGCTGCTAATATCTCTCCCTCGGTAAAGTCTGCTTCCATTAATTCTATGTGTTCTTGTTCTACTTTTGGTAAGGGAATATCATGAAAAAATTCATCTGCCCGGGCTTTGGGAAATGGGGCTGGTTTATTGTATAGATCAGTAAAGAACCTTGAAAATTCTTGGAGAATCACTTGGGGGTTTTGGGTAAGCTTCCCATCTCATGTACGTAATCTCGGCATTGCAGGGTTAAATGATTGTGGGGTTAGTTTTCTAGCTAAAAGTGTGGTAGGTTTATCTCCCTTGGTGTAAAAACGATGTCTAGAGCAATGTGTAGAAATTTCTCCGCTTTGGTTGTGAGGCTAAGATTTAATGCTATTCTAGCTGTATCAATTTTATGTCGCAGGTCCAGATGAGGGTTAGATTTTTGTTCCTGAACTATTTTTTGTAGCTTGTCCTCCTGTTGTTGAATCTTCTGTGCATTATCCCTTTTTTTCCTAAAGGCCACTTGAATCAGTTTGCCGCGAATGGTGGCTTTATGCGCCGCCCAATTGATGCTAGGGGACGCGTCGTTAGCTCGATTATCTATAAAATATTGTTGGATGGCCTTCTCTATCTCAGTGTATATAATGGGGTCATTAAGTAATGAAGCGTTAAGTCGCCACGTTGAGGGTTTTGGTCTCGTCCATAAATCAGTTAGTGTCATTTGTACTGGTGAGTGGTCTGACCATGAACTGGGCACTATTTTAACTGATTCAATTGAGGGTAAGAGTGAAGATTGTGTTAGTAAATGGTCTATACGGGAGTACGTTTTATGGACCTGGGAGTAGTGGGTGTAATCCCTGGTAGTGGGATGGAAGTCCCTGCAAATATCTATGAGGTCATAGGAGTGTAAAGTTCGGGCCAGCTTGATACCCTGTTTGGGGGTATGTTTCACTATAGGTTTATGTATATTGGTCCTATCAAGGGCTTGGTCTAAGGAGACATTGCTGTCACCGCCCATTATAACTTGGCCTTGTACATGAGGCATCAGTGTTTGTAGCATGGTTTCGAAAAATGTTACCTGACCCGTGTTGGGGGCGTAATATGAGATGAGAGTGATAGCATTTTCATTTACTTTCCCCGCGACCATGACATACCTCCCCTCCTTGTCTCTGATGACTGTTGAGGGGGTGAACGGTACCCTCTTTGCAATGCAAATCGCTACTCCTCGTTTCTTATCTGGGCCGTTCGATAAATAAAACGTGGGAAATCTAGCATTCAGGTATCTAGGGGCTGAAGTACGCGAAAAATGTGTTTCCTGGAGGAGTAGGAAATCTATATCTTGTTTATAATAGTTAAGAAAGGCTTTAGCTCGTTTTGTAGGGGAATTTAGGCCTTGAACATTATGTGTTAAGACATGAGTGTGTGAATGGGGTAACTGAGATTTTAGCATTATAGTCCAGCAGACTGTACTCGCCTGTTGTAGATGGTCGTCAATACTCTTGAGTAGGAGATGTTTCGATGGGCTTCTTCAAATTTCAGATGCAGGGGTGCACTCAAGGAAAAGGGGAAGACAAAAGAAAGAAGAAAAGAGAAATCAGTGTTGGGATAAGATGAACTGGACCAATATCCATCTGTCACCTCAGAAATAAGGTACATAAAAAACTGATATAACAACATGAACATATTCGTAAAGGTCCCGGAGACTATGGTCTCCACTAGGTTGGGCGAGGTTGTCACCATCTGGTTGATGACGACAAGCTCATCTAGGAGTGGCATGCATTTCCGCCTCGACAATTTCCGTATAAAACATTGTATTGGTAGAGAGGGGAGTCAAGCAAATCTAGCTAGCTCAATATATTACATTCCCTCAAGTCCTACTAAACAAAACTAGGTTAGACTAGATTAGGGGGTTCAGAGTTTACGTATCTATATAACCTTCTTAGTAAAACATCAAACATAGGTAAATCAGATCTAATCTCCCAATAATGAGAGGGGGGTTTCATTCCTCCAGAAGTTAGGCAGTCACATTGGCGTCTCGAAGACGAATTAAACCGGCTGAACTATAGCCAACAGTGTAAGTTCCAGACCGTTGAAGGGGAGTCCTATATGGGTTTACGGTGATAGCAATTATCACTGTGTGGCAGATACTTCTCAAAAAAGGGGCTCATCTCCATCATCCGTCCGGTCCAGCTACTGGGTGTCGTCTTCTAGAAGAATATCGCTGGTGTTGTTCCCATAAGGGCGAGATTGGGCGATCCATTTGCTGTTGTGCTTTGGGGCTGATGATTCCCTGGAAATCAAGCCAAGGCCCAAGAGAATGTCTTCTCCATCCGAGAAATTTGCAAAGGAATATGTCTTTCCCTTGAAGGTAAACGTTAGTCGAAAAGGAAATGACCAACGATATTTGATTTGGCGATTATTGAGCTGCTCCAATAATGGTTTCAGGGCTCGTCTTTTTTGGATAGTCATTTGCGAAATGTCCGTGAAAATTTGTATGGGGTGGCCCATGAAGTCAATTTCGCCCCTAGCCCGGGCTGTGGACATTATTTGTTCCTTGTTTCTGTAGAAATGCGGGTTGACTATAACGTCTCTAGGAGGGCCATCTTGTCTTGGGGCCGTCAAAGCTCAATGCACTCTATCAATTTCCATGTGCTGTGGTGAAATGTCTGGGATCAAATCTTGCATGAGAGTATGCACTGCATCCTCCAGGTCAGTCGCCGCCTCAGGTAGACCGCAAATTCGGAAATGATAGCGTCTGGATCTATTTTCCTGATCTTCAATTTTGGCGTTGGCTTGATCTCATTGATCTTGTAATGAGGCTATCATGCTTGAGTTCTGATTAACCCTCCGCACTGTGCCATCCATTTTGGATTCGATAGTGTCCAATCTGTCCCCTATGTCATTAAAGTCATGTTTCATTTCAGCTGTGATTAATTGGCAAGCCTTAGTCAGCTCTTGCTGTAATAGTGCTGAAAAGCGAGCGAGGAGGACTGAATCCCCTGAATATGGCGCTGGAGGTGGGGGAGGTTGTTCACTCCCTATGCTATTTTGGCTCAGGGCAAGTTCGGCTATGTCAGCCATATTCCTCTCCATGGAGGAAGCTGGGGAATCAGCATCATCCATTCCCTCCCCCTGATAGTTATGGGAGGGGGAGAGAGAGAGAACCGTGGGGACCCTTCCTTCTGTGGCCGTGTGATCTCTTCCTGTGACTGAGAGGAGAAGGGGTCCCGCTCTCTGTCCAGTCCAGCTGCCGCTATATTATGGGGAGAGATCCCTTGTACAGGGTGGGCCTGATTTCTCTGGATCCCGCTCACCTGCTTCTGCCTCTGTCCTCCGGCGCGACACCATCTTGGAAGGGGGAGTCCCTGCTGTAGCGTTCCCCGAACGGAACGAATAGCTTGATGTCGGGGGTTTCTTTTTGGATGTCCCCCTCCTCTTCGGTTCATAATGCGGATCGCGCGGAAAACTGCAGTCTTTGTGGCTTCTCTCTGGCTTAATCGAGCTTGGAAAGGCCCGGCGGCGTGCGGAGCAGGTCAGAACCTGTCCGCTCCCGTGCCCGCGCGCATGCGCACCTCCACTTTTAAAGAAGTTTTTATGGGTCTATAGCTCTTTGTCAAAGCCCCCTGTTGCAAAACCTGGCAGGAAGGGTTTTAAGTTAAAAGCTTCGTTGAGGCCAGGCGGGGAGGGGGCATTAAGATTTGAGATTCACAAAAGCTCGCGTTGTAGGAGATATTTGTCAAAATCTCCACCTCGTGGGCTTGGGTGCAGACGATCAAGAACTAAAACAGATATGGTAGGGCAGATACCATTGTGGGTCTGGGCAACATGTCTGCCCAATGGCAGATCAGGGTTGGCAGTCTCCATAGCCTTGATATGGCGGTATAGTCTTTGCCATAATTTTTGTACCGTTTTGCCTACATAAAAACAATTACAGTTACATAGAAGCAGATAGACTACTCCCGTTGTCTGATAGTTAGAGTAATGCCTTGGTCTGAACGGCATGCCATTGGGTAGGTAATTGTTTTTTCTGGTGTCCATGTATTTACAGTAGGAACAAGATCCGCATGGGAACATTCCCACTGTTTTGTAAGGGTCGCTTCTCACTGAGCCACGGAATTCACTCTGGACCAATAGATCACCCACAGAGGTGGCTCATCTGTAGGTGATCATTGAAAAAGGAGGTACGAAAGGGCCTATAATAGGATCAGAGGTTAGCAAGTGCCAATATTTCTTGCATATTTGCATGAAATTAGTATGGTCATTGGTAAAAGTTGTGACTATTCTATGGCTTTCATTTGAGATTTTAGGTTTTTTGGTGCAAGTAGCTCATGCCTGTTGCTAGCATTTGCACGTTGGAATGCTTTCTTGAGACATTTGTGGCTGTAGCCACATTCAAGTAACCGTTTTTTCAAATTGTTAGCTTCACGTTTGAAATCCGACTGATTAGAACAGTTGCTTTTGATACGCAAGTACAGTATTCACCATATGGGATAGAGTTTATAAGAGGTCTAGGATGGAAGGTAGAAGAGTGCAAGACCGTGTTCCCTGTGGTGGGCTTTCTGAACAATTTACACGATAGGTTAGATTCATTTTTAAAGATTTCGATGTCCAAAAAGGTGATTTTGGACACATCAGAATTCATTGTAAAATTAAGATTAAATTCGTTGGTATTCAACTTGATTAGACACTCATCTATCAGTGATTGGGGGCCGTCCCAGGCGACGAAGATGTCATCTATGTACCTGTGCCACATGATGACGTGGCACATGTACATAGAGAGGGCCTCGTCACTGAAGATTGTATTTTCCCATTCCCCCAGGTACAGATTGGCCTAGCCAGGGGCACAGCAAGTGCCCCTGGCTACGCCCTGTACCTGGAGGAACACAGAACCATCAAAGGAAAACACATTATGATTTAATATGTAATCCAGAGATAGAAGTATGAATTCATTAAAGGAGGTTTCATGATGGCTGATTCGAGAAAATACCTTACGGATGCATGCCAACCCTTTACAGCGTGGTATTGAACTGTAAAGGGCTTCTACATCAATGGTTGCAAGAATGCAGTTGGCTGGAACTTGAACATCTTCTATGATTTGTAGGAGATGAATGGTGTCACAAATATACGATGGAATAGTGAGAACAAAAGGTCTAATATGTTCATCTATTAGTTTGGACAAATTTTCAGTAATAGATCCGTTACCCGAAAGAATTGGCCTACCCGGTGGATTGGTAGGATTTTTATGTATTTTTGACAACGCATAAAAGGCTGCCAATCTTGGATAGGGGGTGCGTATGAAATCCCAGGTTTATTTGAAGATAATTTTAATGTAAAAAGCATCATCTACAAACGAGTAGAACTTTTTATTGCAGGCCTCAACAATGTCTGTGCCCACTGGGCGATACCAGTCACGGTTCCTCAAGATGTTTAAACACATTTTGCTGTATTGTTCATTGTCCAAAAGGACAATGTTCCCCCTGTGTCACTTGGTTTAAACATGATAGTATGGTTATTTGATAGATTGTGTAGAGCCAGTTTTTCACTTTGAGTTAAATTCTCATTATGGGGGGATGTGTGGTTTAAAGATTTACCGTATTTATCGGCGTATAACACGCGCCGGCGTATAACACGCACCCCAAGTTTAGGAGGGAATTTTAAAGAAAAAGAACTTTTAGGAGGGAAGTTTAAGGAAAAAAAACTTACATTTAAATGCCCATCAATGCAGCGTTATCGTGTCCATCTGCAGCCTTGTCAGTGTCAGTGCAGCCTTGCCCCAGTGTCCAGTGCAGCCTTGTCAGTGCAGCCTTGTCAGTGCAGCTTTGCCCCAGTGCAAGTGCAGCTTTGCTCCAGTGCAGCCTTGTCAGTGCAGCTTTGCCCCAGTGCAGAATTGTCAGTGCAGCTTTGCCCCAGTGCAGTCTTGTCAGTGCAGCTTTGCCCCAGTGCAGAATTGTCAGCGCAGCTTTGCCCCAGTGCAGCTTTGCCCCAGTGCAGCTTTGCCCCAGTGCAGCCTTGCCCCAGTGCAGCCTTGTCCCCAGTGCAGCCTTGTCCCCAGTGGTCAGTGCAGCCTTGTCCCCAGTGGTCAGTGCATCCTTGTCCCCAGTGTACATGATCGCCGCCGACATACACAAGTTTAGTGTGTATTTTTAAATATGGCGCCGCGGAGTTCGGTAATCTCAAGAGAAGCCATCTTAAGGAAGGTCTTGACACCATGATTGGAGCTGGGGGCAGGGTACAAGGAGGAGGCCTTTTTGAGGGAAGATTTTGGAGGTGGGGCATTTGTAGAGGGGTCTTGAGTGTCTCTGAGAAGCGTTTCCAAATCTATTGTGTCAATGAGATCTTTAGGTTCACTCTCTTCCAAAAGAGAATTTAGATTGTCAAGGGTCTGTCGTTCACTAAATGTACGACAGTCTTCACTATCTGTCTTTTGTTTTTCGAACATGCTGTTGAGTAGTAGTTTACGCGTATAAAGATGCAAGTCCTTTATAGCTGTAAACTTATCAATTTTGTTATTTGGACAGAAAGTAAGCCCTTTCGAAAGAACGGAGATTTCATCTACTGTGAGACTGTGTGCTGAAAGGTTAATGATATTCAATTGTGAGGAGGGGAGTGAAGAATTTAAAAGAGTCCTGGGTTTGGGGGAGCAGAGGGATTGGTCTGATTTTTTGAAAATATTGCTGGGATTTTAACAGATGGCGTGGATGGAAGGATGACACCTGGTGGTGGTGCCACAATGCCACTCATAGATATAGGTGCCACAGGGCCCGGAGCATTGATGGGGGGGTTTGGAGGTGTTTTTTTGGGGAATAGCTGTTTAGGAAAACGTTTTTTAGTATGTTTGCATCTGTTACCATGTTCTTCTTTACTGCTTTTAGATATTTATAATTCTTTGTCTTTTTTTGTATTTTGAATAAAATGTATCAATTTTTATATATACTTTGTATTTTTCCCTTACTATCCTATGTTGGTTCCCTGCCCAACCATTTGCACACATCACATGTACGATATGCTATTGCCTATAACAAGGGTCTAGCTATGCCCCTATAATGGGCGTTTTATTACCAGTATTATTTTTATTTTTATTTGATTGGACCGCCCACTGGGCTGGGGGGTAACAGGAAGGGGCCCTAAGCATTCTTTCTGATTGACCGAAGGTGCATGTGGGCACACATATATGTATAGGGACTGCTGAAGGAGGGTTCACTGCTGAGCTCTGAGGAAGAAGGGATGTTCCCTTCGAAACACCGTTCCACAGTTTGTTGGCCAGCGGTGTGGGTGCACATGTATGGCATGCATGTACGGTGTGTGTCTACACTGTGATCTTTTTTCGTTTTATTCCTCCTGCCTGGAGCGCAAACACGCTGGCTTGCGTTCCGGGCTGCAAAACCAACTAGGAAGATGTGGACAATGGTGCAGACCTGGCGGCGCGGCGTATTATATGGATGCCATGAGCGGCCACTGAAGGGATCGTTATTTACCCTAACACCACGGACTGGGAGGGCCCTCCTACCAAACATTTTCACACATGTATGGTATGCTATTGCCTACAACAAGGGTCTAGCTATGCCCCTATAATGGGCATTTTATTACCAGTATTATTTTTATTTTTATTGTTTGATTGGACCGCCCACTGGGCTGGAGGGGTAACAGGGAGGGGCCCTAAGCATTCTTTCCGATTGACTGAAGGTGCATGTGGGCACACATATATGTATAGGGACTGCTGAAGGAGGGGTCACTGCTGAGCTCTGAGGAAGAAGGGATGTTCCCTTCGAAACACGTCAGCTGATAGTGATCCCTGTGAGTTCCTCTATGACCTCTGGAGGGCTCCACTCATCCTAGACTGCATGCTGCTAGTCGATGACTATTTACATTGTGAGATCTTCTACAATTGTTTGTGAGTAGTTCCTTTTTATCATTGTTTTTAATAAATTTACATCCAAAGGATAATGCACATGGCTGGTGCGCCCTTTCTTTCTTTTCTCTAGTTGACTATTAGGATTACCCAACCTTGAGGGCAGCAAGGCCTGTGTCTTTGTACTACTTGTCTGGTTATCCACTTGTGCGCAGGAGCGTTTTTTCTCTGCTAAATGGTAATTTGGGATAGATTGCCTGCTGCTCTTCCCTCATGTAGTTATATTCAAAATCTCGGATTTGGACATATTTTTTTTTTTAAATAATTAATTAAATAATTCATGGGGAGAAGACAAATTCCCATTTATTCTAATTTTAGCCGTTGGGTGGTGATAGAAGGCCGATATCCATCACATCATCCTCTCACCCACACCCAGATATCTCAATGTTCCAAACATGAAACCCCAGTCCACCCTGTCAAAGGCCTTTTAAGCATCTATTGACAGCAGTGCAACTGGGGCCTCCCTTCCTCTTGTTTCATGTTTTAGGAACATAGACTTCAGGGAATTATCCCTCCTCTCTCTCCCTGTCACAAATCCTACCTGGTCATTATGGATCCAACTTGATAACAGAGGTTTCAATCTTCTATTATTTTGGCGAAGATCTTAATATCTGTATTTAACAGTGATATTGGCCTATACCTCGCTGGGGATGCTGGATCCTTCCTTTCTTTTAAAATAAGGGTTATATGGGCCAATAGGTAGGAGGGTCTCTCTTTCTGCTAATGCATTCAAATTGTCGCATAGCTTAGGGACCAAAAACTTTTGAAAACTTTTATAATATAGAATAGAGTATCCATCAGGGCCTGGGCTCTTTCCTGGGGCCATGTTATTTATTGGTCTTCCCACCTCTTCTTGCATAATCGGAGCTTCAAGTTGTACAAGCTCCGCCTTAGATACCCTGGGAAGGTCTAGGCCCCGCATATACTCCTGAGCTTCAATCTCCCGCTTCCCTCTATTTTCTCCTCTGGCTCACCTTATATAAAGAACTATAATATGAATGAAATATATTCGCTTTTGCAGGAGATGAGTACAGCAACTCTCCCTTATCGTTTTTAATTTTAAGGATAAAGGACATATATTTTTTTTCTTTTACTCTTCTAGCCAACCATTTCCCAGATTTGTTACCTCATTGGCACCTTTCCTTATTTACAGTGGCTTGCGAAAGTATTCGGCCCCCTTGAACTTTTCAACCTTTTGCCACATTTCAGGCTTCAAACATAAAGATATAAAATTTTTATTTTTTGTGAAGAATCACCAACAAGTGGGACACAATTGTGAAGTGGAACGAAATCTTTTGGATTTTTGAAACTTTTTTAACTAATAAAAAAATGAAAAGTGGGGCGTGCAAAATTATTCGGCCCCCTTGCGTTAATACTTTGTAGAGCCACCTTTTGCTGCGATTACAGCTGCAAGTCGCTTGGGGTATGTCTCTATCAGTTTTGCACATCGAGAGACTGAAATTCTTGCCCATTCTTCCTTGCAAAACAGCTCGAGCTCAGTGAGGTTGGATGGAGAGCGTTTGTAAACAGCAGTTTTCAGCTCTTTCCACAGATTCTCGATTGGATTCAGGTCTGGACTTTGACTTGGCCATTCTAACACCTGGATACGTTTATTTGTGAACCATTCCTTTGTAGATTTTGCTGTATGTTTGGGATCATTGTCTTGTTGGAAGATAAATCTCCGTCCCAGTTTCATGTCTTTTGCAGACTCCAACAGGTTTTCATCCAGAATGGTCCTGTATTTGGCTGCATCCATCTTCCCCTCAGTTTTAACCATCTTCCCTGTCCCTGCTGAAGAAAAGCAGGCCCAAACCATGATGCCACCACCACCATGTTTGACAGTGGGGATGGTGTGTTGAGTGTGATGAGCTGTGTTGCTTTTACGCCAAACATATCGTTTTGCATTGTGGCCAAAACGTTCGATTTTGGTTTCATCGGACCAGAGCACCTTCTTCCACATGTTTGGTGTGTCTCCCAGGTGGCTTGTGGCAAACTTTAGACGAGACTTTTTATGGATATCTTTGAGAAATGGCTTTCTTCTTGCCACTCTTCCATAAAGGCCAGATTTGTGCAGTGTACGACTGATTGTTGTCCTATGGACAGACTCTCCCACCTCAGCTGTAGTTCTCTGCAGTTCATCCAGAGTGATCATGGGCCTCTTGGCTGCATCTCTGATCAGTCTTCTCCTTGTCTGAGCTGAAAGTTTAGAGGGACAGCCAGGTCTTGGTAGATTTGCAGTGGTCTGATACTCCTTCCATTTCAAAATGATCGCTTGCACAGTGCTCCTTGGGATGTTTAAAGCTTGGGAAATCTTTTTGTATCCAAATCCGGCTTTAAACTTCTCCACAACAGTTTAAATATAAGAGAGGGACATTGAGGCCAATATATGGTCCTCAGGGACTTTTAACGGTGCTTGAGTCAGGTAATGTATCCAACATATCATAAAAACATATTTTATTAAACAATCTTATAAAAGGAAACAGACATAATCAAGGACAATATACAATATAAAAGAAGGGAGGGGGGGTGGGGGAAACAAGGTAACCCTTTGATTTACAAATTAATACCACTTTCTCAACATGTTTCGCTTGCATAAGCTTCTTCAGGAGATATATTTGTGATATTAAGATCAACTATAAGAAATAGAAAGAATATCCATAAATCATACATATACATATCTGCTTATACCTCATGAAATCATAATGTTAGAGTATAAACAATATACAAAATAAATCTGGTAATTAGATCTACATCTGTGTAAGACATTATATATATATACAAACAAAAAAAACAAAAAAAAAAAACAAAAAAAAACAAACAAAAAAAAACAAAAAAAAAACAAAAAAAAAAAAAAAGGAGGGGGGGGGGGGGAGGAAAAAAGGAAAAAAGGGAAAAGGGAAGGGAGCGGGATTTTTTGCATTATCATCATTCAGCTCAAAGGAGCTTACCTGTAGAAAGAAGTCTACAAATCACATGGACATTGTGTAATGGCAAAATGCTTCCTCCTTGATTTTCACCTCACTAGGGAGGCATGCAGAGAGAGATAAAAATCTTTGAATATAAGCTCTTCTTTGGAAGAGAAAAAAAAGGAAGAAAATGGAAGAAAGTAAGTCTAGGTGGTTTAAATGAATAACGGTGATACTTCTATGTAAATATAAACTAATTTCAATCCAAAAATACCTCAATAGAATCAATTCAGGATAAAAAGAAAAATACATCCAAAAGATGGTAGATTGCAAAATTGCTAACCGATGTAGAGAGATGGTTCTAAAAATGCAGTAGAATAGCAGACGTAGAGGGGGCGGTATACGTCCATCCACAGCTGTTGGCTAAGCTGGACCTGGAGGTATTGCTGCAAACTGACCACAAAAGAACCTAAACAATGTATATATAAAGAGAGATATAGGGAAGGTATCTCTGAGTAGCATCGATATTTAAAAGTGCATATTGAATGTAGAAAGCAAATAAACCTAGACTTACTGATTCTTATTGAACTAGGGTAGCCCGTCCGGGAGATATCTCTGCCCCATGTGTCAAACAGGAACTGACAGAGATTGGCGGGGAATAAAGCCCCGCTTTTAAAACCCTCCAGCGTGACGACGTCTGACTCGTCGCCACGCTGCGGACACAAAAGAGACGCTCGCGCATGCGCACACCTCCGCCGCCCATACATGAAGTCGCGTAAGTGACGTCAAGTACTGGCAAATAGGTTCGCGGCCATCTTTGAAGATCCTACGTCTTAAATCTGGTAGTAAGGAGGCTCGCAAGACTCAAAAGGGAAGGGGGCAGCAATAAGGTTATATTGTAATCGATAAATGCAATTGAGTTGGAGATCACTACACTGACGTGGCTACTGAGTAACCAAAAATTGGGCATTTTGTAGGGATGATCGGAATTTAAAGAAGCCCTCAAAACATACTGTCACTGATTAAATAAATTAATCTTTTAATACCGTTTGCACGGATCAATCTGAGGTATAAAGAAAACCGCCGCGCGAGACGTCTAAAAAAAGGGCAACCGAGCAATCAAGACATTGATTAGGAAATGAATGATCAGGTGCCCGGGGTGCCCGTACATGCCAAATAGTGTGGAGGGAGAAAATCAAGGAAGAAGCATGAGCTCCTGCCACATTTTAAATCAATAATATTAATATTAATAATTAGGTTGGATAAACCATCAAATAATATATGTTATATATAATGCAAAAAAAAAAAAAAAAAAGGGAGGAAATTTATTGTAATAAATAAAAAGAAATTATAAAAAAGGTTTGTAACTCAAGGTGTCATTTAGGCCTGGATGTTTTAGAGCATTGAGAGTAACAATCCATTTGGTTTCACGTTGTAGCAGAATTTTATCATAATTACCCCCTCTTTCATTTGGGGGAACGTGTTCCAAAGCATAAAAGTGCATCAGATGATCGTTAAATTGATGATGGAGGCCCATATGTCGACTTATAGGGGTCTCCATCCTCTTCTTACACACTAGGGAAACATGGTCTCTAATCCTATGGAAAAAGGGGCGTTTGGTTTTACCCACATAGTATGCGTTGCATTCGCATATCATTATATAGACAACGCCTATGGACTGACATGTAGCCAAGAACTTGGGATTATATAACTGACCATTAGGAAGGATAATATTACGAGATGAAAAAATGTATCTGCAAAAGTCACATTTATGGCAGGGTCTAGTGCCTTTGTTTTTAATCTGCGTTGTAGATGGTGGAACATAGTGACTGTGAACCAAATCAAACTTATTAAAACCAAAAGAGGGAAAAAGAAGGGTAACATACAAAAAGGTATAGAGGCATTAGAAAAAAAGAAAAATATCACCATCCGGCAAGCGGATAAAGGGGGGGGAATAGTGGTTCTTAATAGAGATGATTATTTGAAAGAACTTAATAGGTTGGTAAGTGACACTGTCACCTACAAGAAAATTAAAAGTGATCCCACAAAAAAACTTAAAACGTTAGTGAAAGATAGTATGCGTAAAGCTAGAGAGATAGGAATTCTCAACAAGAAAGAAGCTAGATATTTAGTTCCCGATGCGCCTAGACTCCCTATAATTTACCAATTGCCCAAAATACACAGAAATCCCCAGTGCCCACCTGGTAGACCTATTATCAGCGGCATAGACTCCATTTTTTCCAGGTTAGGGGAATATGTTGATTATTATTTACAGCCCATTGTTCAATCGTACCCTTCATACCTGCGAGACAGCAAGCATCTTATGAACCTGCTTAAGGATATACCTGTTCAAGATGACACAATCATTGTTACGATTGATGTCGAATCGCTATGTACCAATCTGGTTCAGAAGGATGTTTTGAGAACTACAAGGAGGGCCCTTGATTCTAAGTCTAATCTGAAAGTTGATCAAAAAAAAATCTTGATCGAGATTTTGGAGCTTGCCATGTCCAACAACTATTTTTGGCATGAGGGGTCTTTTTACAGGCAGATCAAGGGTGTGGCTATGGGGGCCAAGTATGCTCCTAGTGTGGCCAACATACTCTTGAGCCTCTGGGAGGACCACAGCATATTTGGAACCCGTGCCCCCGAGATCTGCCTGTACAAGAGGTACATAGACGATATCGTGATTTTGTGGAACGGCACAGTGGAGGCCTTAGAGTCGTTCCTTAATAACATTAATCACAATAGCTATGGCCTTAGATTTACAGGTAATTGGAACAATAGTGAGATTAGTTTCCTTGATCTAATCCTATATAAGAATAATGGTAGAATCCAGACAAAAACTCATTTTAAAGGGACTGACAGGAACAGCTATATACCCACGGCCAGCTGTCACCATCCTAACTGGCTGAGAGGAATCCCTAAGGGTCAATTATTAAGAATTAGACGTAATTGTGACTCTACGTCAGATTACATGTCTCAATCCAACTTACTAGTGGATAGATTTAAAGAAAAAGGTTATCGTGAAAAAGATCTCAGGGCTACTCAGTCACTAATTTTACAGATGGACAGGGATCAGCTTTTGAAAGATAACATTAAAGAGAAATGTGAACTGGATTATGTCCCTTTCCTAACTAGTTTCAATAGGGACTATAAAAGTGTTGAAAAAAACTTTTTAAAACATTGGCCGGTTCTGTTAGGTGACAAGACTTTGTCGAGCTTCCTACCAGAAGGTCCTAGGTTTATCTATCGACGTGCACCGAATCTACGTAACAAGTTAGCCCCGAATGTTCCAAATCCTCCCAGGAGAGCTCCCACTTTCCTGGATGTAAAAGGGTTTTTCTATTGTAGGAAGTGCAAAGCCTGTAAACTAACTAGAAATAATGCAAGGAAAGTGGAACATTTCACATCCTTCAGTACAGGTAAAGAATATAAAATAGATAAGTTTATCACTTGTAAATCCACCTTTGTCACGTACCTTATTGTTTGCCCATGTGGGTTACAGTACGTTGGGCGTACCAAAAGAAATCTCTGCACACGTATCAATGAACACCTCGCAAATATTAAAAACGGTTTTCCCAAGCACAGCCTCTCTAACCATTTCAGAATCCACCACCAACGGGATCCTAGCTTGGCCAGATTTTTTGGCATTGATAAGCTGGATGCTGATTGGAGGGGAGGGAATATGGTTCAGAGAATATCAAAAAACGAAACGGAATGGATCTACCGATTGGACACACTTACCCCGGCAGGTATCAATGTTGATATTGATCTAAACTGCTATTTGTCCAATTACTGAACATCTGGTTTTTCCATCCTTTCATTTGTAAAGGGGCTGTCCATTTCGGTTTCATCTCTTTGTATTCTTTATCACAATATATATATTTTAATTATTTTAATTATTAAAATACATTTTAATTCTTAAATTTTATATTTTAATTTATTTACATATTTATCTTATTTAATTTAATTTAATTTGATTTGGTTGTCCAATTTGGCATCTCTCCACAAGATGGCAGTATGTATGTCGTTGCAAATTTATAATCATTTTCGTTGCATTTAACTTTTTGGCCACAAGATGGCAGTTTATTATTTTCAGATTAATTCCCCATTAGAGGAGGTGTCACCGGATTGGATGCCTCTAATGGAGATGTATATTTAAGGAGGTGGCGTGCCGGTCTGTACAATCCCTGATGACGTCAGAGCGCTCTGATGAAACCGGTCGGATGTAAACGAACGTGATACGCCATTTCCGCTCGTAATTTTATTTCCTGCTTTTCCTGTTTGTATCCTGCCCGCATGTACCCTCATGTGGGGAGTGTGGTTTTAAGCCGTTTTTAGCTTAGATAAATATTTTTGGCTTACTTCACTATGGGAGTTTCTTATTCATCTCTCCCCAACGCCAAACATCCACGGTCTTTGTGACCCACCCTGGGAAGTCCGGTCGCATGCATCCAAGCAGCCTCATCGCCGATCAAGACGCCTGAGTTCCAGCGCCTGAGCTCCAGCATCTACACCTGGCCGTGATCGGGAGAAGCCTTGTTGGTTAATCCCAAAGCTCATTTGACTCCTGTCATGGGAGTCACCTCCATCTGGTGAGTAGGCTGTGTGGCTGGTGATGGCAATTGAATGCTGCTGTTTGATGCTTTGCTGTACCCAAGGAAGATATGCTTAGAAGCTCTACCCCCTCAGAAGCTCTGGTTTCAAAAAATATTTTTGAACATTTATTTTTTGAATATTTTTTGAACATTCATTTTTGAACACTAATTTGTTGTACACATTGGTTAATAATGGTGGACTTTCTTTCTTTTTGAATTTTACACATCTGATTAATTTAACCTTTGCCTGGTATTTTTCACTATGATAATTTAATATTCAGTTGGCAGATATATATATAATTTTTCACAATTTTTCACGGTTTTATTACACTGTTTACATAGAGTAATTTTGCACAGGAGCGCGGTTTGTAATTAGACAGCTAATTATTTTCTAGGAATTTCCGACACACACAGTTTGAGAGCAGGCTATACAATTTTCCGACAACAAAATCCGTTGTCGAAAATTCCGATCGTGTGTATACAAATCCGACGCACAAAGTGCCACGCATGCTCAGAATAAATAAAGAGATGATAGTCCCGACGTACGTGTTTTATGTCACCGCGTTCAGAATGATCAGATTTTCCGACAACTTTGTGTGACTGTGTGTATGCAAGACAAGTTTGAGCCAACATCCGTCGGAAAAAATACATGGATTTTGTTGTCGGAATGTCCGATCAATGTCTGACCGTGTGTACAGGGCATAAGGCTCAGATCGCATAGGTGTGAACACCTATGCAATCTGATTCTGGTGCAGACCAAAAAAAGGGTCCTGTGCGAGATTGGGCCGAATGCGATGCAAATTCAGCCATACAATCTGTATGGCTGAAATTGCATCGCACAGACATCGCAGGTGATTTGCACTGCAGTGCGGTGCGAATCACATGCGAGGTCGCACAGCGCACTGGTGTGAACTGAGCCCAATACAGTGAGCAGTGCTAAAAATATACAGTGTCTCTGTACTAATGACACTGGCATAGAAAGGGGTTAAGCAGCTAGGGCAATCAAAGGATTAAATGTGTGCGTAACCAGTGTTTTGGTGTACTTTGTGTGCTGCATTTAAGAAAGTAATGGATTTTATTCCCTGCTTTGCGGAGGAAAGAAAATCCATACCTTCCCACTGATAGGAGAGAGGTCTGCCTTGTTTACATAAGCAGGGCTCTGTCCTGTGTGTCTTCCAGACAATCGGCGTCTGCTGTGTACAACCACAGCATAGCCGGGTCACCGGCGGCACAAGCGCGACCCCTCCTAAGAAGTGACGGATCATGTACCTAGTATGTGATCTGGCACAGCAGAGCCGCCTTGCAGCCGTACATGTAAGTGATACAGTCGGCAAACTTTAGCTCCAGCCCATATCTAGCACTTTTCGTTTACATGTAACAATCAGTATTTTTTGCTAGAAAACATCTTAGAACCCCCAAACATTATGTATTTTTTTAAGAAGAGGCCCTATAGAAAACATTGGTGGATTTAAAAATTTTTTATGTCACACGGCATTTGCACATCAGTTTTTCAAATGCAATGAAAAAAACACAATACATGACCCAATTTTTTGGTAAAATATAAAAAGATGTCTCCCTGTCCCCCTGCAATCAGTGTATATTATTTAGTTTGTAGGAAAGTTATAGGGAAATTTGTTTCACTTTGAGGTGATCCTTAGAATAGGTAGTGATAATTCTAGTGGCCTCGTTATTGGTAGATATATCCTTTTGAGAAAAAAAACACAGCAAGTGCCCCTGGCTACTCCCTGTGTCTGGAGGAAGTGTTGTCCATCAAATGAAAAACCATTGTGTTAAAGTATAAATTCAAGAGAGAGTAGTATAAATTCATTAAAGGGTGGCTAATTTGGGATAGCACTCTACGAATGCATGCAAGTCCTCTAGAGTGCGGTGTTGTACTGTAGAGGGCCTCCACGTCTATGGTGGTCAAAATGGAGCCACCTGATAGCTGAGCGCCCTCAATTATTTGTAAAAGATTATAGAAAAATTTGTGCTACGGCGCAGTGTGAGACCACCAAAAATACATGCTACCCTAGGGTTGGATGTTAAATATAAATTGATGTGTGGATTGCACTAACTTCTAAAAAATAATTAATACCATGCCACTTTTAATAACCAAAAAAAAAAAATATATATATATATGCACCTATTATCTATTTATGTGTGAACTCCTTGCGGATATCTTTCTTCATGCTGACAATTTATATTTGTTCCCTACTGCCCTCAATCTATTGCTATTAATGTTGGTGTCCCCGGCGGTCAGAATCTAGTATTTTGTTCCCTACTGCCCTCAATCTATTGCTATTAATGTTGGTGTCCCCGGCGGTCAGAATCTAGTATTTTGTTCCCTACTGCCCTCAATCTATTGCTATTAATGTTGGTGTCCCCGGCGGTCAGAATCTAGTATTTTGTTCCCTACTGCCCTCAATCTATTGCTATTAATGTTGGTGTCCCCGGCGGTCAGAATCTAGTATTTTGTTCCCTACTGCCCTCAATCTATTGCTATTAATTTAAACATGAAAATGTATCATAACACAGAGTGGTACTGTGGATACATAGCCAGTAAGCAAGTGCCACGTCCTAAATATAGTATATAGAGATAATGGGAGGGGACTTTGGACTTTTTAGGCACAGTAATACAAAGTCATTTACAAAAAAAGAGATTTTATATTGGTTGAAAAAACATATAAAATACGATTATTAAAAACCACAGAATAATCTAGATGCATAAATATTCAATAGCGTTTACCACTGTACAAAGCCATATAAATAAATATACAAAACCCGGAAGTCTGAACATCAATTCAAAATAAATAGAAATCCGAGGATGAGGCTGGGCAGTGGCTATGCGATAATTGTTTCAACTAGAAAATATGCTCAACATGTTGCGAGTGTCTTTACGCTTCTTCAGGAGAAGAGATTATTGTGGCTAGGCAAAAAATAGATAAAAACATATAATAAATGTACAATAATTAGAAAATATACAAGAATAGTCAATATGGTTGTAAGGCCCACAACGGTCAGACTGTACCAGCAAAAAGTGAGACAAGGAGGGGCAGAGTAAACGGTCACCACGGGGGGCGTCCAAAACATAATCAAACAAATGTAGCAAGACAATACAAAGAGCGTTATTATCCCATAGAGATAGCAGTGCATCTAGAAATAGCTCCAGAAGAGATATTCATACAGGACAGGTAGTACTTACTATATAATGTGGTTCAAAGTATCAATGTTATGTAAAACATAATATTTAGGACAGGGACAGTCTGGGATTGTAGTGTATAAGGTACGCGGTGTCCAGATTTAGCATAGGTGTAATGCTTGCCTACAGAGGGATAAGGATATTAAGTTACTAGTAAAGGGAAAGAAGAAGCTTAAATAATGCAGGTATTAGGTAATATAGAATCTGTAGCAACTCACCAAATGAAAAATGACGTTTAAGAAAATTGAGCTGGAGGGCTGAGGTGATTGAAAGTAGAAAATTCTCAATTAGAATGCTATAACATAGCGTAGCAGGAATCCATCAAGTAGGAATCCAATGGGACATACTGGATATAAGTATATAAAGGGCCTTCCAGGAGGTAAGCCAGGAGTAATGGGGATGGGGGAGGGGAGAAATGAAGAGGGAATGGATGAATGTCCTAAAAAGTAAACAAACATAGATTGAGCAATTGGGGGATGTTTTGGGAGATAAGTGAATGATAAGTGGGATGAACTCATAAAAAAGATGAACAATGCAAACCTAGAGGCAGTAGATAAAGTAGGCTGGACGTGACCCACGACCGTCAGTAGCATCCCCTGTATGGGAATTAGTGATGTCCAGTTCATGAACGAATTGTTCTTTTGAATCGATTCCTCTGACTGAACTGATCTGTTTGAAATAGTTCACTATGCACTCAATACTAGCATAGCAGAGCAGACCTGGTAATATTATCCTAGAGTGAGAGAGCTTCGCCCCTCCCTGCAACCAATCAGCGTGCTCAAGGCACAGTGACACTCAGGAACTGGATACCAACTTAAAAAGAGTCAAGAGTACACAGTACACCGAGTTAAAGAATCATATGAGTTGTTAGAACACAGTACACTGAAAGAACCATGAGTCACCACCAGTACTTTACAGTGCATAATGAGGCCCCTTTCACACTTGTGTGACTTGTCCTGCGACTTGGGACTACAAAGTCGCATGACATGTGGTACCCCATGATTTCCAATGAGTACCATTCATATCTGTGTGTCTTCAAGTCACAGCGGCTTCAAAGTAGTCAATGCACTACTTTGGTCCGATTTTGATGCGACTTGAGGCAGAGACCTCAAGATTACATAGGTATTGCTTCAAGTCGCATCAAAATCGCATCAAAGTAGCGGTAAAAATTGTGGCAAAAATTGCACGACTTTTAAGTCGCACAAGTGTGAAAGGAGCCTAACGATTGGAATTTACTAACACGGTAATAAAATCCGATAATTTTTTCTGTGCATGCGCTGTAAAGACTATGGAAAAATCTGATGGCTAGCAATGTTAACTGTGAAGTTGGCCCATCAGAATGAGTTTCACATGCACAAAAACACACTTTTCATTGTAGCAATAACTCTCGGCAGAGCTGCTGGTTTAAAGCGGGCTTGTTACCTTCACTCTCCTTCCCTCTGTTTCACCGGTACCGGGTCTAGGGTTCCGTTGAGTTTACCTCTGGACGATACACGCACCAACACTTGAGTACGTTTTCAATGCTTTATTAAACAATTTACTAAGGAAGTATCAGGAAAGAGGCAGAAAGGAAACTGCAGAAGAAACTCAAATATCTTCTTGTAAGATTCTTGACAAATGTCCTGGTAGAATTTGGATAGTACAATAGAATGCACTCCCCTCGTGGGACACACTCCTTGCTCGCCTGGATAGGCCTCTCTCACTTGCCTAGCAGCCAGTACGTAGCACTAGGGATGAGCTTCCTGTTCGAGTCGAACCCATGTTCGACTCGAACATCGGCTGTTCGACCGTCCGTCGAATTGCGAACGATATGGGCCGTTCGCGCCAAATTCGTGTGGCGCGTCACGGCCCATAATTCACTGCGGCATCGCAGTGCATTGCTGGCTGATGATTGGCCAAGCATGCGCTATGACCCACATGCTTGGCCAATCACAGCGCCGTCAGTAGAGAGAGCTGTAATTGGCCAAAGCCAGGGTGGCTTTGGCCAATTATGGCTCAGGGGATTTAGTACACGCCCCACACTATATAAGGCCGCCTGCACGGCGGCCCTGTGTAGTGTGTGTTCCGGTGTGCTGAGAGATAGAGAGAGAGACAGACAGTGTCATTTGATTTGAGTTAGATAGATTAGGCAGAACAGTCAGTCAGTTAGCTGCACTTACAGTGTATTGTGTATATATATGCATCCCAGGTGTTGCATATATATATATATATACACTGTATTCAGTTTAGCTAGATCCGTTCCTGTTATCTTCTAGACTATTTACATTTAGTGCAGTGCGTCCTGCTCACAGTGTTCAGCTAGATCCGTTCCTGTTATCTTCTAGACTATTTACATTTAGTGCAGTGCGTCCTGCTCACAGTGTTCAGCTAGATCCGTTCCTGTTATCTTCTAGACTATTTACATTTAGTGCAGTGCGTGCTGCTCACAGTGTTCAGCTAGATCCGTTCCTGTTATCTTCTAGACTATTTACATTTAGTGCAGTGCGTCCTGCTCACAGTGTTCAGGTAGATCCGTTCCTGTTATCTTCTAGACTATTTACATTTAGTGCAGTGCGTCCTGCTCACAGTGTTCAGCTAGATCCGTTCCTGTTATCTTCTAGACTATTTACATTTAGTGCAGTGCGTCCTGCTCACAGTGTTCAGCTAGATCCGTTCCTGTTATCTTCTAGACTATTTAGATTTAGTGCAGTGCGTCCTGCTCACAGTGTTCAGCTAGATCCGTTCCTGTTATCTTCCTACTGACAGGCAGGCTTGTCTGGTTACAGTATATAAAGCTACCTGAAAAAAATTACAGGTGTTCTATTTGATCCTATTAGTACCACGGTCAGGCAGCTAGACTATTTACATTTAGTACAGTGCGTCCTGCTCACAGTGTTCAGCTAGATCCGTTCCTGTTATCTTCCTACTGACAGGCAGGCTTGTCTGGTTACAGTATATAAAGCTACCTGAAGAAAATTACAGGTGTTCTATTTGATCCTATTAGTACCACGGTCAGGCAGCTAGACTATTTACATTTAGTACAGTGCGTCCTGCTCACAGTGTTCAGCTAGATCCGTTCCTGTTATCTTCCTACTGACAGGCAGGCTTGTCTGGTTACAGTATATAAAGCTACCTGAAAAAAATTACAGGTGTTCTATTTGATCCTATTAGTACCACGGTCAGGCAGCTAGACTATTTACATTTAGTACAGTGCGTCCTGCTCACAGTGTTCAGCTAGATCCGTTCCTGTTATCTTCCTACTGACAGGCAGGCTTGTCTGGTTACAGTATATAAAGCTACCTGAAGAAAATTACAGGTGTTCTATTTGATCCTATTAGTACCACGGTCAGGCAGCTAGACTATTTACATTTAGTACAGTGCGTCCTGCTCACAGTGTTCAGCTAGATCCGTTCCTGTTATCTTCCTACTGACAGGCAGGCTTGTCTGGTTACAGTATATAAAGCTACCTGAAGAAAATTACAGGTGTTCTATTTGATCCTATTAGTACCACGGTCAGGCAGCTAGACTATTTACATTTAGTACAGTGCGTCCTGCTCACAGTGTTCAGCTAGATCCGTTCCTGTTATCTTCCTACTGACAGGCAGGCTTGTCTGGTTACAGTATATAAAGCTACCTGAAGAAAGTTACAGGTGTTCTATTTGATCCTATTAGTACCACGGTCAGGCAACTAGACTATTTACATTTAGTACAGTGCGTCCTGCTCACAGTGTTCAGCTAGATCCGTTCCTGTTATCTTCCTACTGACAGGCAGGCTTGTCTGGTTACAGTATATAAAGCTACCTGAAGAAAATTACAGGTGTTCTATTTGATCCTATTAGTACCACGGTCAGGCAGCTAGACTATTTACATTTAGTACAGTGCGTCCTGCTCACAGTGTTCAGCTAGATCCGTTCCTGTTATCTTCCTACTGACAGGCAGGCTTGTCTGGTTACAGTATATAAAGCTACCTGAAGAAAATTACAGGTGTTCTATTTGATCCTATTAGTACCACGGTCATGCAGCTAGACTATTTACATTTAGTACAGTGCGTCCTGCTCACAGTGTTCAGCTAGATCCGTTCCTGTTATCTTCCCACTGACAGGCAGGCTTGTCTGGTTACAGTATATAAAGCTACCTGAAGAAAATTACTGGTGTTCTATCCCAGCTTAGTGCAGCTACAGGCCATTAGTATGTCTGGAAGGCCAAGAAGGAGAGGCAGACAGTCACAAGCCAATAAGAGAGGGCAAGCAGGCTCTGTGTCTAGTGCTGGTCGTGGAGACGGTGCATCCTCATCAGCACGTGGCCATGGGACACGCTTGGCCTTTTTTTCGGCAGCTGGCCGTGTTGAGCCGCAACATGCGGAAGACTTGGTCGAGTGGATGACCAAGCCGTCCTCATCCTCCTCATCCTCTCTCACCCAGGGTGCTTTGTCTGGCAAAGCAGCGGCCTCTTCCCTCAGCTCAATGTCATCAGTGACTCCTTCCCTAGCTCCACCATGTCCTCCTGAGGATTCCCTCGAACTGTTTGACCACAGTGTTGGGTACATGCTCCAGGAGGATGCCCAGCGTTTGGAAGGCTCTGATGATGATACTGAGCTCGATGAAGGCAGTAACATGAGCACGGACAGAGGGGGTGCCCAAGAAGGACAGCAATCTGGCAGTCATGCTCCCCCTGCTGCAGCATACTGCCAGGTTTGCTCCAGTGATGAGGAGGGAGGGGATGATGAGGTCACTGACTCAACGTGGGTGCCTGATAGGAGAGAGGAGGAGGAGGAGGAGGAGGCGGCACATCACCAACGAGGCAGGATGCCCTCCAGGGGCCAGCCTAAGGGCAGCACATTGACTGCATCACACCCCAAAGCTCCACATGTGCAGGGCGCTGCAGTCTCTGCGCATTATTCAAAAAGTTCTTTGGTGTGGGCCTTTTTTGAGACGAGTGCATCAGATCGCACCGCTGCTATTTGCAACATATGTCTCAAGCGTATCTCGCGTGGCCAAAACATCTCCCGCTTGGGTACCACATGCTTGACCAGACATATGTTGACCTGCCATGCAGTTCGTTGGCAAGCGTATCTAAAAGACCCACACCAAAGAACAAAGAGGATCTCTCCTTGCTCCTCATCAGCTGAGATTTCCAACCCCACTAGACCTCCAGTCCTCTCTGAGACCTGCAGTGAGAGGAATGAAGGTGTAGAATTAGGTGTGTCACAGCCAAGTACTTGTGGGCAATCTGCTTTTGGTACACCGACTTCAGATTGTACCAGGCAAATTTCCCTGCCCCAGCTGCTGCACCGCCGAAAAAAGTTTGCTCCCAGCCATCCACATGCCCAGCGGTTGAATACTAGCTTGGCAAAATTGCTAGCACTTCAACTGCTGCCTTTTCAGTTGGTAGACTCTGCCCCCTTCCGTGAGTTTGTGGAATGTGCGGTTCCTCAGTGGCAGGTACCCAAACGCCACTTTTTCTCACGGAAGGCGATTCCGGCTCTCTACCGGCATGTGGAAGGCAATGTCCATGCCTCGCTGGACAGGGCGGTCAGCGGTAAGGTGCATATTACCGCTGACTCATGGTCCAGCAGGCATGGACAGGGACTTTACCTAAGTTTCACGGCGCATTGGGTGACTCTGCTGGCAGCTGGGAAGGATGCAGAACAAGGTGCAGTAGTGTTGGAGGTTGTTCCGCCACCACGCCTCCAAAATGCTGATTGTGACACACCTCTCTCCTCCACCCCCTCCTCTTCTTCTTCCTCCATGGCCTCTTCCTCGGAACCAGCGGTGCTCCGTAGTCGTTCAAGGGGCTACGCAAGTACGCAGGCCAAAAGATGCCATGCGGTGCTTGAGCTGGTGTGCTTGGGGGACAGGAGCCACACTGGGGCAGAGGTTCTGTCAGCTCTGCAGGGGCAGGTTCAGAGGTGGTTGACGCCACGCCAACTTAAGGCAGGAATGGTGGTTTGCGACAATGGCACCAACCTCCTCTCTGCCCTCCGACAGGGACAAATGACCCATGTGCCCTGTTTGGCTCACGTCCTTAACTTGGTGGTGCAGCGGTTCTTGGGCAGGTACCCGGGCTTACAGGATGTCCTGAGGCAGGCCAGGAAAGTCTGTGTGCATTTCCGCCGGTCATATAATGCCAGTGCTCGGCTGACGGACCTCCAAAAGGAGTTTAACCTGCCCAAGAACCGCCTAATCTGTGACATGCCCACCAGGTGGAACTCAACGTTGGCCATGCTGCAGCGGCTGCACATGCAGCAGAGGGCCATCAATGAGTACCTGTGCGACTATGGCACCAGGACAGGGTCAGGGGAGCTTGGTTTTTTTTCCCCACGCCAGTGGGCCATGATCAGGGATGCACTGTCCTGTCACCATTCGAGGAGGCCACGAGGATGGTGAGCAGTGACAGTGCATGCATCAGTGACACTGTCCCCCTTGTCCACCTGTTGGAGCACACGCTGCGTGGAATAATGGACAGGGCACTTGAGGCAGAACAGAGGCAGGAAGAGGAGGACTTCCTTAGCTCTCAAGGCCCCCTTTATCCAGACAGTGTTCCTGCGTGCCCGCCGATCACACAGGAAGAGGACGAGGAGGAGGAGGAGGAGGAAGATTGTGTCAGTATGGAGGTGGAGCCTGGCACTCAGCATCAGCAGCAGTCTTTAAGGGATCAGTCCCAAGAAACACATGGACTTGTACGTGGCTGGGAGGAGGTGGCTGCGGACGTTGTCGTCCTTAGTGACCCAGAGGACTCTGGACCGAATGCCTCAGCAAACCTACGCTGCATGGCCTCCCTGATCCTGCAAAGCCTGCATAAGGATCCTCGTATTCGTGGTATCAAGGAGAAGGACCAATACTGGCTGGCAACCCTCCTTGATCCACGTTACAAGGGTAAGGTTGCGGACCTTATCTTGCCATCGCAGAGGGAGCAGAGGATGAAACATCTTCGGGAGGCCTTGCAGAAAGGTCTGTGCAATGCGTTCCCAGAGACTGGGAGGTTACAAACTCCTGTTTCTGGACAACGTGTTGCTGAGGCTTCGGTCAGTCAAAGAAGGAGCGGTGGAGAAGGTGGCCGTCTGACCGATGCGTTCAGACAATTTTTTGGTCCGCAGCCCCAAGGTATGATCGGTTCCAGCAACCATCGCCAGCGTCTGTTTTACATGGTGCAGGAATACCTAGGGGCAAGATCAGACTTGGACACCTTTCCCACCGAAAATCCTCTGGGTTACTGGGTCTTGAGGATGGATCACTGGCCAGAGCTTGCACAGTATGCAATTGAGCTACTGGCCTGTCCTGCATCCAGCGTTCTTTCGTAACGCACATTCAGTGCTGCTGGAGGCGTGGTAACCGATCACAGGGTGCGTCTGTCCACCGACTCGGTCGATCGGCTGACCTTCATAAAAATTAATCAGTCTTGGATCACCACCAGCTACCAAGCACCTGATGCTGTTGTAACCGAATAATTTTTTTTGAAATCTCAGATCCCTTCAAAGACTGCCTATGCTGATGCTGAGTGACTATCCTTGAGTAATTATCCTCTTCCTCCTCAATCATCACGCTGATAGCTTGTAAGAACATTTTTGGTTCTGGGCGCCACCACCAGTGCCTAAGGCACAATTTTTCAGCCCCTGTTTAACAGGGGCGTGTAATTACAATTTTTGATGTAATACTTTGCAGCAGGGCTCGTTCCTGCATTCCAACCAGAGTGTCTGTGAGGGGTTGCAGTGTTGTGGCACCAGCACCAGTGCCTAAGGCCCAATTTTTCTGCCCCTGTCTAACAGGGGCGTGTAATTACAATTTTTGATGCAATACTTTGCAGCAGGGCTCGTTCCTGCATTCCAACTAGAGTGTCTGTGAGGGGTTGCAGTGTTGTGGCACCAGCACCAGTGCCTAAGGCCCAATTTTTCTGCCCCTGTCTAACAGGGGCGTGTAATTACAATTTTTGATGTAATACTTTGCAGCAGGGCTCGTTCCTGCATTCCAACTAGAGTGTCTGTGAGGGGTTGCAGTGTTGTGGCACCAGCACCAGTGCCTAAGGCCCAATTTTTCTGCCCCTGTCTAACAGGGGCGTGTAATTACAATTTTTGATGCAATACTTTGCAGCAGGGCTCGTTCCTGCGTTCCAACTAGAGTGTCTGTGAGGGGTTGCAGTGTTGTGGCACCAGCACCAGTGCCTAAGGCCTAATTTTTCAGCTCCTGTTCAACAGGGGCATGTAATTACAATTCTTGATCTAATATTTCACAGCAGGGCCCTGTGAGGGCTTACAGTGTTGTGGCCACAGCAACACCTAAGGCCCAAATTTCTGCTGAGTATATAGGGCAGGACCCTACTTTCAAACATCTAACTTACAAACCACTCCTACTTGCAAACGGAAGGAGACAACAGGAAGTGAGATGAAATCTACCCCTAGGAAGGGAAATTCTCTCCTGTAAGAGTTAATATGGGAAAACAATTTCTCCTTTCCACTGATGCTTTCCAATCCTTGTTCCACAAAAAAACCCAAATTTTCAAAAAACATTTTTCATTGGGACAAAAAGTGAGGTGAAATCTTCTGAAGAGGAGGAAAGACAGCAAAACAAATGTCACAGGGGTGATAACCCTTCCCTATGTTTTCCAAAAAGCTTAAAAAAGATTTTTTGGCTGGAGCTAAACACGTTAAAAATGTAAACGTTCAAAATTACAAAGAGACTCTACTTAACAACAAACCTACAGTCCCTGTCTTGTTTGCACCGCCTGTATACTGCTGTTCAGAGTATATAGGGCCTTTCCTTATTTTAATTTGGGTGCGGGGTTCCCCTTAATATCCATACAAGACCCAAAGGGCCTGGTAATGGACTGGGGGGTACCCATGCCGTTTGTCTCACTGATTTTCATCCATATTGCCATGACCCGACATGACATTAAACCCGCAAGCAGTTTTAAATGAGATTTTTTCCTTTAAAAATGACATTTGGTGCAGGGACTGTTCTAAACACGGGAAACACGCGTCACTTTACAGGCATACTATAGACACCCCACCCAGGTACGATATTTAAAGGAATATTTCACTTTTTTTTTTTTACTTTAAGCATCATTAAAATCACTGCTCCCGAAAAAACGGCCGTTTTTAAAAGTTTTTTTTGCATTGATACATGTCCCCTGGGGTAGGACCCGGGTCCCCAAACCCTTTTTAGGAAAATACCATGCAAATTAGCCTTTAAAATGAGCACTTTTGATTTCGAACGTTCGAGTCCCATAGACGTCAATGGGGTTCTAACGTTCGTGCAAACTTTCGGTCCGTTCGCGGGTTCTGGTGCGAACCGAACCGGGGGGTGTTCGGCTCATCCCTACGTAGCACGAACAAAAGTCTCTGCCACAGACTTGTTTGGGATAAACCCGTACGATCCTCTGCCACAAGATGTATTGGTCTTTCTGCAATGAATGTCAGTCACAGTGCTTGAACCTTTAAGCCAACCCAGCAACACTATGCTGTATAGTTACTTTAGGATACGTCCTCCAACCGAGTCACCAGGCCCCTCTCCACACCAGCACGTTGCGTGATCCTTCCATGATGGGTCCTCCCCTGAGATCTCCACAGTTGTCCAGCTTCTTCACTCAGGATAGACAGCTCAGGACCATTCCTCGGCTGCTGTGGTAGGCCCCAGACAAGCTTCTGGGCCCACCCCTGCGCCGCAGCGATGCGGGCCTCCGGAATGGAGGACCACGAGATAGCACTCTAACGCATAGATGTCGGCCAGGAGGGCCAGCAGGTGGCTGTAAAATGAACCCCACAATATGGCATCTGTCCCATAAATACCCTCTCCCAGAATGCAACTCGGGGGACCACCTCCACCGAGTTGTCTCCGGGACAGAAGAGCATCCATACGCTTTGACACGCCTTGCCTTTCCAACACTAACCAGTGATAACAGCGACACCCACCGGTCAGTATGGAAACACATGCAACGTCAGCCAAGCTGGAACAGAGGCAAACTTAACCTTCCTAACGAACAAGTTACTAAATTTACCTAACATATGGTAGATCGCAAATCTACCAGCGCTACATCATTTACACAGCTTTTTGTGCATCACCAAAATTGATGACGCTGGCTAATCTGACAAATTGTGGTCTGACAGTCTGACACAACAATAGTATTGTGCTCTGAGCAAGGGACTACATACAAGTAAACGTCCCCAGGAACTGACAACCTTCTGTGAAGAATCAGTCTTCTGATTCTAATCATTTAAGAAGGTTGAGTGAGAGCTTTGGTTCACTTGCTTGTCAGTAGACTCAGCAAGTGAATCGAAGAATCGATTCATTGAATCGGTTCATTTCAGTGAGTAGTTTGAAATGAACCGATTCACTTAAAAGATCCGGACTTCCCATCACTAATGGGAATGCCCCAGCCCTGTCCACTTATGAATACAAGTCCCGCCCGTCGTCACCAATCGGCGTAGCCGATGTGACGTCACCTGGACCGGCCGAGAATGTCCACTGCGCATGCGCCCGATCAGCAAGCGCGTCATCAGACGTGATGACAGAGCCCGACATGAACGGACACGCGCCAAGTGGACACACAATAGTAAACAGTTAAGAGAGCAGAAGGCTCCCTCTGTTGACCAAAGTCTGTGTCACATCATGATGGATATGCAATGTGACGCTGGGCGGCCGCGTGATGACCTGATTTCGCCCCTAGAAGGCGCCCACTCGAGCCGCACAGTCTGACCATTAAGGGAAAACAAACAACCATATATTAGAACGAACATAGGAAAGGGGGAGTATGTTATAATAGCACAGACATATATATATGTATAAGTAGAATGTTGCTAGATTCATCAATAGTTTCAACTGACTATATCAGTAGTTAGTGCCTAATCTGGGAGTTAGATATAGCAACCCCATAGGCAAAGTATTTACATAATGCACATGGTATATTATATATGCTAGTTGTTTTTGAGCACCCCTTGACCCGGCTCTGCAGTCTTCCACAAGGATTCCATACCTGCTGGTGGCCCTTGCTCCTTAGTGTCACCCATTCCCTGTATCATCACCAGGGGACGGGTGCGCGTAGTTGCAAAGGGTGGATCGCTCTCAGCATCTCGGCCTCGGTAAGTACTCTCCTGACAATATCAGAGTCTGCACAGTTCACCCTTACAGTGTAACTCTGTAAGTTCAGATGTAAAGGGGGACTCTGCGTATTTGGATGTAAAGTGGAACTCTGTGGAGTAGATAGCAGAAAAAGAAACTCCTGCACACAAGTGGATAACCAGACAGGTAGTACAACGACACAGGCCTTGCTGCCCTCAAGGATGGGGAATCCTAATAGACAACAAGAGAGAAAGAAAAGGGCGCACCAGCTATGTGCATTATCACATTAGCATTGGTAAAAATATTTATTGAATATAATGATAAAAAGAAACTACTCACAAGCAGTTGTAGAAAATGGCACAATGTAAAAATACACCGACTAGCAGCATGCGATCTAGGATGAGTGGAACCTTCCAAAGGTCGTGGAGGAAGGCACAAGCATCACTACCAGCTGACACGTTTCGAAGGGAACGTCCCTTCTTCATCAGAGCTCAGCAGTGGGCACTCCTTCAGCAGTCCCTATATATGTATGCCTGAAAGCACTATCAGTGAATCAGACTGGGCGCTCAGGGCCCCTCCCCCTTATTACGCCCCTCCCCCTCACACCCCTCAATCCTATGGGTGGTAAAATAGAACAACAAATGACTAAAAATAAATAAATAATGCTAATAGAGAGCTGTCCGTAGTGGGAGCATAACTAGCCCTTGTTTGCAAGTCGTGGCATGCTGCACATATGACGTGCAGAAATGGTATGTGCATAAGGTGTGTGGAACTAGTAGATGTGGGACCCCCCATTACACACAGCTGGTAGTGATGCTTGTGCCTTCCTCCACGACCTTTGGAAGGTTCCACTCATCCTAGATCGCATGCTGCTAGTCGGTGTATTTTTACATTGTTCCATTTTCTACAACTGCTTGTGAGTAGTTTCTTTTTATCATTATATTCAATAAATATTTTTACCAAAAGATAATGCACATGGCTGGTGCGCCCTTTTTTTTTTCTCTCTCGGAACTCTGTGGACTCTGATGTAAGGAGGGACTCTTGTGAATAAATATATACAATTAAAATGGTTATTTAATCTCAAAAGATATGTATAGTGTATACTAAAAAAATTATTTGCTGTGCGCTGCTAAAGTCTTTGGGTTTGGCTTGAAGAAAAGGTGGCAACCCTACCCAAGATGTCAGGAAGGGGTCCTGCAGTAGGACCATAATCAAGGGCCCCGCAATAGGACAAAAGGACCCCAGGATCATTGGAAAGGGCCCCGGGACCAGAAGTCAGGGGGCCCTTCATGATTCCTTGCCCAGGAGCCCTGAAGGTTCTAGTTATGCCTCTGCCTCAATGAAATACAATTGGTAATTATTGGAGATATACAGTATCTCACAAAAGTGAGTACACCCCTCACATTTTTGTAAATATTTTATTATACCTTTTGTGGGCATGGAGTTCACCAGAGCTTCACAGGTTGCCACTTGAGTCCTCTTCCACTTCTCCATAAAGACATCACGGAGCTGGTGGATGTTAGAGACCTTGTGCTTCTCCACCTTCCATTTGAGGATGCCCCACAGATACTCAATAGGGTTTAGGTCTGGAGACATGCTTGGCCAGTCCATCACCTTTACCCTCAGCTTCTTTAGCAAGGCAGTGGTCATCTTGGAGGTGTGTTTGGGGTCATTATCATGTTGGAATACTGCCCTGCGGCCCAGTCTCTAAATCATGCTCTGCTTCAGTATGTCACAGTACATGTTTGCATTCATGGTTCCCTCAATGAACTGTAGCTCTCCAGTGCCAGCAGCACTCATGCAGCTCCAGACCATGACACTCTCACCACCATGCTTGACTGTAGGCAAGACATACTTGTCTTTGTACTACTCACCTGGTTGCCACCACACACGCTTGACACCATCTGAACCAAATAAGTTTATCTTGGTTTTATCAGACCACAGGACATGGTTCCAATAATCCATGTCCTTAGTCTGCTTGTCTTCAGCAAACTGTTTTTGGGCTTTCTTGTGCATCATCTTTAGAAGAGGCTTCCTTCTGGGACGACAGCCATGCAGACCAATTTGATGCAGTGTGTGACGTATGGTCTGAGCACTGACAGGCTGACCCCCTCACCCCTTCAACCTCTGCAGCAATGCTGGCAGCACTCCTACGTCTATTTACCAAATACAACCTCATGATATGACGCTGAGCATGTGCAGTCAACTTCTTTGGTTGACCATGGTGAGGCCTGTTCTGAGTGGAACCTGTCCTGTTAAACCCGCTGTCTGGTCTTGGCCACCATGGTGCAGCTCAGTTTCAGGGTCTTGGCAATCTTCTTATAGCCTAGGCCATCTTTATGTAGAGCAACAATTCTTTTTTGCAGATCCTCAGAGAGTTCTTTGCCATGAGGTGCCATGTTGAACTTCCAGTGACCAGTATGAGAGAGTGAGAGCAATAACACCAAATTTAACACACCTGCTCCCCATTCACACTTGAGACCTTGTAACACTAACGAGTCTCATGACACCCGGGAGGGAAAATTGGGGCAAATTTGGACCTTTTCTCTTAGGGGTGTATTCACTTTTGTTGCCAGCGGTTTAGACATTGATGGCTGTGTGTTGAGTTATTTTGAGGGGACAGCAAATTTACACTGTTATACAAGCTGTACACATTGTAGCAAAGTGTCATTTCTTCAGTGTTGTCACATGAAAAGATATAACAAAATATTTACAAAAATGTGAGAGTTGTACTCACTTTTGTGAGATACTGTATATGCAAAAATACTTTGAGCACTATAATTATAATATCTCCTAAAATCTTCAACACAGTTTTCAGACAGGTATTCAACTAACTAAATCCCACAAAGGGTGTTAAGCTGGCCATACATGGTTCAGCTTTTTTTGGTGCAGCCAGCAAGCTGAATAAAAAAAACTGAACTGATTCCTCCCTGAACAAATTTGAGGTGTATTAGGAACCCCCCCGTGCTATTGTATTCTAACCCTGGGGAGACTCCCTTGGTGTCAGAATACTCCGATCAGTGCTGCAGCCTATTGGCTGCAACTGCTAATCCAACAGCCTTTATCCGAAAGGTTGATTGAGCAGAAGTTGATCAGTAGATTGACTTCTATTCAACTGCAGAGGCCACACATGGATAGAAATTCAGCCAGTCAATTCTGAATTACTGCTGAATAGTCTGTGAATTACGATTAACAGCCAGATTTAAATTCCAACTTTAGGCTGCAAAAAAATCTGAATCTGCATATACTGCTTTAAATGCTATTTTATGCTTTTATATTTTTATTTAAAAAATGTAGTTAAAAATTTCAGTCATGTGATGATCATTGCCTATTCTTTCTGGACTTTGTGGTGAGCTTTAGCAGTGCTCCCGTGTTGGAACATTTTGACATGACAATACTGTTCGAAGACTACATTTCCCAACATGCAAATGAGTGCAAACATTCATTGCTGCTGTGGGCTGGTGAATCCAGGCAGTATGAGGAAGCAACCAACTTTTGGTCTGATCAAATGTGTCAACTCTGTAATTTATGATCCATTTTCTTTTTTTTTTTAAACCTTCCTAAATCAGTACTACAACTATTTGTGGCATTCAAGTACAAGCTGTTTGTAATATACAGAATGTGCATCAGTTAAACGTTATCCTAGTGTTCTAGGAAATCAAATCCTTCCCTACTACAGCTAATACAACACTTATATTGCTGAACCCCAATGTTTGTCCTTAGTTACACAGGGTACAATCAGTATTGCAGAGAATACAACTTTAAATTACCTTTTTTTCAGCTTTCACCCTTGTTCTCTGTACTGTAAAGAAGAGCTGGATCATGTTTTTTTTTTTTATGTGATTTACATTGTTCACCACTTTGAATTATTCTTCATTTCATTTAATCTTTGAGAATTTTTTTTTTTTTCTATGTGAACTTGTTTGCCTCTCTCAAAAAGGCCATTTTATTATGACAACTTGTAAATTTGGAAAAAAAAGATGCTTTGTAAGTATCTGAAATTTGTTTTCAGTAGCAAATACCCTGTGAGATGAAGTCTGACTATGTTTTAGACTTCTTTTATAGCCATATGTAATGAAAAAGACAGTACACTATATTCGTTTCCTGGTTTAACTATCCACTGAGAATAATTTGTGTTATTGGTGAGTGATTGTATGCCCTGGAGTGAGAATAACTGGTATAGTGTGTTTAATTTTAATGTTTTTAAAAGAATGAGCTGAGCAAATTCTCAATTTCTAACAGTTCTCTTGCATGCTTCACAGAGCTAGATATTGACTTGTCCTTTATTTTGCACCAACCATTAGGTTCACAACCAAGAGAATACCTGTAATATTAAACTGATTTTATCTTTATTGGTTTAAAAATATAAAAAAGTTTTGAATTTAACACTGTTAAAGTAACCATTTATAATACTTGACCAATATATTTAAGGTCCTGGAAATGCAGGAGAGATACTGTAGAGGTGCAGTGATATTTATAATTCCTTTCTACCTAGATTACATTGCTCCAATATACAGTATGTGCTATGTAATAAAATAATGGCCTCTATGTCAAAAAGTAAATAGGCATTAGCATGGTAATGCTATTTGCATAGCTATTAAGTCCAAATACTTAGCGAGTCATCAGACGTTAAAGCACAACTCTAACCTGAACTTCTGTCACATTTTAATAATGAACTGAATTCTGGAAGTAGAGAGTGACAGAGTGAAACGCATTAGCATTGCCTGTGGTTTATCTGCATCTGATCTCTCTTCATTACTAATATAAAGTATCATGCCTTGTCCTGCACTGTGTCTCTGGGTAAATGCAACTATCTTGGTCAGGGATCTCCAAACTATGGCCCTCCAGCTGTTGCGGAACTACACATCCCATGAGGCATTGTAAATCTCTGACATTCACAGACATGACTAGACATGATGGGAATTGTAGTTCCTGAACAACTGGAGGGCCGTAGTTTGGAGACCCCTGATCTTGGTTGAGATAGGTTGATGCTTTTTAAAGGCAATGGGTGAGCTTGACAGGCAGTGCTACCTGCCAAACTCTGCAGTCTGAATCAAAATTGCCAGGGTCATGAAGCAAAACATTTAGTTCCTGGCCTGTGTACAGACAGCCCTGTAAAACTGTAATTTTTTTTTAAAATTTTGCTCTTAAGGGTAGAGGAGAGGTTTGGAGTCTTTTAGACCCCAGATCTTTCCACAAAGAGGACATGTCATGCTGTATTGTTATCGCAAGGGATGTTTACCTTCCTTGCGATAACAATAAAAGTGGTCAAATTTTTTTTTTAAAGGGACAGTGTAAAAAATTAAACAAGTGTAATAAAAATATAAAGCGTCCCTGTCTCTGCATGCTCACGCACAGTGGTGAACACATACGTAGGAGATTTTTAAGTACTGAATTTTGGCGGCATTCCACGAGCGTGCACAATTTTAAAGTGTGACATGTTAGGTATCCATTTACTTAGCGTAACATCATTTTTCATACTATATAAAAAAATAGGGGTATATATTATGTGTTTTTTTAATTCATTATAGTGTATTTTTTCCAAAAACATAGCGTTTAAAAAACCACTGCACAAAAACTGTGTGACACTAAAAAATTGCAACAACCGACACTTTTTTCTGTAGGGCAGGGGTGCCCAACATTTTGAAGAGTGAGGACTGCTGAAGGGACTTGGTAACCGGTTGTGGGCCATAATGAGTGCAGTGGGCAGATGACAGATCTGTGTCCACTCTACCTATGCAGAGTGGACACGGACTAATTCCGCTCTACTCTATTGGCCCTCCAATCCACCTGGATGAAAGGGGATGTATTTCCTTCTGTTTTTTTTAGTGGATCGGATTGGAGGTAGGCAGGTGTAAATGGACACAAGTCAGTTTACATCTGCCACTCCATAGAAGTGAATGGAGGATCCGACTGGGTCCGCTTGAAAAACGGACAGGCGTACCCAATCGGACTGATCATGTGAAAGGGGCCTAAGGCTATTTTCACATGGATGCGGTGCAGTTTACCTGGGTCACAGTGCACCTGTGGCTTTCTTGCTAGTTAGTTGCACTTTGCCATCGACTTCTATTATATCCTACAGGTGTGGTGCACTTTCTGAAACCGCACCAGGAGTTTTGGTGCGCTTTCAGAAAGCGCACCACACTTTAAGGTAATAACAGAAGGGTATGGTTCAGTGCAGGTAACCCACAGGTGCAATGTAGTGCACCTGCAGATCAGTTTGAAAGCAGCCCAGTAACCACTGCAGAACAGATATGCCCATATATACACTGTGATTTTATAATCTAAACTAACCTTTAAAGCGGGAGTCCCGCGAAAATTTTTTTTTTAGATGTCAGCAGCTGCAAATACTGCAGCTGCTGACTTTTAAAATAAGGTCACTCACCTGTCCCGGGGTCCAGCGATGTCGGCACCCGAGACCGAACCGTCCCTCGATCCTCGGGTGCTGCCGCCGCCATTCTCAGTGAGGGGATCAGGAAGTGAAGCGTTGCGGCTTCACTTCCCGATTCCCTACTGCGCATGCGCCAGTCGCGCTGCGCTTTCTCAATGGTCCCCGCTATCTCCTGGGACCTGTGTCTTTCCCAGGAGACAGCGGGGGAGTGCGGGAGGGGGCGTGACTCCCATGGGAGTCTATTCCCGGAAGTGGGTGCAGATACCTGTCTTAGACAGGTATCTGCACCCTCCTCCCCCCTGAAAGGTGCCAACTGTGACACCGGAGGGGGGGAGGAATCCGATAAGCGGAAGTTCCACTTTTGGGTGGAACTCCGCTTTAATAATAATTTTCCATTCCGGAACCTCCCTTTCTACTACTCCCCGCTACAGGTATTGCCGGCTGTTCCTGTCCTAGGTGAAGGGCAATTGGTATCACTCCACCTGTGACAGGAGCCGGCGCTATACAGGAAGCATTGACTTATGTGGCCATGATTCCTCTTCTAGCTCCTCTGTCGGCTCCATTCAGAACACTGATGCTCTGGGATGGCGGGCCAGGAACCCACCATCTGGGCTTGCTGACCCACAATCCTGGAGCAGGAAGTCACTGGCCACATCAGAGGGCCGCAGGCAGTGGTTGGGCACCTCTGCTATAGGGTCTCTGCTAAAGAAAATATATATAATGTTTGGGGGTTCTAGTAATTTTCTAGCAAAAAATACTGATTTCTACTTGTAAATAACAAGTGTCAGAAAAAGGCTTGGTCAGCAAGTGGTTAATTCTGTTTGCAAGCTCTTTGCGTAATCAATCCCCTTGCTATTTTTTTTGTTCTTATTGTTGAGAAGTCACTTTTAGCTACTGCACCATCCATAGCAAACTTTTAATTGATGCAAGGCTTCCCTTTAATAAAAAGAAATAGATTTTAGGGTATGGGTATTTTTAGAGTTTTCATTTACTTGGGGGGGTATAATGTTTTTTATTTTATTAAACTACATTTTTATGTTTCAGGAAAGCAGGAGCAGCATTTTGAAGAAATTGCTGGGCCCTCAATCCCCTTCTGTCTTTCCGTTTGTAGGATGCACTGGGCGCTGCAAGTGTGCACTACCTATGTCCATTCCAGTACGTTCAAACTGCACCTATATATATTGAGCATTCTCCTCCTCTGGTTGCAGTGGCTGAGCTCGGCAGCTATAGAAGTATGCACACAGTTTGAAGGGGTGAAACAGCCACTAGGGGGCGTGCAATTTTAGCATCCAAACTGTCTTGAAAACAGCAAGATGGAGGGGATGTTTTTCTTATTAGTCTTTCTTATTCATTACAATTTTGATGAATAGATTCTAATGCCTCGTACACATGGTCGGATTTTCCGACGGAAAATGTGTGATAGGACCTTGTTGTCGGAAATTCCGACCGTGTGTAGGCTCCATCACACATTTTCCATCGGATTTTCCGACACACAAAGTTTGAGAGCAGGATATAAAATTTTCCGACAACAAAATCCGTTGTCGGAAATTCCGATCATGTGTATACAAATCCGACGGACAAAGTGCCACGCATGCTCAGAATAAATAAAGAGATGAAAGCTATTGGCCACTGCCCTGTTTATAGTCCCGACGTACGTGTTTTACGTCATCGCGTTCAGAAGGATCGGATTTTCCGACAACTTTGTGTGACCGTGTGTATGCAAGACAAGTTTGAGCCAACATCCGTCGGAAAAAATCCTAGGATTTTGTTGTCGGAATGTCCGAACAAAGTCCGACCGTGTGTACGGGGCATAAGTGTGTGTGTATGGACTATAAATATATTTTTAAATGGTATTTCGTTTTTCATTTATATTATCAATTCCCTATGTGTTTACCGTTGCCCCACCTGTTTTAAGTGTGTCTGTCACCGTCTCTATACATGCCCCTTTAAGATCCAGGCCAGGGGAGGGGTCGTGTTTTCCATATATATTACACATTAGTTGCAGGGCGGGAGTGATTTGACAAAGGAGGCCTCGCCTCCAAAATGTATCATCGTGGCAACAGTGACTTCCGTTCCTTCCTCTTTGCTTGTTCCCCTAAGGTCCGTTACAGTGTTCTATCGAGTAGTGTATCCCTGTTGGATAATGCCGGATAATGTCGGATAATGCCTGTGCATGTGAAGGATGCAATGGCACTCCAGCTGATATGTTGATCAGCTGGCATGACATCAACATTACGTATGTGCAGATCGTCAGAGGCATTATCCAATGATCTGCAAAGGAAGAATGTAATCGTCAGATTCTGCCTGCCTCTGCTCATGCGGGAGAAATGACCGATCACGTGACAGGCATAGTTACATAGTTAGTCAGGTTGAAAAAAGACACAAGTCCATCCAGTTCAACCATAAAAAAAAAAAAAAAAATATTGTACAATCCAATATACCCAATACTATACCCACAGTTGATCCAGAGGAAGGCAAAAAACCCCAGCAGAGCATGCTCCAATTTGCTACAGCAGGGGAAAAAATTCCTTCCTGATCCCCCAAGAGGCAATCGGATTTTCCCTGGATCAACTTTACCTATAAATGTCAGTACCCAGTTATATTATGTACACTTAGGAAAGTATCCAGGCCTTCCTTAAAGCAATCTACTGAGCTGGCCAGAACCACCTCTGGAGGGAGTCTATTCCACATTTTCACAGCTCTTACTGTGAAGAAACCTTTCCGTATTTGGAGACTAAATCTCTTTTCCTCCAGTCGTAAAGAGTGCCCCCTTGTCCTCTGTGTTGACCGTAAAGTGAATAACTCAACACCAAGTTCACTATATGGACCCCTTATATATTTGAACATGTTGATCATATCCCCCCTTATTCTCCTCTTCTCAAGAGTGAACAAATTCAGTTCCTCTAATCTCTCCTCATAGCTGAGCTCCTCCATGCCTCTTATCAGTTTGGTTGCCCTTCTCTGCACTTTCTCCAGTTCCCCGATATCTTTTTTGAGAACTGGTGCCCAAAACTGAACTGCATATTCCAGATGAGGTCTATGAGGCAGATTTTGGTATGTTGCACAATTACATTCTTCCTTTTCAGATCATTGGATAAGGCCTCAAACGATCTGCGCATGAGCAGTGTTGACATCACACCAGCTGATCAACATATAACTCTGTCCTGCACAGATCATCGGAGGCATTATCCTAAGGAATGCACTTTTTGATAGAACGCCGGCAGCTCCTGGGGCATTCCAGATGTCAGTGAGCTTTACTAGACTTTTACAATTACTCAATCTTACAGTGGCCATTGTGGAGGAACGGCTTCTACTGGTTTAGGCCTCATTTTAATGGAATCGTGTGAGTGCATTTATTTGTGTTTTTTAGTTAATGATGAATAAATGGGATTACACTAGGGCGGCTTGTGCTCTCTTCCTTGTTTTGTTTTTGCTACAGTATTTGTATCTGTAAACTTTTATTTTTTGCAAACAGGCTGAAGATCCTCTGTAAGGCAGTTACACAGCATTTATAGTTTTAATGTCGCCCTGAAGTTGCATGAAAAGACCCTCTCCCTGTGGTTCGTCCTTTTTTTTTTTAATGCAGTGTGCCTGTTCACCCTAAAAAAAAGGCCATAATTACCTAACATGATTATTCCTTTAAAGACATTGGTGGGGCTTGCTGCTAAGTTCAGGTGTGCTTAATTTTTTAAACAGTATTCCTCAAAGCGAATCGAACCTGGGCAGATTCATGCATCTGTGTTAGTAAATTGAGCCTAAGGCCTTTTAAATTCAAATTTTCTCTTTCTTTTAACTGTGGTGTATTATGGAATACATGTTAAAACATCTGTAGTACAATAGCTGAGCCTTTAGGTGCCTAAAATAAAAATGCGATTTTTCTCAAATTCTCCAATGTCAGTCTTAACTGATATTATCCTATTTAAAACCACTTGCCGACCACCGCATGTACATATACATCCTAAATTTGGCGGCGGATATCATTGTTATGGCAGCAGCTAGCTGCCATAACCCCAGTATCCCCATTTTCGTGCGGCGGTCGGCTACAGGATAAAAGTGGTCTCTGCGGCGGATTCGCCGCAAAATCACTTTTATTGGTGGCGGGAGAGGAGCCCCCCTCCCGCCGCGATCCGGTGCCCTCCGCCGCTTACTGGAGCCGCCGGTAGCGGCGGAGGCGATCGTGTCTGTCCCCTTGCTGTACATGTAGACGAGTGAGGGGAAGATGGCGCCCACTCGTGTCCATGACACTGCAGGGCAGAAGCGATGTCAAAACGTCACTACCGCCCATACGTCTTAAAGGCACATTTTTTTCAATGTCATTTTTTTAAATGACTTTTTTTTAATTGCATTTTAGTGTAAATATGAGATCTGAGGTCTTTTTGACCCCAGATCTCATATTTAAGAGGACCTGTCATGCTTTTTTCTATTACAAGGGATGTTTACATTCCTTGTAATAGGAATAAAAGTGACACAATTTTTTTTAAACAGTGTAAAAATAAATAAAATCATGTAAAATAAATAAGAAAAATAAAAAAAAAATTGTTTAAAACACCCGTCCTGACGAGCTCGCGCTCAGAAGCGAACGCATATGTGAGTAGCGCCTGCATATGAAAACGTGGTCAAACCACACATGTGAGGTATCGCTGCGATCGTTAGAGCGAGAGCAAGAATTTTAGCCCTAGACCTCCTCTGTAACGCAAAACATGCAACCTGTAGAATTATTTAAACGTCGCCTATGGAGATTTTTGAGGGTAAAAGTTTGACGCCATTCCACGAGTGGGCGCAATTTTGAAGCGTGACATGTTGGGTATCAATTTACTCGACATAACTTTATCTTTCACAATATAAAAAAAATTTGGCTAACTTTACTGTTGTCTTATTTTTTATTCAAAAAAGTGAATTTTTTCCAAAAAAAGCGCGCTTGTAAGATTGCTGCGCAAATACGGTGTGAAAAAAAGTATTGCAATGACTGCCATTTTATTCTCTAGGCTGTTAGAAAAAAACAATTTTCCTTTCCTGTCGCATCTTCATGGCAGCATACACTTTGAAAAAACAAAAAAATACTGCGCTACCTATAGAAACTAACCCCCCAAAAAGCAGCAGTTAAACAGTGAGATGTGCACCAAGATAACTAATAAAAAAGAAATAACCGCGCTAAATATAAGTGAAACACGTGAAGCAATCCCGAAAGCTTCCGTTAGGAAGTACATATATAAATGCACAAACGTTAAAGAATATTAAAAATTAAACTGTGAAAAATACATGGGTCCAGGGGCGGACTGACCATTGAGCCACTCGGGCACTGCCCGAGGGCCCTGGGCCACTAGGGGGCCCCATCAGGGTTGCCAGCCTCAGTATAACCAGGGACAGTATGTATAAATCTGTGTTTTTTTTACATCTGTCTGTGTATACTGTGTGTACATGTATGTGTATACTGTGTGATTGTATACTGTGTGTGTGTATACTGTGTGGCCCCATAATCTCTGATTGCCTGGGGGCCCCATAATCTTCTATTGCCCGGGGGCCCCATGAGTTATCAGTCCGCCCCTGCATGGGTCTACACATGTGCGCATGAATCAAACATGAGTGTCCATATATAATATCTGGGAATCAAACTAAGTGTCCATATATAGTAACAGAAAATGAAAATGTGAGGTAATGATCTGAAATCAGTCCAAAAGAGACCCCTTGGGTGAATCCAACCAGAGTCAATGGTGTAAAAACTGAGTGACACCCCATACAGTATCCGCAAATATCCAATAATTGCGCTTACCGCAAGGCAAGCGAACACCAGCCTGTATCACATCTTGGTATAGAGAATCCAGATGGCACTCTTAAACTGTATACATCATAGCTGAAGGGATGTAATGAGGACACCAGACTTCCATCTCATAGACATGTAAATAAAAAGAAACTGGCCATAGTGTAATATTGCCAAACTAATTAAAGTTGAAAAAGGTAGAAAAACTTACACTAGTGCATAAAGGTACAGCAGGAAAAAAACCTAGAGTGAATGCTAGCAAACTCCGTAGTGATGAGATGAGACCCCACACTCCGTGCAAATAATGCGCTTACCCCAAGGCAAGCTAACAACAGCTTATGTTCAGTATCAGTTTACCACACCACACTACGTGATCCACCACCAGGCAAATAATGCGCTTACCGCAAGGCAAGCCAACAACAGCTTGTATTCAATGGCAGTATGAGAGATCCACTGGCGTTCTGGACTGCTTGCGGCAGGAACCGGAGGATGCAGCAGGGACTCCAAAATGACATCTCATAAGCATGTAAATAAAAAGAAACTGGCCATAGTGTAATACTGATAAAAACGATTTAATAGATAAAGGTAGAAAACTCACATGAGTATATAAAAGTACAGCAAACAGCCGGCCGGCATAGCGAGCACCCGTCCACACTGAAAATGGCGATGATGTCAGAGCGTCAACCTCCCGACGTACGTTTCACCACAAATGGCGTCGTCTGGGGAACGGGCGACGCTCTGAATCATCGCTCTAAATAGTATACAGCCAAACCACACCTCGTTCTGAGATCTCAGCAGCAGGACGGAAGACATACGAGCCGCCTCTCTCTAATCACAGCTCATATTGACATACGAGCCGCCTCTCTCTAATCACAGCTCATATTAACAAAAACAAGAACAAGACTGAATCTTGTACTCATATTCCAAAACATCTATGGTAGAAAAAAATGTTTATTGTGGGGGAATAAGATAATTGTAAAAATGATCATAAAAAATGCCCAATCAAAAAGCTAAACTTAGTGAAGGGTCAGACAGGCTAGGCATTCGAAAAGAGCACTAAGCAAATCTACTATCGACACTCTGCCCTCTTGTGGCAACTGAAGAAAAGGCAGAACCTAATGAAAAAAGGGGAAATAAAAGTCTCAAATGAGAAATAATAAAATTATCTCTATAAATTCAAAAGAATATATATTTGGTTATGGATATAAATTCCACATAAAGATTATATTATTTAATGATGTTTGTGAGTAATAAAGGCAAATACTCCCCAAAGCCAAATTGGAGATGAATATCATATGCTAATGAAGTAGGTATACAAATAAAAAACAAAATGTGTTAAATTATAAGAAATATGGGCAGGTGTGGAAATGGTTGAAAATATTAAAAGTAATTTTAAATACGAAAAAGTCCTTCATAAACGCTGAGATATCACATCGAGTTGACATCAAATTAAATATTATGCATTATCAATAAAAGCATTTAGGTCTACTTCAACGTTCAACCTGAACGGTGTATAACATTTAATTTTAAAAATCCATGCCATTTCTAAACGAGAAATTCCTCGCACCAAAGATGGCCCACTCCAGGGGCGTGTGTATTTATCAATGCCCAGGAAGACAGTTTTATCCGGATTTCTGTCGTGAACTTCCGAATAATGTCTGGACACCGGGTGTTTGGGGTGGGGTGAGGATGTTAGTCACATGCTCATTTAGTCTGACCCTGAGGGGGCGCTTAGTCCTGCCCACATACTGAAGCCCACAGGGGCATTGGAGCAGGTATACAACCCCCTTAGTGGAGCACGTGATAAAAGGTTTGATAGCAAACTCTTCATGTGTGCTAGAAGACCTAAAACTCAAAGTTCTCCTGTGCGTGCAGCCATTTAATGAACATATCCTGCATCTCCTGCATTGATAAAATCCAGAAAGATTATTGAAAAAACTATTTTTGATATTAGGGGGGTCAATGATGTTATTAGCAATGGTGCCCCTTAAGGAGGGCACACCCCTGTAAACCACTTGGGGTCTGGCAGGGAGGAAAGTGTTAAGGGTCGTATCATTGGTGAGGATATGCCAATGTCTATTGATTATATTCCTCACTGATCTGTGTTGAATAGAGTAGGCCGTAATGAACGGGATGGAAGGCATCCTATTGTTATTGGGTGGTTTCTCCATAAGGAGATCTTTCCTATCCATAGCTAACACCTCCTTTAAGGTATTAGCAAGAGGTGTGTGTGAATAACCCTTCTCTAAAAATCTTTTAGTCAGTATATCGGCCTGCGAAAGGAATTCACCAATGTCTGAACAATTTCGCCTTAGGCGCACATACTGACTTTTGGGCACCGACTTGATCCAGGATTCATGATGGCAACTATTGGTAGGAATATATACGAGTTGCGGTCGGTGCTCTTAAAATGAGTGGCTGTAGTAAACCGACCACCCTCTATTCTAATGGCTAGATCCAGGAAACTAATCTTTTGTTGGCTAGCCTCATAGTTGAGAAAGATGCCCCTCTCATTGATATTAAGTTCCTCAAGGAATAAATCAAGATCGGCCCTATTACCATCCCATAGGAGGAGGATGTTGTCTATATATCTAGCCCACAAGACTATCTGGGGTCTATTTTGGGCATAGACGACATCCTCCTCCCAAAGGGCCATGAAGAGGTTTGCCAGGCTGGGGGCATACTTAGCCCCCATGGCGACTCCTCTGTCCTGTTTGTAAAATTGCCCTCCAAACCAAAAATAACTGCGAGAAGCAGCAAAATGAAGCAATTCAAGAATAAAAGAAATTTGGTCGGTATGGAGGTTGGAGTCACGTCTTAAAAAATGTTCAACTGCATGGAGGCCAAGACTATGTGGTATGACAGTATAAAGTGATGTAACATCGGCTGTCACCATCCATAGTCCAGGCCTAGGTGTGATCCCAGCAAGGGAATTGATTACATGCCGTGAATCTTTAATATAAGAAGGTGCCTTTACAACTAAGGGTTGCAAGAAGAAATCTATGTATCTTCCCACCCGGGACGTGATGGAATCTATACCACTCACGATTGGACGTCCCGGGGGGCAGGTAGGGTGCTTATGAATCTTTGTGAGGTAATATATCACTGGTGTCCTCGGCGCCCTAGGTAAAAGATAGGAATTCTCTTTTTTGTTAAGGACACCCAGTTCAAAGCCCCTCTGAACTAAAACTTCCAATTCCTTCATATATTTGATTTTAGGATCGGAGAAAAGAGGGGTATATGTATCCTTGTCACCTAATATCCTATGCATTTCTGCTAGGTAATCTTGTTTGTCTAAAACTATGATACCACCCCCCTTATCAGCAGGCCTGATGACTAAATTTTTGTTTTCACATAAGGAATCCAGCCCTGCCACAAAATCTCTATCTGTCTTAACCTTATTGATAGGCATTTTATCCAGATCACTGAGTACCATGTCTCTAAAAACTTTAAGGGAGGGAGCCAAAACCCCAGGGGGATTAAATAAAGAGGCATTTGCAAGCCCTGAATGTGTGTAACCAACAGACGGAACATGATTGGTTTGGATGGGGTTGGATACCATATGCCGCTTGATGTTCAGTCTTCGTATGAACTTGTGGATGTCCATGTAGGTCTGAAATTTGTTCAGCCTACATGGGGGATCAAATTTCAGACCCTTACTCAGCACCAATTTTTCTGAGTCGGTCAGGACAGCAGTGCTTAGATTGAATATTCCATCTTCGGTTATGACTTCTTTCTTTTTTGATCGTAACCTTCTCCCTCCCTGGGTCCCTCTTTTACGTCCATAGGTCTTTTTTTGCCCTGGGTGGTTTTGTGAAAACCCCAATGCTGATTGGCATTGGAAGGGCCAGGACTAGCCAAGTCTTCACAAATATCAAACCTAGAATGTGGTAATGGATTTGATGTGCCACATGCACCTCTAGGTTCAGGGTTCTCACTGGGGCCATCTAAATCCCTCAATGGGTAGAAATTATTGTGAGTGCTCACATTATATTCTGGTCCTTCTCTCCTATCTGAAGCTCCATAATGATCAAAGTGACGATATTCCATTTCGTATCTGTCAGAGTGATCAAGCCTATACCCCATATGGGAATCATATTCATGATGGTAGTTGGTCCCATTAGTAGGGTTACGGGGAAAGGGGGGGCACCCCTATTAGTGTATTGATAAAATTGCCGTTCATAGGCTGAGTGGGGGGTGGATAGTTATAATTGTAAGGGTTCCCTGTATTTTCATAACCTCTATCCCTCACCCGGCTGGGAGGACCCTTTACCCCGCTGTGGGGGCAAAGGTGTATAGTTAGAAGGGCCTCCACCTCTCCCCATCCCACCACGCCTGAAAGGTGATTGGTGGGAAGTTGGTTTACCTCTCCGTGGAGGTCCTGGGTATCCTCCAGGGGGTCGCATAGGGTTAGGCATAGTATTTGTAGAGGGAGGAACCACACTAATATTGACTGGGGCTCCAACCTCCATGGCTTCATTATTCATGTTGGTTTGTTCTACCAACAACTTTTTCTGCCATTCAAACACTACTCCTCCTTGATAGTCCCCTAAATCTCTATTATACTTCTTTTTCTTCTTAGTTTTTTGATCTTTGTCCTCCTTATCTAACAATTTTAAAAGGGAGGACGACCTATCTTGATAGTCCGTACTCCCTTTGAAAGGAGGGAGCTTATCTTTGATATTCTTGATTTCTTCATCTAAACGGGCAAGTTTATTGTTCTTACGTCCAACCAGAAATCTAAGAAACTCGACCCCTGCCGTATTAAAGTAGGCGAACCATTCTTCCAACTGGACGTCTCCCTGTTGGGGGCTAACCTCCCACCTGAGGCTTCGAGGAACCATCTGGTTTTTAATGTACGTATTTAGATATCCCACTGGGTATGAAGTTCAGAAATGGTCAAGTTTTTGAGCTTCATAAAGAGGCCACCCAGATCACCTTCATCTCCTTTAAAGGCTTCAAACACTCCCTCGGTGTTGACCACTTTGTTGGCTCTGTACTCAAAAATATCCATAATAAATATACTAGTGTATGTGAAACCGTACATGTGTAGAACACAGAAATAAACCTGTGAAGGGAAGCTGCAGTATCAAACCATCAATGGAGAAAACACAAAAAACAAAAAAAATACTGCGCTACCTATAGAAACTAACCCCCCAAAAAGCAGCAGTTAAACAGTGAGATGTGCACTAAGATAACTAATAAAAAAGAAACAACCACGCTAAATATAAGTGAAACACGTGAAGCAATCCCGAAAGCTTCCGTTAGGAAGTACATATATAAATGCACAAACGTTAAAAAATATTAAAAATTTAATTGTGAAAAATACATGGGTCTACACATGTGCGCATGAATCAAACATGAGTGTCCATATATAATATCTGCGAATCAAAATAAGTGTCCATATATAGTAACAGAAAATGAAAATGTAAGGTAATGATCTGAAATCAGTCCAAAAGAGACCCCTTGGGTGAATCCAACCAGAGTCAATGGTGTAAAAACTGAGTGACACCCCGTACAGTATCCGCAAATATCCAATAATTGCGCTTACCGCAAGGCAAGCGAACACCAGCCTGTATCACGTCTTGGTATAGAGAATCCAGATGGTACTCTTTTTTTCTCTCGTTTTTATCAGTATTACACTATGGCCAGTTCCTTTTTATTTACATGCTCATGAGATGTCATTTTGGAGTCCCTGCTGCATCCTCCGGTTCCTGCCGCAAGCAGTCCAGAACGCCAGTGGATCTCTCATACTGCCATTGAATACAAGCTGTTGTTGGCTTGCCTTGCGGTAAGTGCATTATTTGCCTGGTGGTGGATCACGTAGTGTGGTGTGGTAAACTGATACTGAACACAAGCTGTTGTTGGCTTGCCTTGGGGTAAGCGCATTATTTGCACGAAGTGTGGGGTCTCATCTTCACTATGGAGTTTGCTAGCGTTCACTCTAGGTTTTTTTCCAGGCTGTACCTTTATGCACTAGTGTAAGTTTTTCTACCTTTTTCAACTTTAATTAGTTTGGCAGTATTACACTATGGCCAGTTTCTTTTTATTTACATGTCTATGAGATGGAAGTCTGGTGTCCTCATTACATCCCTTCAGCTATGATGTATACAGTTTAAGAGTACCATCTGGATTCTCTATACCAAGACGTGATACAGGCTGGTGTTCGCTTGCCTTGCGGTAAGCGCAATTATTGGATATTTGCGGATACTGTATGGGGTGTCACTTAGTTTTCACCCCATTGACTCTGGTTGGATTCACCCAAGGGGTCTCTTTTGGACTGATTTCAGATCATTACCTCACATTTTCATTTTCTGTTACTATATATGGACACTTATTTTGATTCACAGATATTATATATGGACACTCATGTTTGATTCATGCGCACATGTGTAGACCCATGTATTTTTCACAATTAAATTTTTAATATTCTTTAACGTTTGTGCATTAATATATGTACTTCCTAACGGAAGCTTTCGGGATTGCTTCACGTGTTTCACTTATATTTAGCGCGGTTGTTTCTTTTCTATTAGTTATCTTGGTGCACATCTCACTGTTTAACTGCTGCTTTTTGGGGGGTTAGTTTCTATAGGTAGTGCAGTATTTTTTTGTTTTTTGTGTTTTCTCCATTGATGGTTTGATACTGCAGCTTCCCTTCACAGGTTTATTTCTGTGTTCTACACATATACGGTTTCACATACACTAGTATATTTATTATGGATATTTTTGAGTACAGAGCCAACAAAGTGGTCAACACCGAGGGAGTGTTTGAAGCCTTTAAAGGAGATGAAGGTGATCTGGGTTGCCTCTTTATGAAGCTCAAAAACTTGACCATTTCTGAACTTCATACCCAGTGGGATATCGCCTATCTAAATACGTACATTAAAAACCAGATGGTTCCTCGAAGCCTCAGGTGGGAGGTTAGCCCCCAACAGGGAGATGTCCAGTTGGAAGAATGGTTCGCCTACTTTAATAGGGGTTGGGTTTCTTAGATTTCTAGTTGGACGTAAGAACAATAAACTTGCCCGTTTAGATGAAGAAATCAAGAATATCAAAGATAAGCTCACTCCTTTCAAAGGGAGTACGGACTATCAAGATAGGTCGTCCTCCCTTTTAAAATTGTTAGATAAGGAGGACAAAGATCAAAAAACTAAGAAGAAAAGGAAGTATAATAGAGATTTAGGGGACTATCAAGGAGGAGTAGTGTTTGAATGGCAGAAAAAGTTGTTGGTAGAACAAACTAACATGAATAATGAAGCCATGGAGGTTGGAGCCCCAGTCAACATTAGTGTGGTTCCTCCCTCTACAAATACTATGCCTAACCCTATGCGACCCCCTGGAGGATACCCAGGACCTTCCCGGAGAGGTAAACCTACTTCCCACCAATCACCTTTTAGGCATGGTGGGATGGGGAGAGGTGGAGGCCCTTCTAACTATACACCTTTGCCCCCACAGCGGGGTAAAGGGGTGGGGGGTCCTCCCAGCCGGGTGAGGGATAGAGGTTATGAAAATACAGGGAACCCTTACAATTATAACTATCCACCCCCCCAATCAGCCTATGAACTGCAATTTTATCAATACAATAATAGGGGTGCCCCCCCTTTCCCCCATAACCCTACTAATGGGACCAACTACCATCATGAGTATGATTCCCATATGGGGTATAGGCTTGATCACTCTGACAGATACGAAATGGAATATCGTCACTTTGATCATTATGGAGCTTCAGATAGGAGAAAAGGACCAGAATATAATGTGAGCACTCACAATAATTTCTACCCATTGAGGGATTTAGATGGCCCCAGTGAGAACCCTGAACCTAGAGGTGCATCTGGCACATCAAATCCATTACCACATTCTAGGTTTGATATTTGTGAAGACTTGGCTAGTCCTGGCCCTTCCAATGCCAATCAGCATTGGGGTTTTCACAAAACCATCCAGGGCAAAAAAAGACCTATGGACGTAAAAGAGGCACCCGGGGAGGGAGAAGGTTACGATCAAAAAAGAAAGAAGTCATAACCGAAGATGGAATATTCAATCTAAGCACTGCTGTCTTGACCGACTCAGAAAAATTGGTGCTGAGTAAGGGTCTGAAATTTGATCCCCCATGTAGGCTGAACAAATTTCAGACCTACATGGACATCCACAAGTTCATACGAAGACTGAGCATCAAGCGGCATATGGTATCCAAACCCATCCAAACCAATCATGTTCCGTCTGTTGGTTACACACATTCAGGGCTTGCAAACACCTCTTTATTTAATCCCCCTGGGGTTTTGGCTCCCTCCCTTAAAGTTTTCAGAGACATAGTACTCAGTGATCTGGATAAAATGCCTATCAATAAGGTTAAGACAGAGATTTTGTGGCAGGGCTGGATTCCTTATGTGAAAACAAAAATTTAGTCATCAGGCCTGCTGATAAGGGGGGTGGTATCATAGTTTTAGACAAACAAGATTACCTAGCAGAAATGCATAGGATATTAGGTGACAAGGATACATATACCCCTCTTTTCTCCGATCCTAAAATCAAATATAAGAAGGAATTGGAAGTTTTAGTTCAGAGGGGCTTTGAACTGGGTGTCCTTAACAAAAAAGAGAAGTCCTATCTTATACCTAGGGTGCCGAGGACTCCAGTGATATATTACCTCCCAAAGATTCATAAGCACCCTACCTGCCCCCCGGGACGTTCAATCGTGAGTGGTATAGATTCCATCACATCCCGGGTGGGCAGGTACATAGATTTCTTCTTGCAACCCTTAGTTGTAAAGGTACCTTCTTATATTAAAGATTCATGGCATGTAATCAATTCCCTTGCTGGGATCACACCTAGGCCTGGACTATGGATGGTGACAGCCGATGTTACATCACTTTATACTGTCATACCACATAGTCTTGGCCTCCATGCAGTTGAACATTTTTTAAGACGTGACTCCAACCTCCATACCGACCAAATTTCTTTTATTCTTGAATTGCTTCATTTTGCTGCTTCTCGCAGTTATTTTTGGTTTGGAGGGCAATTTTACAAACAGGACAGAGGGGTCGCCATGGGGGCTAAGTATGCCCCCAGCCTGGCGAACCTCTTCATGGCCCTTTGGGAGGAGGATGTCGTCTATCCCCAAAATAGACCCCAGATAGTCTTGTGGGCTAGATATATAGACGACATCCTCCTCCTATGGGATGGTAATAGGGCCGATCTTGATTTATTCCTTAAGGAACTTAATATCAATGAGAGGGGCATCTTTCTCAACTATGAGGCTAGCCAACAAAAGATTAGTTTCCTGGATCTAGCCATTAGAATAGAGGGTGGTCGGTTTACTACAGCCACTCATTTTAAGAGCACCGTCCGCAACTCGTATATTCCTACCAATAGTTGCCATCATGAATCCTGGATCAAGTCGGTGCCCAAAAGTCAGTATGTGCGCCTAAGGCGAAATTCTTCAGACATTAGTGAATTCCTTTCGCAGGCCGATATACTGACTAAAAGATTTTTAGAGAAGGGTTATTCACACATACCTCTTGCTAATACCTTAAAGGGGGTGTTAGCTATGGATAGGAAAGATCTCCTTATGGAGAAACCACCCAATAACAATAGGATGCCTTCCATCCCGTTCATTACGACCTACTCTATTCAACACAGATCAGTGAGGAATATAATCAATAGACATTGCCATATCCTCACCAATGATACGACTCTTAACACTTTCCTCCTTGCCAGACCCCAAGTGGTTTACAGGGGTGTGCCCTCCTTAAGGGGCACCATTGCTAATAACATCATTAACCCCCCTAATATCAAAAATAGTTTTTTTCAATAATCTTTCTGGATTTTATCAATGCAGGAGATGCAGGATATGTTCATTAAATGGCTGCACACACAGAAGAACTTTGAGTTTTAGGTCTTCTAACACACATGAAGAGTTTGCTATCAAACCTTTTATCACATGCTCCACTGAGGGGGTTGTATACCTGCTCCAATGAGACTTTTATTTCCCCTTTTTTCATTAGGTTCTGCCTTTTCTTCAGTTACCACAAGAGGGCAGAGTGTCGATAGTAGATTTGCTTAGTGCTCTTTTCGAATGCCTAGCCTGTCTGACCCTTCACTAAGTTTAACTTTTTGATTGGGCATTTTTTATGATCATTTTTACAATTATCTTATTCCCCCACAATAAACATTTTTTTCTACCATAGATGTTTTGGAATATGAGTACAAGATTCAGTCTTGTTCTTGTTTTTGTTAATATGAGCTGTGATTAGAGAGAAGCGGCTCGTATGTCAATATGAGCTGTGATTAGAGAGAGGCGGCTCGTATGTCTTCCTTCCTGCTGCTGAGATCTCAGAACGAGGCGTGGTTTGGCTGTATACAATTTAGAGCGATGATTCAGAGCGTCGCTAGGGTTGCCACATCATCCCTTTAATCCAGGACACATATGAATTCCACAGGTTCTGAGGCTGATTTAATGGAAATAAGGCACCAAGTGAGTTTAATTACCACCTTAATCAGCCACAGAACCTGTGTAATTAATGTGTGTCCTGGATTAAAGGGATGATGTGGCAACCCTAAGCGTTGCCCATTCCCCAGACGACGCCATTTGTGGTGAAACGTACGTCGGGAGGTTGACGCTCTGACGTCATCCCCATTTTCAGTGTGGACGGGTGCTCGCTATGCCGGCCGGCTGTTTGCTGTACTTTTATATACTCATGTGAGTTTTCTACCTTTATCTATTAAATCGTTTTTATCAGTATTACACTATGGCCAGTTCCTTTTTATTTGCATGCTTATGAGATGTCATTTTGGAGTCCCTGCTGCATCCTCCGGTTCCTGCCGCAGGCAGTCCAGAACGCCAGTGGATCTCTCATACTGCCATTGAATACAAGCTGTTGTTGGCTTGCCTTGCGGTAAGCGCATTATTTGCCTGGTGGTGGATCACGTAGTGTGGTGTGGTAAACTGATACTGAACACAAGCTGTTGTTGGCTTGCCTTGGGGTAAGCGCATTATTTGCACGTAGTGTGGGGTCTCATCTTCACTACGGTGTTTGCTAGCGTTCACTCTAGGTTTTTTTTCCTGCTGTACCTTTATGTACTAGTGTAAGTTTTTCTACCTTTTTCAACTTTAATTAGTTTGGCAGTATTACACTATGGCCAGTTTCTTTTTATTTACATGTCTATGAGATGGAAGTCTGGTGTCCTCATTACATCCCTTCAGCTATGATGTATACAGTTTAAGTGTACCATCTGGATTCTCTATACCAAGACGTGATACAGGCTGGTGTTCGCTTGCCTTGTGGTAAGCGCAATTATTGGATATTTGCGGATACTGTATGGGGTGTCACTCAGTTTTTACACCATTGACTCTGGTTGGATTCACCCAAGGGGTCTCTTTTGGACTGATTTCAGATCATTACCTCACATTTTCATTTTCTGTTACTATATATGGACACTTATTTTGATTCGCAGATATTATATATGGACACTCATGTTTGATTCATGTGCACATGTGTAGACCCATGTATTTTTCACAATTAAATTTTTAATATTCTTTAACGTTTGTGCATTTATATATGTACTTCCTAACGGAAGCTTTCGGGATTGCTTCACGTGTTTCACTTATATTTAGCGCGGTTATTCCTTTTTTATTATCAGCATACACTTTGGGTTGTGACTCCGCCCCCACAACCTGATAGGACCACATAGCTATAAATTGTAGAGAGGGCCCCTGCCCCAGTATTCTCCGTATATATCACCTCAGAAGGGTGGGAGATTGTATGCTGCCATGAAGATGCGACAGGAAAGGAAAATTAAGTATACAATTTTCCGTTTTCCTGTCGCATCATGGCAGCATACACTTTGGGGAATAACTCGCAAAACTTTGTGGGAATGCAAACTAAGTTTATTAACAAAGAATAGAAGAATTGGCCTGGATAACGGATCTTCCGAAATCCACTGTGGATAAGCGAGCGGAATCCACCTTATAATGAGACATAAAGGTGTTCCTGGAAGACCAGGTAGCCGCTCTGCAAATTGTCTCCGCTGAGACTCTACAATATGCCACCCAGGAGGTTGCCACTGCCCTGGTGGAGTGTGCCCTTAAGCCCTCAGGTATTTGATGGTTACTCAGTGAATAAGTCCTCTTGATGGTCTTTACTAGCCATGAAGCAATGGTGCGTGAGGATGCCGCTTGACCTCTCCTGAATGCATGCGGAATGATTAGGAGGCTCTCCGACTTTCTGATGGATTTGGTTGCCAAGAGATATTCCAAGACGTTACCTTTGACATCTAATGGGTGAGGATCTCCCTGATCCGTGCTGAGTGCTGGAAGATTAATCTCCTGGTTGAAATGAAAAGATGAGGATACCTTGGGAAAGAAACGATCTGAAAGTCTTAGGACTAGTCTGTCTGGAAAAACAACCAGATATGGTTCACTAACCATTAGAGCTTGCATCTCTGACACCCTCTTCTCCGATGTTATGGCTATTAAGAATGAAACTTTCAGCGTTAGATCCCAGAGGGATATGCTCTCCATTGGGGGAAAGGGTTCCTTGGATAGTGCCTCCAAAACGACTGAGAGATCCCAGACTGGGAAGGACGGTTTTCAGGGGGGCCTCAGTTTTAGACAGGCCCTTTGAACTGAATCACAAGAGGATCTTGCGCCCATTTAACTCCTGTCAAGGCGGACAGGGCCGACACCTGGACCTTCAGGGTGCTTGACCTAAGGCCTTTCTCTAGGCCTAATTGAAGAAACTCCAAGACCTGAGACACAGACGGGGAGGACGAGTCCCAACCTTTCTGTTGAGTGAAGGAGACAAATTTCTCCCAGACCCGTCTGTATGTGTTGTTGGTGGTAAGTCTTCTGGCCTGGAGTAAGGTATCCACCACCTTCTGGGAACAGCCTTGTTCTAGGTACCTAGCCCTTTCAGTCTCCAGGCCATCAAATGTAGCTTCTCCGGGTTCAGGTGAAGAAGATGACCCTGGGAGAGCAGGTCCGTCGACAATGGGAGAGGCAGGGGATCTGCCGTGTTCAGCTGCATGAGGGTAGTAAACCATGGCCTCCTCGGCCAGCAAGGAATTACTGCTACCACCAATGCCAATGACTTCTTGAGCCTCAAGAGGAATCTCGCTATGAGGGGAGTCGGAGGGAAAATGTACCCCAGGTGAAAATTCCAGGGGTGTTGCAGGCAATCCGTCCCCTCAGCCAAAGGAAATGGTATCCTTGATAGAAATCTCTGGCATTTTGTCTTTTCCGGAGTTGCAGCTAGGTTTATCTCTGGTGAACCCCAGGTCCGGGATATGAGAGCATAGGCTTGGGGACTCAGAGACTCCTGTTGGAGGAGAAGTTCCTTCTCAGCGAGTCGGCCAAGATTTTCTGGACTCCCGGAACATAAACCGCCCTTAGGTCCAACAGATTCAGCTGTGCCCATTCTAGAACAGGACGGACCTCCTGCATCATGGACCTGCTTCTGGTGCCCCCCTGCCTGTTAATGTAGGCGACAGCCACCTTGTTGTCCATCCTCAAAAGGACATGCTTCTCCCTCAAGTGAAAACTGAAGGCCAGGAGAGCCTGAAACACTGCTTTCATCTCCAGAACATTTGACACTGAGTCCTGTGTCCTGAAAGTGAGCTCCCCATCCCTGCAGACTGGCATCTGAGGTCACCGTCTCTTGATGAGGAGTGATTATATGCTTGCATCTTCTCAAGTTGTGAGGTCGTGTCCACCACCTCAATGATTGTTTTTCCTCCTGAGAGATGAAGATTGGCTGGGACATTGATGTACAATTCCACTGGCGCTGGAAGGAGATCTGGAGAGGCCTCGAGTTCCATTGTGCCCATTGGACCATTGGAATGGTGGACGCTAGGGAGCCCAGGATACTGAGACATGTCCTGGCCGGAAGCACTGTAGCAGAAATTGCCCTTTTCACCTTTTGTATTAGGAGGGGAATTTTTTCCCGTAAAAGTTCCACTGTGTTCTCCCTTGTGTCCAGTTCGGCTCCCAGAAAGGCCATTCTCTGTGTGGGATGGATGTTGCTCTTTTTCCAATTTATCAGCCACCCTAGGGACTGTAACATGGAGACCAGAATTTTCCGATGTTGGACGAGAGAGTCCTGGCCATCTGAGAGGAGTAGGATGTCATCCAGGTAATGGTGGACCCTCAGCCCCTTTTCTCTCAGGTGGGCTATTACAGGTAATAGGACCTTTGTAAACGTCCTGGGTGCGGTAGAGATCCCGAACGGGAGGCTTCGGAATTGGAAGTGCCGATGGTTTAGGGTAAAACGGAGAAATTTTTGGAATTCGGTATGGATAGGGATATGTAGATATGCGTCCTGGAGGTCGATTGACAGCATCCAATCTCCCAGGTTTATTGCTTGGAGGATTGATTGAAGACTTTCCATCTTGAACGTTTTTATTTGTATTGACCGGTTGAGGTTTTTTAGATCCAAGACTGGATGAAAGTCCCCTGACTTCTTTTTCACTAAGAAAAGTGGGGAATAGAAACCCTTGCCTCTTTAAGATAGCGGTACCTCCACTATTGCTTGTTTTTGGAGCAGATCCTGAATATACTGGACTAAGGATAGTCTTTTTTCTTGAGAAGGAGGAAGTCTGGTTGAGCAGAATTGATCTCTTGGGGGGTGACCTCTGAATGCCCACCTGTGCCCGAAATGAATGGTGGACACTGTCCATGGGTCTTTTATCATTCCCGCCCAAACCAGCTTGAACTTTGTGAGTCTGGCACCCACTACCGCTGGTTGGGCGGGCGAACCTTCAAAAGGACTTCTGGTCATTGGAGGCAGGGGTTTTGGGCTTCTGGAATTTGAGGAAGGACGTCTGGGGGTTCTTCCAACTCCTTTTGTATTCCTTCCCGTGTCTATAGGATTTTGCATCCCTGTATCTCTCCAGGAGATTACGCTTAAAGGGAGGCGGCCTCTGTTTTTTCGGCCTTCTGTCTGATGGTATGAGACCCGGCTTCCCGCCTGTTTCCTTAGAGATTGCAGTATCCAGCTTCATCCCGAAGAGGTTTACCCCATCATACGGAATCCTGCACCAGTTGGATTTGAGGCAGGGTCAGCTGACCAGGGTTTAAGCTATAGCGCCCTTCTGGCCATTACAGTAGCTAACATGGACCTTGATGCGGATCTAATAGTATCCACGGAGGCTTCCGCCACGAAATCTCCCGCAAGGCTAAGTTCTTATATATAACCAACTGTGTCTGTGCTAAAATGTATATAAAAAAAGAAAGATAGTGCAAAAATATCTCTAATATAATAAAACCATAATTATTTAGCCAATAAAGACATATACATATGAATATACATATAATAAGTGCGATCCTTATACAGAAATATCCTCAAGAGTGCATCATGCAAAAGAAAAATATATAAATATATATAGCTATAAACGTAAAATCCAAGTGCTGTTCTTGTGGCAATCAAGTGTCCAATCAAAATATAATCAACTGATTAATAACGGAACATTAAAGTGCAAATATTCAGTGTCCATAAATTAAGTGTCCATCATGCTTCTCCTAAATGGTGTCCATATCAAAACATGCTTATTGTGCTCTCCTGTGGTCACCCAATTGTGCTTGCGCTCACCTCTAAGCGTGTGACACGGTAGTTAAACAGTGTCTAACACGCATTGGAGCCACTCCTGGGCTCATTCAGGGTACGTTGGTGTGTATTCCAATCCTCTCAGGTAAAACCAATAACATTCATATAAAAGAAAGAGAAAGCTCCATGGTGTAATACAGCTAGGGATTTATAAAAAGTAAAAGATATTCCTGCAGGAGGGTACTCACAATCTGCAGGTGCTTTAGTGCACCAAACTATCCAAGGTATAGTGTATAAACCACGGCTCGTATGGCGTGCGGTGTGGTGTGTTTCACCTCCTCCTCTGCTGACAGCTCTGTCCTACCCCTCCCCGACGCGTATTCGGCACAGGGATCACGTGCCTTCCTCTGGGGGATTTAATTGAATGGCCGCCGTCAGCATATAAAATTCACATAGAGCGTCCGTCCAATTAGATCCCCCAGAGGAAGGCACGTGATCCCTGTGCCGAATACGCGTCGGGGAGGGGTAGGACGGAGCTGTCAGCAGAGGAGGAGGTGAAACACACCACACCGCACGCCATACGAGCTGTGGTTTATACACTATACCTTGGATAGTTTGGTGCACTAAAGCACCTGCAGATTGTGAGTACCCTCCTGGAGGAATATATTTTACTTGTAATAAATCCCTAGCTGTATTACACCATGGAGCTTTCTCTTTCTTTTATATGAATGTCACTGGTTTTAGCTGAGAGGATTGGAATACACACCAACGTACCCTGAATGAGCCCAGGAGTGGCTCCAATGCGTGTTAGACACTGTTTAACTACCGTGTCACACGCTTAGAGGTGAGCGCAAGCACAATTGGGTGACCACAGGAGAGCACAATAAGCATGTTTTGATATGGACACCATTTAGGAGAAGCATGATGGACACTTAATTTATGGACACTGAATATTTGCACTTTAATGTTCCGTTATTAATCAGTTGATTATATTTTGATTGGACACTTGATTGCCACAAGAACAGCACTTGGATTTTACGTTTATAGCTATATATATTTATATATTTTTCTTTTGCATGATGCACTTTTGAGGATATTTCTGTATAAGGATCACACTTATTATATGTATATTCATATGTATATGTCTTTATTGGCTAAATAATTATGGTTTTATTATATTAGAGATATTTTTGCACTATCTTTCTTTTTTTATATACATTTTAGCACAGACACAATTGGTTATATATATTTTAAATACACGGAGTGAAACGTGGTGAAGTGTTTGCTGCTTATCAATAGTTGACTTACACTACAGAGGCATTAGTCGACTTGTGGCTCGCAAGATCCCCACATAATAAGGCTAAGTTCTTGTAAGGCCTTAGTGATCTGCTCTTGATCTGTGCCCTCAGTGACGAGTTTTGCCATAGCCGAAGACCAGCTGGAGATAGCTTTTCTGACCGCAGCTAATGCCACCGCTGGTCTGCAGGCACCTCCTGCGAACAGGTAAGCCCTCTTAAGGTCTGTATCAACCTTCCTGTCGAGCACGTCTCTGAACGTCACTGCATCTTCAATGGGGAGCGTCACGTGCCTGGCTAGACGCATCAAAGATGCGTCTACTACTGGAGGAGAAACCAAAGGGGATACCTTGGGTTCCTTGAGCGGGTACAATTTGGTAAGTCTGTTGGAAAGACTAAATTTCTTTTCTGGATTCTGCCACTCCTCCTTAATCAGCTCATCTAACTCATCGATGAACGGGAAAGCCTCCGGAACTTTCTTGAGATTTGGGAAATACTTCCTCTGTTTCTGCTGTACCTCCTTAGGCTCCTCCAAGTTTATCGCTTCCTTGACCGATCTAACGAACGGTTCTATGAGCGAAAAATCAAAGCCAGCTGATGCTTCCAGCTCCTCATCATCCGACGGGAATTCTTGATCTCTTGATGTACTGGGATTGGTAGGTGAGCCGCTATGGGCCGTAAACTCTACATCAGGAGTTGAGACTTGGGGAGTAGAGACTCCAGTAGGTTCTATGGAATCCAGCTCTTTCTCCCTGGTGGCTTCATCCATGCACCTGCGACAAGCCAGTTTATCTGGGAGGGCTGTGGCCCTGCATACCCAGCAAGCGTTCCTGTCTGGGCGGGAAGGGTGCGCAGAAGATTGGTGTCTTCGTGCAGGGGATCTTCTGTGGTAGGAACGGCTATGTCTTGAATAGGATCGACTCCTTCTATGGCTTCCCCTGTGGCCTGAACGACTTCTTCCACGTGAGCGTCTGCGTCTATGGCCGGAGCGGCTTCTCCTGTGCGAAGACTCTCTTCGCCTTGACTTGGATGATCTTGCGGACCTGACAGGGCTGACCAATTAGGCAGCGTTAGTACGATCCTGCTCTCTTTTTCAATCTTCTCTACTTACCACTGGAATCCCCCCCCCCTTACCTATTAGGCTGATGGTGATCTGCTGAGGCAGCGGCCTCCATAGGAAAGGAAGGTGAGCACCTGAGAGGGATACAGGAAGGTAAGAGCATGCAAACAGACCCAAAAAGACAGTGCATAGGTAACAGACACTTACCCGGGGGGGGTACTTCAAGAATGCAGCAAGTTTGAAAAAACAGCAGTCAGAAGTCTTTCAGGAAGCAAGGAGAGCCCAGGATGACAAACAGAGCTTTTTAAAATTGCCGCCATGGCTGCCGAGGTCACGACCTGCTCGCGCATGCGCAGTAGCGGCACGAGGCGCTCGGCGCCATCTTGGATACTGGCAAAACCGAAAGGACGCCCTGAGGGTGCGCACTGCACATGCGCGGAAGCACCGAGATGCTCGGGGAGCTGTAGAGAGACACAGAGGGACTACAATGCCCAGCAAAAGACAAAAAGTGAAGCAAAAGAACCTGGAGACCGCTGCACAACAACTAAGCCTGTTTAAGGCTTATACTGGAGCCGCAACATACCCCCGAGATCACCAGAGCAGGGTTCCTACCATCTAGCTCATTTAGAGGCTGTACAGGTAAGGACTTCCACCCAGGAGAGGCTAGAACCTGGCTGGGGCGAATGCGGTAAGGGGGTGCTTCTTAATCCATTCGGTCCTGAAAGGTGAGGAAAAATAAGAGAATACTGGGGCGGGGGCCCTCTCTACAATTTATAGCTATGTGGTCCTATCAGGTTGTGGGGGTGGAGTCACAACCCAAAGTGTATGCTGCCATGATGCGACAGGAAACCTGTTTTAAACATGTAAACACCTAAATTCCAAAATGAGGCTGGTCCTTAAGTGGTTAAATTAGCATAACATGTTGGGGAAAAAAAACAAAAAACATCACATAAATAGCAAATTGCATCTCAATATGACTAGTATAGGTTTGAAATCAGGATACAGACAATCCCTGCAGAAAGAGTGTCAATTTCGTGTTATTTCTCAGGACTCTTGCACATGTTACATAATCCTGTGACTCCATTTCTTTCTATTAAACCAAGAAACTGATTATGTGGCCTTTACAAAGGTAAGACTGAAATTTTCAACTTTAGAGATGGAGATTAGATAGGAATGGGGTTCAGGTTTGGGACAGTGCAAAGTTTGCACCAAACCTTGCCTGTTTCTGGTTAGCAGATCAGGCTAACTATTTAATATGTTTGCCCTGTTCATCTGTTGAACCTCCCTCTGCTACTGCAGCAGGAAATTATTATTCATTTATTGGCAGTCACTAGCATTCATTTTGCAAAGAGGCCAGCAGATACCAGCATCCTAGGAACCAATATCCTGCTGTCTACTGGCTTATTATTAATTGTAAACAAGGTGGGGGGCATCCTGGCTGATGTCTTTGACCAAATATGGTCATGACCATAACTGGTCAAGGACATCTGTCAGTTCCCCGTCTCTTTGTTTACATGCAACTTTGGGGCTGGGAGCCATCATTTTCAGCGAGCAATTATCTGGAGTGGACGTGTTGGTGGATCAGGGTATTTTTTCTTTTTGGCTGGTCATTAGGCATCATCATTCATTGTGACTAACGTGGATCTACATCGCTGGATGACATGAATGATGATGGATTAATATCATGGGGCTTTTTTTTTTAAAGACTTCTATAATCACAGTATATCTTTTTATTATATAACCTCTTTATTGTAATAGTTACATAAACTCTCCTTTTATGTTGTAAGTGCTCAATGTCTGCTGGCTACCTTTTTCGTAACTTCTTGGATTCCATGCATACTTTGCAGCTTCTCCTCAATTGTTTACCATACATTTCTAAGGACTACATACCCCATGGACCTTGCTGCCTGTAAATTCCTGTACTGACACCTCCTGAAACTCTTCCTCTCAGCACCTCTGTAGTTCAGAAGGCAGGCTCTGTGAATTCTGTGCCTACTCACAGGTCATGGTGACTATATGTCACAGGAATCAAAGAAGTAAACATGTGGGCAAAGTAGTACACCGCTCGAGGTAGTCACCCTTATGTTCCACCTCTGCTGCACATACAAAGGGTGCTGGCCTTGCACGTTGCAGAAGATCTTCTTAATCACAGCTATGATTAAGCACCAAGAATGGTGTGAAATGCATTAGGTGCTTTGTATGCTGTACTGCTCTCCCTCACTTGCTGTATGGATTGTCGTTGTATGTTCTTTGAATCAAATAAAGATGATTTTATTGGAGTGCGGCCATCCAGACATTTCTTCACATCAAGTAAACATATGGGATTTATCGCTAAGTAAATTTACATACTTCAAGATCATTCAAATTAAAAATAGACTAAAAATAATTGAATTAGAATGTGAAAGTTAAAATGAATTAAATTTTTGACCTTGGATAGCCTTTAATAAAGGACTTTTGTCATAGTGTAATGTTTTTATTTACTATTTGATTTTTTTTGTGAATAAGTAACCAGGGATACTATGTAACCCTTACTACCCGTTCTACTCAGCAGGTGCTGACAGGGTTGTTTTCTGATTTAGTATGTGTCCATATTCAGTCCCTGTAGGATGAGTAGTGTCACCACCCTTCCCTGTAAATGGGAGGGATGGGCCTCTAGTGGGGGACTCCCCCAAGATGGCAGTGGCCCATGGAGGGGAAGTGACGTGAGCGCTGGCCGGAAGTGGTGGCTGGAATGCATATCCGGCCCTGTTTCCGGTCCCAGTGTCTGCTGTGCGTTCCATACAGCGGAACCACGGGACCCTCCCAGCTTCTATCGGTTCACAGTACCCCAGAGGGAACATTAGAAGCACCTGCATATGGACATATGTGAAACTATGCACATTACACTATACCGTTCCCCCAGGACAAGACATTCCTGTGATAGGTGTGCACACAGTTGACATTCATTATGAATATTCTTGGTATAATTTTCTGCCCTAGAGGTGCAGTGACCCACTGCTTAAATTATATGACTAATATTAGCATTACTTTTTAACTTACATATGTTCATCACTACAGAGGAGTTCATTAGTATGGCCTTGTTCCACCGCACATATAGTATGTTAATTTTTGTTGTTACTATTATCCTAATATTCCCTTTCCCTGTCCTCCTTCTTTCCATACTTTGGGAGGGGCCATGGCTCTCACGTCATGGGTGTGTCTGTGAAGGTATAAGTATTATTGAATACACCATTTGTAGCTGGGCTCTGAAAAAGAAGGTTTGTCCTTCAAAACATGTCAGACAGCAAGGACCAGGCATTGGGTCCCCTTTCCCTGTCTTGGTGTTCCAGGTGTCCTGGGAGCGATCAGCCACGTATGTTGCCCAATGAGCGATATTAACATTAATGTTTCTGAGTAGAAATTTTAACAGTTTTATTCTTACAATAAATTCATGTTGGATAATGCACTAGGCCAGTGTGCCCTCATTTCTTTTATGTAAACCTTACTCATTGACATATAGGGATGGGGGCATACATATTTTGATAATCTCCCCCAATAGTCCCCCCCCACAACCACTGATCAAGGGTTGTGGGCCCTTGCCCTAATCAACACAGGGAAGGCCTGTGGCCTGGTATGGTTCGGGAGGGGGGATGTAATCTGCCCCCTCCTTTCTTGGTCAGCTGTAGGCTGCAAGCCCCTAAAATTGTCGGATTTTCAGTGGGACATCATACTTTTTCTTGTTTTTTGTATAGGCTCAACCCTAGAATACAAAACAGACCCTCATCAAGGATAAAGCTCTCGTATGTATGCTTACCCTTTTTACTAACCTATGTATGCTTACATTTTTTTGCTAACCTGTCATTGGTTGTTATGATGCACCTACTACGAAAGCTTACATAGACATGCTATACATCTGGTAAGTCTAAAAAGTGGGCTTAATTTGAATAGGGAGATGTGAGGAATTTTGATCTAGAAATAAAAATTACACTGGATTTTGTCAGGGACACAAAGCAGATATTTTACTGAGACGTGCTGCACAGCATGAAAGCCATTTTAGCAGGCTGAAGAAGGTGTCATTTTGAGAAGGACACATGGCTTGCAGCTTTTCATCCTACAAATTTACATTTAAGTACAGTACCTCACAAAAGTGAGTACACCCCTTATATTTATGTAAATATTTTATTATATCTTTTCATGTGACAACACTGAAGTACTCACTTTTGTTGCCAGCGGTTTAGACAATAATGGCTGTGTGTTGAGTTATTTTGAGGGGACAGCAAATTTACATTGTTATTCAAGCTGTACACTCAATTTCTTCAGTGTTATCACATGAAAAAATATAATAAAATATTTCCAAAAATATGAGGGGTGTACTCACTTTTGTGAGATACTGTATATATATATATATATATCTATATTTATATATATATATATATATATATATATTTATATATATATATATATATATATATATATCTCTATATCTATCTATCTATCTATCTATCTATCTATCTATCTATCTATATATATATATATATATATATACATATATCTATATAGATATATGACACAAAAAAAAGGATGAAATATTCTCCACGCTATATAAAAAACATTTTAACTGTTGAAGCAAGCCACATTTTAAGCTAGGCAACAAAGCATCCAGCTGTTCAAGTCAAAGTTATACAACCGCATCCCAATTTAGTGTTGTAGCAACAAAATCATTTACATTTTTTTTAAGAATACAACAGGATTAATATGCTACACACAGCATGTTGACTATTTATTTTAGACCAGTTTGGCTAAATCATATCCACAAATATCTTGTAAAGGCCCGAATAAGGATATACTTTATATACATTTTTTTAATATACATTTTTTTTTTTTGAAGAAAGCCCTCCTTTCATAAGGGAGTGGGTGGCTTAAAAGCTCTCTTATTGGTCCTACTAAGTACTTCTTCAGCCTGCAGGATTTCTCACAAGCCTCTCACCTTCTTTAGAATTCACTCTTGCATGCTATGCAGCACTCTCCAAATCTCCAAATCTGGATTCAAATTCACCTTTTCAATCAAGCATACAGTATGAGATAAATTATTATTTTCATTGGCGTGATGTCACCTTAAATAAGTTTACTCATTTTCTTTACATCTAGTTTCTACCCCTTATAGTTCTAGAATGTGGAGAACATAGCTCAGTTTGTGCTCCCTTTGAAGAATTTGTATATTGATCTTAAGCACATTTTTAAAAATAAAAATTTCATCATGTACATAACTATAATGTATTGTGTAATGTTGACAACATAACAGGTCTATATGCTTGCTCACATTCTTTGTAGCTATTAGAAGGCAAAAAAACTGACCTCAGCATTTCTGTACTATTCCAAGGCTTACAATGACATCATCCCCAACTCTACATTTAAAATGTTGCACTTAGGTTTGCAAAAAGCAAAAATATTGAAAGTCAATAAAACATGCAAAAATGTATATTTTATGCAATCCCATAAATCCACAAATATGATGTTTAGAATACTTAGATTATATTTGAAATTGTGCTGATACTGAGCAGAGATAAAGGCTTAAGCCTTGTAATGCATCTCATTGTTTTAGACAATTTAATTAGCTCACAGCCCTGCAATCATTAAAGTTGCATTTGGTGCTATTAAATGTATATTTAATTACATGTTTTTGAATAGTAAGCAAAATCTGAATACCACTTTGTCAGCTGGATTAAACACCCTTCCAACTATAATATTCCTTTCTGTGTACAAATTCATGTGCAGTGGTTTAATCTAACACCGAACATTCATGGCTTTCTATCTTCTTAGTCTTCCCTTGCAGGTAAAGTTGGGAAAGAAAGTCATATGCTTAACTGATTTAAAAAGGGTCAGATTGCATCAACTCCATTTTAAGCCAATTAAAGCCTTGAGTAAAAATAGTGATTGAATTAAAAAAATGATGGTGTCAGTTTAGAGTTTCCTTAAATAGTGCTAATTGATCTTACAGAACATCATAACTTAATTATGGCTGCCATACCAACAGACCATTAGGTGCCTTTGGAAAATGGAGCATTTAAAGTCTATTCAAGAGCATTTTTTTTTATTGATGCCCAACTTGTGTGAAAGTCAAATTAATTTGCAAACATTTACTATCATGCTTCCTAAAAGAACATTAATAATGCATATTGCCCTTTATGTTTCATGTGCTTTGTGATTTGTTACCTTTTAAATTATTCTTTGATAATGTGGCCAAAATAGACAATGGCTATGCAAATTTTGTCAATATCTATGGAGTTTAAAGGGCCAGCCCACCATGCTGGAGAGTTAAACCATTCAGCTATACTGTATATCTTCTCAATAAAACAGAACAGTTTTTTTTACCACATTCATTTTACTCATTTAGTTATATTAGGTAATCTATTTTAGCCATATTCATGTCAGAAACCATGAATCAGACTGAGACAGAAGTACAGTTAAATCACACTAGTTTAATATTAATAATAAAAAGGAAAACAGAGTAAACATAGTCAAAACATAGCCAGAGTTCAGGAACCTGAATGAATGGTCAAACAAGCCAAAATGCCAGGGAGCCAGAGATAAGCGTAGTAGAACAGCAAGCAGGATCTGGAGCCAGAAGGAATGTCAGCCAAGCAAATCTTTAACAGGAACACAGGAGAGTGTCTCTAGAGATGTGACCAAGGCGAAGGCAGAGATCATCTGGGCTGGACAGCTTAAGTAGGCAGGACTAAAGAGCAGGATATCATCAACAGGTAAGTCACTGTGGAGAGAAAGGAGCTGGCAATTAGCCGACAGCTGAGCGGCCAGCTTTGAGAAGATAGAGCTGAATCCAGTCCTGGCAATACCCCCTCCTCAATGACCCCTCCCCCTCAGAGGACCACCAGGCTTGAGGGGAAAACATCTATGGAAATCACGGAGGAGAACAGGGGCATGTACGTCCGAGGATGAGACCCAGGAGCGTTCCTCTGGACCCTACCCTTTCCAATGCACCAGGTACTGTAAGCGCCCACGGAACCTACGGGAGTCAACAAAGGACTGTACTTCATACTCCTCATGGTTCTCAACCTGTACAGATTGAGGATGAGGCACCAAGGTGGTAGAGTGGTTGCAGACCAAAGGTTTTAATAGACATGAAATACATTCGAAATACGCATGTTAGAAGGAAGGTCTAATGCGCAAGCCACTGGGTTAATCCTGCGAAGAATACGGAAAGGCCCAATAAACTGAGGTGCGAACTTCAGAGGGGAAACACGAAGTCGGTGGTTGCGAGATGACAGCCAGACCCTGTCCCCAACCTGGTAGGAAGGTGCAGGCAGGTGTCTGCGGTCAGCAGGGAGTCTGTACCTATCCTTAGCATGTCTCAAAGCCTCCTGGACTTGTGCCCAAGTGGAACGAAGACCACAGGGATGCTCCTCTAACGCAGGAATACTCTGTGGAACAAACGAGTCAAGCAACATGGAAGGTTGGAAACCATAGTTTGCCATAAACGGGGACAATTGGGAAGCAGAATTCAAGGCACTATTGTGAGCAAACTCTGCCCACAGTAAGAGGTTTGACCAGTTGTTATGATGGTCAGAAATATAGCAACGTAGGAATTGCTCCAAGGACTGATCGGCTCGTTCTGTGGCCCATTAGACTGAGGAGAAATCGCAGAGGTAAACGCAGAGGGGAAATCAAGCTGAATTCCCAACTGTGTACAAAAGGCTCGCCAGAACTGGGACACAAACTGACTACCCCTGTCTGAGACAATCACCTTGGGTAGCCCATGTAAGCGAAAGATCTCCTGGGCAAAAATGGAAGCCAGTTCCTTAGAAGTGGGCAACTTCTTAAGTGGAATACAATGGGCCATTTTCGAGAACCGGTCAACCACCCTAAGGATAACTGTGTTGCCCTGGGAGTTAGGTAACTCCACAATGAAATCCACAGACAGTTGGGTCCAGGGCCTCTCTCCATTGGGTATGGGTTGTAGGAGGCCGACTAGAAGGTGTTGTGGAGTCTTACTCTGAGCACTAATGGAACAGGCAGCTACGAAGGCAGTTACATCAGCGCGTAGACTAGGCCACCAGAATAGTTGGGAAATGGCCCAAAAGAGTTGATTCTTCCCAAGGTGGCCAGCAGCCTTGGGAGAATGGTAAGTCTGCATGGCAGTACGGAGACTCTCTGGGACAAAGCAGCGATCACAAGGTTTCTCAGGAGGAGCATGGACCTGAGCGGCAAGAATTTTATCACCTAAAGGAAAAGTGAGACTGGTACAAACCGTAGCCAGAATACAATCGGGAGGAATCACAGGAACCGGAATCGACTCCATCTTGGAAGTGGAGGAAAATAGTGACAAAGCGCCAGCCCTTACATTCTTAGTACCGGGTAAGAATGAGACAATGTAATTGAAACTAGACAAGATAAGAGCCCATTGTGCCCTTCTGGGAGAGAGGCGTTTAGCCTCAGACAAGAATGTGAGATTCTTATGGTCAGTAAGAATGAGAACCGGCACAGTGGTACCTTTGAGGAGATGTCTCCATTCTTTCAGGGCTAAAATGATCGCTAACAGCTCTCTGTCACCAATCTCGTAATTGCACTCCGCAGCTGACAATTTCTTGGAAAAGTAGACACAAGGATGCATAGCGCTCTCAGAGGTAGGACCTTGAGACAGAAGGGTGCCAACTCCAGTCTCAGAAGCATTAATGTCAAGGATAAAAGGTAAGGTAGGATCAGGATGTGCCAACACAGGAGCAGAAACAAAGGCAGCCTTGAAACTCTCAAAGGCCTTAATGGACTCCGGAGACCAACTCTGTACCGTCCTTTCTGGTCATATCAGTCATGGGCTTGACCAGAGATGAGAAGTTACGAATAAACTTCTGATAATAGTTGGCAAAGCCAAGAAAACGCTGCACAGGACGTAAACCCATGGGTCGGGCCACTGTAGGACTGCTGAAAATTTCTCTGGGTCCATCGAAAAACCAGCAGTGGAAATGACATAACCCAGGAATTTAATCTGTTCACGATGGAATTCGCACTTCTCCAATTTACTATAGAGATTGTTCTCTGTTAGTTTCTGAAGCACATGACAGACATCTGTGTGGTGGCTCTCCAGGGACTTGGAAAATATGAGGATATTGTCGAAATAAACCACCACACATAACTGCAACAAATCTCTGAGGACATCGCTAATAAATTCCTGGAAAACTGCCTGGGCGTTACAAAGGCCATTAGGCATTACAAGGTATTCATAATGACCTGTTCTAGTATTATTACTATTATTATTATATTATACAGGTTTTATATAGCGCCAACAGTTTGCGCAGCGCTTTACAACATGAGGGCAGACATTATAGTTACATTGTGACAAATGAGAAAACTCAAACCAATACGCCCTTCTCGAGTTTTCACCACTGCGCTCAAATGCCAGGCAAAGGGGTGCTAACCCCCTAAAAAAATGTGAACACACGTCCTAATGAAATTAGTACAAAGCTGCCACTTTAAAAGTATAAACTGTGCAAATATTTCTATTGTTTCCAAGAGCCCATAAACGGTCCTTGTGAATCAATGAAAGTGGCGCTAAATGACAGTGTTTATACTGTCTAGTATAAGCTAAAGTGATCTAGTGCTGTAGCAAAAAATATATATATATATAAAAATCATAAGTGAAACAATCATAAAAAATCTCATCAGTGTACAAGTAAAAATCGTGACAGTGCCTGTAAAGGTGTACCATACACAAAGCAATTTATATCGCAAAATAATAACAAAAGTAAGATATGGGTAATTAAGTCCATAAAGAATCCATAGACAGGACACCGTGAAGGAAATGTGCAGTATCTGGAAACAGTCCACCAATTCACTCAGTGTCAGTGATTCCTCTCCCCTTGAATTCAACACTCACCAGCTCAATATGCCTCACACTCTCGTGTTTTGGCAATAAGGCATGGGCATATAGTTGGTCAATTGAAGGTGAAAAGATCCAGATTCCTTATTTATCCAAGTGTCACCTCAATGCATAAAAAACTCAAAATAGTGTGATACCGTAAAACATGTAAAATTTATTCAACTTAAAACTTCAATCATTACACTCACAAGAAAACCTCTTGATTCAAGCCAAACTGACACTGCAGATCACATCAAAACCAAACTCAATCCTCCTCTGTGAAACGCCCAGCACCACTGTGGAAGTGAGGGTCACGGCGGACCTCAAAGAACAGCGTTGGATAGGTTCTCACCCCGCTTCGCTGACACTCTGCTGGTGTGGATCTCCTGCTGGCCTACAAGCCCAGGGGGCAGCTCCTCTGTTGCCTTCGAAAGCTCCCGCCGGTGCACGGAGATACACAGCCACGTCCCGTCCGTCACTAACTGTTACTGGTAGATGCCGTACAGCCACGCCCCGACATGTTTCGTCATACCTGACTTCCTCATGGGATTGGCTGTACGGTACGGCACCTCCTACCCTTATACCCCTCACGTCTTTCGACGTAGCTACATGCAAATCAGTCTTCACGTTCCCAGATGTCCCCGCGGCCCCCAAAAGCAGCGATGCTGGGCCGATCACATTAACCAGAGAGCATATTTATTACAAAATGTCTCAAGAATGCCGGAGCATATATGACCCAATGTATTGCATAGATCGGATTGCAAAAATCAAAAAAATGCAAAACAGAGAAAGAAACTATAAATTGTAAGCCTTATTCATGGGGTCCTGGTTGACAGTGTGCATACGTCCTATTTTTAGAACATCCCCCGCATGGTATGTAGAATCATTTGCCTGGAAGTGTTACATAGTGAACTCACCCTGACAATTTGTAACATATGATCAGACCATGCAACCCATACACTGCCCGATCAGGTCTATAAATCGGGACATTTCCCTAAACATACCCCTCATTACCCCTAACTAATAGTGAAACCTCAAATAAATGTGATCATGACTCCTTAACTGAATCTATATTATATATTGTCTGTGGTGGGTGGAAAGTGTTGTGCACTTGGTGAATCTTTATAAACCATTAGAGAGCCTCCATGCTATTGACCAGCATCAGAGCCCTCCAGTGGTAAAAGTGAGAAATGACTCCTTAATTTTTCAAAAATTGGATTACCGTAAGTTAAATTAAACCGCACAATTACCACCCCCTGTGACAAGTTTGACCCCCTAAACCTACTAGTGTACCAAATCAATGTAAACTCTGATAATTGTGCAATGTGCCTGAAACATATAAGCACTAAAGTGTCCGTTAGCCAGTATTTCAGGCGGAAATTATGTAAAAGATTCTAAAAAAAAAAAAAATTTTTTTAAATTTTTTTTTCTATCTAGAAAAATCATATACAGTGAAATGCATAGAGAAATGTATAGGGAAATATGTAGAAAAGTCCCATTGGGTAAATTGTTCAAACATCACTAATGAAGCAGTTCAAGTCTACCTCAATGTTGAGGCCCCTAGGGGCAAGGCTCTTCAGACGGAATATCCATAGGGTCTCCCTTTGTGAGAGGTCCCTAACCCTATTAGACCCTCTCCAAGATGGATACACACAATCTAATCCACAGAATTGTGCTAGGGAGGGGTCTTGGTGATGTTTCTCTCTGAAGTGTAAAGATACACTATGGTATTTGAAGCCATTTTTGATGTTCGTGAGATGTTCAGATATTCGGACTCGGAGTAGTCGTTTCGTCCGTCCAACGTACAGTAACCCACACGGGCACCATAAAAGGTAGACGACGTGTGAGGAATTGCACGAGATATATTCCTTAATCTCAAAGATTTTCTGGTCTGTGCTAGTGACAGCTGTCATCCCCCTATTGGAGACCCTCACAGTTTTGCAACACACACACTTCCTACATGGGTAGAATCCCTGTAGGTCAATCCTTAAAGTCTGTTGCCCTGGTGGGTCCAGGATCTTTCTTACCACTCTATCCCCAAAGTTTGGAGCTCGTCTATAGACAAATTTGGGTGATGAGGGTAAGATTTGGCCTAAGTGTCTGTCCCGACCCAAGATGTGCCAGTGCTTTCTAAGTATTGCCTCAATGTCCCTGTACTGGAAATGAAAGCCTGTGATGAACCTAATTTGTTGTTGGGTGCTTTCTCTAGGTGGGTGCCCACTCCCAAAACACTGGTCTCTAGGTATAAGTGCTACTTCCTGTATTGTATTATCCAATACCTGTTCTTGGTAACCTTTCTGCATGAATTTGTCCTTTAATATTTTAACTTGGGTGTGGTAATCCTCCAGCTCGGTACAATTTCTTCGTACCCTGAGTATTTGCCCCTTCGGTATATTACGGATCCAAGTGGGATGGTGCCCACTTGTGATGGTCAAATAGCTGTTACGATCCGTAGGCTTGAAATAAGTTTTAGTTTTCAACCCGTTGGCGTTTTTTTCTATGGTTAGATCTAAAAAATTGACAGAGGTGTCACTGATTTGGAACTCTAATTTAATACCGTTGGAGTTATTGTTCAAATGTCCCAAAAATTCAATCACTGACTCTCTGGATCCCTCCCAAATGAACATCAGATCGTCTATGAAGCGACGATAAAACTTCAACTGGGGCCTTTGGGTGCTAAAAACTCGTTTATCTTCCCACTCAGCCATAAACAGGTTGGCGAGGCTGGGAGCATATTTAGCTCCCATCGCCACGCCAACCTGCTGTGAGAAGAAAAAACCGTGGTACCAAAAATAATTATGGGACATGCAAAAGTCCAGAGCATGTCCCAAAAAACGCTTTTGCGTGTGAGGGACTTCGACCCTCCTGCTGAGTGCCCAATTAAGTGCCAGCAGTGCATCCTCATGTTTTATGATAGTACATAATGAGGATACATCAGCCGTTACCAAGTAGGTCTCTCCTTCAGGGTTGATGACCACTTCCCTTAAGAGTTGTAACAGGTCTGATGTATCCTTCAGATAGGCTTTGGTGGTTAAGACGCTGGGCTGCAGAAATTTGTCTAGGTATTCACCCATACGGGCCGTAACAGAACCAATCCCGTTCACAATAGGACGGGCCGGTGGTGTTTGTGCGTTCTTGTGGATTTTCGGCAGTGTATAGATAATGGGGATCCTACATACTGAAGGCACTAAGTAGCGTTTCTCTTTACCATTCAAAGCATTGGTCTGGTAACCCCATTCGACCAACGCATTCAATTGTGTTCTATACGCTTCCATTGGGTCAACTCCCAGTTTCTTGTATGTGATTCTATCTCCCAAGAGCTCCATGAGCTGATGGTGATAGAAATCTTTGTTCAGTAGGACGACTCCTCCCCCCTTGTCCGCAGGGCGGATGATGATGTTTCTCTTATCTTCCAATGATTTTAGTCCATCTTTAATATACCTCGGATTTACCGTTTTCTTAACAGGGAGCTCATCAATGTCTTTCAACACCAAGTGCTTGAATACCTCTATGAAGTGGTTGTTCGATAGTTGTGGATTGAAGATTGACTTGTTCTTCAGGCCACTGTCAATTCTCTGCCCACCTACATTAGCTCTAATCCCTGATTCTACAGGGTGGCTAAGAAAATATTTCTTTAAATTGAGTGTTCTGATGAATTTGTGTGTGTCAATGTAAGTTTCAAACTTATTCATCACTCTCCTGGGGGCACATTTCAGACCAGTTTGTAATATATTTAATTCTTTCTCATTTAACTTGGCTTCACTCAAATTGTATATACCCGTTTCTACATATCCCTCGGTCTTTTTCTTGGGTTGTCTACGTCTGCCTGCCCGACATCCCCTTCTCCTCTTTGGTATGGGGTCAATTCTCGGTTTAGGTATTGTGGGGGCCCAGTGGGATTGCCTCCCCTGCGTTCCCCTGGATGCATGTTCCTCCTTGGTGTTCCACCCCCCCCTCCCCCCCTCCCCCGTTGTCCTAAAAAAGGCTCCTGTTGATAGTGTGTTCTATACTCTTCATCCATTAATGGTTGGTATCTATTGTATAGTGGTACATGGTAATTGGGTTCAGGAGGAGGGTAATGATGCCATTGTTGGGGATGATCCATGGTCCGCCCCCCCCCCCCTCCCCTTCTCTGTTGGTGTGTGTGGGGTGAGGAGTAACCATACTGTTGTGGATATCCCCCATTGCTTGGTCTAATTGGGCCTACTGGCTGGTACTGTTCATTATGACCATACTCCCTGTTACCTGGGGTGTTGCCATTCCGGTTGTAATTGGGGCCTGTTGTGCCTCTATTGTTTGTACCCCTAGGTCTTAACCACCAAAGCCTATCTGAAGGATACATCAGACCTGTTACAACTCTTAAGGGAAGTGGTCATCAACCCTGAAGGAGAGACCTACTTGGTAACGGCTGATGTATCCTCATTATATACTATCATAAAACATGAGGATGCACTGCTGGCACTTAATTGGGCACTCAGCAGGAGGGACGAAGTCCCTCACACGCAAAAGCGTTTTTTGGGACATGCTCTGGACTTTTGCATGTCCCATAATTATTTTTGGTACCACGGTTTTTTCTTCTCACAGCAGGTTGGCGTGGCGATGGGAGCTAAATATGCTCCCAGCCTCGCCAACCTGTTTATGGCTGAGTGGGAAGATAAACGAGTTTTTAGCACCCAAAGGCCCCAGTTGAAGTTTTATCGTCGCTTCATAGACGATCTGATGTTCATTTGGGAGGGATCCAGAGAGTCAGTGATTGAATTTTTGGGACATTTGAACAATAACTCCAACGGTATTAAATTAGAGTTCCAAATCAGTGACACCTCTGTCAATTTTTTAGATCTAACCATAGAAAAAAACGCCAACGGGTTGAAAACTAAAACTTATTTCAAGCCTACGGATCGTAACAGCTATTTGACCATCACAAGTGGGCACCATCCCACTTGGATCCGTAATATACCGAAGGGGCAAATACTCAGGGTACGAAGAAATTGTACCGAGCTGGAGGATTACCACACCCAAGTTAAAATATTAAAGGACAAATTCATGCAGAAAGGTTACCAAGAACAGGTATTGGATAATACAATACAGGAAGTAGCACTTATACCTAGAGACCAGTGTTTTGGGAGTGGGCACCCACCTAGAGAAAGCACCCAACAACAAATTAGGTTCATCACAGGCTTTCATTTCCAGTACAGGGACATTGAGGCAATACTTAGAAAGCACTGGCACATCTTGGGTCGGGACAGACACTTAGGCCAAATCTTAACCTCATCACCCAAGTTTGTCTATAGACGAGCTCCAAACTTTGGGGATAGAGTGGTAAGAAAGATCCTGGACCCACCAGGGCAACAGACTTTAAGGATTGACCTACAGGGATTCTACCCATGTAGGAAGTGTGTGTGTTGCAAAACTGTGAGGGTCTCCAATAGGGGGATGACAGCTGTCACTAGCACAGACCAGAAAATCTTTGAGATTAAGGAATATATCTCGTGCAATTCCTCACACGTCGTCTACCTTTTATGGTGCCCGTGTGGGTTACTGTACGTTGGACGGACGAAACGACTACTCCGAGTCCGAATATCTGAACATCTCACGAACATCAAAAATGGCTTCAAATACCATAGTGTATCTTTACACTTCAGAGAGAAACATCACCAAGACCCCTCCCTAGCACAATTCTGTGGATTAGATTGTGTGTATCCATCTTGGAGAGGGTCTAATAGGGTTAGGGACCTCTCACAAAGGGAGACCCTATGGATATTCCGTCTGAAGAGCCTTGCCCCTAGGGGCCTCAACATTGAGGTAGACTTGAACTGCTTCATTAGTGATGTTTGAACAATGTACCCAATGGGACTTTTCTACATATTTCCCTATACATTTCTCTATGCATTTCACTGTATATGATTTTTCTAGATAGAAAAAAAAAAAATTTTTAAATTTTTTTTTTTTTAGAATTTTTTAGAATCTTTTACATAATTTCCGCCTGAAATACTGGCTAACGGACACTTTAGTGCTTATATGTTTCAGGCACATTGCACAATTATCAGAGTTTACATTGATTTGGTACACTAGTAGGTTTAGGGGGTCAAACTTGTCACAGGGGGTGGTAATTGTGCGGTTTAATTTAACTTAATCCAATTTTTGAAAAATTAAGGAGTCATTTCTCACTTTTACCACTGGAGGGCTCTGATGCTGGTCAATAGCATGGAGGCTCTCTAATGGTTTATAAAGATTCACCAAGTGCACAACACTTTCCACCCACCACAGACAATATATAATATAGATTCAGTTAAGGAGTCATGATCACATTTATTTGAGGTTTCACTATTAGTTAGGGGTAATGAGGGGTATGTTTAGGGAAATGTCCCGATTTATAGACCTGATCGGGCAGTGTATGGGTTGCATGGTCTGATCATATGTTACAAATTGTCAGGGTGAGTTCACTATGTAACACTTCCAGGCAAATGATTCTACATACCATGCGGGGGATGTTCTAAAAATAGGACGTATGCACACTGTCAACCAGGACCCCATGAATAAGGCTTATAATTTATAGTTTCTTTCTCTGTTTTGCATTTTTTTGATTTTTGCAATCCGATCTATGCAATACATTGGGTCATATATGCTCCGGCATTCTTGAGACATTTTGTAATAAATATGCTCTCTGGTTAATGTGATCGGCCCAGCATCGCTGCTTTTGGGGGCCGCGGGGACATCTGGGAACGTGAAGACTGATTTGCATGTAGCTACGTCGAAAGACGTGAGGGGTATAAGGGTAGGAGGTGCCGTACCGTACAGCCAATCCCATGAGGAAGTCAGGTATGACGAAACATGTCGGGGCGTGGCTGTACGGCATCTACCAGTAACAGTTAGTGACGGAGGGGACGTGGCTGTGTATCTCCGTGCACCGGCGGGAGCTTTCGAAGGCAACAGAGGAGCTGCCCCCTGGGCTTGTAGGCCAGCAGGAGATCCACACCAGCAGAGTGTCAGCGAAGCGGGGTGAGAACCTATCCAACGCTGTTCTTTGAGGTCCGCCGTGACCCTCACTTCCACAGTGGTGCTGGGTGTTTCACAGAGGAGGATTGAGTTTGGTTTTGATGTGATCTGCAGTGTCAGTTTGGCTTGAATCAAGAGGTTTTCTTGTGAGTGTAATGATTGAAGTTTTAAGTTGAATAAATTTTACATGTTTTACGGTATCACACTATTTTGAGTTTTTTATGCATTGAGGTGACACTTGGATAAATAAGGAATCTGGATCTTTTCACCTTCAATTGACCAACTATATGCCCATGCCTTATTGCCAAAACACGAGAGTGTGAGGCATATTGAGCTGGTGAGTGTTGAATTCAAGGGGAGAGGAATCACTGACACTGAGTGAATTGGTGGACTGTTTCCAGATACTGCACATTTCCTTCACGGTGTCCTGTCTATGGATTCTTTATGGACTTAATTACCCATATCTTACTTTTGTTATTATTTTGCGATATAAATTGCTTTGTGTATGGTACACCTTTACAGGCACTGTCACGATTTTTACTTGTACACTGATGAGATTTTTTATGATTGTTTCACTTATGATTTTTATATATATATATATTTTTTGCTACAGCACTAGATCACTTTAGCTTATACTAGACAGTATAAACACTGTCATTTAGCGCCACTTTCATTGATTCACAAGGACCGTTTATGGGCTCTTGGAAACAATAGAAATATTTGCACAGTTTATACTTTTAAAGTGGCAGCTTTGTACTAATTTCATTAGGACGTGTGTTCACATTTTTTTAGGGGGTTAGCACCCCTTTGCCTGGCATTTGAGCGCAGTGGTGAAAACTCGAGAAGGGCGTATTGGTTTGAGTTTTCTCATTTGTCACATTGCACAATCTTTAACCACCTGCAGCCATGGATGCTATTAATTTTTTATCCAACAGACAAATGAACCCCGAATGTGTCTTCTCCACTAGTCATGAAATGACTGACTGTGAGGAAGACTATACGGGTACCTTAAAGAATTTAGATAACCTGCTAGAAAAGCAGATTAAGACATGGTGGGATGTCTTTACATTCGAACATTACTTAAGGGAGAATCTCATCTTTCGCAGCCTAAGATGGGAAGTAGCACCCCAGGATGGGCTTAATGAACAGATGTTTATGGATGAGTGGTTCGAATTTTTTAATAGAGTAGGGAGGGAACTACAAACCCTTATTTTAAAAAGAAAACAGATCAAGCTCAGTAAAATTAAAGAGAAAATCACTGCTCTGCAGAGCAAGTTGGAACCAATTAAGGATTCCAACCAGATGAAAGAGTTTAATACCAACATGCAAAAGAAATTAGAAAAGATAGATCGAGAAACTCAAAAGAAAAAGGTCAAAAAATATAATAGGGACTCCAATGACTTTAAAACCAATAAGGTATATGCCTGGCAGAACCTAAATGCTGCAAACACTGATATTGATAATACCAATAAAGAGGGAGAGGTCGTCAGGACTACTGCACAATCACATCAAGCTAAAGAGGCACCCCCTAGGGGTACAAACAATAGAGGCACAACACGCCCCAATTACAACCGGAATGGCAACACCCCAGGTAACAGGGAGTATGGTCATAATGAACAGTACCAGCCAGTAGGCCCAATTAGACCAAGCAATGGGGGATATCCACAACAGTATGGTTACTCCTCACCCCACTCACACCAACAGAGAAGGGAAGGGGGGGGGGCGGACCATGGATCATCCCCAACAATGGCATCATTACCCTCCTCCTGAACCCAATTACCATGTACCACTATACAATAGATACCAACCATTAATGGATGAAGAGTATAGAACACACTATCAACAGGAGCCTTTTTTAGGACAACGGGGGAGGGGGGGGAGGGGGGGAGGAACACCAAGGAGGAACATGCATCCAGGGGAACGCAGGGGAGGCAATCCCACTGGGCCCCCACAATACCTAAACCGAGAATTGACCCCGTACCAAAGAGGAGAAGGGGATGTCGGGCAGGCAGACGTAGACAACCCAAGAAAAAGACCGAGGGATATGTAGAAACGGGTATATACAATTTGAGTGAAGCCAAGTTAAATGAGAAAGAATTAAATATATTACAAACTGGTCTGAAATGTGCCCCCAGGAGAGTGATGAATAGTATTGAAACTTACATTGACACACACAAATTCATCAGAACACTCAATTTAAAGAAATATTTTCTTAGCCACCCTGTAGAATCAGGGATTAGAGCTAATGTAGGTGGGCAGAGAATTGACAGTGGCCTGAAGAACAAGTCAATCTTCAATCCACAACTATCGAACAACCACTTCATAGAGGTATTCAAGCACTTGGTGTTGAAAGACATTGATGAGCTCCCTGTTAAGAAAACGGTAAATCCGAGGTATATTAAAGATGGACTAAAATCATTGGAAGATAAGAGAAACATCATCATCCGCCCTGCGGACAAGGGGGGAGGAGTCGTCCTACTGGACAAAGATTTCTATCACCATCAGCTCATGGAGCTCTTGGGAGATAGAATCACATACAAGAAACTGGGAGTTGACCCAACGGAAGCGTATAGAACACAATTGAATGCGTTGGTCGAATGGGGTTACCAGACCAATGCTTTGAATGGTAAAGAGAAACGCTACTTAGTGCCTTCAGTATGTAGGATCCCCATTATCTATACACTGCCGAAAATCCACAAGAACCCACAAACACCACCGGCCCGTCCTATTGTGAACGGGATTGGTTCTGTTACGGCCCGTATGGGTGAATACCTAGACAAATTTCTGCAGCCCAGCATCTTAACCACCAAAGCCTATCTGAAGGATACATCAGACCTGTTACAACTCTTAAGGGAAGTGGTCATCAACCCTGAAGGAGAGACCTACTTGGTAACGGCTGATGTATCCTCATTATATACTATCATAAAACATGAGGATGCACTGCTGGCACTTAATTGGGCACTCAGCAGGAGGGACGAAGTCCCTCACACGCAAAAGCGTTTTTTGGGACATGCTCTGGACTTTTGCATGTCCCATAATTATTTTTGGTACCACGGTTTTTTCTTCTCACAGCAGGTTGGCGTGGCGATGGGAGCTAAATATGCTCCCAGCCTCGCCAACCTGTTTATGGCTGAGTGGGAAGATAAACGAGTTTTTAGCACCCAAAGGCCCCAGTTGAAGTTTTATCGTCGCTTCATAGACGATCTGATGTTCATTTGGGAGGGATCCAGAGAGTCAGTGATTGAATTTTTGGGACATTTGAACAATAACTCCAACGGTATTAAATTAGAGTTCCAAATCAGTGACACCTCTGTCAATTTTTTAGATCTAACCATAGAAAAAAACGCCAACGGGTTGAAAACTAAAACTTATTTCAAGCCTACGGATCGTAACAGCTATTTGACCATCACAAGTGGGCACCATCCCACTTGGATCCGTAATATACCGAAGGGGCAAATACTCAGGGTACGAAGAAATTGTACCGAGCTGGAGGATTACCACACCCAAGTTAAAATATTAAAGGACAAATTCATGCAGAAAGGTTACCAAGAACAGGTATTGGATAATACAATACAGGAAGTAGCACTTATACCTAGAGACCAGTGTTTTGGGAGTGGGCACCCACCTAGAGAAAGCACCCAACAACAAATTAGGTTCATCACAGGCTTTCATTTCCAGTACAGGGACATTGAGGCAATACTTAGAAAGCACTGGCACATCTTGGGTCGGGACAGACACTTAGGCCAAATCTTACCCTCATCACCCAAGTTTGTCTATAGACGAGCTCCAAACTTTGGGGATAGAGTGGTAAGAAAGATCCTGGACCCACCAGGGCAACAGACTTTAAGGATTGACCTACAGGGATTCTACCCATGTAGGAAGTGTGTGTGTTGCAAAACTGTGAGGGTCTCCAATAGGGGGATGACAGCTGTCACTAGCACAGACCAGAAAATCTTTGAGATTAAGGAATATATCTCGTGCAATTCCTCACACGTCGTCTACCTTTTATGGTGCCCGTGTGGGTTACTGTACGTTGGACGGACGAAACGACTACTCCGAGTCCGAATATCTGAACATCTCACGAACATCAAAAATGGCTTCAAATACCATAGTGTATCTTTACACTTCAGAGAGAAACATCACCAAGACCCCTCCCTAGCACAATTCTGTGGATTAGATTGTGTGTATCCATCTTGGAGAGGGTCTAATAGGGTTAGGGACCTCTCACAAAGGGAGACCCTATGGATATTCCGTCTGAAGAGCCTTGCCCCTAGGGGCCTCAACATTGAGGTAGACTTGAACTGCTTCATTAGTGATGTTTGAACAATGTACCCAATGGGACTTTTCTACATATTTCCTTATACATTTCTCTATACATTTTACTGTATATGATTTTTCTAGATAGAAAAAAAAATTTAAAAAAAATTTTTTTTTTTTTTTTTTTAGAATTTTTTAGAATCTTTTACATAATTTCCGCCTGAAATACTGGCTAACGGACACTTTAGTGCTTATATGTTTCAGGCACATTGCACAATTATCAGAGTTTACATTGATTTGGTACACTAGTAGGTTTAGGGGGTCATACTTGTCACAGGGGGTGGTAATTGTGCGGTTTAATTTAACTTAATCCAATTTTTGAAAAATTAAGGAGTCATTTCTCACTTTTACCACTGGAGGGCTCTGATGCTGGTCAATAGCATGGAGGCTCTCTAATGGTTTATAAAGATTCACCAAGTGCACAACACTTTCCACCCACCACAGACAATATATAATATAGATTCAGTTAAGGAGTCATGATCACATTTATTTGAGGTTTCACTATTAGTTAGGGGTAATGAGGGGTATGTTTAGGGAAATGTCCCGATTTATAGACCTGATCGGGCAGTGTATGGGTTGCATGGTCTGATCATATGTTACAAATTGTCAGGGTGAGTTCACTATGTAACACTTCCAGGCAAATGATTCTACATACCATGCGGGGGATGTTCTAAAAATAGGACGTATGCACACTGTCAACCAGGACCCCATGAATAAGGCTTATAATTTATAGTTTCTTTCTCTGTTTTGCATTTTTTTGATTTTTGCAATCCGATCTATGCAATACATTGGGTCATATATGCTCCGGCATTCTTGAGACATTTTGTAATAAATATGCTCTCTGGTTAATGTGATCGGCCCAGCATCGCTGCTTTTGGGGGCCGCGGGGACATCTGGGAACGTGAAGACTGATTTGCATGTAGCTACGTCGAAAGACGTGAGGGGTATAAGGGTAGGAGGTGCCGTACCGTACAGCCAATCCCATGAGGAAGTCAGGTATGACGAAACATGTCGGGGCGTGGCTGTACGGCATCTACCAGTAACAGTTAGTGACGGACGGGACGTGGCTGTGTATCTCCGTGCACCGGCGGGAGCTTTCGAAGGCAACAGAGGAGCTGCCCCCTGGGCTTGTAGGCCAGCAGGAGATCCACACCAGCAGAGTGTCAGCGAAGCGGGGTGAGAACCTATCCAACGCTGTTCTTTGAGGTCCGCCGTGACCCTCACTTCCACAGTGGTGCTGGGCGTTTCACAGAGGAGGATTGAGTTTGGTTTTGATGTGATCTGCAGTGTCAGTTTGGCTTGAATCAAGAGGTTTTCTTGTGAGTGTAATGATTGAAGTTTTAAGTTGAATAAATTTTACATGTTTTACGGTATCACACTATTTTGAGTTTTTTATGCATTGAGGTGACACTTGGATAAATAAGGAATCTGGATCTTTTCACCTTCAATTGACCAACTATATGCCCATGCCTTATTGCCAAAACACGAGAGTGTGAGGCATATTGAGCTGGTGAGTGTTGAATTCAAGGGGAGAGGAATCACTGACACTGAGTGAATTGGTGGACTGTTTCCAGATACTGCACATTTCCTTCACGGTGTCCTGTCTATGGATTCTTTATGGACTTAATTACCCATATCTTACTTTTGTTATTATTTTGCGATATAAATTGCTTTGTGTATGGTACACCTTTACAGGCACTGTCACGATTTTTACTTGTACACTGATGAGATTTTTTATGATTGTTTCACTTATGATTTTTATATATATATATATTTTTTGCTACAGCACTAGATCACTTTAGCTTATACTAGACAGTATAAACACTGTCATTTAGCGCCACTTTCATTGATTCACAAGGACCGTTTATGGGCTCTTGGAAATTATAGTTACATTACAATTTGGTACAAGAGGAATCAGAGGGCATTGCTTGTTAGAGCTTACAATCTAAAAAGGAAGGGTCAATTGGGGGATGAGCTGATGGAGGAAGTAAAGAAGCGTGTTAGTTAGAAGCAGGATAAGCTTCTTTGAAGAGAAGGGTTTTCAGGGATCGCCTAAAGATGGATAGATTAGGGAACATTCGGACAGATTGGGGTAGGGAGTTCCAAAGGATAGGAGAAGCTCTTGAGAAATCCTGGAGGCGAGCATAGGAGGAGGTGACAAGGGAGCTATAGAGCAGGATGTCTTGGGATGACCGAAGAGAGCGGCTTGGTTGGTATTTTGGGACTAGGTTAGTGATGTAGCTGGGGGCAGAGTTATGGATGGCTTTGTAAATTATTGTATTAAAGGCAGTTTTCCACTCGTCACCCTCCTTAATCCTCATGAGATTGTATGCCCCTCTCAAATCAAGCTTCATGAAAACTGTTGCTCCCTTGAGTCGGTCAAATAACTCCATAATCAAGGGAATCGGATAGGCATTTTTAAACATGAAACGATTGAGATCCCTATAATCAATACAAGGTCTCAGTTCACCACACTTCTTCTTCACAAAGAAGAAACCAGCACCAGCATGAAATGAGGATTTGCAGATGAAACCTTGAGAAAGTGCATCTGCAACATACTCCTCCATGGCCTTATCCTCCAACACCGACAAAGGGTAAACCCGGCCACAAGGGGGTATCGCACCAGGTCGAAGGTCATCAGTGACCACGCCCCTAAAACGTCACAGTCCCAGCATGCCCAGGGACTGTGACATCAAAAGGGGGCGGGGTCTCCGCCTATATAAGTCACAACGCAGCCCTCGGAGAGCAGTCCAGCCGGAGAGAGCGTCGTGTCAACATCTGGAGAAGAGAAAACAAGAAGCCCAGAAGTCCGGACCTCTGCTGGCAAGAGAGCTACCTGAAGACAGCAGAGGAGCCGGCCGAAGAACTGGAGAGAAGAGAGCGGAGAAGAACCAACCGGACGCCGGGAGAAGATGAAGCGGAGGGACCCCCGAAGCCGGAGGAAGATCCCCACCCCCGGAGCTGTTTAATAAAATATTTTAAAAACCTGTGTAGTGTGTTTTATTACTTACACTTTTTCCCTAGGTGAATGGGTAGGGGTACCATGTACCCCATACTCATTCACATAGGGTGGGGGGCCGGGATCTGGGGGCCCCCTTATTAAAGGGGGCTCCCAGATTCCGATAAGCCCCCGCCCGCAGACCCCGACAACCAACGGCCAGGGTTGTCGGGAAGAGGCCCTTGTCCTCATCAACATGGGGACAAGGTGCTTTGTGGTGGGGGGGCCCCGCAGGGCGCCCCCCTCCCCCAAAGCACCCACCCCCCATGTTGAGGGCATGCGGCCTGGTACGGTTCAGGAGGGGGGGGGCGCTCGCTCGTCCCCACCCCCTTTCCTGACCGGCCAGGGCTGCGTGCTCGGATCGGGGTCTGGTATGGATTTTAGGGGGAACCCCACGCCGTTTTTTCGGCGTAGGGGGTTCCCTTTATAATCCATACCAGACCTAAGGGCCTGGTATGACCCGCGACGGGGCTCGCAAGGTGTCAATCTCGCCGATAAAAGCGGCAAGATTGACATCCTTTTCTAGTCCCGTCGCACCTGAGTCACGTTCAAAATGAACGGACTTGTCCGTGTGTGGGCAAGTCCGTTCATTCTGAAAATCCGCCGGAACTCCGGCGAAAGTCCGTCGGAAAGACGGACGGACTTAGCCCGCCGGAAAGTCCGGGCGTGTGTGGGCAAGTCCGTCCGTTTTAAAGTCCGGCGCACCTGGCGGACAAAGTCCGTCGGAAAGTGTGCCGGACCAAGTAGGATAGAAAGTCCGACCGTGTGTACGCGGCATAAGGCGAAGGTAGAGATCATCTGGGCTGGACAGCTTAAGTAGGCAGGACTATCTTATGTAAAGGGCTGCAGTAGTGGGAGAGGGGGTTGTTTGGCCTGTGAAGAGGCCAGGTTTTTATCTGTGATTTGTGGGGAGAAGGAATGATAGTGTGCATAATGACAAATGCCCAACTAGGGCTTTTTGCTGAAATTCTTGTGCTTTTTTTCTGCAATTTCCAAAAATCGTTTCTGTACTACTTTTGGCGACTTCAGGGTGCGATTTTTATTGACATCTGTGTAGAAACTTGCACAGATGTCTCTGAAATTTCCCCCGCAGTCTGGACTAACACACGGGAATGAAATTGCGTGAGTTGCACGATTTCATTCCCCCTGTCAGTGTGCACTAGGGCTCAAACTGGGCCTTTGTCCTTGTAATTTACCTGCTGCAATCCCGGGGACCCATTTCTTATCAAACTCCCTGAAGTTTGCCTTCAAATATCGTTATCTGTAGAAATACAGATTTGCATATCTGCAAATAAACGAAAATAAAAAATTCTAATTGTGGTTGCGATCAAATATTCGCAGCTGTGATCAAAAGAGCGTAGTTTCACCTTCTGACCTGGAAATGAGTCATTGTAATCACCTGGAAGTTCCTGTGCTGGTCAGGATCTCCATCTAGGTGGACATGGCAAGGTCCCTCTTTAGCAAAGAGGAGGTGCTGCTCAATTGCCAGGTAAGTGTAGGATATGTACTTGTGCTTACTCAATGTGGGGGTGGATGTGGTAGTTAGATTTAAGCTGGCCATACACCATACAATTTTCCTGTTCAATTTTCTTTAGATTTACCTTCAACTATGTAGTACAAGGGCCTGCCTGATTGCATCCAAATTGAAAGTGTTTAGGTTTCACCTCATATTATATGGTTTTGGTAAATCTAAAGGAAAGTTGAACAGGAAAATTGAATAGTGTATGGCCAGCCTTAGTGTGGGTGGGGTTCATTGATTTGTTTGGCATCACCACACATTTGCTTCCGGCCCATGTGCACACATCACTTCCTGGATTTGTTCTGCTGATGTTAATCAGTAAGGACTATGTAAATATAATATATATAATAATACTATATATAATACTAATATAAATGAGAGCTCCTTTCTTTTAAAATATATATGACTTGTTTCACACTTGGGTTACTTTTCCAGCAAATTTGGACCTCCGAGTTACATGACAAGTTGTACCCCATGAATGATTCTCAATGATAACCATTCATATCCGTGCTACTTCAAGTTGAAACAACTTCAGAGTAGTCTCTGTACTACTTTGGAGTGACTTTCATGTGACTTGAGGTATATAGGGCGCAATATTACACAGGCATTCCCAGAATTGGGGCCAAGCTGCAGCCCCAAAGTGGCAGCAAAATAGTGTGACTTTCAGGTCCCAGCAGTGTGAATGAAATTAATGGATAATACCTTTGAATTAGGCCCTATTCTCACTTGTGCATCCTGTAAGTGGGTCAAATTCGTCCCTGCACTACTTTGGTTTGACTTCAATGCGACTTAAGGTCCCAAGATTACACAGGCATTGGTCGCCCAAGTGCAAATTGGGCCTAATTCAAAGGTGTTAGCAATGAATCTCATTAGGTTCCTTTCACACTTGGCTGACTTTTCATGCAACTTGAGGTCCATAAGGCCCCTTTCACACTTGTGCGACCTGAAAGTCCCGCGATTTTGCAGTGCTTTTTCCCGAAAATGTAATGCAATTTTAAGCAATGCCAGTGTAATCTTGAGGTCTATGGACACAGGAGTCGCAGGACAAGTTGCACAAGTGTGAAAGGGGCCTTAGGCCCGGTTCACACTGCTGTGCTGTCCGACATTGGATGTGATTTGCCTCGCACTGCAAATCACATGCAATGTCTGTGTGATGCAAACACAGCCATACAGATTGTATGGCTGAATTTGCTTCGCATTCGGACCAAACCCTTTTTTTGGTCTGCAGCAGAATCGGATCGCATGGGTGTTTACACCCATGCAATCCTATTCCTGTCTGAATTTGCAGTTTGCTCTGCGATATGCAAACTGATTTCGGGGTGTCCTTAGCTTTCTACTGACACTCCCAGCAATTCGCATATGGCAGTATGAACTGCCTGCGAGTTGTATGCGGGAACCCGCACTGGATTTGCAGGGTTCCCGCATCGCTGCAGTGTGAATCGGCCCTGACCCTAGGTTCACACAAGTGCGGTTTTAGTGCGTTTTGCAGTTTGAAGAAACACTCTACAGTCCATTTAACATCGCTTCCTATGGTACTATGTGAACAAAATTTAAATCTCTAAGCAAGTGGAATAATTAGTGGTGCTTAAAAAGAACATCTAGTGTACCAAAAAAATGCGAGGAACTGAATACACAATGAAAAATAAAATAATGAATAAAAATCAACTATTAAATATTAGCAAAAAATAGTGACACCAAAATAATCAGTGAATGAATAAATGTGAACAAATGTTTCATAACACATTATAAAGAAAAGACGAACACACCCGGTGACAGATGTGACACATTGAAATGTCTGTAATTAAATGCTAATAGATAGTCCATAAACTGCGAATGATTCGATGAATGGTGTAGACTTAAAATCTCCCTGTTGTTCTTGTGATCATCCACCACACCTCTGTGCTTGTGATTCCACTCCCACTTAAAGACTTGTACTCACCAGCTGCATTTGCCTCCCACTCTCGTGTTTGGCATAACTTGCCTTAACCCGCACTTATTAGGGGTTAAAATAGATCTTCAAACTTTGAACCTGAATACCATAATTCCTTTTTCCTCAAGAAATGATTGTTCCACATGCAAATGAAAAAATGCTCCAAATAGTGTGATAAAGTACAACCAATTTATTAAAAACTAGACAATCTCACACCATTGAACTCACATGTGTTAAATTCAAAACAAGCCAAAAGGTGAACACATCACGAAACTCCATGCACTAGTAAAGCGATCTACAGCGGTCGCGGCAGACCCAGGGTAGTGCGGCAGCTATATCAGTCTCACCCACTCCTTGTCCCAAGACTCCACTAATCAATGCAGCGTGTCACGTTACAACGTCCTCTGTCACGCTTCAGATGCTTGCCGTATAGTCACGCCCCGACATGTTTATTCATGGGATTGGCTGTACGGCATAATGAACCTCCCTTTATTCCCCAGACTCCCCAAGTGGGTGGAGACAAAGCAACTTGCTCCTGCGCACTCTCTGTGTCCCTGTCTCCGCAATACAGTGCTTTTTACAGCCTTCTATTGCAGCTCGATTCTCAAAGTGACAATGAACAGGTAAAAATTAGGTGAATAATATCATTGTGGTTAATAATATGCTAGATTCACATCCAGCCACGCAAGACCTCAACCGCCTAACTTTTCAAAACTCATTCCATTTGACCTCAACATGTAAAATAAAAAGCATTCATAAAAAGGACCATTTGTTATAATTAAAATATAATAAAATCAACACATAATATATAAAAGAGAGACTAGGGGCTGCTGGGTAACTTAAAAAATGTTTTTTTTTTATATTAAGAGTGCACACAAACTTAGGACTTAGGACAAAAAACTACATTTCTATAGATAGAATTGATAGCGGTCTAAAGAACATTTCCATCTTCAATCCCCAAAACTCTAATGCCGCGTACACACGGTCGGACTTTTCGTCTACAAAAGTCCGACAGCCTGTCCGACAGACTTCCGGCGGACTTTCGGCGGACTTGCGGCAGACTTTCTAACGAACGGACTTGCCTACACACGACCACACAAAAGTCTGACTGATTCGTACGTGATGACGTACACTGGACTAAAATAAGGAAGTTGATAGCCAGTAGCCAATAGCTGCCCTAGCGTGGGTTTCTGTCCGTCGGACTAGCACACAGACGAGCGGATTTCGGGGTCCATCGTAGTTACGACATAAAGATTTGAAGCATGTTCCAAATCTAAAGTCCGTCGGATTTGAGGCTGAAAAAGTCCGCTGAAAGTCCGGGGAAGCCCACACACGATCGGATTGTCAGCCAGCTTTAGTCCGTCGGCGTCCGTCAGACTTTTGTAGAGGAAAAGTCCGACCGTGTGTATGCAGCATAACAATCATTTTGTAGAGGTGTTTAAAAATTTAGTTTTAAATGATATAGAACAGTTGACACCGAAGAAACAAGTCAATACAGAATATATCAGAGAAGGAATTAAGTCACTGGAGGATAGGAAAGACATCATTGTCCGTCCTGCGGATAAGGGTGGGTGGGGGGGGGGGTGGTAATTATGAATACAACATTTTACCACAATCAGCTCATGCAATTATTGGGAGACCACTCCACCTATAAAAGGTTGGGATCTGATCCCACCAATGTTTACCATTTACAGTTAAACTCATTCATTGAGTGGGGATATGGAATCGGTGCCCTGAACCTTAAGGAGAAAAGATATTTGGTTCCGAGTGCATGCAGAATTCTGGTCATTTATACGCTGCCAAAAATTCAAAAAAATGCAGAGGTGCCACCGGCACGACTTATAGTCAATGGTATAGGGTCGGTCACAGCGAGGTTAGGGGAATTTTTGGATAAGTTCCTCCAGCCTAGCGTGAAGGCCACAAAGGCGTATTTGAGGGATACCACCGATTTATTGCGATCATTAGAAGAGGTGACCATACACTCATCCTCTAAAACTTACCTGGTGACGGCTGATGTAGCTGCACTGTATACTATCATTCAACATCAGGATGTGGCACTAGCATTGAATTGGGCGCTTAGTAAAAGGGATGATATCCCCGACACACAGAAGGTCTTTTTGGGTCATGCACTGGACTTTTGCATGATTCATAACTATTTTTGGTATGATGAATTGTTCTTCTTCCAGCAGGTTGGCGTGGCTATGAGAGCTAAATATGCTCCCAGCCTCGCCAACCTGTTCATGGCGGAATGAGAGGACAAACAGGTGTTTGGCAGAGGACTCCCCCAGCTCATATTCTACCGCAGATTCATAGACAACCTCCTGTTTATTTGGGAGGGATCGGAGGAGTCTGTGATCGAGTTTTTGGAAGACCTGAACACTAATGCCTATAACATCAAATTGGAATATATGATCAGTGATCGATCTGTCAATTTCCTGGATCTAACTATAGAGATGAATAGGAATGTATTGAATACCAAAGTATGCTTCAAGTCGACGGACCGCAATAGTTTTTGTCCATTAGAAGTGGCCATCACCCGGCCTGGATTAAAAACATCCCTAAGGGCCAAATGCTCAGAGTCCGTAGGAATTGTACAGAACAAAATGATTCTATTGCACAATCACGTGTACTCAAAGAAAGATTTCTTCAGAAGGGATATAAGGAAAGTTTTCTGGATAAGACTATTCAAAAGGTAGCAGATATCCCCAGAGAACAATGCTTAAAGGAAAAGGATGACGTAATATTGAATAACCAACATCAGTGGGGTTTTATAATGAATTTTCATTGCCAGTATAAGGAGATCGAGTTGATCTTCAAAAAACACTGGCATATTCTATGTAGGGATAGACATTTGGGAGAAGTTCTACCGAACCAGCCTAAATTCATCTACAGGCAGGCCCCCAACATTGGGGATAGAGTGGTAAGGAACATTTTAAATCCACCTCATGAACAGGCTATTAAAATAGATCTGAAAGGTTTTTATGCATGTAGGAAATGCGTCTGCTGCAGGACTGTGAAGGTCAGTAACAGAGGCAGGACTAAAATTACCAACATTGATAAAGAATCTTTTGAAATAAGGGAGTATATCACATGCAATTCTTCATATGTAGTTTATATTCTATGGTGCCCTTGCGGGCTAGTTTATGTGGATCGCACTAAGAGGCTTTTAAAAATACGAGTTGCAGAACACATGGCAAACATAAGGAAAGGGTTTAAACACCACAGTGTATCCCTTCACTTTAAAGAGATATATATACAAGGTTTTCCCCAAAAAATAATAGGTGGGACTTTAAAGGCATAGATTGTCAGCAAAAATTGATAAAAAAGCATATTTTATTTGAACAATGTTAAAAAAGTGTTCACAAAGAAAATTGATAAATACAACATATTTTTATAAAATTGTTACTAAGTAGAGCTTTTAGAATGCATGGTGTCTTCAAAGACTCAGGGAGACAGAAAACACCCAAAATATAATAGCATGTAAGCATTCGATAAATCCTACGCGTTATGAAGTGTTTCACACTTCTTCTTCAGGGATAATTCGATATGCATGCATATTGTGCATGTAACCATCTAAAATGTAAAAATATATACATATTATCAACAACATAGATAAATCAGTACTTATATCCATCAGAGGCAACAGATGATGCACAAATCACGTCAGTGAAGTTACCATACCTACACATCCAAAAAAGCAACCAGAGCCTAGACAATCAGACTTGAATAAGTGCAAAAGGAAAAAGGATTCCCGTCTGATGGAAAAGGTGGGCACAAAAAACAACCGGACGCAAACCAGGACAGCAAAGCATGGAGGCTGGAAATGAGAAGGAGTAGAGTATAAGAAGGTCATCAAAACCACATCATATAGAGTGTAAAGTGTGTAGAGATAATAATATAGAAATAATGTATAGTATCTCTCAAGTATATATAATGAGTATATATATAAAATATATAAGGTATATACCTCAAGCGCGATGCTGTGTATGCATAAACACAGGCGGTAAATGATGGAGAGGTGCCAAGTCAGGGAGAGCAAAAATTCATGGTTGGTTTGGTGTGCTTTGAAGTGTATATATATAAATAAAGTTTAGAAAGTGGGGAAGAGGTCAAAGCAAAGCTTTAGAAATGTCCCATATATACACTCATCCCCCAGAGAATCATCTGTAAATAAATAGAGAAGGTGATGTAAATGGAATCCACACTTCATGAAGCCTAAAACACCCCAAGTACAAAGTAGTATTTACCTGAGAGGGCCTTTCCAGGAGCATACCGTCCTGTGCACGTCACAGCACTAAATACGCCATTACTGAAATGACTTTAATCTGCCTCATCTGCCCCAGTCCTGCGGGCGGATGTCTCTCCTCCCCTGCCATCTTGTCCCACTTCCACAGCTGTCTGACTGTTGATGCGATCGCACACAATTCCTGTGTGTGCGGCCGCTTCGACGGTCTGAGGAGACCATTTACCATCCTTTTCGGTCTCCTCTGCGTGCTGAGTGGTTCCCCGGGTGACCGCGCATGCGTGTCGTGAGAGCGCAACGCGTGATGTCACTCCTCTCACATCGCCATCTTGGATGTGGGCAGGGGGTGGTGCCGCGCGCCGCACTCTTGGGGGACCGCATTGTAAACACTACGCACGTGCGAGGTGCTCACCATCAGGCTAGATCACCCGCACCTGCAAGGAGGCTGGGGCTGGTCTTGGGAGTTTTTGTATTTAAAGCCATTTCAGTAATGGCGTATTTAGTGCTGTGACCTGCACAGGACGGTATGCTCCTGGAAGGGCCCTCTCAGGTAAATACTACTTGGTGTTTTGGGCTTCATGAAGTGTGGATTCAATTTACATCACCTTCTCTATTTATTTACAGATGATTCTCTGGGGGATGAGTGTATATATGGGACATTTCTAAAGCTTTGCTTTGACCTCTTCCCCACTTTCTAAACTTTATTTATATATATACACTTCAAAGCACACCAAACCAACCATGAATTTCTGCTCTCCCTGACTTGGCACCTCTCCATCATTTACCGCCTGTGTTTATGCATACACAGCATCGCGCTTGAGGTATATACCTTATATATTTTATATATATACTCATTATATATACTTGAGAGATACTATACATTATTTCTATATTATTATCTCTACACACTTTACACTCTATATGATGTGGTTTTGATGACCTTCTTATACTCTACTCCTTCTCATTTCCAGCCTTCATGCTTTGCTGTCCTGGTTTGCGTCCGGTTGTTTTTTGTGCCCACCTTTTCCATCAGACGGGAATCCTTTTTCCTTTTGCACTTATTCAAGTCTGATTGTCTAGGCTCTGGTTGCTTTTTTGGATGTGTAGGTATGGTAACTTCACTGACGTGATTTGTGCATCATCTGTTGCCTCTGATGGATATAAGTACTGATTTATCTATGTTGTTGATAATATGTATATATTTATATATTTTTACATTTTAGATGGTTACATGCACAATATGCATCCATATCGAATTATCCCTGCAGAAGAAGTGTGAAACACTTCGTAACACGTAGGATTTATTGAATGCTTACATGCTATTAGGGATGAGCTTCGTGTTCGAGTCGAACCCATGTTCGACTCGAACATCGGCTGTTCGACCGTCCGTCGAATTGCGAACGTTATGGGCCGTTCGCGCCAAATTCGTGTGGCGCGTCACGGCCCATAATTCACTGCGGCATCGCAGTGCATTGCTGGCTGATGATTGGCCAAGCATGCACTATGACCCGCATGCTTGGCCAATCACAGCGCCGTCAGTAGAGAGAGCTGTAATTGGCCAAAGCCAGGGTGGCTTTGGCCAATTATGGCTCAGGGGATTTAGTACACGCCCCACACTATATAAGGCCGCCTGCACGGCGGCCCTGTGTAGTGTGTTCCGGTGTGCTGATAGAGAGAGAGACAGACAGTGTCATTTGATTTGAGAGCTAGATTAGGCTAGATCTGTTCCTGCTCTTTACATTTAGTGCAGTGCGTCCTGCTCACAGTGTTCAGCTAGATCCGTTCCTGCTATTTACATTTAGTGCAGTGCGTCCTGCTCACAGTGTTCAGCTAGATCCGTTCCTGCTATTTACATTTAGTGCAGTCAGTGCGTCCTGCTCACAGTGTTCAGCTAGATCTGTTCCTGCTATTTACATTTAGTGCAGTGCGTCCTGCTCACAGTGTTCAGCTAGATCCGTTCCTGCTATTTACATTTAGTGCAGTGCGTCCTGCTCACAGTGTTCAGCTAGATCTGTTCCTGCTATTTACATTTAGTGCAGTCAGTGCGTCCTGCTCACAGTGTTCAGCTAGATCCGTTCCTGCTATTTACATTTAGTGCAGTCAGTGCGTCCTGCTCACAGTGTTCAGCTAGATCCGTTCCTGCTATTTACATTTAGTGCAGTGCGTCCTGCTCACAGTGTTCAGCTAGATCTGTTCCTGCTATTTACATTTAGTGCAGTCAGTGCGTCCTGCTCACAGTGTTCAGCTAGATCCGTTCCTGCTATTTACATTTAGTGCAGTGCGTCCTGCTCACAGTGTTCAGCTAGATCTGTTCCTGCTATTTACATTTAGTGCAGTGCGTCCTGCTCACAGTGTTCAGCTAGATCTGTTCCTGCTATTTACATTTAGTGCAGTGCGTCCTGCTCACAGTGTTCAGCTAGATCCGTTCCTGCTATTTACATTTAGTGCAGTCAGTGCGTCCTGCTCACAGTGTTCAGCTAGATCCGTTCCTGCTATTTACATTTAGTGCAGTGCGTCCTGCTCACAGTGTTCAGCTAGATCCGCTCCTGCTATTTACATTTAGTGCAGTGCGTCCTGCTCACAGTGTTCAGCTAGATCCGTTCCTGCTATTTACATTTAGTGCAGTGCGTCCTGCTCACAGTGTTCAGCTAGATCCGTTCCTGCTATTTACATTTAGTGCAGTGCGTCCTGCTCACAGTGTTCAGCTAGATCCGTTCCTGCTATTTACATTTAGTGCAGTGCGTCCTGCTCACAGTGTTCAGCTAGATCCGTTCCTGCTATTTACATTTAGTGCAGTGCGTCCTGCTCACAGTGTTCAGCTAGATCCGTTCCTGCTATTTACATTTAGTGCAGTGCGTCCTGCTCACAGTGTTCAGCTAGATCCGTTCCTGCTATTTACATTTAGTGCAGTCAGTGCGTCCTGCTCACAGTGTTCAGCTAGATCCGTTCCTGCTATTTACATTTAGTGCAGTCAGTGCGTCCTGCTCACAGTGTTCAGCTAGATCCGTTCCTGCTATTTACATTTAGTGCAGTCAGTGCGTCCTGCTCACAGTGTTCAGCTAGATCCGTTCCTGCTATTTACATTTAGTGCAGTCAGTGCGTCCAGCTCACAGTGTTCAGCTAGATCCGTTCCTGCTATTTACATTTAGTGCAGTGCGTCCTGCTCACAGTGTTCAGCTAGATCCGTTCCTGCTATTTACATTTAGTGCAGTGCGTCCTGCTCACAGTGTTCAGCTAGATCCGTTCCTGCTATTTACATTTAGTGCAGTCAGTGCGTCCTGCTCACAGTGTTCAGCTAGATCCGTTCCTGCTATTTACATTTAGTGCAGTCAGTGCGTCCTGCTCACAGTGTTCAGCTAGATCCGTTCCTGCTATTTACATTTAGTGCAGTGCGTCCTGCTCACAGTGTTCAGCTAGATCCGTTCCTGCTATTTACATTTAGTGCAGTGCGTCCTGCTCACAGTGTTCAGCTAGATCCGTTCCTGCTATTTACATTTAGTGCAGTGCGTCCTGCTCACAGTGTTCAGCTAGATCCGTTCCTGCTATTTACATTTAGTGCAGTGCGTCCTGCTCACAGTGTTCAGCTAGATCCGTTCCTGCTATTTACATTTAGTGCAGTGCGTCCTGCTCACAGTGTTCAGCTAGATCCGTTCCTGCTATTTACATTTAGTGCAGTGCGTCCTGCTCACAGTGTTCAGCTAGATCTGTTCCTGCTATTTACATTTAGTGCAGTCAGTGCGTCCTGCTCACAGTGTTCAGCTAGATCTGTTCCTGCTATTTACATTTAGTGCAGTGCGTTCTGCTCACAGTGTTCAGCTAGATCTGTTCCTGCTATTTACATTTAGTGCAGTCAGTGCGTCCTGCTCACAGTGTTCAGCTAGATCCGTTCCTGCTATTTACATTTAGTGCAGTGCGTCCTGCTCACAGTGTTCAGCTAGATCTGTTCCTGCTATTTACATTTAGTGCAGTGCGTCCTGCTCACAGTGTTCAGCTAGATCCGTTCCTGCTATTTACATTTAGTGCAGTCAGTGCGTCCTGCTCACAGTGTTCAGCTAGATCCGTTCCTGCTATTTACATTTAGTGCAGTGCGTCCTGCTCACAGTGTTCAGCTAGATCCGTTCCTGTTATCTTCCTACTGACAGGCAGGCTTGTCTGGTTACAGTATATAAAGCTACCTGAAGAAAATTACAGGTGTTCTATCCCAGCTTAGTGCAGCTACAGGCCATTAGTATGTCTGGAATAGGGATGAGCTTCGTGTTCGAGTCGAACCCATGTTCGACTCGAACATCGGCTGTTCGACCGTCCGTCGAATTGCGAACGATATGGGCCGTTCGCGCCAAATTCGTGTGGCGCGTCACGGCCCATAATTCACTGCGGCATCGCAGTGCATTGCTGGCTGATGATTGGCCAAGCATGCACTATGACCCGCATGCTTGGCCAATCACAGCGCCGTCAGTAGAGAGAGCTGTAATTGGCCAAAGCCAGGGTGGCTTTGGCCAATTATGGCTCAGGGGATTTAGTACACACCCCACACTATATAAGGCCGCCTGCACGGCGGCCCTGTGTAGTGTGTGTTCCGGTGTGCTGAGAGATAGAGAGAGAGAGAGACAGTGTCATTTGATTTGAGTTAGATAGATTAGGCAGAACAGTCAGTCAGTTAGCTGCACTTACAGTGTATTGTGTATATATATGCATCCCAGGTGTTGCATATATATATATACACTGTATTCAGTTTAGCTAGATCCGTTCCTGTTATCTTCTATCTAGACTATTTAGTGCAGTGTGTCCTGCTCACAGTGTTCAGCTAGATCCGTTCCTGCTATTTACATTCAGTGCAGTGCGTCCTGCTCACAGTGTTCAGCTAGATCCGTTCCTGCTATTTACATTCAGTGCAGTGCGTCCTGCTCACAGTGTTCAGCTAGATCCGTTCCTGCTATTTACATTCAGTGCAGTGCGTCCTGCTCACAGTGTTCAGCTAGATCCGTTCCTTGTATTTACATTTAGTGCAGTGCGTCCTGCTCACAGTGTTCAGCTAGATCCGTTCCTGCTATTTACATTCAGTGCAGTGCGTCCTGCTCACAGTGTTCAGCTAGATCCGTTCCTGCTATTTACATTCAGTGCAGTGCGTCCTGCTCACAGTGTTCAGCTAGATCCGTTCCTGCTATTTACATTCAGTGCAGTGCGTCCTGCTCACAGTGTTCAGCTAGATCCGTTCCTGCTATTTACATTCAGTGCAGTGCGTCCTGCTCACAGTGTTCAGCTAGATCCGTTCCTGGTATTTACATTTAGTGCAGTGCGTCCTGCTCACAGTGTTCAGCTAGATCCGTTCCTGCTATTTACATTCAGTGCAGTGCGTCCTGCTCACAGTGTTCAGCTAGATCCGTTCCTGCTATTTACATTCAGTGCAGTGCGTCCTGCTCACAGTGTTCAGCTAGATCCGTTCCTGCTATTTACATTCAGTGCAGTGCGTCCTGCTCACAGTGTTCAGCTAGATCCGTTCCTGCTATTTACATTCAGTGCAGTGCGTCCTGCTCACAGTGTTCAGCTAGATCCGTTCCTGGTATTTACATTTAGTGCAGTGCGTCCTGCTCACAGTGTTCAGCTAGATCCGTTCCTGCTATTTACATTCAGTGCAGTGCGTCCTGCTCACAGTGTTCAGCTAGATCCGTTCCTGCTATATACATTTAGTGCAGTACGTCCTGCTCACAGTGTTCAGCTAGATCCGTTCCTGCTATTTACATTCAGTGCAGTGCGTCCTGCTCACAGTGTTCAGCTAGATCCGTTCCTGCTATCTACATTCAGTGCAGTGCGTCCTGCTCACAGTGTTCAGCTAGATCCGTTCCTGCTATTTACATTCAGTGCAGTGCGTCCTGCTCACAGTGTTCAGCTAGATCCGTTCCTGGTATTTACATTCAGTGCAGTGCGTCCTGCTCACAGTGTTCAGCTAGATCCGTTCCTGCTATTTACATTCAGTGCAGTGCGTCCTGCTCACAGTGTTCAGCTAGATCCGTTCCTGCTATATACATTCAGTGCAGTACGTCCTGCTCACAGTGTTCAGCTAGATCCGTTCCTGCTATTTACATTCAGTGCAGTGCGTCCTGCTCACAGTGTTCAGCTAGATCCGTTCCTGCTATTTACATTCAGTGCAGTGCGTCCTGCTCACAGTGTTCAGCTAGATCCGTTCCTGCTATTTACATTCAGTGCAGTGCGTCCTGCTCACAGTGTTCAGCTAGATCCGTTCCTGCTATTTACATTCAGTGCAGTGCGTCCTGCTCACAGTGTTCAGCTAGATCCGTTCCTGCTATTTACATTCAGTGCAGTGCGTCCTGCTCACAGTGTTCAGCTAGATCCGTTCCTGCTATTTACATTCAGTGCAGTGCGTCCTGCTCACAGTGTTCAGCTAGATCCGTTCCTGCTATTTACATTCAGTGCAGTGCGTCCTGCTCACAGTGTTCAGCTAGATCCGTTCCTGCTATATACATTCAGTGCAGTACGTCCTGCTCACAGTGTTCAGCTAGATCCGTTCCTGCTATTTACATTCAGTGCAGTGCGTCCTGCTCACAGTGTTCAGCTAGATCCGTTCCTGCTATTTACATTCAGTGCAGTGCGTCCTGCTCACAGTGTTCAGCTAGATCCGTTCCTGCTATTTACATTCAGTGCAGTGCGTCCTGCTCACAGTGTTCAGCTAGATCCGTTCCTGCTATTTACATTCAGTGCAGTGCGTCCTGCTCACAGTGTTCAGCTAGATCCGTTCCTGTTATCTTCCTACTGACAGGCAGGCTTGTCTGGTTACAGTATATAAAGCTACCTGAAGAAAATTACAGGTGTTCTATCCCAGCTTAGTGCAGCTACTGGCCATTAGTATGTCTGGAAGGCCAAGAAGGAGAGGCAGACAGTCACAAGCCAATAAGAGAGGGCAAGCAGGCTCTGTGTCTAGTGCTGGTCGTGGAGACGGTGCATCCTCATCAGCACGTGGCCATGGGACACGCTTGGCCTTTTTTTCGGCAGCTGGCCGTGTTGAGCCGCAACATGCGGAAGACTTGGTCGAGTGGATGACCAAGCCGTCCTCATCCTCCTCATCCTCTCTCACCCATGCCCAGGGTGCTTTGTCTGGCAAAGCAGCGGCCTCTTCCCTCAGCTCAATGTCATCAGTGACTCCTTCCCTAGCTCCACCATGTCCTCATGAGGATTCCCTCGAACTGTTTGACCACAGTGTTGGGTACATGCTCCAGGAGGATGCCCAGCGTTTGGAAGGCTCTGATGATGATACTGAGCTCAATGAAGGCAGTAACATGAGCACGGACAGAGGGGGTGCCCAAGAAGGACAGCAATCTGGCAGTCATGCTCCCCCTGCTGCAGCATACTGCCAGGTTTGCTCCAGTGATGAGGAGGGAGGGGATGATGAGGTCACTGACTCAACGTGGGTGCCTGATAGGAGAGAGGAGGAGGAGGAGGAGGAGGAGGAGGTGGCACATCACCAACTAGGCAGGATGCCCTCCAGGGGCCAGCCTAAGGGCAGCACATTGACTGCATCACACCCCAAAGCTCCACATGTGCAGGGCGCTGCAGTCTCTGCGCGTTATTCAAAAAGTTCTTTGGTGTGGGCCTTTTTTGAGACGAGTGCATCAGATCGCACCGCTGCTATTTGCAACATATGTCTCAAGCGTATCTCGCGTGGCCAAAACATCTCCCGCTTGGGTACCACATGCTTGACCAGACATATGTTGACCTGCCATGCAGTTCGTTGGCAAGCGTATCTGAAAGACCCACACCAAAGAACAAAGAGGATCTCTCCTTGCTCCTCATCAGCTGAGATTTCCAACCCCACTAGACCTTCAGTCCTCTCTGAGACCTGCAGTGAGAGGAATGAAGGTGTAGAATTAGGTGTGTCACAGCCAAGTACTTGTGGGCAATCTGCTTTGGGTACACCGACGTCAGATTGTACCAGGCAAATTTCCCTGCCCCAGCTGCTGCACCGCCGAAAGAAGTTTGCTCCCAGCCATCCACATGCCCAGCGGTTGAATGCTAGCTTGGCAAAATTGCTAGCACTTCAACTGCTGCCTTTTCAGTTGGTAGACTCTGCCCCCTTCCGTGAGTTTGTGGAATGTGCGGTTCCTCAGTGGCAGGTACCCAAACGCCACTTTTTCTCACGGAAGGCGATTCCGGCTCTCTACCGGCATGTGGAAGGCAATGTCCATGCCTCGCTGGACAGGGCGGTCAGCGGTAAGGTGCATATTACCGCTGACTCATGGTCCAGCAGGCATGGACAGGGACGTTACTTAAGTTTCACGGCGCATTGGGTGACTCTGCTGGCAGCTGGGAAGGATGCAGGACAAGGTGCAGTAGTGTTGGAGGTTGTTCCGCCACCACGCCTCCAAAATGCTGATTGTGACACACCTCTCTCCTCCACCCCCTCCTCTTCTTCTTCCTCCATGGCCTCTTCCTCGGAACCAGCGGTGCTCCGTAGGCGTTCAAGGGGCTACGCAAGTACGCAGGCCAAAAGATGCCATGCGGTGCTTGAGCTGGTGTGCTTGGGGGACAGGAGCCACACTGGGGCAGAGGTTTTGTCAGCTCTGCAGGGGCAGGTTCAGAGGTGGTTGACGCCACGCCAACTTAAGGCAGGAATGGTGGTTTGCGACAATGGCACCAACCTCCTCTCTGCCCTCCGACAGGGACAACTGACCCATGTGCCCTGTTTGGCTCACGTCCTTAACTTGGTGGTGCAGCGGTTCTTGGGCAGGTACCCGGGCTTACAGGATGTCCTGAGGCAGGCCAGGAAAGTCTCTGTGCATTTCCGCCGGTCATATAATGCCAGTGCTCGGCTGACGGACCTCCAAAAGGAGTTTAACCTGCCCAAGAACCGCCTAATCTGTGACATGCCCACCAGGTGGAACTCGACGTTGGCCATGCTGCAGCGGCTGCACACGCAGCAGAGGGCCATCAATGAGTACCTGTGCGACTATGGCACCAGGACAGGGTCAGGGGAGCTTGGTTTTTTTTCCCCACGCCAGTGGGCCATGATCAGGGATGCATGCACTGTCCTGTCACCATTCGAGGAGGCCACGAGGATGGTGAGCACTGACAGTGCATGCATCAGTGACACTGTCCCCCTTGTCCACCTGTTGGAGCACACGCTGCGTGGAATAATGGACAGGGCACTTGAGGCAGAACAGAGGCAGGAAGAGGAGGACTTCCTTAGCTCTCAAGGCCCCCTTTATCCAGACAGTGTTCCTGCGTGCCCGCCGATCACACAGGAAGAGGAGGAGGAGGAGGAGGAGGAGGAGGAGGAAGATTGTGTCAGTATGGAGGTGGAGCCTGGCACTCAGCATCAGCAGTCTTTAAGGGATCAGTCCCAAGGAACACATGGACTTGTACGTGGCTGGGAGGAGGTGGCTGCGGACGTTGTTGTCCTTAGTGACCCAGAGGACTCCGGACCGAATGCCTCAGCAAACCTACGCTGCATGGCCTCCCTGATCCTGCAAAGCCTGCGTAAGGATCCTCGTATTCGTGGTATCAAGGAGAAGGACCAATACTGGCTGGCAACCCTCCTTGATCCACGTTACAAGGGTAAGGTTGCGGACCTTATCTTGCCATCGCAGAGGGAGCAGAGGATGAAACATCTTCGGGAGGCCTTGCAGAAAGGTCTGTGCAACGCGTTCCCAGAGACTGGGAGGTTACAAACTCCTGTTTCTGGACAACGTGTTGCTGAGGCTTCGGTCAGTCAAAGAAGGAGCGGTGGAGAAGGTGGCCGTCTGACCGATGCGTTCAGACAATTTTTTGGTCCGCAGCCCCAAGGTATGATCGGTTCCAGCAACCATCGCCAGCGTCTGTTTTACATGGTGCAGGAATACCTAGGGGCAAGATCAGACTTGGATACCTTTCCCACCGAAAATCCTCTGGGTTACTGGGTCTTGAGGATGGATCACTGGCCAGAGCTTGCACAGTATGCAATTGAGCTACTGGCCTGTCCTGCATCCAGCGTTCTTTCGGAACGTACATTCAGTGCTGCTGGAGGCGTGGTAACCGATCACAGGGTGCGTCTGTCCACTGACTCGGTCGATCGGCTGACCTTCATAAAAATGAATCAGTCTTGGATCACCACCAGCTACCAAGCACCTGATGCTGATGTAACTGAATAATTTTTTTCAGATCCCTTCAAAGACTGCCTATGCTGATGCTGAGTGATTATTCCTGAGTAATTATCCTCTTCCTCCTCAATCATCACGCTGATAGCTTGTAAGAACATTTTTGGTTCTGGGCGCCACCACCAGTGCCTAAGGCACAATTTTTCAGCCCCTGTATAACAGGGGCCTTTTTATTACAATTTTTGATGTAATACTTTGCAGCACGGCTCGTTCCTGCATTCCAACTAGAGTGTCTGTGAGGGGTTGCAGTGTTGTGGCACCAGCACCAGTGCCTAAGGCCCAATTTTTCTGCCCCTGTCTAACAGGGGCGTGAAATTACAATTTTTGATGCAATACTTTGCAGCAGGGCTCGTTCCTGCATTCCAACTAGAGTGTCTGTGAGGGGTTGCAGTGTTGTGGCACCAGCACCAGTGCCTAAGGCCCAATTTTTCTGCCCCTGTCTAACAGGGGCGTGTAATTACAATTTTTGATGCAATACTTTGCAGCAGTGCTCGTTCCTGCGTTCCAACTAGAGTGTCTGTGAGGGGTTGCAGTGTTGTGGCACCAGCACCAGTGCCTAAGGCCCAATTTTTCTGCCCCTGTCTAACAGGGGCGTGTAATTACAATTTTTGATGCAATACTTTGCAGCAGGGCTCGTTCCTGCGTTCCAACTAGAGTGTCTGTGAGGGGTTGCAGTGTTGTGGCACCAGCACCAGTGCCTAAGGCCTAATTTTTCAGCTCCTGTTCAACAGGGGCATGTAATTACAATTCTTGATCTAATATTTCACAGCAGGGCCCTGTGAGGGCTTACAGTGTTTTGGCCACAGCAACACCTAAGGCCCAAATTTCTGCTGAGTATATAGGGCAGGACCCTACTTTCAAACATCTAACTTACAAACGACTCCTACTTGCAAACGGAAGGAGACAACAGGAAGTGAGATGAAATCTACCCATAGGAAGGGAAATTCTCTCATGTAAGAGTTAATATGGGAAAACAATTTCTCCTTTCCACTGATGCTTTCCAATCCTTGTTCCACAAAAAAACCCAAATTTTCAAAAAACATTTTTCATTGGGACAAAAAAGTGAGGTGAAATCTTCTGAAGAGGAGGAAAGACGCAAAACAAATGTCACAGGGGTGATAACCCTTCCCTATGTTTTCCAAAAAGCTTAGAAAAGATTTTTTGGCTGGAGCTAAACACATTAAAAATGTTCAAAATTACAAACAGATTCTACTTAACAACAAACCTACAGTCCCTGTCTTGTTTGCACCGCCTGTATACTGCTGTTCAGAGTATATAGGGACCTTTCCTTATTTTAATTTGGGTGCGGGGTTCCCCTTAATATCCATACAAGACCCAAAGGGCCTGGTAATGGACTGGGGGGTACCCATGCCGTTTGTCTCACTGATTTTCATCCATATTGCCAGGACCCGACATGACATTAAACCCGCAAGCAGTTTTAAATGAGATTTTTTCCTTTAAAAATGACATTTGGTGCAGGGACTGTTCTAAACATGGGAAACACGCGTCACTTTACAGGCATACTATAGACACCCCCCAGGTACGATATTTAAAGGAATATTTCACTTTTTTTTTTTTACTTTAAGCATCATTAAAATCACTGCTCCCGAAAAAACGGCCGTTTTTAAAAGTTTTTTTTGCATTGATACATGTCCCCTGGGGTAGGACCCGGGTCCCCAAACCCTTTTTAGGACAATACCATGCAAATTAGCCTTTAAAATGAGCACTTTTGATTTCGAACGTTCGAGTCCCATAGACGTCAATGGGGTTCTAACGTTCGTGCGAACTTGCGGTCCGTTCGCGGGTTCTGGTGCGAACCGAACCGGGGGGTGTTCGGCTCATCCCTAGTCTGGAAGGCCAAGAAGGAGAGGCAGACAGTCACAAGCCAATAAGAGAGGGCAAGCAGGCTCTGTGTCTAGTGCTGGTCGTGGAGACGGTGCATCCTCATCAGCCCGTGGCCATGGGACACGCTTGGCCTTTTTTTCGGCAGCTGGCCGTGTTGAGCCGCAACATGCAGAAAACTTGGTCGAGTGGATGACCAAGCCGTCCTCATCCTCCTCATCCTCTCTCACCCATGCCCAGGGTGCTTTGTCTGGCAAAGCAGCGGCCTCTTCCCTCAGCTCAATGTCATCAGTGACTCCTTCCCTAGTTCCACCATGTCCTCATGAGGATTCCCTCGAACTGTTTGACCACAGTGTTGGGTACATGCTCCAGGAGGATGCCCAGCGTTTGGAAGGCTCTGATGATGATACTGAGCTCGATGAAGGCAGTAACATGAGCACGGACAGAGGGGGTGCCCAAGAAGGACAGCAATCTGGCAGTCATGCTCCCCCTGCTGCAGCATACTGCCAGGTTTGCTCCAGTGATGAGGAGGGAGGGGATGATGAGGTCACTGACTCAACGTGGGTGCCTGATAGGAGAGAGGAGGAGGAGGAGGAGGAGGAGGCGGCACATCACCAACGAGGCAGGATGCCCTCCAGGGGCCAGCCTAAGGGCAGCACATTGACTGCATCACACCCCAAAGCTCCACATGTGCAGGGCGCTGCAGTCTCTGCGCGTTATTCAAAAAGTTCTTTGGTGTGGGCCTTTTTTGAGACGAGTGCATCAGATCGCACCGCTGCTATTTGCAACATATGTCTCAAGCGTATCTCGCGTGGCCAAAACATCTCCCGCTTGGGTACCACATGCTTGACCAGACATATGTTGACCTGCCATGCAGTTCGTTGGCAAGCATATCTAAAAGACCCACACCAAAGAACAAAGAGGATCTCTCCTTGCTCCTCATCAGCTGAGATTTCCAACCCCACTAGACCTTCAGTCCTCTCTGAGACCTGCAGTGAGAGGAATGAAGGTGTAGAATTAGGTGTGTCACAGCCAAGTACTTGTGGGCAATCTGCTTTTGGTACACCGACGCCAGATTGTACCAGGCAAATTTCCCTGCCCCAGCTGCTGCACCGCCGAAAGAAGTTTGCTCCCAGCCATCCACATGCCCAGCGGTTGAATGCTAGCTTGGCAAAATTGCTAGCACTTCAACTGCTGCCTTTTCAGTTGGTAGACTCTGCCCCCTTCCGTGAGTTTGCGGAATGTGCGGTTCCTCAGTGGCAGGTACCCAAACGCCACTTTTTCTCACGGAAGGCGATTCCAGCTCTCTACCGGCATGTGGAAGGCAATGTCCATGCCTCGCTGGACAGGGCGGTCAGCGGTAAGGTGCATATTACCGCTGACTCATGGTCCAGCAGGCATGGACAGGGACGTTACTTAAGTTTCACGGCGCATTGGGTGACTCTGCTGGCAGCTGGGAAGGATGCAGGACAAGGTGCAGTAGTGTTGGAGGTTGTTCCGCCACCACGCCTCCAAAATGCTGATTGTGACACACCTCTCTCCTCCACCCCCTCCTCTTCTTCTTCCTCCATGGCCTCTTCCTCGGAATCAGCGGTGCTCCGTAGGCGTTCAAGGGGCTACGCAAGTACGCAGGCCAAAAGATGCCATGCGGTGCTTGAGCTGGTGTGCTTGGGGGACAGGAGCCACACTGGGGCAGAGGTTCTGTCAGCTCTGCAGGGGCAGGTTCAGAGGTGGTTGACGCCACGCCAACTTAAGGCAGGAATGGTGGTTTGCGACAATGGCACCAACCTCCTCTCTGCCCTCCGACAGGGACAACTGACCCATGTGCCCTGTTTGGCTCACGTCCTTAACTTGGTGGTGCAGCGGTTCTTGGGCAGGTACCCGGGCTTACAGGATGTCCTGAGGCAGGCCAGGAAAGTCTGTGTGCATTTCCGCCGGTCATATAATGCCAGTGCTCGGCTGACGGACCTCCAAAAGGAGTTTAACCTGCCCAAGAACCGCCTAATCTGTGACATGCCCACCAGGTGGAACTCGACATTGGCCATGCTGCAGCGGCTGCACACGCAGCAGAGGGCCATAAATGAGTACCTGTGCGACTATGGCACCAGGACAGGGTCAGGGGACCTTGGTTTTTTTTCCCCACGCCAGTGGGCCATGATCAGGGATGCATGCACTGTCCTGTCACCATTCGAGGAGGCCACGAGGATGGTGAGCACTGACAGTGCATGCATCAGTGACACTGTCCCCCTTGTCCACCTGTTGGAGCACACGCTGCGTGGAATAATGGACAGGGCACTTGAGGCAGAACAGAGGCAGGAAGAGGAGGACTTCCTTAGCTCTCAAGGCCCCCTTTATCCAGACAGTGTTCCTGCGTGCCCGCCGATCACACAGGAAGAGGACGAGGAGGAGGAGGAGGAGGAGGAGGAAGATTGTGTCAGTATGGAGGTGGAGCCTGGAACTCAGCATCAGCAGTCTTTAAGGGATCAGTCCCAAGGAACACATGGACTTGTACGTGGCTGGGAGGAGGTGGCTGCGGACGTTGTTGTCCTTAGTGACCCAGAGGACTCCGGACCGAATGCCTCAGCAAACCTACGCTGCATGGCCTCCCTGATCCTGCAAAGCCTGCGTAAGGATCCTCGTATTCGTGGTATCAAGGAGAAGGACCAATACTGGCTGGCAACCCTCCTTGATCCACGTTACAAGGGTAAGGTTGCGGACCTTATCTTGCCATCGCAGAGGGAGCAGAGGATGAAACATCTTCGGGAGGCCTTGCAGAAAGGTCTGTGCAACGCGTTCCCAGAGACTGGGAGGTTACAAACTCCTGTTTCTGGACAACGTGTTGCTGAGGCTTCGGTCAGTCAAAGAAGGAGCGGTGGAGAAGGTGGCCGTCTGACCGATGCGTTCAGACAATTTTTTGGTCCGCAGCCCCAAGGTATGATCGGTTCCAGCAACCATCGCCAGCGTCTGTTTTACATGGTGCAGGAATACCTAGGGGCAAGATCAGACTTGGACACCTTTCCCACCGAAAATCCTCTGGGTTACTGGGTCTTGAGGATGGATCACTGGCCAGAGCTTGCACAGTATGCAATTGAGCTACTGGCCTGTCCTGCATCCAGCGTTCTTTCGGAACGCACATTCAGTGCTGCTGGAGGCGTGGTAACCGATCACAGGGTGCGTCTGTCCACTGACTCGGTCGATCGGCTGACCTTCATAAAAATGAATCAGTCTTGGATCACCACCAGCTACCAAGCACCTGATGCTGATGTAACTGAATAATTTTTTTCAGATCCCTTCAAAGACTGCCTATGCTGATGCTGAGTGACTATCCCTGAGTAATTATCCTCTTCCTCCTCAATCATCACGCTGATAGCTTGTAAGAACATTTTTGGTTCTGGGCGCCACCACCAGTGCCTAAGGCACAATTTTTCAGCCCCTGTTTAACAGGGGCGTGTAATTACAATTTTTGATGCAATACTTTGCAGCAGGGCTCGTTCCTGCGTTCCAACTAGAGTGTCTGTGAGGGGTTGCAGTGTTGTGGCACCAGCACCAGTGCCTAAGGCCCAATTTTTCTGCCCCTGTCTAACAGGGGCGTGTAATTACAATTTTTGATGCAATACTTTGCAGCAGGGCTCGTTCCTGCGTTCCAACTAGAGTGTCTGTGAGGGGTTGCAGTGTTGTGGCACCAGCACCAGTGCCTAAGGCCCAATTTTTCTGCCCCTGTCTAACAGGGGCGTGTAATTACAATTTTTGATGCAATACTTTGCAGCAGGGCTCGTTCCTGCGTTCCAACTAGAGTGTCTGTGAGGGGTTGCAGTGTTGTGGCACCAGCACCAGTGCCTAAGGCCCAGTTTTACTGCCCCTGTCTAACAGGGGCGTGTAATTACCATTTTTGATGCAATACTTTGCAGCAGGGCTCGTTCCTGCGTTCCAACTAGAGTGTCTGTGAGGGGTTGCAGTGTTGTGGCACCAGCACCAGTGCCTAAGGCCCAATTTTTCTGCCCCTGTCTAACAGGGGCGTGTAATTACAATTTTTGATGCAATACTTTGCAGCAGGGCTCGTTCCTGCGTTCCAACTAGAGTGTCTGTGAGGGGTTGCAGTGTTGTGGCACCAGCACCAGTGCCTAAGGCCTAATTTTTCAGCTCCTGTTCAACAGGGGCATGTAATTACAATTCTTGATCTAATATTTCACAGCAGGGCCCTGTGAGGGCTTACAGTGTTTTGGCCACAGCAACACCTAAGGCCCAAATTTCTGCTGAGTATATAGGGCAGGACCCTACTTTCAAACATCTAACTTACAAACGACTCCTACTTGCAAACGGAAGGAGACAACAGGAAGTGAGATGAAATCTACCCCTAGGAAGGGAAATTCTCTCATGTAAGAGTTAATATGGGAAAACAATTTCTCCTTTCCACTGATGCTTTCCAATCCTTGTTCCACAAAAAAACCCAAATTTTCAAAAAACATTTTTCATTGGGACAAAAAAGTGAGGTGAAATCTTCTGAAGAGGAGGAAAGACGCAAAACAAATGTCACAGGGGTGATAACCCTTCCCTATGTTTTCCAAAAAGCTTAGAAAAGATTTTTTGGCTGGAGCTAAACACGTTAAAAATGTTCAAAATTACAAACAGATTCTACTTAACAACAAACCTACAGTCCCTGTCTTGTTTGCACCGCCTGTATACTGCTGTTCAGAGTATATAGGGACCTTTCCTTATTTTAATTTGGGTGCGGGGTTCCCCTTAATATCCATACAAGACCCAAAGGGCCTGGTAATGGACTGGGGGGTACCCATGCCGTTTGTCTCACTGATTTTCATCCATATTGCCAGGACCCGACATGACATTAAACCCGCAAGCAGTTTTAAATGAGATTTTTTCCTTTAAAAATGACATTTGGTGCAGGGACTGTTCTAAACATGGGAAACACGCGTCACTTTACAGGCATACTATAGACACCCCCCAGGTACGATATTTAAAGGAATATTTCACTTTTTTTTTTTTACTTTAAGCATCATTAAAATCACTGCTCCCGAAAAAACGGCCGTTTTTAAAAGTTTTTTTTGCATTGATACATGTCCCCTGGGGTAGGACCCGGGTCCCCACACCCTTTTTAGGACAATACCATGCAAATTAGCCTTTAAAATGAGCACTTTTGATTTCGAACGTTCGAGTCCCATAGACGTCAATGGGGTTCTAACGTTCGTGCGAACTTGCGGTCCGTTCGCGGGTTCTGGTGCGAACCGAACCGGGGGGTGTTCGGCTCATCCCTACATGCTATTATATTTTGGGTGTTTTCTGTCTCCCTGAGTCTTTGAAGACACCATGCATTCTAAAAGCTCTACTTAGTAACAGTTTTATAAAAATATGTTGTATTTATCAATTTTCTTTGTTAACACTTTTTTAACATTGTTCAAATAAAATATACTTTTTATCAATTTTTGTTGACAATCTATGTCTTTAAAATCCCACCTATTATTTTTTGGGGAAAACCTTGTATATACCAATTTGGGATGTTGGCTAACCTTAGCAGATGAGTTGTTGTATTCACACCTCCAATCTTCTGATATTATCTAAATTGCCAGCAAATTTCCCTTTCCCGTTTTTTTTTAGACTCTCTGCTACATTAAATTTCAATATATTCTTGAATAGACAACATAGACCACTAGGGTGCATTGTATGCACATATATTTATATATATTTTTCCCAATACACCATTCCTTTTGATTCAGTTTTCTTCTCTTTATCATATGGCAAACTTCAAAGGCAAAGATTGGAAAGCACATATGACTAGTTATCTTACAAACTTTGGCCAGACTGAGCGTCCTAAGTCCGATCTTGTTTCTCTGCACTTTCGCCTCAATAAATTGTTGAAAAAGAAATCGTCACTATATTGGCATATACAATCTTTTGAAAATTATATAAGGGAAGACATCAATCCCTTTGGGCTTCGAGTTTAAATTTTTCCCACATTTGAGATCAAAGACATGAATTTCAAGGCAGAATGGGAGAAAACATTGAATAAATGCTAAAGGGAGTTGATGAAACATTTAATAGAGGCATACAAGAAACAAACGAACGAACTAGACAGAGATATAGATCAGACTATGGAGCTCTTACAACCCTTACAAAACCTGGCATCATATAAAGAGCAGGAAACAATGATGATTGAATGTTTGGAAAAATTTAATAAGGGAATTCTGATGAAAAAGAGAAAAAAAATGGTGAGGGATAGGAATGCCTTCAGAGAGGGAAGGGCCTATAAATGGCACACCCATCAATTTAAATCCAAGGTGATTTCCAACTCATCTAGAGTACAGGGTGTAAACGTATCTCAATCCTCTTCTAACATATATTCCTCTCAGCACCAATCTTTTTCTAGGCCAAGAGGGACAGGGCGAACTAAAAGACAGAGATACCATGAAGAACTTCACAAACAATCGGTTAAAAAAGCCATGCGAGGACAGAACTCTCATCCGACACAAAGTGCACAAACTCCTGGGTGTTCTAATTCATTGGTGGCAGGTAACCCACACATCAGTGTGGTCTCTGAACTATCTTCTATTTCCTCCTGTGAAGACATACATAACCACATCAATTCTAGACATCCAGTAGATAAGAAGGGCACCATATCAACCCCATATGCACCTATTTTTTCTTCTTTTCGCCCACTCTCATATCCAATAAAAGGGAACATGATCCCCAACATACCTACAACCACCTAACTGATGGAAATTTTGAACCTATAAGATCAACAATACCATGAACATAGTAAATTTATCTTCACACAATTTGAGTACATATGAAGTCGATGTCCTCATGAAGGGGCTGGGATTCTGTCCCAATGAAAACTTTGTCAAATTTGACTTGGTAAGGGACCTCAACCTCTTCGTAAGGAAGCTTTTATTAAAAAATATGTATGATAGGAACCCTGATGCCACCTCACAATTAAGTCGAGAGGAAGACAAGGCCATTCAACAGCTTGTCTCCCTTCTCGAGGAAAATGATCAGCTTTTGGCCGATGTCGACAAGGTATCCAATGAGAAAACAATTAAAACCAAATCAACGCTTAAGAAGAAGTCAGATCAATTTCCTGCACCCAGCTCTAACCCAAATGCAGCCACTTTTTTGAAACTTGTATCTCGAGATTGGAATAGAATATCATTGAAAGCCAACCCCAAAGATAATTTGACCCCTTTGGAAAAACAAGCACTTAAGGATCTATCTAGGAATTACTCACTAGTGAATAAACCCTCTGATAAGGGTGGAAACACCGTTATCATGGATAATGACCAATATATTGCCATATGCAAAAAAATTCTCCAAAACAAGAACTGGTATCGTCCCATTCCCATGCACATGATCGATAGGTTTAATGCCAAATTTTATGATCTAGTGGACACTGCAGGCACCAGGGGCATTATAACGGCTACAACATGGAAATACATACGTACTGAACATCCACGAATCCCTACATTCTATTCGCTCCCTAAGATTCACAAAAGTCGAAGTGATCCACCTGGTCGCCCGATCATTTCAGGCAATGGCTCTATTTCCGAAAGATTGAGCCGTTTAATTGATGAACATCTTAGGCCTTTTGTAACTAGTCTCCCCTCGTATGTCAAAGACACGATTCATTTTCTTCAAATCCTAGATGGTCTTTTCATTACAGAGCACTCCACACTAATCACAATTGACGTTGAAGCGCTTTACAGCTCTATTCCACATACCCTGGGGTTGGCTGCGATCCATCGTATCTTGTCCCAACAGGTTGAGGATGATTGGCCATACAGCGATTTTATCGTTCAATCTCTAGACTTCATTCTAAACCACAATGTCTTCTCTTTTGATGGCTCCCACTACCTCCAGGTACAGGGCATTACGATGGGAACTTGCTGTGCCCCATCATACGCCAATCTGTACCTGGGGGAGTGGGAGCGTGCCCTTATGGCGGATGATGATCTCGCGATGCACACTGGTCATATTACAATCTGGCTAAGGTACATCGATGACATTTTTCTAATTTGGGATGGCCCAATGGAGATGTTGTCCACTTTCCTGGCTAGGCTCAATAAGAACCAATTTAACTTAAATTTCACCATGACCCACCATTCTGACGAGGTGACTTTTCTGGATGTCACAGTCCTCCGTGGGGAGGGAGGTGCCATCCAGACTCGCCTATTTAGGAAGCCGGCGGCGGGGAATTCTATTCTCCAAGTGTCGAGCTTTCACCCACGTCCTCTCATCACCTCCATACCCTTTAGTCAGTACTTAGGCACTAGAAGGAACTGCTCAGACGAGGAAAGTTTCCAAGTCGAAGCGAAACAATTGCAAAACAGACTATTGGAACGAGGATACTCAAAAACAAGCCTGAAAAAGGCTTATAAAAAATCTATTGAAAAAACAAGACATGAACTTCTATATTCCTCAAACAAACAAACAAGAAATGTCCATAATACCAACACGACTAGAATCATTTTATCTTATTCTTACCAACACAATAGAATTCGCAACATAATACAGAAGTACTGGCATCTTCTTTCTATGGACGCCCAACTAGGTAGATTTGTATCCACCAGACCATCTATTACATATAGACGCGCTACATCAATCCGAGATCGCATTGTCCAAAGCGAGTTTAAGGGCGAGAATCGGGGTGATCCCTGTACAGTCAAGGGTACATACACGTGCGGTGGCTGCACTTTTTGCCAATATATACATGTGGGACCCGCATGTATGTTGCCCAATGGTAGACTTTTCAAAGCGTCACACTTCGCCAATTGTAAAATGAAAGGGGTGGTTTACTTGTTATTATGTGACTGTGGCTCCTTCTACGTAGGGAAAACTAAACTTGAACTACGTTCTAGGATGTCAAAACATATTTGGAGTATGAGCAAATGTGTTCCAGATCTCCCTCTTGGTAGACATGTTTTGTCATTGCACTGTGATATCTGCCCGAAGATCAAGTTTTTGGTCCTTGACAAGGTTCATCCCAGTGCAAGAGGGGGGGACTGGAACAAAATCATTTTGCAAAAGGAGCTCAAGTGGATCTTCATGTTACAGGCTACAATCTTTCCAGGCCTGAATGAAGCAGCCAACTACAGGCCCTTTTTGGAGGGCTTTGTATCTGGGGGCATGGAGAAAGACTGATTTTTGCCTTTACTGTATATACTATTTTCCTTGCCCTTATTATTTCATCCAATGGGAACTTCTCTCTGCCCAGCAATCACGTCCGTGCTGTCTGCTATGCCTGGGCATCCTTCGCGTAATCAGAGCCCATCTTTTATTTATATTTTTCCTCCGTTCTTTCACCCTATCATTCATTATTTATTCATTCATTTTTTATTTTTTATTTTTCTGCCCGCTGATGGCTATTGGGGTGGACCATGTGATTTACTTGGTCGCAATGCCGGCACGCCCAGGCCGCTCTGGGCGGGAATTGGGATCCGGTGTTTTGTTGCTCTGGATCCATTTCGCCCGTTCCGTCCGGCCTTCCCCTCACGGTTTTCCCCTCCCCCCCTTTAGAGTGGGCATCATCTGCCCCAGTCCTGCAGGCAGATGTCTCTCCTCCCCTGCCATCTTGTCCCACTTCCACAGCCGTCTGACTGTCGATGCGATCGCACACAATTCCTTTGTGTGCGGCCGCTTCGACAGTCTGAGGAGACCATTTACCATCCTTTTCGGTCTCCTCTGCATGCTGAGTGGTTCCCTGGGTGACCGCGCATGCGTGTCGGTGAGAGCGCGACACGTGACGTCACTCCTCCCATATCACCATCTTGGATGTGGGCAGGGGGTGGCGCCGTGCACCGCACTCTCGGGGGACCGCATTGTAAACACTACACACGTGCGAGGTGCTCACCATCAGTCTAAAACACCCGCACCTGCAAGGAGGCTGGAGTCGGTCTTGGGAGTTTTTGTATTTAAAGCCATTTTAGTAATGGCGTATTTAGTGCTGTGACCTGCACAAGATGGTATGCTCCTGGAAGGGCCCCCTCAGGTAAATACTACTTTGTACTTGGGGTGTTTTGGGCATCATGAAGTGTGGATTCCATTTACATCACCTTCTCTATTTATTTACAGATGATTCTCTGGGGGATGAGTGTATATATGGGACATTTCTAAAGCTTTGCTTTGACCTCTTCCCCACTTTCTAAACGTTATTTATATATATATATATATATATATATATATATATATATATATATATATATATATATATATATATATATATATATACACTTCAAAGCACACCAAACCAACCATGAATCTCTGCTCTCCCTGACTTGGCACCTCTCCATCATTTACCGCCTGTGTTTATGCATACACAGCATCACGCTTGAGGTATATACCTTATATATTTTATATATACTCATTATATATACTTGAGATATACTATACATTATTTCTATATTATTATCTCTACACACTTTACACTCTATATAATGTGGTTTTGATGACCTCCTTATACTCTGCTCCTTCCCATTTCCAGCCTCCATGTGTTGCGGCCGGTTTGCGTCCGGTTGTTTTTCGTGCCCACCTTTTCCATCAGACGGGAATCTTTTTTCCTTTTGCACTTATTCAAGTCTGATTGTCTGGGCTCTGGTTGCTTTTTGGATGCGTAGGTATGGTAACTTCACTGACATGATTTGTGCATCATCTTTTGCCTCTGATGGATATAAGTACTGATTTATCTATGTTGTTGATAATATGTATATATTTTTACATTTTATATGGTTACATGCACAATATGCATGCATATCGAATTATCCCTGAAGAAGAAGTGTGAAACACTTTGTAACGCGTAGGATTTATCGAATACTTACATGCTATTAAATTTTGGGTGTTTTCTGTCTCCCTGAGTCTTTGAAGACACCATGCATTCTAAAAGCTCTACTTAGTAACAATTTTATAAAAATATGTTGTATTTATCAATTTTCTTTGTGAACACTTTTTTAACATTGTTCAAATAAAATATACTTTTTATCAATTTTTGTTGAGAAAGTCAACAAAGTCAAGTTTTTACTGAAAAGTCTATTTCCAAGGGGGATGAACATTGAATTGGATTTGAACTGCTTCATTATTAACTTTTAATAGCTTATTACTAAGGGGGTATTGCTGCGCTGTGATGAAAAGGGAAGGGGGAGGAGTGGAGATCGACAGGGGGGTGGGGCTATGCTAAACTAGTCGATCTCTCAGGGTCGATGCCCTTTTGTATATAAATACAGGTTTTTCTGGTAATGATAAACAATAGTTTGCTTCATCCTGAAAACCTAAAAAATGTGTAAAAAGAGAGACTGATAGTTGCCATCATAACATGTTCGATTGGTGAGATTGTGAACTGTGCAGGGAATGGTGAGAAGTAATTCACTTCATCCTGCTACCAGCCCGCATCCCATAGCTCTCTGACTAAATATACTTGACTAAGATTTCTACTACATATCAAAGAATGTACTTGACTAAGAATTATATTACATATCAAAGAATAAGTAGAGGATATGTATATCAACAACACACACACTAGGCTGGTTTCTATCTGTATAAAATCCACCATTAATAAACCATAAACACATCCTTTTGAAACTAATGCTAAAGCAGCCCCGGGTACCTTTACTATGGATGGTACTGCTACAGCTATTAAAAGTTAAAACTGTGTAGAAGACTCCTGCGCTGTCAGAGGAATCCTATACTAAGGGAATACTGCTGCAACACACAAAACTGCTCCAGAACAGATCGAAAAATATTACTAAGGGGGTAGTGGCTGCGCTGTGATGAAAAGGGAAGGGGGAGGAGTGGAGATCGACAGGGGGGTGGGGCTATGCTAAACTAGTCGATCTCTCAGGGTCGATGCCCTTTTGTATATAAATACAGGTTTTTCTGGTAGTATATCTCCCAGGCCTTTATCTGATTTGAGGATATGCCAATGACGGGATATAATATTTTCAATCTTCTTGTGTTGGAAATTAAAATCAAATATCAAGGGAACCTGGTCTTGTTGGCGGGTATGTGTCTTGTCTTCGAGTAGCCCCTGTCTTTGCATCCGTCCTACCTCCATTATTTTATCATTTATAAATTCTTGGTCGTATCCCTTTTCTGTAAACCTTTTACCAATCACCAGGGCTTGTGCATGGAAATCCTCATCTAAAGTGCAGTTGCGTCTTAATCGCATTAACTGACCTTTAGGGATGTTGAATAGCCAGTTTCTATGGTGGCAGCTGTTTAAAGGCAAATAGCTGTTGCGGTCAACGTTTTTAAAAAAAGTCTTGGTGATATATTGGTTGTTATTACGTGAGATCTCCAAATCTAGAAACGGAATGGACTGTTCTTCAATTTGCCAGGTCAATGTAATGTTGTTGGTGTTGTTATTCAGTTTGAGAAAAAATGATGTTAGACGATCTCTTTCACCCTCCCATATAATAAAGATGTCGTCGATGTATCTTTTAAACATACGAAGTTCTTTAGGGGGATCTGAAAACACCACTTCCTCTTCCCATTGGGACATAAACAGTCCTGCAATGCTGGGGGCAAATTTTGCCTAGATCTCGTTAAGTGCCTAGATTTTTGCTTGAAACATAGCCATTTCTGGTATTGTAAACAATTTTACTACCAGAAAACAGGAGTGGCTATGGGGGCGAAATTTGCCCCCAGCATTGCAGGACTGTTTATGTCCCAATGGGAAGAGGAAGTGGTGTTTTCAGATCCCCCTAAAGAACTTCGTATGTTTAAAAGATACATCGACGACATCTTTATTATATGGGAGGGTGAAAGAGATCGTCTAACATCATTTTTTCTCAAACTGAATAACAACACCAACAACATTACATTGACCTGGCAAATTGAAGAACAGTCCATTCCGTTTCTAGATTTGGAGATCTCACGTAATAACAACCAATATATCACCAAGACTTTTTTTAAAAACGTTGACCGCAACAGCTATTTGCCTTTAAACAGCTGCCACCATAGAAACTGGCTATTCAACATCCCTAAAGGTCAGTTAATGCGATTAAGACGCAACTGCACTTTAGATGAGGATTTCCATGCACAAGCCCTGGTGATTGGTAAAAGGTTTACAGAAAAGGGATACGACTAAGAATTTATAAATGATAAAATAATGGAGGTAGGACGGATGCAAAGACAGGGGCTACTCGAAGACAAGACACATACCCGCCAACACGACCAGGTTCCCTTGATATTTGATTTTAATTTCCAACACAAGAAGATTGAAAATATTATATCCCGTCATTGGCATATCCTCAAATCAGATAAAGGCCTGGGAGATATACTACCAGAAAAACCTGTATTTATATACAAAAGGGCATCGACCCTGAGAGATCGACTAGTTTAGCATAGCCCCACCCCCCTGTCGATCTCCACTCCTCCCCCTTCCCTTTTCATCACAGCGCAGCCACTACCCCCTTAGTAATATTTTTCGATCTGTTCTGGAGCAGTTTTGTGTGTTGCAGCAGTATTCCCTTAGTATAGGATTCCTCTGACAGCGCAGGAGTCTTCTACACAGTTTTAACTTTTAATAGCTGTAGCAGTACCATCCATAGTAAAGGTACCCGGGGCTGCTTTAGCATTAGTTTCAAAAGGATGTGTTTATGGTTTATTAATGGTGGATTTTATACAGATAGAAACCAGCCTAGTGTGTGTGTTGTTGATATACATATCCTCTACTTATTCTTTGATATGTAATATAATTCTTAGTCAAGTACATTCTTTGATATGTAGTAGAAATCTTAGTCAAGTATATTTAGTCAGAGAGCTATGGGATGCGGGCTGGTAGCAGGATGAAGTGAATTACTTCTCACCATTCCCTGCACAGTTCACAATCTCACCAATCGAACATGTTATGATGGCAACTATCAGTCTCTCTTTTTACACATTTTTTAGGTTTTCAGGATGAAGCAAACGATTGTTTATCATTTCCTGTACAATTCACGATATTAAATAGATTATGATGGCAACCACTAGTCTCTCTTTTATACATTATGTGTTGATTTTATTATATTTTGATTATAACAAATGGTCCTTTTTATTAATTTTTTTTATTTTAGACATACTTACATGTTGAGGTAAAATGAAATGAGTTTTGAAAAGTTAGGCGGTTGAGGTCTTGCGTGGCTGGATGTCAATCTAGGATATGATTAACCACAATGATATTATTCACCTAATTTTTACCTGTTCATTGTCACTTTGGGAACTGAGCTGCAATAGAAGGCTGTAAAAAGTGCTTTATTGCAGAGGCGGGGACACAGGGAGTGCGCAGGAGCAAGTTGATTTGTCTCCGCCCACTTGGGGAGTCTAGGGAATAAAGGGAGGTTTATTACGCCGTACAGCCAATCCCATGAATAAGCCGTTTGTGACGAAACATGACGGGGCGTGGCTATACGGCAAGCATCTGAAGCGTGACAGAGGACGTTGTAACGTGACATGCTGCATCGATTAGTGGAGGCTTGGGACAAGGAGTGGGTGAGACTGATATAGCTGCCGCACTACCCTGGGTCTGCCGCGAACACTGTAGATCGCTTTACTAGTGCATGGAGTTTCGTGATGTGTTCACCTTTTGGCTTGTTTTGAATATGACACATGTGAGTTCAATGGTGTGAGATAGGGATGAGCTTCGAGTTCGAGTCGAACTCATGTTCTACTCGAACATTGGCTGTTCGCAAGTTCGCCGAACAGCGAACAATCTGGGGTGTTCGCGGCAAATTCGAATGCCGCGGAACACCCTTTAAAAGTCTATGGGAGAAATCAAAAGTGCAAATTTTAAAGGCTTATATGCAAGTTATTGTCATAAAAAGTGTTTGGGGACCTGGGTCCTGCCCCAGGGGACATGGATCAATGCAAAAAAAAGTTTTAAAAACTGACGTTTTTTCAGGAGCAGTGATTTTAATAATGCTTAAAGTCAAACAATAAAAGTGTAATATCCCTTTAAATTTCGTACCTGGGGGGTGTCTATAGTATGCCTGTAAAGGGGCGCATGTTTCCTGTGTTTAGAACAGTCTGACAGCAAAATGACATTTTGAAGAAAAAAACACATTTAAAACTAACCGCGGCTATTGCATTGCCGACAATACACATAGAAGTTCATTGATAAAAACGGCATGGGAATTCCCCACAGGGCAACCCCGAACCAAAATAAAAAAAAAAAAATATGATGTGGGAGTCCCCCTAAATTCCATACAAGGCCCTTCAGGTCTGGTATGGATATTAAGGGGAACCCCAGCCAAAATTTAAAAAAAAAATGACGTGGGGTTCCCCCTAAATTCCATACCAGACCTGAAAGGTCTGGTATGGATTTTAAGGGGAACCCCGCGCCAAAAAAAAAAAAAAACGGCGTGGGGTCCCCCCAAAAATCCATACCAGACCCTTATCCGAGCACGCAACCTGGCAGGCCGCAGGAAAAGAGGGGGGGATGAGAGTGCGGCCCCCCCCTCCTGAACCATACCAGGCCACATGCCCTCAACATTGGGAGGGTGCTTTGGGGTAGCCCCCCAAAACACCTTGTCCCCATGTTGATGAAGACAAGGGCCTCATCCCCACAACCCTGGCCGGTGGTTGTGGGGGTCTGCGGGTGGGGGGCTTATCGGAATCTGGAAGCCCCCTTTAACAAGGGGACCCCCAGATCCCGGCCCCCCCTGTGTGAAATGGTAAGGGGGTACTTACCCCTACCATTTCACTAAAAAACTGTCAAAAATGTTAAAAATGACAAAAGACAGTTTTTGACAATTCCTTTATTTAAATGCTTCTTCTTTCTTCCTTCATCTTCTTCTGGTTCTTCTGGTTCTTCCTCCGGCGTTCTCATCCAGCATCTCCTCCGCGGCGTCTTCTATCTTCTTCTCCTCGGGCCGCTCCGCACCCATGGCATGGGGGGGAGGCTCCCGCTCTTCTCTTCATCTTCTTCTTCTTCTTCATCTCTTCTTCCTTCTTCTCTTCTTCATTTCTTCTCCGGGCCGCTCCGCAGCCATGCTGGCATGGAGGGAGGCTCCCGCTGTGTGACGGTGTCTCTTCGTCTGACGGTTCTTAAATAACGGGGGGCGGGGCCACCCGGTGACCCCGCCCCCCTCTGACGCACGGTGACTTGACGGGACTTCCCTGTGACATCACGGGGAATGCCACAGGGAAGTCCCGTCATGTCCCGTGCGTCAGAGGGGGGCGGGGTCACCGGGTGGCCCCGCCCCCCGTTATTTAAGAACCGTCAGACGAAGAGACGCCGTCACACAGCGGGAGCCTCCCACCATGCCAGCATGGCTGCGGAGCGGCCCGGAGAAGAAATGAAGAAGAGAAGAAGGAAGAAGAGATGAAGAAGAAGATGAAGAAGATGAAGAGAAGAGCGGGAGCCTCCCCCCCATGCCGTGGGTGCGGAGCGGCCCGAGGAGAAGAAGATAGAAGACGCCGCGGAGGAGATGCTGGACGAGAACGCCGGAGGAAGAACCAAAAGAGCCAGAAGAAGATGAAGGAAGAAAAAAGAAGCATTTAAATAAAGGAATTGTCAAAAACTGTCTCTTGTCATTTTTAACATTTTTGACAGTTTTTTAGTGAAATGGTAGGGGTAAGTACCCCCTTACCATTTCACACAGGGGGGGGGGCCGGGATCTGGGGGTCCCCTTGTTAAAGGGGGCTTCCAGATTCCGATAAGCCCCCCGCCCGCAGACCCCCACAACCACCGGCCAGGGTTGTGGGGATGAGGCCCTTGTCTTCATCAACATGGGGACAAGGTGTTTTGGGGGGCTACCCCAAAGCACCCTCCCAATGTTGAGGGCATGTGGCCTGGTACGGTTCAGGAGGGGGGGGCGCACTCTTGTCCCCCCCTCTTTTCCTGCGGCCTGCCAGGTTGCGTGCTCGGATAAGGGTCTGGTATGGATTTTTGGGGGGACCCCACGCCGTTTTTTTTTTTTTTTGGCGCGGGGTTCCCCATAAAATCCATACCAGACCTGAAGGGTCTGGTATGGAATTTAGGGGGAACCCCACGTCATTTTTTTTTAAATTTTGGCTGGGGTTCCCCTTAATATCCATACCAGACCTGAAGGGCCTTGTATGGAATTTAGGGGGACTCCCACATCATTTTTTTTTTTTTAATTTTGGTTCGGGGTTGCCCTGTGGGGAATTCCCATGCCGTTTTTATCAATGAACTTCTATGTGTATTGTCGGCAATGCAATAGCCGCGGGTAGTTTTAAATGTGTTTTTTCCTTCAAAATGTCATTTTGCTGTCAGACTGTTCTAAACACGGGAAACATGCGCCCCTTTACAGGCATACTATAGACACCCCCCAGGTACGAAATTTAAAGGGATATTACACTTTTATTGTTTGACTTTCAGCATTATTAAAATCACTGCTCCTGAAAAAACGGCCGTTTTTAAAACTTTTTTTTGCATTGATTCATGTCCCCTGGGGCAGGACCCGGGTCCCCAAACACTTTTAATGACAATAACTTGCATATAAGCCTTTAAAATTAACACTTTTGATTATTCATGTTCGTGTCCCATAGACTTTAACGGTGTTCGCGTGTTCGAACGAACTTTTTTCCTGTTCGCATGTTCTGGTGCGAACCGAACAGGGGGGTGTTCGGCTCATCCCTAGTGTGAGATTGTCTAGTTTTTAATAAATTGGTTGTACTTTATCACACTATTTGGAGCGTTTTTTCATTTGCATGTGGAACAATCATTTCTTTTTTTTTTTTTTTTAATTATTTATTTATATAAATTTTTCAGTACAAAATTACAGCAAAATGTAGCTCTCTTCAAACCGAGAGACTACAATCTCACTTTTAATATCAACATTCCAATACAAAACCCCAACCCAATTCCCCCCCCTCTCCCCCCTTACCCCCCCCTCCCCCCTGCAGATAGGAGTACACCTGCTCAACCTGGACTGTCAGAGATCTTCTCTGGTGCAGTCCCCCCTTATCACCTCTTCCAGGTAGCTCCAAGAATTTTTATAAATCCGCCATCCTGCCCATTTATCGCTCCGGTTTTCCCCCTCAACCAGATACAGTCCCCCTCCATGTTGTATATCTCGTTTATACAGAAGAGCCAAGCTCGAATATTTGGACTGTCTGGTTCTAACCAGTTCTTCGCAATCCTTCTCTTGGCCAAGTCCAACAATATGGGAACTGCCGAATTTTGATATTGCCTGATGGGCTCCTCTGTACCATGGAACAGACATACCCAAGGGTCTTCTACCACAGTTTTACCCGTGATAGTTTTGATCAATACCATTATTTTTTTCCAGAAGGTTTTGATGGCAGCACACTCCCACCAAATGTGCGCCATCGTCCCCACAGCCCCACACTTCCTCCAGCATTCCTCTGAATTTGTTGGATCGAACTTATTCAATTTGTCTGGAGTGGCATACCACCTTACCAGACATTTGTAATTTATCTCAGTCCTCTTACTGTCTACTGCTGATTTGTGTAACATCTTAAAATTTTTCATTAATGTGGAATTTCTACACCGTGATCCTAATTCCCTTTCCCAAGCCTTAATATACTGAGGCACCTCCAGCTCCTCTCTCTCACTTAGGATTTTGCAAATTTGTGAAACCAGACCCCTCTGACGCTCCCCCTCACAGAGCTGCTCCAGGGGCCTGTATTCCTCCACCCCCCTAAGGGGTTTCGGTAGTTTCCCAATAAATAAAGACAGCTGAAGGTACCTCCATGGATCAATGGAGAAATTCTCTGGCTTCTCTTTTAATTCTAAATACGTGCATATTTTCCCCTCTCTAATTACATCTCTTATTTGTAAGCTATCCCTTTTAATCCAGTTCCCTCCCACCTCCCGCTTCCCTGGTGCAAAAAAATCATTTTCTTTAAGTGATATCAAAGGTGAGTTATACATCCACATGTTCTGCATGTGAACCTGATCCCACACCTTCAAAGCATTATGTGTTATGCCCCGTACACACGGTCGGATTTTCCGATGGAAAATGTCCGATCGGAGCGTGTTGTCGGACATTGTGACCGTGTGTGGGCTTCAGCGGACATTTTCCATCGGATTTTCCGACACACAAAGTTTGAGAGCAGGCTATAAAATTTTCCGACAACAAAATCCGATCGCGTCAATTCCGACCGTGTGTGACCTGTTCCGACGCACAAAGTGCCACGCATGCTCAGAAGAAATTCCGACACGGAACAGCTCGGTCTGGTAAAATTAGCGTTCGCAATGGATACAGCACTTTCGTCACGCTGCAATGTTAAAAATGGTTTAATACAGCGCACTCTCTTCTTCTTTATAATGTGACAAGAAGTAAGTAGTTTTGCTGCTCATATTCACACACACTTCTCACAAACTTATTTTTTATTTTTTCTCTTGGGATTCCCTGAATATATTGTTATTTGTCACATCTGACATACATTTTTATTTTTTTATTTTTTTTTATTTAAAGCCATTTTTCTTTTAGATTTTATGTTTGTATTTTTTCAAAGGCTGATCTTTGTTTAATGTTATTTTTAGTTTTACTCCAGAATATTTTTGTGTGTGTTTTGTGTGTCAAGTTACCACAACACCATTGATATCTTTTATTATTTAATCTCAAGGAGATTGTTTGTTGTTGGTGTCCCTTGTTAATTTCACATTGTATTTTTGAAATGCACCTGAATCCTCACCAACAAACTGTCCTTTTTGAAGTAAAACACACATAGGCAAGTATAATTCAAACCAAAAATCCTTTATTAAGGACTCAGAACCAAACAAAGAGTGAGGCAACGCTGGATAAACAGGAGAAATTAGCGAAGCCTGGGACCCCCAGGGCAGACATCAATTCTTGAACATCAAAATTGGTGGCCTGAGGAGTCCATATGTAAGGGAGGGCAGTCTGGTCCAGAAGTCCCAGAGATCTGGATAGCAGCAGATGACATCTGTGTCCCCAGGCTGTGGTACCACAAGAGGCTGCATCTTTGGGCCGACCAGACTGGATCCAGGGTCCTCACTTTCTGGTCTTCCTTCCACGCTTCCTTCCTGGCTGTGGCTCTGCTATTGGAGATGTGGCAGGAGGAGGAGTAGGACCTGGAGGAGGAGGAGGACTAGGAGGACCTGGAGGAGAAGGAGGAGGAGGACCTGCAGGAGGAGGGCCATGTGTGAGTTCACAAAGGTGTGTATCAGATGTAATTTGGGCCCTCATCCCCTTATTAAGAGCCTCCAATATTAAGGACTCACACATGAGTTGTTGTCCCTCCTCCATCCTCTGCATTTTACACGCAATGATGGCAGCGAAGTCCTCCTCCACGGTGTGTAGTGCTCCCAGGGCCTCTGTAGCCCTCCAAAAGAGGCCTATGGCAGCCTCCTCTAGGGCACTCCTCCTCCTGCCACTTTCTCTTTCCAGGTGTAGGGGAGGGACCTGCAGATCAGGCAGCCTGCTCGGCCCGGCCACCTCCTGGCTGAGACTTCCCTGTGTATGAAAAAAGGACATGGTTTTAGTTTTTGCATCATCAATCACAATCATAAATTAGTACTCCAAACTAACATCTAGTTAACATCATTGATTGGACAACCAGAAGCCTCAGCCGGGGGGGAAGGAAGCGTGGAAGGAAGACTGGAGAGTGATGGCCTGGGTTCAGTCTGACCTGCCAGAAAATGCAGCCTGTCATAGTACCACATCCTGGGGACATAGATGTCATCTGCTGCTCCAGATCTCTGCGAATCCTTGACTTTCTGGCGCTCCCTTACATATGTGCTCCTCAGGCCACCAATTAGGATGTCCAAATATGTGATGTCTGCCGTGGGGATCACCTGCTTCACAATTTCCAAAAATTGATCCAGCGCTGCCTTCCTCTTTGTTTGGTTCCCGTAATGTGGGTTGTTGATCTCCCACAGACAAGGCAGCTCCCTGAACATGTCAATGAATATTGCCATGAAGTCATTATCTTGAAAGATATCCATTTTCACTGCAAGACACAACACAAGACAAACCCTAATGTCAGGCCAAACTCTCCTAATCTTGTTACAATATAGGCCTCAATGTAGAAGCAGTATAGGCACAAGTATGTCTCTTACCTTCGTTCTTACGATCGGCGCCTCCAATGCTCCTTCCTCCGCTCACAGATCGTACGTAATACGCACGTGTGGTACGCTTTATACTCACTGCGCATGCGTGTAACTCCGCCCACCCCTGACGTTCTTTCTAGTCTATTCCCCGCCCCTTTTCGTTCTGCGCAGTGGGGGAAGAGCACATGGCGGATACACAGCAGGTGCGTGCTAATTACAGGAACGAGGAGGAGGAGGAGGAAAGCCCGGATCCAGACACGTCCCGATCCAGAAGGAGAAGATTTAAGGCCACAAATATGTCCTTTGGGGAGATGTTGGAGATGGTGGACATCCTGAAGAAGGCCGACTACGATGGAAAGTATGGACCTTACCCCAACCCCAATATCAGAAAGGCCAAGATCATTGCGAAAGTGGTCAAAAGTGTGCACCGGAATTTCGGGGTACGACGATCGAAAGATCAGCTCAGGAAGTGGTGGTCGGACCTGAAATTAAGAGAGCCCGAGCAGTACAGAAAGATCCAGAGAGTGCTGCAAAAAAGTAAGTAGTTGTGCTGTGTTCCTATTTTTTTTGTCTTTATTACGTTCGTGCTGCTCCATATGCTTTTCTTAATTGTTGTACAGTTTAAAATGGCAATTTTAATGTTCATGGGCCCATTATTCGTTCGTATCAAACATTTTTATTTCGGCCTCTAAAACACCATTGTTTAGGCCATATGCATTTTCCTACATTTTTTAGGGCCTACTTGTATGAAAAATATTTGGTTGTGTAGATGGCTTTGTTACTAGAATGAAATGCAAACTAGATTCTGTGTAAGGAGAGGACACTGAGCAGCTGTTTTCACATCTGGACACTGGAGCACTAGTGTGGGACACAAGAACACCATTTTTATTAGAGGGGGCACACAGGTGCTCCAGTGTATACTATAGGGGGGTCTCCATCTGTGAAGCTTGTACAAAACAGGTAAAGTATTGCAGCTTGACAAAGGACACTAAAAAGCTACATCTTGGAACTCTGCCCAAATAGACAATTGTACCCCACTTCCAAGCAATGTTTCCTATTTATAGTTCTGCCACCAAATATCTGTGTGCTAATTATACCATTTTTGTTTTACATAGGGGAGAAAAGACTCGGAGGACACCCCTCATCCGAGGAGACCAGAGACCCCCCACCTCTGGAAGAAGGGGAAATACCCCAAACACAAGCTGAGCAGGAGGAGAAAGAAGATGTGGTGGAAATTGGCACCACAACAGGTGAGTGTCTGCGACCACAGACTCAGGTAAGAGATGGATGCTGGCAGATTTTTGATACCTGTTTTTGTTTGGTTTCTCTCTTTTTAGGTGATCGTGATGTTGTGGATCGAGATCCTTTCACATCAGAAAGTGCCCAGATCCTGATCGGGGAGATCATGGGGTGTAATTTAGAATTGGAAAACCTCAAGAAAAAAATCAATGATGTTATTCAAAAAAATAATAACATCATTGATGTTTTGGGGCGAATTTAAAACCCCACAAAATCACTTTCTTTTTTGTGTGCTACAATCTTAAAAATTTTTGAGCGATGTTTCGAAAAGCCAAATTTGGAGGATGCACACAGTGTGCCAACATGTGCTATCTGCCATCACGGGAGATCAAGGGACGCGTTTTGGGGGTGCAACCCCTTCCTCAATAATAAAGTAGCGGTGAGGAAGGGGTTGCTCCCACAAAACACGCCCCTTGATCCCCCGTGATGGCAGCTAGCACATGTTGACATTCGTAAATTGGTGTGCATCTTCCAAATTTGGCTTTTCAAGGGGTGACTTCACCCCATCTGAACGCAATATCAAACACAGTTCCTAAATACTCATGTCTGATATTGCCTTCAAGTTTTACCATATGGGAACTTTGTAAGTTCAAGATTTTTGTCTTTCTTGTTGGTTTTACACAGGCCTGTTTTATCGTAAATGGACATTTCTATTTTTGATAATGCCACCCCAAAAATTGTTATACAACAAACATGTTGGTTTGTTTTAAAAACCTTTTCTAAATGCACATGTGATTGTGCAGGTATTAAAAAGTTTGTTAATCAAGAATGTGTGGATTATTGTCTCAACGCTACAACACTTTTGTGGTGATGTAATTGCTGTTTTCTGAGAAAATGGTGGTTATTTCCCAAGGGCAAATTCTCTTTGCACTACAAGTGCAGTTTCAGTGCAGTTTCAAGTGCACTTGTAGTATAAAAAGTGTCTACGCCTTTAGTAAATAACACCCAACAGTGCTTTGTATAAGGTTACACAATCACGCCATTTTCAGGACTCCCCACATTGCTGTCAGGGTCAGCTAAAACAAACACAAGCAGTAAATGTCAACAAAGATTAGCTTTTTTTTTTATTTTTTAAATGCTTCACAAATTGTCTGCCATATTGATGGCCCCCCTACCCGCAAAGAACTCAAGGTATCTTAACCGGACATCACGGGCACTCAGGGAGGGCAAGCCAGGACGGCCACTTTCAAGTGCCGTCAGGGTTGCATCATGTAGAATTCCGGCCTCAAGCCCAACTGAGCCAGCGTAAAAAGTTATGGAGAACACAGCACGCCAGGATTAGATGATTAAGTTTATACTCCGCCATATGAATGAGTGTCAGAAATAGGCGGAACCGGCTGGCCATGATTTCAAATGTGTTCTCCACCACTCTTCTGGCTCTGGCCAGCCGGTAATTAAAAACCCTCTGTTCCGGGGTGAGGGTCCTCATCGGGAATGGCCGCATAAGATGGTCCCCCAGCGCAAATGCTTCATCCGCAACAAAGACGAATGGGAGTCCTTCCACATTGTCCTCTGGAGGTGGCAAGTCCAAGCTGCCATTCTGGAGACGCCTGTAGAACTCTGTTTGGGCGATGACTCCACCATCGGACATCTGGCCATTCTTCCCCACGTCCACATACAAGAAGTCGTAATTAGCCGACACCACCGCCAACATCACAATACTATTGAACCCCTTATAGTTGCAATAGTACGACCCCGAGTTGGGTGGTGGGACGATGTGGACGTGTTTCCCATCAATTGCCCCTCCACAGTTAGGAAAGTCCCACCGCTGGGCATAGTGGGAGGCCACAGTCTGCCATTCCTGTGGCGTGGAAGGAAACTGTTGAGGAAAACAAAAATAAATTACTATTTTTGCACATAAACATGGCAAGCAGATTAGGCACAAACATTCTTGGCCAACCTCCAGATAGCATTTATTAAGGGGAAATTAACACCAAAGTATAAGGTACCCCTATCATATCCCCCCCCCTCATGGGCCATTTCTAACATTATAGGGGGGGTGGAATCTTGGACAGGTAACCCTCTTCACTTCATTGAGAGATGAATGCCTAAATACAGGGTATTACTTGGAACAGCCCCTCCTTAGTTACACTATTGGCAGCCCACTGGACAGGTAAGAAGGGTCATAATACAAAGACATAAATACACACTGTACACATTTGAGGACATTTTGACATTCTGCTATTACCTATCAAGATAATAATAGAATACAAAAACTTTAAACAGTACCATTTGAAAGTATACAGGCAGGCCCTTGCACTACATGCTTTGGGGAATTCATCCATAAATCTGACCAGTAAAGAGATGGGTATAGTGTGTATGGGTTTGGCAAAGTCAGCAGATAGATGATTGAGGATAGATAGAGAATTGGGATCAGCTGACTTAGCAGTTGGGGGGAGGGAGGGTTTAGAAAAATGATTTGGGCACACTACAAAAAAAAGCCTCAGGCACTCTGCCAGAATTTAAAGCACAAATCACATTTCTAAACATTTTAGGGGGTGTTTGGGGTAAAGCACTACTATGGAGCTGATAAAATACTTTGTTAAGTGACTACATGAGGTGAATATAGGGGCAGGAGAGCATGTTGGTTAGGTAAGTGAAGGCAAATATGTATGAAGGACTAAAAAAATAATTACATAAAAATCCAGCATGCATGAGGACAAAGGGGACATTCACAGCATATTACAATTATGGTAATTAGGGAATGAGGAAAGAAATGCAATATCTTAGCAAACATTAAATACAATAAAATGTGATATTAAAGAATAAAAATCTTACCTTCATATACTCCTTCTGCTGGACCTGGATGATGGCAGAACAGGTCTCTGGGATGATGATCCCCAGAGCCTGGGTGGAGATGCCTGTCGAGAACTTGAGGTCCTGCAGGCTTCTCCCTGTCGCCAAGTACCGAAGGGTAGCGACGAGCCTCTGCTCCGGAGTGATGGCTTGCCTCATGCAGGTATCCTGCCTGCTGATATAGGGGGTCAGCGAAGCCAACAAACGGTGAAATACGGGGTCCGTCATCCTGAGAAAGTTCCTGAAATCATCAGGATTATTCTCACGGATCTCACGGAGCAAAGGCATATGAGTGAACTGGTCACGCTGAAGCAACCAATTCTTGGTCCATGAACTACTCCCCACCCTGTTCATGGACTGGACTTGTGTCAAGGTCAGGACCCCAACACCAAGCCCCCGCACAGCAGGAACTCTACGAGAAGTACGTATACAAAACATGGCTAGAAAACGGTCGGCTGCTCAGAACGAAGTAACAGAACGCACTGAAGAGCAGCAAGGCCTGTGAAGAGCGACCTTAAAAACAGTAACGAACGAACAAGAACACAATGACTAACTAAAGTCACGCGGAACTTGCTTGCACGCACTGAAGAGCAGATAAAACCCACAAGCACAAACTGAACAGCAGAAAACTATCTGAAAGCCACGAGTCTGAAAAAGCGCGAATCGTCTCTCACCAAACTTTTACTAACACAAGATTAGCAAAAGGAGCCCAAAGGGTGCCGCGCTTGGTTCTGAACTGGCCTTTTCTAGTCTCGTCGTACGTGGTTGACGTCACCGCTTTGTTGGCGATCGGAAATTCCGACAACTTTGTGCAAACGTGTGTACGCAAAACAAGTTTGAGCCAACATCTGTCGGAAAAAATCCTAGGATTTTGTTGTCGGAATGTCCGAACAAAGTCCGACCGTGTGTACGGGGCATTAGTGTCGGCATCTCTGTGTCTAGTGCTCTATATTTGGGTGGGTTCCAGATTATGTGACTTAAATCCTTACTACTCATGCTGTGTTCTATATTTACCCACCTCCTTTCTAGACCCCCCTTTGACCATTCTATAACTCGTGTCAATACCACCGCTTTGTAATATTTATAAAAATCAGGCAGCGACAGTCCTCCTTTCTCTTTCCTCCTGCTCAGGACCGAACTGGCAATTCGGGGGTTTTTGCCACCCCAGACAAACCTCGATATTAAACCCTTTAAAGCCCTGAAATACACCTGGGGGAGGGGGATAGGAAGCATCTGGAACTTATATAAGATTTTGGGCATTATAGCCATTTTTACCGCATTAATGCATCCTAACCATGAAAGGGGGCGATATGCCAGACCTCCGACCTCTCGTCTGATTTCGTCTAACAGGGGGATATAGTTATTCAAATACAATTCCTTCAAGTTGTTCGATAGCTTGACCCCTAGTAACTAATCGTCTTCCTCCAAGGGAAGGACAAGGCTCTCCTCCTCCTCTTTTCTCACATTTATATTAAGCACCTCTAACTTCCCGAGATTAATTTTAAAATTTTCAGGTTCTTCAGAATGTTCGGGATCGTAATCCTAGGATTCGTAATGAAAAACAGCACGTCATCGGCAAAAGCTGCTAATTTGTGTTCCTCTGAACCTATCTTCACCCCATTACAGTCAGGATCTCTGCGGATGGCCGATAATAATGGTTCTAGTGTTAGGACGAAAAGGAGGGGGGATAGTGGACACCCCTGCCTGGTGCCATTATCCATCCGGAAGGACTCTGTGGTCACCCCATTGATTTTCACAAAAGCCGTTGGACTAGTGTACAGTATTTTCACCCAAGAGATAAATCTCTGGCCCAACCCCATTGTTTCTAAGGTTTTCAGCATCCACCCCCAGTCTACCCTGTCAAACGCTTTTTCTGCGTCCAATGACAGGAATAGAACTGGGCACCTGCCTCGTTTGGTGGACTCTACCAGGAGTACAGTATTTTCACCCAAGAGATAAATCTCTGGCCCAACCCCATTGTTTCTAAGGTATTCAGCATCCACCGGAGAAAAGTGAAAAAATAACCGCGCAACGAAAATTAATTAATAATACTGACCATCTATGCTGCAGAGTCCTATATGTGACACAAACACACAAATTTGAGTGGGGAAAAAAGTTGACTCGCGCTTGAAAACAAAAAAAACTAACACGTGTATGGCTAAAAAGAGTACACAAACTAATTGTAAACAAAATAAACATTATGTAGACATGTAATATGATGTGACAACACCAAATCAGGTTGATAAATAAAACCAACCTCCCCTTAGGTAAATATAAAAAAAAACAATAATAAATCAAATTGTTAGTGCATAAACCTAAACTTGAACGTGAAGGACTGCAGAATATAATGTGAAAAAAATCTGGAGTTTGAAGAAAAAAATATATATATAAAAAAGAAAGTCCATATAGAAGAAACCCCAAAAGTGCTATAATTGTGCAAAAAAAGTCCAAATATATGAAATCCCAGGACTCAGGGCTGAGCGGTGCCATCGCGTCACCTCCCTCTGTCGTTGTCACTCCAGCAGGACGGGCGGTCTGTGAACATCCGGCCGGTGTCACAGACTGTCTTTTCATCAGAGGACGAATTGCTTTTTCTATATGTAATGCCGCGTACACACGGTTGGACTTTCCGGCATACTTGGTTCGGCGGACCAGAGTGTGCCGGACAATCCGCCCGTGTGTGGGCGCCGGCGAACTTTTCCGGCGGACTTTTTCCCAATAGCCCGCCGGACCTAGATTTGAAACAAGTTTTAAATCTTTCCGTCGGACTCAGTTTCAGGCGGAAAGTCCGCTCGTGTGTGTGCTGGTCCGACGGAAAGCCCGCTCGTGTGTATGCTGGTCCGACGGACCAGATACGACACGAGGGCAGGGTATTGCGTCTCGCGTTCGCTGCAATAGGAAAAACAAATTTTCCTATTGCGGCAAGCGCGGAGCATACCAGGCCCTTAGGTCTGGTATGGATTATAAAGGGAAGCCCCTACGCCAAAAAAACGGCGTGGGGTCCCCCCTAAAATCCATACCAGACCCCGATCCGAGCACGCAGCCTGGCCGGTCAGGAAAGGGGGTGGGGACGAGCGAGCGCCCCCCCCCCCTCCTGAACTGTACCAGGCCACATGCCCTCAACATGGAGGGTGGGTGCTTTGGGGGAGGGGGGCGCCCTGCGGGGCCCCCCACCCCAAAGCACCTTGTCCCCATGTTGATGAGGACAAGGGCCTCTTCCCGACAACCCTGGCCGTTGGTTGTCGGGGTCTGCGGGCGGGGGGCTTATCGGAATCTGGGAGCCCCCTTTAATAAGGGGGCCCCCAGATCCCGGCACCCCACCCTATGTGAATGAGTATGGGGTACATGGTACCCCTACCCATACACCTAGGGAAAAAGTGTAAGTAATAAAACACACTACACAGGTTCTTAAAATATTTTATTAAACAGCTCCGGGGGGGGGATCTTCCTCCGGCTTCGGGGGTCTTCTTCCGGCTTCGGGGGTCCCTCCGCTTCATCTTCTCCCGGCGTCCGGTTGGTTCTTCTCCGCTCTCTTCTCCCGGTGTTCCAGTTCTTCGGCCGGCTCCTCTGCTGTCTTCAGGTAGCTCTCTTGCCAGCAGAGGTCCGGACTTCTGAGCTTCTGGGCTGCTGGGCTTCTTCTCTTCTCTTCTCCAGATGTTGACACAACGCTCTCTCCGGCTGGACTGTTCTCCGAGGGCTGCGTTGTGACTTATATAGGCGGAGACCCCGTCCCCTTTTGATGTCACAGTCCCTGGGCATGCTGGGACTGTGACGTTTTAGGGGGCGTGGTCAACATCACCCAGTATAACATCATTGATGTTTTGGGGCGAATTTAAAACCCCACAAAATCACTTTCTTTTTTGTGTGCTACAATCTTAAAAATTTTTGAGCGATGTTTCGAAAAGCCAAATTTGGAGGATGCACACAGTGTGCCAACATGTGCTATCTGCCATCACGGGAGATCAAGGGACGCGTTTTGGGGGTGCAACCCCTTCCTCAATAATAAAGTAGCGGTGAGGAAGGGGTTGCTCCCACAAAACACGCCCCTTGATCCCCCGTGATGGCAGCTAGCACATGTTGACATTCGTAAATTGGTGTGCATCTTCCAAATTTGGCTTTTCAAGGGGTGACTTCACCCCATCTGAACGCAATATCAAACACAGTTCCTAAATACTCATGTCTGATATTGCCTTCAAGTTTTACCATATGGGAACTTTGTAAGTTCAAGATTTTTGTCTTTCTTGTTGGTTTTACACAGGCCTGTTTTATCGTAAATGGACATTTCTATTTTTGATAATGCCACCCCAAAAATTGTTATACAACAAACATGTTGGTTTGTTTTAAAAACCTTTTCTAAATGCACATGTGATTGTGCAGGTATTAAAAAGTTTGTTAATCAAGAATGTGTGGATTATTGTCTCAACGCTACAACACTTTTGTGGTGATGTAATTGCTGTTTTCTGAGAAAATGGTGGTTATTTCCCAAGGGCAAATTCTCTTTGCACTACAAGTGCAGTTTCAGTGCAGTTTCAAGTGCACTTGTAGTATAAAAAGTGTCTACGCCTTTAGTAAATAACACCCAACAGTGCTTTGTATAAGGTTACACAATCACGCCATTTTCAGGACTCCCCACATTGCTGTCAGGGTCAGCTAAAACAAACACAAGCAGTAAATGTCAACAAAGATTAGCTTTTTTTTTTATTTTTTAAATGCTTCACAAATTGTCTGCCATATTGATGGCCCCCCTACCCGCAAAGAACTCAAGGTATCTTAACCGGACATCACGGGCACTCAGGGAGGGCAAGCCAGGACGGCCACTTTCAAGTGCCGTCAGGGTTGCATCATGTAGAATTCCGGCCTCAAGCCCAACTGAGCCAGCGTAAAAAGTTATGGAGAACACAGCACGCCAGGATTAGATGATTAAGTTTATACTCCGCCATATGAATGAGTGTCAGAAATAGGCGGAACCGGCTGGCCATGATTTCAAATGTGTTCTCCACCACTCTTCTGGCTCTGGCCAGCCGGTAATTAAAAACCCTCTGTTCCGGGGTGAGGGTCCTCATCGGGAATGGCCGCATAAGATGGTCCCCCAGCGCAAATGCTTCATCCGCAACAAAGACGAATGGGAGTCCTTCCACATTGTCCTCTGGAGGTGGCAAGTCCAAGCTGCCATTCTGGAGACGCCTGTAGAACTCTGTTTGGGCGATGACTCCACCATCGGACATCTGGCCATTCTTCCCCACGTCCACATACAAGAAGTCGTAATTAGCCGACACCACCGCCAACATCACAATACTATTGAACCCCTTATAGTTGCAATAGTACGACCCCGAGTTGGGTGGTGGGACGATGTGGACGTGTTTCCCATCAATTGCCCCTCCACAGTTAGGAAAGTCCCACCGCTGGGCATAGTGGGAGGCCACAGTCTGCCATTCCTGTGGCGTGGAAGGAAACTGTTGAGGAAAACAAAAATAAATTACTATTTTTGCACATAAACATGGCAAGCAGATTAGGCACAAACATTCTTGGCCAACCTCCAGATAGCATTTATTAAGGGGAAATTAACACCAAAGTATAAGGTACCCCTATCATATCCCCCCCCCTCATGGGCCATTTCTAACATTATAGGGGGGGTGGAATCTTGGACAGGTAACCCTCTTCACTTCATTGAGAGATGAATGCCTAAATACAGGGTATTACTTGGAACAGCCCCTCCTTAGTTACACTATTGGCAGCCCACTGGACAGGTAAGAAGGGTCATAATACAAAGACATAAATACACACTGTACACATTTGAGGACATTTTGACATTCTGCTATTACCTATCAAGATAATAATAGAATACAAAAACTTTAAACAGTACCATTTGAAAGTATACAGGCAGGCCCTTGCACTACATGCTTTGGGGAATTCATCCATAAATCTGACCAGTAAAGAGATGGGTATAGTGTGTATGGGTTTGGCAAAGTCAGCAGATAGATGATTGAGGATAGATAGAGAATTGGGATCAGCTGACTTAGCAGTTGGGGGGAGGGAGGGTTTAGAAAAATGATTTGGGCACACTACAAAAAAAAGCCTCAGGCACTCTGCCAGAATTTAAAGCACAAATCACATTTCTAAACATTTTAGGGGGTGTTTGGGGTAAAGCACTACTATGGAGCTGATAAAATACTTTGTTAAGTGACTACATGAGGTGAATATAGGGGCAGGAGAGCATGTTGGTTAGGTAAGTGAAGGCAAATATGTATGAAGGACTAAAAAAATAATTACATAAAAATCCAGCATGCATGAGGACAAAGGGGACATTCACAGCATATTACAATTATGGTAATTAGGGAATGAGGAAAGAAATGCAATATCTTAGCAAACATTAAATACAATAAAATGTGATATTAAAGAATAAAAATCTTACCTTCATATACTCCTTCTGCTGGACCTGGATGATGGCAGAACAGGTCTCTGGGATGATGATCCCCAGAGCCTGGGTGGAGATGCCTGTCGAGAACTTGAGGTCCTGCAGGCTTCTCCCTGTCGCCAAGTACCGAAGGGTAGCGACGAGCCTCTGCTCCGGAGTGATGGCTTGCCTCATGCAGGTATCCTGCCTGCTGATATAGGGGGTCAGCGAAGCCAACAAACGGTGAAATACGGGGTCCGTCATCCTGAGAAAGTTCCTGAAATCATCAGGATTATTCTCACGGATCTCACGGAGCAAAGGCATATGAGTGAACTGGTCACGCTGAAGCAACCAATTCTTGGTCCATGAACTACTCCCCACCCTGTTCATGGACTGGACTTGTGTCAAGGTCAGGACCCCAACACCAAGCCCCCGCACAGCAGGAACTCTACGAGAAGTACGTATACAAAACATGGCTAGAAAACGGTCGGCTGCTCAGAACGAAGTAACAGAACGCACTGAAGAGCAGCAAGGCCTGTGAAGAGCGACCTTAAAAACAGTAACGAACGAACAAGAACACAATGACTAACTAAAGTCACGCGGAACTTGCTTGCACGCACTGAAGAGCAGATAAAACCCACAAGCACAAACTGAACAGCAGAAAACTATCTGAAAGCCACGAGTCTGAAAAAGCGCGAATCGTCTCTCACCAAACTTTTACTAACACAAGATTAGCAAAAGGAGCCCAAAGGGTGCCGCGCTTGGTTCTGAACTGGCCTTTTCTAGTCTCGTCGTACGTGGTTGACGTCACCGCTTTGTTGGCGATCGGAAATTCCGACAACTTTGTGCAAACGTGTGTACGCAAAACAAGTTTGAGCCAACATCTGTCGGAAAAAATCCTAGGATTTTGTTGTCGGAATGTCCGAACAAAGTCCGACCGTGTGTACGGGGCATTAGTGTCGGCATCTCTGTGTCTAGTGCTCTATATTTGGGTGGGTTCCAGATTATGTGACTTAAATCCTTACTACTCATGCTGTGTTCTATATTTACCCACCTCCTTTCTAGACCCCCCTTTGACCATTCTATAACTCGTGTCAATACCACCGCTTTGTAATATTTATAAAAATCAGGCAGCGACAGTCCTCCTTTCTCTTTCCTCCTGCTCAGGACCGAACTGGCAATTCGGGGGTTTTTGCCACCCCAGACAAACCTCGATATTAAACCCTTTAAAGCCCTGAAATACACCTGGGGGAGGGGGATAGGAAGCATCTGGAACTTATATAAGATTTTGGGCATTATAGCCATTTTTACCGCATTAATGCATCCTAACCATGAAAGGGGGCGATATGCCAGACCTCCGACCTCTCGTCTGATTTCGTCTAACAGGGGGATATAGTTATTCAAATACAATTCCTTCAAGTTGTTCGATAGCTTGACCCCTAGTAACTAATCGTCTTCCTCCAAGGGAAGGACAAGGCTCTCCTCCTCCTCTTTTCTCACATTTATATTAAGCACCTCTAACTTCCCGAGATTAATTTTAAAATTTTCAGGTTCTTCAGAATGTTCGGGATCGTAATCCTAGGATTCGTAATGAAAAACAGCACGTCATCGGCAAAAGCTGCTAATTTGTGTTCCTCTGAACCTATCTTCACCCCATTACAGTCAGGATCTCTGCGGATGGCCGATAATAATGGTTCTAGTGTTAGGACGAAAAGGAGGGGGGATAGTGGACACCCCTGCCTGGTGCCATTATCCATCCGGAAGGACTCTGTGGTCACCCCATTGATTTTCACAAAAGCCGTTGGACTAGTGTACAGTATTTTCACCCAAGAGATAAATCTCTGGCCCAACCCCATTGTTTCTAAGGTTTTCAGCATCCACCCCCAGTCTACCCTGTCAAACGCTTTTTCTGCGTCCAATGACAGGAATAGAACTGGGCACCTGCCTCGTTTGGTGGACTCTACCAGGAGTACAGTATTTTCACCCAAGAGATAAATCTCTGGCCCAACCCCATTGTTTCTAAGGTATTCAGCATCCACCGGAGAAAAGTGAAAAAATAACCGCGCAACGAAAATTAATTAATAATACTGACCATCTATGCTGCAGAGTCCTATATGTGACACAAACACACAAATTTGAGTGGGGAAAAAAGTTGACTCGCGTTTGAAAACAAAAAAAACTAACACGTGTATGGCTAAAAAGAGTACACAAACTAATTGTAAACAAAATAAACATTATGTAGACATGTAATATGATGTGACAACACCAAATCAGGTTGATAAATAAAACCAACCTCCCCTTAGGTAAATATAAAAAAAAACAATAATAAATCAAATTGTTAGTGCATAAACCTAAACTTGAACGTGAAGGACTGCAGAATATAATGTGAAAAAAATCTGGAGTTTGAAGAAAAAAATATATATATAAAAAAGAAAGTCCATATAGAAGAAACCCCAAAAGTGCTATAATTGTGCAAAAAAAGTCCAAATATATGAAATCCCAGGACTCAGGGCTGAGCGGTGCCATCGCGTCACCTCCCTCTGTCGTTGTCACTCCAGCAGGACGGGCGGTCTGTGAACATCCGGCCGGTGTCACAGACTGTCTTTTCATCAGAGGACGAATTGCTTTTTCTATATGTAATGCCGCGTACACACGGTTGGACTTTCCGGCATACTTGGTTCGGCGGACCAGAGTGTGCCGGACAATCCGCCCGTGTGTGGGCGCCGGCGAACTTTTCCGGCGGACTTTTTCCCAATAGCCCGCCGGACCTAGATTTGAAACAAGTTTTAAATCTTTCCGTCGGACTCAGTTTCAGGCGGAAAGTCCGCTCGTGTGTGTGCTGGTCCGACGGAAAGCCCGCTCGTGTGTATGCTGGTCCGACGGACCAGATACGACACGAGGGCAGGGTATTGCGTCTCGCGTTCGCTGCAATAGGAAAAACAAATTTTCCTATTGCGGCAAGCGCGGAGCATACCAGGCCCTTAGGTCTGGTATGGATTATAAAGGGAAGCCCCTACGCCAAAAAAACGGCGTGGGGTCCCCCCTAAAATCCATACCAGACCCCGATCCGAGCACGCAGCCTGGCCGGTCAGGAAAGGGGGTGGGGACGAGCGAGCGCCCCCCCCCCTCCTGAACTGTACCAGGCCACATGCCCTCAACATGGAGGGTGGGTGCTTTGGGGGAGGGGGGCGCCCTGCGGGGCCCCCCACCCCAAAGCACCTTGTCCCCATGTTGATGAGGACAAGGGCCTCTTCCCGACAACCCTGGCCGTTGGTTGTCGGGGTCTGCGGGCGGGGGGCTTATCGGAATCTGGGAGCCCCCTTTAATAAGGGGGCCCCCAGATCCCGGCACCCCACCCTATGTGAATGAGTATGGGGTACATGGTACCCCTACCCATACACCTAGGGAAAAAATGTAAGTAATAAAACACACTACACAGGTTCTTAAAATATTTTATTAAACAGCTCCGGGGGGGGGATCTTCCTCCGGCTTCGGGGGTCTTCTTCCGGCTTCGGGGGTCCCTCCGCTTCATCTTCTCCCGGCGTCCGGTTGGTTCTTCTCCGCTCTCTTCTCCCGGTGTTCCAGTTCTTCGGCCGGCTCCTCTGCTGTCTTCAGGTAGCTCTCTTGCCAGCAGAGGTCCGGACTTCTGAGCTTCTGGGCTGCTGGGCTTCTTCTCTTCTCTTCTCCAGATGTTGACACAACGCTCTCTCCGGCTGGACTGCTCTCCGAGGGCTGCGTTGTGACTTATATAGGCGGAGACCCCGTCCCCTTTTGATGTCACAGTCCCTGGGCATGCTGGGACTGTGACGTTTTAGGGGGCGTGGTCAACATCACCCAGTGACCACGCCCCCTAAAACGTCACAGTCCCAGCATGCCCAGGGACTGTGACATCAAAAGGGGGCGGGGTCTCCGCCTATATAAGTCACAACGCAGCCCTCGGAGAGCAGTCCAGCCGGAGAGAGCGTTGTGTCAACATCTGGAGAAGAGAAGAGAAGAGAAGAAGCCCAGCAGCCCAGAAGCTCAGAAGTCCGGACCTCTGCTGGCAAGAGAGCTACCTGAAGACAGCAGAGGAGCCGGCTGAAGAACTGGAACACCGGGAGAAGAGAGCGGAGAAGAACCAACCGGACGCCGGGAGAAGATGAAGCGGAGGGACTCCCGAAGCCGGAAGAAGACCCCCGAAGCCGGAGGAAGATCCCCCCCCGGAGCTGTTTAATAAAATATTTTAAGAACCTGTGTAGTGTGTTTTATTACTTACACTTTTTCCCTAGGTGAATGGGTAGGGGTACCATGTACCCCATACTCATTCACATAGGGTGGGGTGCCGGGATCTGGGGGCCCCCTTATTAAAGGGGGCTCCCAGATTCCGATAAGCCCCCCGCCCGCAGACCCCGACAACCAACGGCCAGGGTTGTCGGGAAGAGGCCCTTGTCCTCATCAACATGGGGACAAGGTGCTTTGGGGTGAGGGGGGCCCCGCAGGGCGCCCCCCTCCCCCAAAGCACCCACCCCCCATGTTGAGGGCATGCGGCCTGGTACGGTTCAGGAGGGGGGGGGGCGCTCGCTCGTCCCCACCCCCTTTCCTTACCGGCCAGGCTGCGTGCTCGGATCGGGGTCTGGTATGGATTTTAGGGGGGACCCCACGCCGTTTTTTCGGCGTAGGGGCTTCCCTTTATAATCCATACCAGACCTAAGGGCCTGGTATGCCTCGCAACGGGGCTCGCAAGGTGTCAATCTCGCCGATAAAAGCGGCAAGATTGACATCCTTTGCTAGTCCCGTCGCACCTGAGTCACGTTCAAAATGAACGGACTTGTCCGTGTGTGGGCAAGTCTGTTCATTCTGAAAGTCCGCCGGAACTCCGGCGAAAGTCCATCGGAAAGACGGGCGGACTTAGCCCGCCGGAAAGTCCCGGCGTGTGTGGGCAAGTCCGTCCGTTTTAAAGTCCGGCGCACCTGGCGGACAAAGTCCGTCAGAAAGTGTGCCGGACCAAGTAGGATAGAAAGTCCGACCGTGTGTACGCGGCATAAGTGTTTATTATATTTTTTTAAATAAATACCATTAGATTTTACACTATGGGAGCCTTCTTTTGTTTCCCCCACATGATGTTAACACTCCATTGAGGGCTGAGCTTTATCTTTCCCTGTGGATCCATCCGCACCACAGCTTCTGAGGTTCCATTTCGGTTTCCGTTCTGATTCCCGGGTTGCCCAAAGCAACAAGACTACAATGCCCATTTAGACCCTCTGTAATGGGGGTCATGGGGTTCCGGTAAGAGGCCAGGCACTTCATCTATGGTGGTGGATCCACACATCTGGGATTTCATATATTTGGACTTTTTTTTGCACAATTATACCACTTTTGGGGTTTCTTCTATATGGACTTTCTTTTTTATATATATATTTTTTTCTTCAAACTCCAGATTTTTTTCACATTATATTCTGCAGTCCTTCACGTTCAAGTTTAGGTTTATGCACTAACAATTTGATTTATTATTGGATATTTTTTATATTTACCTAAGGGGAGGTTGGTTTTATTTATCAACCTGATTTGGTGTTGTCACATCATATTACATGTCTACTCAATGTTTATTTTTGTTTACAATTAGTTTGTGTACTCTTTTTAGCCATACACGTGTTCGTTTTTTTGTTTTCAAGCGAGAGTCAACTTTTTTCAGCATCCACCCCCAGTCTACCCTGTCAAACGCTTTTTCTGCGTCCAATGACAGGAATAGAACTGGGGACCCGCCTTGTTTGGTGGACTCTACCAGGAGCACAGACCTCACTCCATTGTCTCTGCCCTGTCTTCCCGGTACAAACCCCACCTTGATCTGGATGAACCAGGGTGGTCATTTTATCTCTTTGTCTCCCTGCCAGGACTTTGGCAAATAACTTTACATTGGCATTTAACAATGAAATGGGTCTATAGCTCGAACACAACTCCCTATTTTTGTCTTCTTTGTGGATTAAAGTTATGGCGGCCAATAGCGCGTCCCCACCCATTTTACAGTGTGTACCTAGTTTATTCCAATACTGACTTACTCTGGGTATTAAAATTTGTTTACATTTTACCAGGTATAATGAGGTAAATCCGTCGGGGCCAGGGCTTTTCCCCTTGGGAATACTCTTAGGGGGCCGCCAGGATTTCTGCCTCTTCTATTGGTCTGTCGAGGAGATCTCTCTCCTCTTCGGATATCTTTACCACCTCTGCTTCTTTTAAGAATTCTTCCATCCTCTCCTCCTTTATACTTTCTCCTAGTCCCTTTTGTTTGATGGAGTATAGATCTTTATAATATTTTCTAAATTCTTCCGCTATTCCCCTACTTGAGCCTACTATTTCCCCTTTTTTATTTTGTATTTTTATAATATAATTCCTCTCTTTTCTTCCTCAGTGTCCTTGCCAGATGTTTACTTATTTTATTACCCCAGACGTATCTATCCTTTAATAATTTATTAAGGGCTCTTTTTGTGTCTTGTTCCATACTGTCTCTCAACTCTTCCCTTTTTGCAACTAACTGTCTATAGCTGTCCTGACAGAGGCCTTTTCATTTTTTATGGCCCTGTTCTAATTTCTGAATTTCCTCAATGAGTTTTTCCCTCTCCTCTCTTCTTTTTCTTTTTAACCCGGCCCCTATGGATATCAGCACCCCTCTTATATACGCTTTGTGCGCCTCCCACAACACCGCCGGAGAAATTCCTCCTATATCATTGGTTCTGAAAAAGAATTCTTTTTCATCCTTGATTTTTTCTAACACTGGGATCTAAAAATACATTTTCATTTAATCTCCAAGAATATGCCTGTTTTTGTGTTTCTAAAAGCCTAATCCTTAAGGTAACTGGCGCATGATCAGATAGGGAGATGACCTCTATTCTAGACTCCTCGACAGAATCCACCAAACTGTGATCCAACATTATGTAATCTAACCTCGAGTACGTCCCGTGCACAGGGGAGAAAAAGGTATAATCATTGGTTTTTAAATGCTGCATCCGCCACGCATCTATTAAGTGGTTTTCTTTCAACCGTTTTTTAATCATATTTAATTGAGCCTTACTTGTCCCCTGCGCCCGGGATGTACTATCGTGTTCGGGGTCCAGACGGTAGTTAAAATCACCTGCCATCACCACCCCTCCTTCCCTAAATTCCGCCAGCTTGGAAAGTATCCCCTTTAGAAATATAGTCGGGTTTTTATTAGGGCAATAAACATTCACCAATGTAAGATTTTTCTTATCTAGCATACCCTTGAGAAACAGAAATCGGCCTTCTGGATCCGTCAATCTCCCCAATTCAGAGAATTTCACGGAACCAGAAAACCCTATTGCTACACCCTTGGATCTACTTATTGGTGTGTCACTGTAAATCCAGGTGGGCATTCGTGGAGAATATAATTTAATATTTGATCCCAGCATCAAGTGTGTTTCCTGTAGGAATACTACATCCGCTCTGTAGTGCTGTAGCTCCCTAAGGATCTTGTGTCTTTTTCCTGGGGAGTTCAGACCCTTAACATTGTAGGACAGTAAGTTGAGCTCGAGCATATCTGTATTTCATCCCACTTTCTCTGACAACCTCTGTATACTCCCTCTCCTCAGATACATCCCCCCTCTCCCCCCCTAACCCACCACTCCCACCCCTCCCTACAAATTGATTCCTCCCTCCCTCCTCCCTCCCCAACCCCTCCCCCCGGCCCTACCGGCCATCAGCCCACCTATATGGATCCATCCAGATCTCATATCGCGGGCCTCTTTCCCAGGGGTGGCGCTCCTCAGGTGGCCACCGGTGCCCTCCATCCCATCGCCGTAGATGACGGGGTAGTGGGCTAGTGAGAACGAGGTGCGCAGTCCCAACCGGCCGAAAAACTCCTCTTAAACCCCTCAACCCGGAGACTTTTTGTGTTGCAGTTGATGCCCTTACCCCCAGCCCCTCCCCACCCCCCCACAGATCCTTAATTTAAGTCTCAGTCTTAAATCTCCACTCTCCTCCCAGCCTGAACGCAGAATAGGAGAGATTGAGCGGAGGAGGAAGAAAAAAAAAAAAAAAGTCCTCCGAGGGCATCTCCTCTCTCCTTCTTATTGCCCGATCTTCTAATATCTTCTCTATATTCCAGGTCCAGGCACTTCTGGTGGGGGGATCCCCAAGTTCTCACAAAAGTCCCGAATCTCCTCTGGAAACCTTATTTTGTATGTTCTGCCCTCCTTTGTTACGAGTAGGGATGTTGGAAACCCCCAGCTATAATTCAGATTATACTTTTTAAGTTGGACCAACAGGGGTTTTAATTGTCTTCTTCTTGCCAATGTTCCCGCTGATAAATCAGAAAAAAATTTCAACTCTTTATTATCAAAACTTAAAGGGGAGGACCCCCTAAGATTGATCCATATCTTCTCCTTATCTTCGTACGAGTGGAATTTAACTATCACATCTCTTGGAATTTCTTGTCTTATATTGGGGGATTTTCTGATCCTATGAACCCTTTCAATCCGCAGGGCCCCATCTTCCCTTCTTTCCAGGATTGGATTAAAGATTTTCTGCAACTTGATCTTTAAGTCCTCATTATGTTGTTCAGGGAGGTCTCTTATTCGCAGGTTCTGCCTGCGACTTTGATTTTCTTGTTCTTCTAGTTTGTAAATCAATAAACGATTATCATTTTGCAATATCTTCATTTGCTCTTTTAAATCCCGTATCTCTTTTGCCTGGGAATCTGAGACTCCTTCTATTTTTTCCACTCTACGCAAGAGATGACTCATGTCCGTCTGAACGTTTAATATTTCCGATTTAATGACATTTTTCAACATTTCTGTCATCTCTATTTCGTTGATAAAGAGTGCAGCGTCCCTCGGCTCCTCTAAATCGTTCGAGGCTCCTGCGCCCGCTTGCTCCATATCTTCTCTGGGCTTCTCTCCCTGACCTCCTTTTTGCTTCAACTGGGTTTTTTTTATCTTTCGTTCCTGCTTGTTTCTTGTCCACTACTGGGCTTTTGGCATTAACTTCCTTGAGATATTTCTGTATTGTGCTTTAATTGAGACTCTCCCTGGGGGTCTTGGGTTCAGCTGTTTTCTGATTGCGTCCTCTCCTACTTCACTGTCTTACTTTTGAGAGTAATAATTACCTGAGTGGCAATCTCGTACCCCCTTCCACTCAGTCTTCTGCCCCTACTTTTCTGTATGCAGCTCGTTGCTGACACTACTCAAATATATTTATTTTACAACTGTCCGGGGGTTGGGCGCTATTCAGGAGCTCTTAACCATCCTGCTGTCGATACCCCTTTCTGCGGGTTCCCCTCCTCCTTCCCGTTGTCACAATTCGTATCCACACACTGAGTTCTAGGATCAATGGATCTGTGGGCTCACTCTTTTGGTGCCCTTTCCTTTTCTCTTCTTCCCCTTGTCTCTTCCCCTTTCCTGCTTCCTCCTTTAATCATCCTTCAACCTCTCCCATCCTTATCATTTGACACTTAGCAGTTCGTAAAATTATAAAGTCATACCTGGAGGGGAGGTCTTCTTCTGTGTTATACACTCACCAGTTCTTGCTGGTATAGTCCCATCTGTTGTATTTGGCTGCAGACTCCAGGGAGGGGATGGGGATTTCTTCTGTTCACTCCACTATGCTGTCTGTACCCTTTATTTCATGTTGAATGAACTCAGATTGGGGAGCACTGATGCGTGGTAGATGTTTTCCAGTTCCCTTGTCACTCCTCCTGCCCCGGGGCACTATACAGCTATCGCTCCCCCCTGCTATGTGTTCCGCAGGAGGGACCGGCTCTCCCTCTGATAACGGGGTAGCAGAGCAGCGCTCGGTGTTCTCCAGGTATCGGAGGCGGCAGCAGACTCTCACCTCGCTGCTCGCCTCGTACATGCCGTCCCGCTCCGTTCTGCACACCTCCGCCCTCACTCCGGCACCACCTTTAGGCCCCTCCCCCCGTCAGACGTCTCACATCTCACGTCTGCATCATTGGGCAATCTCGTGTCGAGACAATCATTTCTTGAGGAAAAAGGAATTATGGCATTCACGTTTAAAGTTTGAAGATCTATTTTAACCCCTAATAAGTGCGGGTTGAGGCGAGTTATGCCAAACATGAGAGTGGGAGGCAAATGCAGCTGGTGAGTGCAAGTCTTTAAGTGGGAGTGGAATCACAAGCACAGAGGTGTGGTGGATGATCACAAGAACAACAGGGAGATTTTAAGTCTATTCATTGAATCATTCGCAGTTTATGGACTATTTATTAGCACTTTAATTACAGACATTTCAATGTGTCACATCTGTCACAGGGTGTGTTTTTCTTTTCTTTATAGTGTGTTATGAAACATTTTTTTCACATTTATTCATTCGTTGATTATTTTGCTAATATTTTTTGCTAATATTTAATAGTTGATTTTTATTCATTAATGTATTTTTCATTGTGTATATAGTTCCACACATTTTTTGATACACTAGATGTTCTTTTTAAGCGCCACTATTTATTCCACTTGCTTAGAGGTTTAAATATTGTTCACATATTTGTTATATTTAAGTGGCAGCTGTAGGTTTCTCCTTTAGATATTCACTTTTTACTTATCCGGAAGCACAGTGGTGGTGACACAGGTGTTGGGGCGCTTTACTTGTGGACCATCAGTTTGGCATTTTCCCTATGGTACTAGTTCACATCCATGCGTTTTGCTGCCAGTGCGTTTTTGGAAATGGTCGGGGACTTTTATCCCGCAATTTGCGGGTAATAGTTTTCAATGGAATCGCACCAGAAACTCATCTGTTGCACTTGTGATGTGATTTTTGATGTGTTTTGTGGTTTTTATTTTAACACTGTATATAGCTGGATTTTAACCGGGGTGTCGGGAAGCCAACCGCCTCATCCTTAACAACCAATAAGTAATCAGCTGTCAGCTGATGACTGTGTGTGGGGTTCCCCCCCCAGGTCTATACCAGGCCCTTCGAGTCTAAATTGGATTCTGAGCGGACCCCCCAAAAAGTTTTAAAAACTGCCCTTTTTTTAGGAGCAGTGATTTTAATAATGCTTAGAGTCAAACAAGAAAAAGGAAATATTCCTTTAAATATCGTGCCTGGGGGGTCTCCTTAGTCTGCCTGTAAAGTAGCGCATATTTCCCGTGTTTATAACAGTACCACAGCAAAATGACATTTCTAAAGGAAAACATGTCATTCAAAACTGCTTGCGGCTGTAATGTATTGTCAGATCCCGGCAATATAGATAAACTAGATAGACTTGGAGGGTTGGTTTATTTATTTTAATGATACCGGTGTTCAATTTCTTGTTTTCCTACTGGGGAAAAAACGAGACAAGCTAAAAATTTTGAACGATGAGGTTTCTCTGGTCAAAGACAAACTGTTGCCGTTTAAGGATCAGGAAATTTATAAATTAAAATCTGATCAACTACGACAGTTTCTTGAAAAGGAAGATTCTGACCAGAGAAATAAAAAGAAGAAAAAATATAATCGCGATTTAGCAGACTACTCCAATAAAATGTTTTTTAAATGGCAAATCGCTACAGAGGAATTAACTGAGAATGAGATGATGGATACTCAGCATCAACTCCCATCTCTTTTTCCTCCGGCTCACCTCCCTAATAGAGTTACACTTCCTCCTTCTCAAAACAATGTGAGGACCAACAATCCTTTGACTCAAACCAATAATAGAAGCCAACCTAGTGTTAGGCCTAAAACCTTCAAGGGTAATGAAAAACGTACTCAACAAGGTAGTTCCATGTATGGAGCCTCGCAAGGCCCTCTTCCGAGAGAAAATTATAGAGGAAATTATGCCTCCAAACCTATAAATAGGAATTCTCAGCAGTCAAGGGAGAGGGAATATAGGGATATTCCTAGAGGCCACCCCCAGAGATCCAGGGATTACGAGAGGGACCCTAGAGACTATGCACCTATGTCGCATGTCCATACTCCTAGGAGGAGGGATATTCCTTTATCTAACAGGTTTACCCCCCTTTCCCATCACCAGGATAACTTTGAGGGGGATGAACATGCGATTGTCAGACATCCTAACCAATATGATGATTATTCTAACCCTGGGAGGAATAACTATCAGAATTCCCCTCGGGATTTTTTAGGAGAGGGTCAAAACCATCAACGGTCTTTTCCCAGGAACAACAACAGAGGAAAAAGAGGATACGAGGAAAGAGAGGCCTTAGAGGGGGGAGGAGGATCAGGGCCAAAGAAAAGAAGACAATAAATGTTAGCGGTGTATTTAATTTAAGTACTGTCCAGCTTTCCGCAGGCGAACAAAGAGTATTAAGCCAGGGCCTGAAATTTGCCCCCCCTCACAGATTGAACAAATTCGAAACGTTCATTGATGTGCATAAGTTCATAAGAAAACTGAACATCAAGAGACATTTTGTTTTAAATCCGATTATTAACCAAGGTTCATCCTTTGTTAATAGACCTTCCATTGTCACGAATGGAATAACTAACCCTCTTTCCAGTTCATCTAATCAGACGAGTGAGGCCTCTATCAGACATACTAACTTATCAAATGCCTCACTATTCAATCCCCCAGGTCCCATTGCTCCCTCCATACAGGTTTTCAAAGAAATGGTAATTAAGGATTTGATAGCACTCAACTGCCCCCGTAATCAACAAGGGGATTTTCAGCGCCATTTATCTAAAATTTGTGAACAAAATGACATCGTCATACGTCCAGCGGACAAAGGGGGAGGTGTTGTCATTCTCAACAAAGCTCATTATTTAGATGAAATGAATAGGCTCCTTTCTGACCGGGATACCTATTTGCCTTTGGCCGCCAACCCCACAACTAAATTTAAAAGGGAACTTCAGACCTTGGTAGATGGAGGTTTCGAAGGGGGTATTCTAAATAAAAAAGAAAGGGCATATCTGGTCCCCTCTGCTCCAAGGATTCCGGTTATGTATTTTCTACCTAAAATACATAAAAGCCTCTCCAATCCTCCTGGCCGCCCGATCATTAGTGGCATAGATTCGATCACGGCCAGGATCGGGAGGTATGTAGACAATTTTTTACAACCTCTAGTGACAGCTACCACAGCATATTTGAGAGATACCACCCAGGTTATTAATCTCTTGGAAAACCTCGAGTGGAAGGAGAGCTACATCCTGGCCACAGCGGATGTAGCCTCTCTGTATACTAACATCTCACACCAACATGGGTTTGAGGCAGTTAGCTATTACCTTGATCAAGAATCCTCCTTGCCTCAGTCTCAAAAACAGTTCATTTTGTCACTTTTGAAATTTGCGGCAGGCCATAATTATTTTTGGTTTGGGGGTGTTTTTTATGTACAGATTTGTGGTGTAGCCATGGGCGCTAAATTTGCGCCCAGCCTGGCCAATTTATTTATGGCCAGGTGGGAGAGTGAGGTCATTGATAGGAATCCCCCTGTGCAGTTGCGTTTATGGAAAAGGTACATAGACGATGTCCTGCTGGTGTGGGATGGTGACCAGGCTTCACTTGAGGAATTTTTTATATCACTGAACCAGAATGATAGAGGCATTTCACTCCAGTTTGAAATTAGTGATATAGGAATCCATTTCCTTGACCTTAACATCTTAGTCAGGAATGGTCGCCTTATTACTAATACATATTTTAAAGCGACAGATAGAAACGCCTATATTCCGCTCTCCAGCTGCCATCATCCAGCCTGGTTAAGAGCTGTCCCTCGGGGACAATTCCAGCAGATTAGGCGTAACTGCACAGAGGTTATGGAGTACTATCAACAAGCTCAGGTACTTAAACAGCGTTTCCTGGAAAAAGGCTACTCCAGGGGTGAGGTTGAGGCCACCATTTCTCAGGTTGCTAATATGGACAGGGCACTTATGTTGCACAGGGAAGTTGATCACAGTCCCGTATGCAACAATAGGTTCAGTTGGTCTATGATTACAGGTTATTCCAACCAACATTTTTCTGTTAAGAGAATTTTTCGAAAACATTGGAATATACTCAGGAATGATAAGGTCTTAGGACCTATCATTCCCGATAGACCTTCAGTGATATATAGGGGTGCACCCTCCCTGCGACACTGTATTGCTAGGAATGTGATAGATCCCCCCAAGACTATCTCCTTTTTCCATACTATGAAGGGTTTTTATCCCTGCCGTAAGTGTAAGATCTGTCAAATAAACACCTTCACTGGTAGAAAATGTGAGACCTTTCAATCCTCCGTCACGAATAAGATATATGACATTCAATCCTTTATCACATGTACTACTAAATATGTCGTCTATCTTATTCAGTGCCCATGCTCCAAACAGTACATAGGTCGAACTAAACGTGAGTTGCATGTACGATTATCGGAGCATATTGCCAACATTAAACGGGGTTACCCAAAGCATAATCTATCTAGGCATTATGCCAAATACCATGATAAGAAACCGAATGGTACCCTTTTTATGGCATTTGACAAAATAAACCCACATTGGAGAGGGACAAACAAAGTCAGATCATTATCTAGGCTTGAAACTAGGTGGATCTTTCATATGAGATCTTTTGTACCCTATGGGTTAAATGTGGGCTGGGACATCAATTGTTTTATAAACAACTCCTGAGTATTCTTTTTAATTTTTAATTTTTAATTGTCCTCTTTTTATCTATTTTATTTTATGGAAACATTAATTTTCATTCCATTGTAACTGAGGCTATGGACTTTTTATCAGTATTTTATATCTATTGCACTTAATATGCAAAAATGTTTTATTACGTCTGCCGTCCGCTGTACCCCTTCATAGTTTGTTGTCACTATTTGAGAATCAATTTCATTTTCTATTGTTATCCTTTTTGGCCACAAGATGGCGTTTCTTTCCTTTTTTGACTTTCCTCCGCTTGCTCCTACTCATTAATGGCCGGCATCTAATACAGCTGGGCCGTTTTCCAATGTTAAATTTTTCCTTGCCATTAGCTAAGATGGCGCCCGTAGTGTATATAATGCCCACACGTGGTGACGCTCGAGCTTGGCCAATCCCCAGACGACGTCCACTTGTGACGAAACGCGTAGGGAGGAGCCTACGACGTCACCACGTCCGCTCTTGTGTAGGGCTGTATACGAACTAGGAAGGCGGAGGCAGCAGACGGAGACGCTGACTGTTATTGATTGTACGCGATATGCTGATGACTTCATGGATGCTTTGTAAGTGCAATTCTCTTTTTTAATAAAACGATTGTGCAGACTGTATCACACGATGGATTGTTCTTTTTCTCTTTGAATCCTGAGATATCATCTGTCGCTTATTGGTACCTTAAGCTGAGGTTGTGGGGAGCCCCAAATTTTCCCTGTGCCATTTTTGACTGCTGTAATAGCGGTCAACGGGATCTGGTAAGCATATCTGATATTCCACCTCGGGTGTGAGGAACCACAGAAGATTTCCCCCACTGCATTCTCATCTTTGTTGTGGCCCTTTCTGGCACTTTTTTCCTATTTTATCACGGACTTTCTTTTTTGGTTTTGGACTCTATTCATTTACCTATTCAAGTATTTGTCTTCAATATAATTTTTGGGACATTAGTGTATGATATTGTTTATACTCATCTTGCACTATTATTATTGGTTATTTCATATTAATTCATTTTATAGCTTGTAATTATGTTTTAGCGCCGCATCTCTTTTGTATTATTATAGATAAAAATCAGTTCATAACAGGCCCTTTGGGTCTGGTATGGATATTAAGGGGAACCCCGCACCAAAATTAGAAAAAAAAAATTGCATGGGGGTCCCCCAAAATCCATACCAGGCCCTTCAGGTCTGGTATGGATTTTAGGGTGAACCCTGCACCAAGATGTAAAAAAAAATAAATGGCATGGGGGTCCCCCCAAAATCCATACCAGACCCTTATCTGAGCATGCAACCTGGCAGGCAGGAAAAGGGGGGATGAGAAAGAGCCCCCCTCCTGAACTGTACCAGGCCACATGTCCTCAACATGGGGAGGGTGCTTTGGGTTCCCATGTTGATGGGGACAAGAGCCTCATCCCCACAACCCTTGCCCGGTAGTTGTTGGGGTCAGTGGGCGGAGGGCTTATCAGAATCTGGAAGCCCCCAGATCCCTGCCCAACCTATGTGAATGGGTATCGGGCACATTGTAACCCCTACCTATTCTCTAAAAAAAAAAACTGTGACAAAAAACATTGGCCAGTTTTTGACAATTTCTTTATTGTAAAATAGCTCTGAGCCGTCTTCTCCCCCGAGCCGTGTCTCCCGCTGTCATCTTCTCCTGGTGCAGTCTCTCCCACCACCACCTTCTTCTCCTTCTGTTGTGGTCTTCCTCTCCACCTTGTTCTTCCTCACCGCCGCCTTCCTCCGTTGTGTTGTCATGGAGAGCCCACCCCCTTTATTTAAAAAAAAGGGGGCAGGCTCTCCGTGTGACGTCAATGGATGGGCATTCCCCATGGCTGTGTAAGAGATGCCAGACAGCGGATGACACAACGGAGGAAGACAGCGGTGAGGAAGAACACAGCAGTGGGAGAAGTAAGCAGTGATGGGAAAGGCGGCGGCAGGAGACGATGATGACAGAAGATGGCGGCAAAAGTGACTGCACCAGGAAAAGGTGACGGCTGGAGACACGGCTCGGGGGAGAAGACGGCTCAAAGCTATTTTACAATAAAGGAATTGTCAAAAACCGGCTATTGGTTTTTGTCACATTTCACTGCTTTTTTTTGGTGAATGGGTAGGGGTACAATGTACCCGGTACCCATTCACATGGGAGGGCCAGGATCTGGGGACCCTTTCAGACTCTGATAAGCTCCCCGCCCACAGACCACTACAACCACCAGGCAAGAGTTGTGGGGAAGAGGTCCTTATCCCCATCAACATGGGAACAAGGTGCTTTGGGGGGGACCCCAAAACACCCTTCCCATGTTGAAGGCAAGCGGCCTCATATGGTACAGAAGGGAGGTCGGCAGCTCTCTCACCCCCCCCCTTTCCTGGCCTGCCATGGTTTCTTGCTTAGATAAGGGTCTGGAATGGATTTTGGGGGGGACCCCTACGCCATTTTTTTGAATTTTGGCATGGAGTTCCCCTTAATGTCCATACCAGACATGAAGGGCCTGTTATGGACTGGGGGGACCGCACGTCATATTTTTCCTTGATTTTTATGTATATTTCCGGGATCCGGCAATACATTACAGCCGCGAGCAGTTTTAAATGACATTTTTTTCTTTAAAAATTTCATTTTGCTGCAGCAATGTTCCACACATTGGTCAGATGTGCTATTTTACAGGCAGAATAAGGACACTCCCCAGGCACAATATTTAAAGGAATTTTTCATTTTTATTGTTTCACTTTAAGCACTACTAAAATCACTGCTCCTGAAAAAATTGCCATTTAAAAAAAATAAATTTCCATTGATACATGTCCCCATGAGGCAGGATCCAGGTCCCCATACACTTTTTATGGCAAAGAACTTGCATATAAGCCTTCAGCGAGAACTTTGGATTTTGCAGGTTGGAGCCCCATTGACTTCCACTATTCACGCATACTGTATGCGATCTGACAGGCATGTTCGCCGGCAATAGTGCGCTTTCTGTTTGCATGTGCACCCAGTTTCTGAGAGTTGAAGTCCTAAATGGCCTTAACTGGGCGCTATTTTCCGGAACCGCAGGATCATTTATTGGTGCTATAGTAAATGACCCCCAGTCTTTGATTTCAGCAATATGTTTACAGTTCGAATTACCTTTCCAATTAGAATGGAATTTGATTTGAAATTCGATTTGAATTTTGGAAATACGGACAAATTTAATTTTATTGTCTGTGCTGTAAACCAGCATTTTTGGATGCAGAAATTATTTACATTGCACTTCCACTATCATTAAATGAGGAATAAACCCCTTATAATTTTTCAAACTATGATAAAAATAAAACATGCAGACACTTATTTTAAGAAGGAATCATGCTGGTTTGATGAAGGGCTTTTTAGTTTGTTTAATCCACCTTACTGTAATCTACCTTTGTCATACTTTCTCTTTGATGGATGCAGTGGTTACTTTACACAATGCACTGGAACCTTACTTCATAAATAAAATAGTGAAAAGACAAAATAACAAAAATTTCTATATATACTGTACGTATATGAAAAATAACAAATGAATAAACCTAAAGTTCAATGTGCAGTTCAGTAAAGGAAAAAACAAAATAGTGCAAACACTCTTCTTTAAAGCGGAGTTCCACACAAAAATGGAACTTCCGCTTTTCGGAATCCTCCCCCCCTCCGGTGTCACATTTGGCACCTTTCAGGGGGGAGGGGGGTGCAGATACCTGTCAAAGACTGCCGAGAACCGAGCGGGTTCTCGGCGTCCCCTGCCGACATCGCTGGACCCTGGGACAGGTAAGTGGCCATGTATTAAAAGTCAGAAGCTGCAGTATTTGTAGCTGCTGGCTTTTAATATTTTTTTTTTTGGCGGTGTGGGTGAACCCCCGCTTTAATAACACACTGGAGTTGATTATCTAAAGGTAACAAATGGCAAATAAACCATGCACTTCGCAAATGCAGTTGCACTCTGCAAGTGCAGTTGCTTCAGAGTTTCGTAAATGAGGAGAAGCTCTGCTGACTTCCATCATCCCATCATGTGCAAGTAACAATGCTTTTTTTTTATTTTCCTTGCATGTGATTGGGTATTTTTTGCAAAGTGAAGCTTTACATTATGTACTAAGCTCCAGAACAATTGCATTTACAGAGTGCACTTGCAAAGGGCACAGTCTATTTGCCTTTCGTAAATCAACCCCTATGTGTGAAAGGGGGCTTTTTCACACAGTGTGTTATTGAAGAATAGTGTTCACACTATTAGGGCTATTGTGCTTGGTATAAGGGGTGGTATCAGGCAGCGTGGAGGCGATACACTGCTTACTACTTCCCTACTACTGCTCATTTTCTCAAAGAAATGGAAAATATTCTCTGACTGGATGAGGTGGGGGGTATTACTTCACTATCCCACCTCTCCACCTTATCTGTCAAAAGAACAATATGCATTTATTGAGAAAATAATAATATATTCTGTGAACTGCAACAAGAGGCAAACCTCCTGTGTTCAAAATGCAGCAGGGCAGTTGCTCACATGAGACCCAGATGCTAGTGGAGGTCAATGGTGTAGAGGTGCCTACTACAGTGATTTTCAGTTTTATAGAGGGATCTCACATGGTTTAAGCATTGTTATATTGGTCCAAGCATGAACAATGTAACTATATATAAAATGCCAAACCGGAAATTCTTCTTTAAAGTGAAATAATAAAAATGCGCAATTCCTTTAAATACTATGGTTGGAGGATGCCCTGAACCTGCCTGTGGAGTGGTGCATCAATGAAATGTATGCAATGTACTACAGTCAAATATGCAAAGCAGAGGACTGCGTGCAAAGAAACATTTGTGTGCTTGAAGGGTTAAAATAATAATTGTTTACTTACAGTTGGGGAGTTAAACTGTCAGCTGTGTAACCGCTGCTCCCTGTGACCAGTGGCAGAGCTGGGTTGGCCCAAGAATATTGATTGGCCCTGCGATGGAATATGAGGTAATCTATTTAAATACATGATATTTGATATATGTTCGGTATGCTTTGTTTATAGAGTCGGTGCCTAGGCCTGGTCTCCTTGTTAATATTACTTCGTTTTTCATGGTAATGACTTGAATAAACATGTAGGATATCATAAGTTATTATATAGCAAAAGGTATTTCGCATGGAATTTTGGTGGGCATATTTCTTTCTACATTCATTTTAGATCACAAACACAAGGCCCGCAGACCGATTACCAACTCTTACATTCCCTGCCCTTATGGCGAGGACAAGGGAGATATAGATGCAGGTGCAGTGTGGGATGGGGTTTAACATTGTAAGCTGCCCTGTGATCTCCATCTGTGCCTGGGTGCACAGATGCCAACCAATGATCTCCCTGAAAAAGAGAGAGAGGTGGAGCTGCCTGCACTGCCAGGTGGCACTAGAGCTAAGTGGGGTAGGTGAGATGCCAGAAAGCTTTTTTTTGGGGGGGAAGGGGGTTGAGGGCTGCGGGGGAGATATGTGTAGAGTTCAGAGCCAAGGCGGGGTGGAAGTGAGATGTGAACAGCCTGTAAAAGAGAACTAAACCCTGCACACTCCTAAAACCCGCATTCTGTATACAGTGCACCCCTAAACTTTGCATTATGTGCATAGGGCACTCCTGAAACTGTACTCTGTACATAGTGCACCCCTGAACCCTGCACTCGGTACATAGCATGTCCCTGGACTCTGCACTCTGTGCACAGGGCACCCTTGAAGCCACACCCTGTCCGGTTGGAGGACAAGGTACTGAGAGGGCTCCCCTTGTGGCTGAGTGCAGTGCAATGCTGAAGGTGAAACAGGGAATGCAGTGCCCAGAGGAGCATGGTTTGAAGGATTGATCACTGTGGGGTGACTGGAACAAGTGAGATGCTCTGTATGGCAGGTGTGCTTGTGGAGAGCCAGCAGCGGCAGGTGGTTGGGTGATCCAGAAGTAGTATCAGAAGCCAGCTCGGGGGTCATACACAGCAAGATCAGTCAATAGCAGGTTTGGGATTCAGGCAGTAATACTGGAACAAGCCAGGGTCGGTAATTTGTAAGACAAGCAGAAGCAGAGTCAGTGAGCCAAGCCAGGGTCAAGTCACAGAGAAGTCCTACCCCACCACTGGTCAAAATTTGGGGCTCCTATCATCTATGGTTTTGGAGATACGGGGCTCCTTGCGCAGCCTGTTAGAAGCTACATACAGAGCAGCCAGTTTAAATACAAGCTGGCACACTCTGTTTGCGCACACTTGTGGAATGGCGCCAAACTTCAGTACTTAAAGAACTCCATAGATGACGCTTTAAAAATTTTTAAAGGTTACCTGTTTGGAGTAACAGAGGAGGTCTAGTGCTAGAATTATTGCTCTCACTCGAACGTTTGTAGCGTATGTAACCTGTGTGTGTCTGGCTCTGATACTAGCCAGTGCCTCACCAGCCACTGACCTCACCGCACATCCCTGGTGTATACAGTCTATGCTGCCTACGATTTGCACAATTGTATATGATGCAATTTATATTTTATGAAATATGTATCTATTCTAACAATATATATATTTGTATCATTGTAGATATTATTCCACTAGAAGCAGACTAGTGTCTGAGAAATGTGTTAGCGTTACCACTCTACTACTATCTAATGGTGCATGTGTATAGTAGATGGTAAATCCTTCGGTAATACTTAAGCATAGGTGAACCTCTTATGTTTTATATGGGTTATATGTTTATGTAATTCAACATTAGAAATCATTGTAAACAAAAATTTGTTTTTACCCAACCGGGTTAATGATTTTCTTTAAAATGTGACACACCCTAAAGTCCATAAGCGTGTTAGCTTTACAGACCTAATTTCTAAGCGTGGGATGCCATGACTTTTGCCGCGTACACACGAGCGGACTTTACGGCAGACTTGGTCCGGCGTACCGGATTTCGTCGTACAATTCGAGCGGACTTTGTTTTATCAAAAGTTTGACGGACTTAGATTTGAAACATGTTTCAAATCTATCCGGTGGACTCGAGTCTGGTCGAAAAGTCCGCTCGTCTGTATGCTAGTCCGATGGACAAAAACCGAGGCTAGGGCAGCTATTGGCTACTGGCTATGAACTTTTTTTAGTCCGGTTGTACGTCATCACGTACGAATCCGTCGGACTTTGGTTAATCGTGTGTAGGCAAGTCCGTTCATTCATAAAGTTCATCATAAAGTCCGTTGAAAAGTCCGCCGGGCAAAGTATGTAAAGTAGTAAAGTCCGGTCGTGTGTACGCGGCATTAGATATTTGTTCTGAGGATGTCTTTTGTTTAAAAGTAAAAGATAAAATGCAAGACTTCCTCCAAAGGCATCTTGTTCACCAGATGTCCAGGAAACTCTTCTTACATAGATTCTGCACTGCAAAACACAGCTATCACATCTAGGGATCAAGGATTTGGGCAGCTCAAAATGAACCCTGTCATATCTGGGGTCCATTTGAAGAAGCCAACAGGTATGCCATTAAAGCAGATCTGTGAGAAAGTGGGCTCTTTATGGCAGAAGTGACATGCAATAAAATGCACCTAAAAATGGGTGAGAATTTGAGAAACCATTCACGCTCGTCAAAATATCCTAATATTCAGTGTCTCAAACTACAGCAGTGATCAAAGATTTTAAAAAAAAGCACATAAATCAAGTGTTCAGTCAAAAAAAATATATATCCTATATGGAAAAGAAAGCAGCTAGCAGCTAGCAAATGCATACACCCATCTGTGCTAAATGCAAAAACATTTTATGATCTCTATATGGTGCAGTGCTACCACAAAAAATGAAAATGAAATATTAAATGTATCCCAATCCTCTATATTTGTGCATATTCATACATATAAAAAAAATATGAAAATATTGATAAACTAAATAATAATAATCAAATAAAGTCCATATCAAATATAATTATTGAAGTGAAACAGTTCATCACAGGATCCCATACACCTTCCAGTGAATGTGCATTCCCAGAAAGCATAAAGATTTCTTCACAAAAACTGCTGTTCACTTAATCACCACAGTGCCCTTCACCCAACCTCATGGGAGTCCTCTCACCTGCTTAACTGGATCTCACTATGCTAAGGAGGTCAAATATGCCTTTTAATAAATATAATGACACAGCTCTACTTGTTCACCAGCTTCAATCCTCAACTCCTCAGTGTTACACAATTCATATGAAAAGCAAGAAGAAAGCCCAATATTGCAGATTGCTTTATCAAATTTTATTAAAAGTCCAAAAATCACTTACATATTAAAAGTAAAATGGCAGCATAACTCATATCTCATGCATAGCATCTGAAGCTCTGCCCGGCTCCACCCAGCGTGATGACGTAACCCCCCCCCTTTTCGGATTTTTAATTCTCTTCTTGCTTTTCATATACTGTAAATCGTGTAACACTGAGGAGTTGGGGATTGAAGCTGATGAACAAGTGGAGCAGTGTCATTATATTCATTAAAAAGCTCATTTGACCTCCTTAGCATATTAAGGTCCAGTTGAGCAGGTGAGAGGACACCCATGAGGTGGGATGAAGGGCATTGTGGTGATTAAGTGAAGAGAATTTTTTGTGAAGAAATCTTTATGCTTTCTGGGACTGCACATTCACTGGAAGTTGTATGGGATCCTCTGAACTGTTTCACTTCATTAGTTTTATTTCATATGGACCATATTTGATTATTATTATTTAGTTTATCACAATTTTTATATTTATTTGTATGTACGAAAATGCTCAAGTATAGATGATTGGAATATATTTAATATTTAATTTTCATTTTTTGTGGTAGCGCTGCACTATATAGAGATATTAAGATACACCTACCTGTCTTCTCGCTGTCTTCTCCTGCATGTAAACTGAGCTGTACCAGCTCAGCTCAGCTTACATTGATGGCACAGTCCCTGTTTGCCAGGATGACTGGTTCCTGTGTATGCACAGGAGTGATGTCATCTTGTGTTGGTCAATAATGCGGCCCAAGACTGGCACCCAGCACCCAGCACAAGATGCAGGTGCTGGTGAGGGACAGGGACCATTGAAGGAAAGGTAAGATTACCTCAGCTTTAAGGATTAGAACAGCATTTTCAATGTCACCCCCCTGTTATATTTTAGAAACAAGACTCAACAACCGCAAGGAATGTGGCAAGGAAGAGAATGAATCCCAAGGTACAATTTGCTGCTTTCTTGCTGTGCTGTCATGGAAGTCAAATTGGTCCAGCCCATTCCCCGAAGACGTAGTTTCCGACGAAACATGTAGGCCGTGGCTTGTATGTGATAGCATTGTGCACTATTGCCCATCCTAGCCAGCATTTTTTTCCCTAAACCATCAGCCTGCTACTGTCTCGGTGTGAGGCGGTGATTTCACAGTGTTTATCATCAAGTGTGATTGTACATCTTTTTTGTTAAAGAGGTTGTAAACCCGATAAAAAAAAAACCTGTAAGACAAAGGCATAATGAGCTAGTATGTATCGCATACTAGCTCATTATGAAATACTTACCTTAGAACCAAGCCCTGCAGCGGTGCCCGCACACCACTGAGATAGCTGACATCTTCCCCAGTGTTTCTTCTGGGTTCGCGGGCTCAGGCGCTGTGATTGGCTGGAGCCGCGATGACGTCACTCCCATGCATGTGTGCAGGAGCCGCTGGTCACGGCACAGGGCCCTGAAGAAATGGCATGGGTGCCTGTTTCTTCAGAGCGCATGCGCAAATGATGTCAGTGGCGTACAGTATATAGTAAATATCTCCTAAACGGTGCAAGTTTAGGAGATATTTACAGTACCTACAGGTAAGCTTTATTATAGACTTACCTGTAGCTACAAATAAACAAGAAGATTTTACTTCCTCATTAAGTAAAAGGCTCGAGTTTTTAACTTACTTTCAACATGGGAATATATATTTTTCTTTAGCGTTTATCTTCTCAAGTGGAGGTGTGATGGTTGTTACTAGGGATGAGCTTCGAGTTCGAGTCGAACTCATGTTCTACTCGAACATTGGCTGTTCGCAAGTTCGCCGAACAGCGAACAATTTGGGGTGTTCGCGGCAAATTCGAATGCCGCGGAACACCCTTTAAAAGTCTATGGGAGAAATCAAAAGTGCTAATTTTAAAGGCTTATATGCAAGTTATTGTCATAAAAAGTGTTTGGGGACCTGGGTCCTGCTCCAGGGGACATGGATCAATGCAAAAAAAAGTTTTAAAAACTGACGTTTTTTCAGGAGCAGTGATTTTATTAATGCTTAAAGTCAAACAATAAAAGTGTAATATCCCTTTAAATTTCGTACCTGGGGGGTGTCTATAGTATGCCTGTAAAGGGGCGCATGTTTCCTGTGTTTAGAACAGTCTGACAGCAAAATGACATTTGGAAGGAAAAAACTCATTTAAAACTACCCGCGGCTATTGCATTGCCGACAATACACATAGAAGTTCATTGATAAAAACGGCATGGGAATTCCCCACAGGGGAACCCCGAACCAAAAAAAAAAAAAAAAAATGGTGTGGGGGTCCCCCTAAATTCCATACAAGGCCCTTCAGGTCTGGTATGGATATTAAGGGGAACCCCAGCCAAAATTAAAAAAAAAATTGACGTGGGGTTCCCCCTAAATTCCATACCAGACCCTTCAGGTCTGGTATGGATTTTAAGGGGAACCTCGCGCCAAAAAAAAAAAAAAAAACGGCGTGGGGTCCCCCTAAAAATCCATACCAGACCCTTATCCGAGCACGCAACCTGGCAGGCCGCAGGAAAAGAGGGGGGGACGAGAGTGCGGCCCCCCCCCTCCTGAACCGTACCAGGCCACATGCCCTCAACATTGGGAGGGTGCTTTGGGGTAGCCCCCCAAAACACCTTGTCCCCATGTTGATGAGGACAAGGGCCTCATCCTCACAACCGTGGCCGGTGGTTGTGGGGGTCTGCGGGCGGGGGGCTTATCGGAATCTGGAAGCCCCCTTTAACAAGGGGACCCCCAGATCCCGGCCCCCCCCCTGTGTGAAATGGTAAGGGGGTACTTACCCCTACCATTTCACTAAAAAACTGTCAAAAATGTTAAAAATGACAAGAGACAGTTTTTGACAATTCCTTTATTTAAATGCTTCTTCTTTCTTCCTTCATCTTCTTCTTCTTCTGGTTCTTCTGGCTCTTCTGGTTCTTTCTCCGGCGTTCTCGTCCAGCATCTTCTCCGCGGCGTCTTCTATCTTCTTCTCCTCGGGCCGCTCCACACCCATGGCATGAGGGGAGGCTCCCGCTTTTCTCTTCATCTTCTTCTCTTCTTCATCTTCTTCTTCATCTTCTTCTTCATCTTCTTCTTCCTTCTTCTCTTCTTCATGTCTTCTCCGGGCCGCTCCGCAGCCATGCTGTGGCATGGAGGGAGGCTCCCGCTGTGTGACAGCGTCTCTTCGTCTGACGGTTCTTAAATAACGGGGGGCGGGGCCACCCGGTGACCCCGCCCCCCTCTGACGCACGGTGACATGACGGGACTTCCCTGTGGCATTCCCCGTGACGTCACAGGGAAGTCCCGTCAAGTCACCGTGCGTCAGAGGGGGGCGGGGTCACCGGGTGGCCCCGCCCCCCGTTATTTAAGAACCGTCAGACGAAGAGATGCCGTCACACAGCGGGAGCCTCCCTCCATGCCACAGCATGGCTGCGGAGCGGCCCGGAGAAGACATGAAGAAGAGAAGAAGGAAGAAGAAGATGAAGATGAAGAAGAGAAGAAGATGAAGAGAAGAGCGGGAGCCTCCCCTCATGCCATGGGTGCGGAGCGGCCCGAGGAGAAGAAGATAGAAGACGCCGCGGAGAAGATGCTGGACGAGAACGCCGGAGGAAGAACCAGAAGAGCCAGAAGAACCAGAAGAAGAAGAAGATGAAGGAAGAAAGAAGAAGCATTTAAATAAAGGAATTGTCAAAAACTGTCTCTTGTCATTTTTAACATTTTTGACAGTTTTTTAGTGAAATGGTAGGGGTAAGTACCCCCTTACCATTTCACACAGGGGGGGGCCGGGATCTGGGGGTCCCCTTGTTAAAGGGGGCTTCCAGATTCCGATAAGCCCCCCGCCCGCAGACCCCCACAACCACCGGCCACGGTTGTGAGGATGAGGCCCTTGTCCTCATCAACATGGGGACAAGGTGTTTTGGGGGGCTACCCCAAAGCACCCTCCCAATGTTGAGGGCATGTGGCCTGGTACGGTTCAGGAGGGGGGGGGCGCACTCTCGTCCCCCCCTCTTTTCCTGCGGCCTGCCAGGTTGCGTGCTCGGATAAGGGTCTGGTATGGATTTTTAGGGGGACCCCACGCCGTTTTTTTTTTTTTTTTTTGGCGCGGGGTTCCCCTTAAAATCCATACCAGACCTGAAGGGTCTGGTATGGAATTTAGGGGGAACCCCACGTCAATTTTTTTTTAAAATTTTGGCTGGGGTTCCCCTTAATATCCATACCAGACCTGAAGGGCCTTGTATGGAATTTAGGGGGACTCCCACATCATTTTTTTTTTTTAATTTTGGTTCGGGGTTGCCCTGTGGGGAATTCCCATGCCGTTTTTATCAATGAACTTCTATGTGTATTGTCGGCAATGCAATAGCCGCGGTAGTTTTAAATGTGTTTTTTCCTTCAAAATGTCATTTTGCTGTCAGACTGTTCTAAACACGGGAAACATGCGCCCCTTTACAGGCATACTATAGACACCCCCCAGGTATGAAATTTAAAGGGATATTACACTTTTATTGTTTGACTTTAAGCATTATTAAAATCACTGCTCCTGAAAAAACGGCCGTTTTTAAAACTTTTTTTTGCATTGATTCATGTCTCCTGGGGCAGGACCCAGGTCCCCAAACACTTTTATTGACAATAACTTGCATATTAGCCTTTAAAATTAGCACTTTTGATTATTCATGTTCGTGTCCCATAGACTTTAACGGTGTTCGCGTGTTCGAACAAATTTTTTTCCTGTTCGCATGTTCTGGTGCGAACCGAACAGGGGGGTGTTCGGCTCATCCCTAGTTGTTACTGCACTGGGGGCCATTGGAAGAATATATAACCAAAGCCTATTTGACCATTTATAACTCTATGGTCCATCTCATCTGGTAAGAGTCCTCTGCTAAAAGTGTTATATAGTGGCGGATTTCCTTTCAAGTTTGGGTGAAAGGAAACGGATGGATGTGGCTTTGGTTATCTGGTTATCACAACCCAAGAGGTGATTGTATATGCACGTTTATTTTTTATCAAGGTCACAGGAGAGAAGACTTATTCACATATGGACTGTAGGGATGAGCTTCGAGTTCGAGTCGAACTCATGTTCGACTCGAACATCGGCTGTTTGCCAGTTCGCCGAACAGCGAACAATTTGGGGTGTTCGCAGCAAAAACGAAAGCCGCGGAACACCCTTTAAAAGTTTATGTTAGAAATCAAAAGTGCTAATTTTAAAGGCTAATTTGCATGGTATTGTCATAAAAAGTGTTTGGGGACCCGGGTCCTGCCCCAGGGGACATGTATCAATGCAAAAAAAAGATTTGAAAACGGCCGTTTTTTCGGAAGCAGTGATTTTAATAATGCTTAAAGTGAAACAATAAAAGTGTAATATTCCTTTAAATTTCGTACCTGGGGGGTGTCTATAGTATGCCTGTAAAGGGGCGCATGTTTCCCGTGTTTAGAACAGTCTGACAGCAAAATGACATTTCAAAGGAAAAAAAGTCATTTAAAACTACTCGCGGCTATTAATGAATTGCCAGTCTGACAATACACATAAAAGTTCATTGATAAAAACTGAATGGGATTTCCCCACAGGGGAACCCCGAACCAAAATTAAAAAATAAAACTGGCGTGGGGGTCCCCCTAAATTCCATACCAGGCCCTTCAGGTCTGGTATGGATATTAAGGGGAACCCCGCGCCAATTTTTTAAAAAAAAATGACGTAGGGGGTCCCCCTCAAAATTCATACCAGACCCTTCAGATCTGGCATGGATTTTAAGGGGAACCCCGCGCCAAAATTAAAAAAAATTGGCGTGGGGTCCCCCCTAAAATCCATACCAGACCCTTATCCGAGCACCCAACCTGGCAGGCCGCAGGAAAAGAGTGGGGGATGAGAGAGCGCCCCCCCTCCTGAACTGTACCAGGCCACATGCCCTCAACATTGGGAGGGTGCTTTGGGATAGCGGCCCCCCAAAGCACCTTGTCCCCATGTTGATGAGGACAAGGGCCTCATCCCCACAACCCTTGGCCGGTGGTTGTGGGGGTCTGCGGGCAGGGGGGCTTATCGTAATCTGGAAACCCCCTTTAACAAGGGGACCCCCAGATCCCGGCCCCCTGTGTAAAATAGTAAGGGGGTACAAAAGTACCCCTACCATTTCACAAAAAAACTGTCAAAAATGTTAAAAATGACAAGAGACATTTTTTGACAATTCCTTTATTTAAATGCTTCTTCTTTCCATCTTCTTTCTTCTATCTTCCTTCGGTTTCTTCCTCCAAGGGAAGAAGACGCCGCGGAGGAAGATGCCGGACAAGAACACCGGAGGAAGAACCAGAAGAACCAGAAGAAGAAGATGGAGGAAGAAACCGAAGATAGAAGAAAGAAGATAGAAGAAAGAAGATGGAAATAAGAAGCATTTAAATAAAGGAATTGCCAAAAAACTGTCTCTTGTCATTTTTAACATTTTTGACAGTTTTTTTGTGAAATGATAGGGGTACTTTTGTACCCCCTTACCATTTCACACAGGGGGAGCTGGGATCTAGGGGTTCCCTTGTTAAAGGGGGCTTCCAGATTCCGATATGCCCCCCGCCCGCAGACCCCCACAACCACCAGCCAAGGGTTGTGGGGATGAGGCCCTTGTCCTCATCAACATGGGGACAAGGTGCTTTGTGGGCCGCTACCCCAAAGCACCCTCCCAATGTTGAGGGCATGTGGCCTGGTATGGTTCAGGAGGGGGAGCGCTCTCTCCTCCCCTCCCTCTTTTCCTGCAGCCTGCCAGGTTGCGCGCTCGGATAAGGGTTTGGTATGGATTTTTGGGGGGACCCCACGCCAATTTTTTAAAATTTTGGCACGGGGTTCCCCTAAAAATCCATACCAGACCTGAAGGGTCTGGTATGAATTTTGAGGGGGACCCCACGTCATTTTTTTAAAAATTTTGGTGCGGGGTTCCCCTTAATATCCATACCAGACCTGAATGGCTTGGTATGGAATTTAGGGGGACCCCCACGCCAGTTTTTTTTAAATTTTGGTTCGGGGTTCCCCTGTGGGGAAATCCCATTCAGTTTTTATCAAAGAACTTTTATGTGTTTTGTCGGACCGGCAATTCATTAATAGCCGCGAGTAGTTTTAAATTACTTTTTTTCCTTTGAAATGTCATTTTGCTGTCAGACTGTTCTAAACACAGGAAACATACGCCGCTTTACAGGCATACTATAGACACCCCCCAGGTACGAAATTTAAAGGAATATTACACTTTTATTGTTTCACTTTAAGCATTATTAAAATCACTGCTCCTGAAAAAAACGGCCGTTTTTAAAACTTTTTTTTGCATTGATCCATGTCCCCTGGGGCAGGACCCGGGTCCCCAGACCCTTTTTAGGACAATACCTTGCAAATTAGCCTTTAAAATGAGCACTTTTGATTTTGAACGTTCAAGTCCCATAGACTTCAATGGGGTTCTAACGTTCGTGCAAAGTTTTGGTCTGTTCGCAAGTTCTGGTGCGAACCGAACTGGGGGGGGGGGTGTTTGGCTCATCCCCAATGGACTGTTATGGACACAAATGTTTGATTTATTTTTGCTTGTTATTTTTGTCATTATTTAAGCGCTGCTGTTTTTTTTTCTTTTTGCTTCAAGTAGGAACAATGATTGGGGAACAGGGGTGTTTTATTATATCACTCTATCTGGATTGTTGGCTAGGACAGCACAATACATACTCTACTACTTCTTATTTTGGACAAGGTGCGGAGTGTGATGTCACTGCGCCACCTCTACACATCATTCAGTCAAAGAACAATTCGGGGAACTAGAGAAAGTGCGGAGAAGGGCAACCAAACTGATAAGAGGCATGGAGGAGCTCAGCTAAGAGGAAAGATTAGAAGAACTGAATTTATTCTTTCATGAGAAGAGGAGATTAAGGGGGGATAGGATTCAACATGTACAAATACATAAGGGGTCCATATAGTGAACTTGATGTTGAGGTATTCACTTTGAGGTCATCACAGAGGACAAGGGGGCACTCTTCACATCAAGAGGAAAAGAGGTTTCATCTCCAAATATGGAAAAGTTTCTTCACAGTAAGAGCTGTGGAAAAGACTCCCTCCAGAGATAGTTCAGCCAGCTAAGTAGATTGCTTTAAAAAAAACCTGGATTCTTTCCTAAATGTACATAATATAACTGGGTACTAACATTTATAGGTAAAGTTGATCCAGGGAAAATCTGATTGCCTCTCGGGGGATAAGAAAGGAATTTTTTTCCCCTGCTGGAGCAAATTGGACCATGCTTTCCTGGGGTTTTTCATCTTCCTCTGGATCAACTGTGGGTATAGGATTGTGTATATGGGATTGTATGATTTTTTTTTTTATTGGTTGAACTAGATGGACTTGTGTTTTTTTTCAACCTAACTAATGTACCAATGTAAAAAATTGCAATCGTACAAAGCATTCTCTGAATGGCACTGAGCGCTCCACTTCCTGTTATCAGAATGCAACAGGGCAGTCACAGGCATGAGACCCGGATACTAGTGGAGATTACTGGAGTATCAATGGCTTTTACAGCAATTTCCAGCTTCTCAGTGATTTCCTTGTCAAAAGAAGTTTATTGAGTATACAATATTATAAAGATACATAAAGTAAGTTTACAAGGATCTATAAAGTAAGCTCATTGTTTTACAGTAGGGTTTATATAGGTAAATATCATGAAATTTCAAATATTAAACATTGGGTTTACGTAAACCTAAATTAAAGATATATATCATTTCCTTAGTTACTTTTGTAGGTATTTAAATGATTTATATCTACTATACATATTGTTTACAAGTAGAGTGTATATAGGTCAAATAAATTCTGATAATGAGCTTTAATCGTAAGGTGGAGAAAAGGAAAGAGAAAGAAGAAAAAGGGTAGAAAGGCAGAGGTATGGTCCACAAGGTTGTCCCGCTCGTCAGTTTATTATTCTTTTTAGTTCTCTTTGAAGCCTTAGAATAGGTGTCTCTGTAAGTCATTTAATCCGTTACCATGGCAACAGGACAGAGTCATTGAAGTTTGACAGGAACTGTTGTTTTATCCAAGGATGCCAACGTTTTTCAAATTTTGGAATTTGATTTTGATCGATGGCTACCATCTTAGAATGGGACATTGTATTATTCATTCTGTGAATTGTTTCTGCTAGTACCAATGTAGGAGATTTCCATGCCTTGGCCACTGTTTGTTTTGCAGCCGTTATTAGTTGGATCATAAGTTTGAATTGAGAGAGTGTTAACCATTCCGGTTTTAGATTAAGTAAAGTTAAATATGGATCTGGTTGTATTATTTTTTTAAATATTTTAGATGCAATCACGAAGACTTCCTTCCAGAAGGTTTGGATTACTGGGCACGTCCACCATATGTGTAAATATGTGCCTATTTCTGGGCATCCTCGAAAACAAAGAGCTGAGGTATTAGGTGAATATTTTGCCACTCTAGCGGGTACAAGGTACCAGCGAGTTAGGACTTTATAATTTGTCTCCAGTGCTAAGATGTTGGGTGAAGATGACTTAGATGTGAGCCATATGTTAGACCAGTCCGTGTCTTCTAAAGTTCGTCCCAGGTCCTCCTCCCACCTCTGAACGTAAGAGGGTCTATTAAGATTTGCTACTCCATATAATTGATTATAAAGTGATGAAATTGTACCTTTAGCAAATGGATCTTTTGTACAGATTGATTCAAAAATGGATAATTGGGATAATGGTGTATCCCCCTTTAGGAATGGTGTATAGAAATTTTTGATTTGGAGATATCTAAATATCTCAGAGTTTGGTAGATCATATTTTTCTCTAAGCGATGGGAATGAAAGGAATGATTTAGATGCTATGAAGTCATTTAGTGTCTGAATGCCTGATGTTGTCCAAGCTTTAAAAGAATTTGGGTAGATCCATGCCGGGTAAAAGGCCGGATTTCTGATAAAAGAAAGGAGAGGATTGTGTGGAGATTGTAACTGATATTTGGTTTTTAGTTTATCCCAGAGAGATAAGAAGTGTTTAGTTATGGGATTATGAATTTTAAAGCGGTCTTTAGGATCAAGCCATAATAAATTTGATATTAATAGAGGGTCATTTTCTGAAGCCTCTATAAATACCCATAATGGGATTTCCTGTATTGCATGGTATTTGGACAGACTGGCCAAATGTGCTGCTCTGTAGTAGTTAGTAAAATTAGGGTATCCCAGGCCTCCTTTATTTTTGGGAAGATGTAGTGTGTGTATAGGTATACGTGGTTTAGAAGAGCCCCATATAAACGAAGTTGCTCTTTTTTGTACTATTCTCAAAAAATAGGAAGGAATTGGAATAGGGAGGACTCTGAATAGATAAAGCAATTTGGGTAGAATAGCCATTTTGATTGCATTAATCTTCCCTATCCAGGATAAAGGAAGTTGCGACCATTGTTTTATTAGATTTGTGATCTGTCTTAATACAGGAGGATAATTGGTTGAGAATAAGTCAGAATGAGATGCTGTTAAATGAATTCCAAGATATGGGATTGATTTTTCTGCCCATGTGAATGGGAGTGCAGCCCTAGCCGGGATCAATTCCATGTTTGTGAGTGAAATATTAAGCACTAGGCATTTCTTAGGATTAATCATAAGGCCGGATAGGGCTGCAAATCCATCAAGAGCTGGTATTAAGTTAGGACCAGAGACCTGTGGTGATGATAGAAAAAGTAATATATCGTCTGCAAATATACATAATTTGTGTGTAATACCTCCTACTTCAATGCCAGTTATAGTTTGATTTGTTCTGATGTATTGGGCCATGGGTTCGAGTATAAGGGCAAATAATAAGGGAGATAATGGGCAACCCTGTCGGGTACCTCTTTCGATATTAAAGGCATCAGATTTGTATCCAGCATATTTTATATAGGCTTTGGGTTTATTATATAATGCTTTGATCCATGTTAAAAAGTGGGGTCCAAAACCCCATTTTTGTAATGAATATTGCATATATTGCCAGGATACTGTGTCAAATGCCCTCTTAATATCGAGAGATAGAAAACATAAAGGGATTTTCCGTTTTTTAGCAATATGTGCCAATAACACTGCCCTGCGTATATTATCGCCTGCCTGTCTATTTGGCATGAAGCCTACTTGATCTCTATGTATTAATTTTCCTATAATGCTATTGAGGCGTTTTGCTATTATTTTTGCTAATAATTTAATATCGAGGTTTAACAGAGAGATAGGCCGATAATTCACACAGGAAGTATCATCAGAAAGGGGTTTTGGGATCATACAAACAATTGCCATTAGTGTTTCTTGCCGAAAAGAATGTCCATCTAGAAGTTTGTTAAAAGTTTCAGTGAGAATGGGAGAGAGTATTTCTGAGAATGTTTTATAGTATAAAGCCGAGTAGCCGTCTGGGCCTGGTCTTTTATTAAGTTTTAGGTCTTTTATGGCGTTAGCAACTTCATCTATAGTTATAGGCTCATCCAAACTGCTTTTTTGATTCTGAGATAACTCAGGTAAGGTTATTTTTGAGAAGAAGGATTCAGCCTCTGTAGGATTAAATTCATTGTTTGTCTTGTATAAAGTTGCGAGATGTGAGTGAAATTTATGGACTATTTTAACTGGATTACAAGTGTAAACATTTTTTGATAATTTCAAACGTATTGGTTTGAAAGATTTGTTAGTTGAATTTAATGCCCGAGCCAAATATGTACCTGGTTTGTTTGTATTCATGTAGAAATTGTGTTTGGAGCGTTTGAGGGATTTATCAACTGACTCAGTGAGAAATAGATCGTATTCCAATCTAGATTTTTCCAGATGAGATTTTGTACTCTGAGATGGATTATCTTGAAATGATATGTAGGCTGCATTAAAATTGAGTTCTAGTTTTTTTGCTAGATTTTTGCGTTCCCGTTTAAATAGTGCCATTTGTCTTTGTATTGTACCACGCAAGACAGGCTTATGAGCTTCCCACAGTGTTATTGGGGAGATGTCTGTTGTATTATTAATTGATATGTATTCCTTTAAAGCTTGTTCAATGGCCATCTGATGTAGTGGGTGTTTGAGCATTATGTCCGGTAAGTACCACGTTGGGTCATGCGCTTTTGGTATGGCTGAGGCTATAGTAGTGTATACTGCATTATGGTCAGACCACGGTATCGGAATTATATCTGATGCAATAATTTCTGGTATCATTCCTATTGTTAGAAAAATATGATCTATTCTAGTGAAGGTTTGATGAGGGTGCGAGAAATAAGTGAATTTCTTTTTCATTGGGTTACTTTCTCTCCACGAATCTACCAGATTGTATTTGGAAAGAAGTTGAGAAAAAGGTAATCTAGAGGTTTTTTTGGATGGTGTAAAAGGTGATTTATCTAGAAATGGGAGGAGGACCTGGTTCGAATCCCCACACATTATCACTGTTCCTATTTTGTGTGTATTAATCACTTGTAATATATGTGAGAGGAATGGTGTAGGTTGTTTGTTAGGAGCGTAGTAGGAAATCACCGTGATTGCTGTATCCATTATATAACCCATGAGTATCAGGTATCTACCTTCTGGGTCCTTAATTTCTGATGATAAGGTGAATGGTGTGGATCGGTGAAATGCAATTAGAGTTCCCCTTTGCTTGGTACAGGCAGAAGCCGTGTAAATTTGTTGATAAAAAGGAGAAATATATTTTGGAGTAGAATCTTTGGTGAAGTGTGTTTCTTGGAGGCATACTATGTGAGCCTTCTTGTTATGAAAAGTACGGAAGGCTTTGGTCCTTTTTTGAGGGACATTTATTCCCTGAACATTCAGGGAAAGTATATTCAGTGGTGCCATGGCAACAGATCAAATAGTTTTGACTTACTTTTTGTTATGCAGAGCTGACTGCGCAGATCAACCTGTGTGGACTGAAGAGATGAATAGATAGAAAAGAAACCAGTGGATTCTGGAGTAAAGAGTAAACAAAAAACATATGAGATTAGATGATACATTGTATAAGTTATTTTTTGCAAGTAATCACAATTTACCCGTGAAAGAGAGTAAATATCTCTCTCAGGGGAATAAGTGCCTTCGTCACACTCCCACATAATATGGTTGGGAGAATGAGGAGGGCTAATGGGGGTACACGGATCTTCCGCTTACAGGAGAGAAGTGCTATGTCAAAAGACATCAAAATGATGTTTCATTAATTGGAGTGCAGAATATAGTTTTTGTTGAAATTATTTATTCCAGGGTGGTTGTATATGGTTAGTCTTGCCCTAGGCTAAATAATTCAGTTAGAAAGGTACTGTTAATAACTTTGGTATTGATGAAGATAGTTTGAATTATTTTGGGATTTTAACCCTTTTAGAGTAAACAATTACATATTTTATTCATATGTAACTGTTTAGATATGTTAACTCATAAAATTGAGGTTGTATTGCTTCAGATTAGAATAAACGAAAACATAATTCTAGGAACTAGTTAGGTAATAATATATTTGTTTTAAGAAAAGAAAGAAAAAAGCTTCCATTACTTCTGGATTATTGAACATATTTGTCCTAAAAAGTAATAAATCTATTGTTATTACCTGATAATATATAACTGAACAAGAATTTCCTTATTTCACTTATATATTCTAAGGCTATATGAATCAGAAGTAATGAGAAATATAACTGGAATGTAACATGATCCCACACAGTGTGTGACTATCAGAATGCAGTTACATTCAGTTATAAATACAGGTTTTTTATAGAGAACCATCTCTTAGTATAATAAATGAAGAGATATCAGGAATTAGGATGTCAGTCCATTGAATCTTCTTGGTCCATGGATGATGTGGCATAACGGCCTCTTTTGTGAGAATGATGATTCCCATTTTGTTCTGAAATTTTCTGGGTGCTGCCTGAAGGTGAAGATGATGCCATTCTTCTGCGTGTGGGAGAGTTGCTGCTTGTGGGTTCTGTCAGATTTAATTTTAAAAGGGTTTGTTGTAGTTCATCTGCTGATCTGCTTCTGTAAATTGTACCTTGGTAGTTAAATCTGACTGAAAAGGGGAAGCCCAATTGATACATAATGTTGTGGCGTTGCAGTTCCATTAGTTGGGGTTTCATGGATCGTCTTTTAGTAATAGTAAGTTGGGATAGGTCAGCAAAAATTTGATAATTGTGTCCTTGAAAATTAAGTTCCTTTTTTTCTCTTGCAGCAATTAGTATTTGTTCTTTCGTTCTGTAATAATGAAATTTTGTGATTATATCACGTGGGGGTCCATCTTTCTTTTTGGCTGTGAGGGCTCTGTGTACTCTGTCCAGTTCTAAACGTTCAATAGGGATATCTGGCTTTAGTTCTTGTAATAGAGCAGTAATAGTAGATTGCAGGTCTGTCACAGTTTCAGGTATTCCCCTTATGCGCAAGTTTGAACGTCTGGCTCTATTTTCGTAATCTTCGAGCTTAGTTTGAAGTATTAAATTCTCTTCTTTTAATTGTTCCAATTCTGTTATATTTACTTGGGTTGTAATTTCAATTTCATCCATTTTTATTTCTAAGGCTGCGGTGCAGTTTCCCAGCTCTCTTATTTCTTTGGTTAGGCTTTTTGTTATTTGGTCTGAGGTTTGTTTTAAAGCCTTATGAAGCATCTTTTCAAATTGTAATAATATTACTGGGGATGCTGAGGAAGCTTGTGGAGAAGTTTGTGAGAGGATTTGTTCTGTATCTGACTCAAATGGAGAGTCTTGCTGTGACATTTTCTGTCTGTGAGAGCGCCCTGATGCTGTATATTGTGAGGTGACTGGAGCTGCTTTAGTTGCAGTGAGTGCCTGTGAGCTCTTTGTGAGGTGATTTTTATTTCTGCCACGGTTTCCTCCCAGTACCATATTTCCTGCCCAAACTTTCACAGTTTGTTCCCTGGGGCAAAAAGGTTCAAATGGATACCTTTTGAGCCTGCAGGCTCCGCTTTGTCCTTCTCTTCTCTCCTCAGCGGTGTGGAGCTCTAACAATGCATGTCTGCTCCGTTAGGCTCCGCCCATCTCTCCTCGCTTCTCAGTGATTTCCAAGCTGGACCAATGTAACTATGTATAAAATGCCATACCTGGAAGTAGAATTCTTAATTCTTTAAAGTTAAAATTAAAAATGCTCAATTACTTTAAATAAAATGCATGGAAGATGCACTGAATCTGCTTGTGAAATGGCACATCAGTACAATTTCTAAAGTGTACTAGTCAAATTTGTAAAGAAGACAACTGGGTTAAAATAATGCTTGCCCACCTACAGTCGGGGAGTTAGACTGATAGATTTTCCTGCTGGATTGTCAGTTGTGAAACCACAGCTCTCTGTAGCCAGTGGCAGAGCTAGGTTTGCCAGAGAAAATTGTATTCAGGAGCTAAATGGGAAAGCTGCAGAGGAGGTGAACGGAGAGCCACCAGCAGCTGTAAAATGCATGTGTGTGTAGCTTTGGCTTTTCTAGAAATAACCTCTTTTGGGTGTCAAAACAGACACTTTTTTGATCTTTGGCTGATTTTTTTGCAATCAGAAACTGGCCAGGGATCTGTGATTTGTGACACGAATAGTGGCAGGGCAGCATAATTTCCAGTGGGTCAACATCCTCAGGCAGTTGGTCATTATGACAATGGATCATGGTGGTTGAAATTGGATCTAAATTGCGACATAATTGATTATGGATTTACCTTGTGTGACATAATTTTTTGGAGGGGGGATGTTAAAAAAATACTTTTTTTATGGTGAAGGTCTTTTTATTTCTTTTATTTTCTTTTATTTACTTTTTCGTTCTTCTGTAAATGAGTACTATGTGCCCCTGTACTCATTCATGTAGGGAGGAGGGACGGATTTCTATAGGCCCCTTCTAAAGGGAAAATATACAGTATAGAGAGTGGGAGCATTTCTAGAGTTGCAGAGAGCTTGTAGAGATCATATACAATATCACTAACAAAGGACTGCTCACCTAATGCAGTGGCTGTTCAGACACATATATATATAATATAATTTAGGCTGCTGACCGCTGGTTTCTTTTTTTTTTTCTTTTTTTTTCTTTCTTTCTTATTTTCTAAGTTACAAACAATTTACTATTTACATTATTCCACAATCAAAAGTCCTATACATTCTGCACCCCGACCCCCTTACCTCCCTTCTCATTTGTGGTCCCCCTTCTTAAATATTCAAAATATCCCACACAGACTAATTCCTTACAAAATATAAAAGTTAGCATACATAAACATAGATTGATGACCCCCCATTTATTTTCCCATTCCTCCTTTTCATATCTTATCTAGCTCTCTTATGATCATTCTCCAGTGAACCCAAATCTTGCTCCTATTAGTTATATAAGATGGTATTTTAGGTTCTGCTTCTCCTACTAACATACCAAATATTTGCAAGATATAGTGCCCCTTACCATCTGGTGAACTGCATAACTTTTCCATAGGCTTCTGGGTAGGGATGGGTCCGATGTTTGAGTCGAACATAAGTTCGACTTGAACATCGGGTGTTCGCTTGTTCGCCGAATAGTGAACAATTTAGGGTGTTCGCGGCACATTCAAAAGCTGAGGAACACCCTTTAAAAGTCTATGGGAGAAATCAAAAGTGCTAATTTTAAAGGCTTATATGCATGGTATTGTCATAAAAAGTGTTTCGGGACCCGGGTCCTGCCCCAGGGGACATGTATCAATGCAAAAAAAAGTTTTAAAAACGGCCGTTTATTCGGGAGCAGTGATTTTAATAATGCTTAAAGTGAAACAATAAAACTGTAATATTCCTTTAAATTTTGTAACTGGGGGGTGTCTATAGTATGCCTGTAAAGTGGCGCATGTTTCCCGTGTTTAGAACAGTCTGAGAGCAAAATGACATTTCTAAAGGAAAAAAAGTAATTTAAAAGTACTCGTGGCTATAATGAATTGTCGGTCCCAGCAATACACATAAAAGTTCATTGATAAAAATGGCATGGAATTTCCCCACAGGGGAACTCCGAACCAAAATTTTAAAAAAAAATGCGTGGGGGTCCCCCCAAATTCCATACCAGGCCCTTCAGGTCTGGTATGGATATTAAGGGGAACCCCGCGCCAAAATAAAAAAAAATTGCTTGGGGTTCCCCCAAAAATTCATACCAGACCCTTATCCAAGCATGCAACCTGGCAGGCCGCAGGAAAAGAGGGGGGGATGAGAGAGCACACCCCCTGAACCATACCAGGCCACATGCCCTCAACATTGGAAGGGTGCTTTGGAGTAGCCCCCCAAAGCACCTTGTCCCCATGTTGATGGGGAGAAGGGCCTCATCCCCACAATCCTTGCCCGGTGGTTGTGGGGGTCTGCGGGTGGGGGGTTTATCGGAATCTGGAAGCCCCTTTAACAAGGGGACCCCCAGATCCTGCCTCCCCCTGTGTGAAATGGTAACGGGGTACAAATGTACTCCTACCATTTCACAAAAAATGTGTGAAAATGGTAAAAAAAAGACAATACATGCCTTGGGACAAGCCTTTAATTAAAAAAATAAAAAAATATAACTGCCCCAGGAAGTCTTGTTCTTCTTCTCTCGCTCCGACAGACCGAAAAAAAAAAAAAAAGCCGCAAGCAGCCTACAATCTACGATCACCCACCATAATGACAGCCTCTCAGGTGACAGTTCTTTTATAACTGAGGTCGGGGCTACACAATGACGTTGCCGGGTGACCCCGCCCCCCTCTGACGCACGGGGACATCCCTATGGCTTTCCCGTAGCTTCAGAGGGGGCGGGGTCACTCGGTTACAACTGTAGTGAATCCTTTCCTACCTTTCAAGTAAAAAACAAATGATCATCATAACCTGGTCGAAAATAACTAGTGACAATTAATTAAATCAACAGGGAATTATACTCCCATTTAAGTTTTCTATGTACTTCATCCCATTCCCTTGCATTTCTTCTTAATGAACTCATGATTTTAGTTAAAAAGGAGCTCCAGGCTCCCCCCCAAAAGAATTAAAAGTCAGCAGCTACAAATACTGTAGCTGCTGGCTTTTAATATTAGGGCACTTACCTGTCCAGGAATCCAGCGGTGTCCTCACCCTAGACGATTTTTCAATCAGCTATCGGGGGCTGGCATCGCTATCTTGACTAAGGGAGACTGGCAGTGAAGCCTTGCGGCTTCACAGCCGGTTTCCTACTCTGCATGCGTGAAGCACGCTGTGCTTTGTTAATGGGCCGTCTGCGGGGGGAGGGGGGTGGCGAACTTCCGGGGCACTGAGCTCCCCCCCAAAAGGTGCCAAATATGGCAGTGAAGGGGGGTAAGAGGCAGACATGCGGAGCTTACCCTTTTCAGTTTAGCTCCGCTTTAACTCTTTAACGCTTTAACGCTTTAACTGTGGAGCCCATATCACTGTACCTAATGCCAACCGACTGTGTGAGAATTTTTTCTGTGTCCATTCCACCAGTCTTGATATTCCTACTGCCTAATAGTTTCTTTTGAAATCAGGTAGTGCCAGTCCCCCTGCCTCTTTAGCCTTTGTCAAGACTGCGTAAGCAATCCTAGGATGTCTATGCAGCCCTTTAGATTTCAAGACAACTGATCTTAATATCCTAAAAAACACTTGTAGTAAGACAATGGAGAACATCTAAGATACATACAGAACCCTAGGCAGAATACTATTTTTACTGTATTTATTCTGCCCACCCACACGAGAGGCCTGTATCTTAAAGAATCCAGTTCCCTCTTCACAGCATTAGACTATAACTCACTTTATATAGAGCTTCTGTAAAGGAGTAAGTCTAATACCCAAATATCAGGGTTCCTGTTTCTTGCCATGTAAAAGAAAATGTAGATTGTATTGCCAATTGCTCTTTAATTGGTACTGAAATATTCAAGATCTCTGACTTTGCTATATTAATTTTAAAATGTGATATTTTCCGGTACTGTTTCAGATCTTCTATTATATTTGGGATTACTCTTTGACTGGAAATATAAAATAATAAATCATCTGCGTAAGCTTTGACTTTAAATTCTTTTCCCCCTAGTGTGATACATTTTATATTTGCATTAGCTCAGATCTAGGATAGAAGTGGCTGTAATGAAAATACAAATAGCATTGGCGATAGGGGGCATCCTTGCCTTGTACCATTAAATAGTTTGAAGAACTAAGACAAGCTTCTATTAACCCTGACTCCTGCAGTAGGGTGGCAATATAATGGTAAAAACCACTTCATAATTTTAACCCCCAGGCCTAGTTCTCTCAGGGTAACAAACATGAATTCCCAGTCGACCCTGTCAAATGCTTTTTCTGCTTCTATTGACAGGAGTTCGGCAGGGGATCCTTCATCTTTGACCCTGCGGATTAACATTAAAGTTTTTAACAAATTATCTTTACCATTACATCTCAGCATGGAACCCACATGGTCCACGTGAATCCACTTTGGCAGTAAAGGTTTTAACCTTTCTGCCAGTATCTTGGCAAATATTTTCACATAAGTGAGATTGGCCTGTAACTTGATGGGAAAGTAGGGTCCTTCCCTTCCTTCAACAGCACAGTAATATATCATGGAGATTACAATATGGTATTGGCATGGGACCAATAGTGTAGTTTCGATGATAGTTCTATTTTAGGGATGTGGCACTCAAATTTCACAAATTTTTGATTGAGCTTGAGCACAGTAATATATGCAACTAAAGACTCCTCCCTCATACTTGCTTCATCACTTAATAACTTCAAATATTTACATAAAAAAATGAGAAATTGCTTTTTGAAATTTCTTAAAATACGCTTTTGAGTAGCTGTCTGGCCCTGGACACTTCCCTGTCACCATGCTCCTTATTGGCTATATTATCTCCACCTCGGTTATTGGATTTTCCAACATGTTTAGATCATCTTCAGGTAACTTCAGGAGTTTAGCTGCCTGCACATATCTCAGCGCTGCCTTGCTTCTCTTGTTCCTCTTTAGGCCACATCCCTCCTTATTTACCCTATATAATTTACTATAATAATTGCTTACTCTTTTCATCCTTCACTCTAGCTATATACTGTAGGTAGAAGCTTTTTTATCCCTTAGCATCATTTCTAATATCTTGCCCAGTTTATTCCCTCATCCGTACCTTTCTTTTGCATCAATGTCAAATGTACGTTTTGTTTCTTGATACATATGTATTTTTAATTCCTCTCTCCTACCCATAAGAGACCGCCATAAACTAGTATCTTTTTTGGCCCATTTTATGCCTTTTTTCTAATTCACCTATCTCTCTTAATAGAGAATCAATCTTCCCCATTCTTTATACAATCATCTGAGTTCCTTTAGCTAATAAAATGCCTCTGATATACACCTTATGAGCCTCCCAAACGTCACTAAAAAAGTATCTGATGGGTCATTAAGAGAAAAGAACATATCTATTTTTGACCCTATCTTCTCCATCACCTTAAGGTCTTGCAACAGGGAGTCATTCAGTCTCCATGAAACATTCTTTAGCACTTCCTTTAAGATGTTCTATTTTATTAACATGGTGGCCTGATCATACAGTGTTATAGTTTTAATCAATGCTGTTAAGAATCCAACCACTAGTGTTTTAGTAGGATATAATCTGACCTCTGGTTCTGATCTGGTTCCCCACTGCGGCTTTCCCTTGGCTACCATCAAAAGCTTGTTTAGCAATTCCAAACCAGGAATAGATGACACAATGTAACATAGGAGATGGGGTTCTACGCCTTAATTCTACTCATTTTAGAGTGATACACAATATCTTCTTACGGAAAAAAGAAAACAGAGCTGAAAATCAGTTTAAGTTAGTGAAAGGTACTAAGCAGATTTAAATCTACCACTAGCAGAGGTTGTAATGTGTAGTCTATCAACTCCTTAATTGCTGGACTAGAGGTTAAATGACTAAAAGCTATATGAAAACAAACTGTACATGTACAATATTAGGGAAAATGGCTTTTCATACTTGCTGTAATTTTAATTTCCTGGATCCTCCTCAAGTCAGCCTACTGACCCCTCCAGGACAACCTTTAACTAGCCTATAAAGTGCTGCTGTCTACCCCTAGGAAGTGTTTGATTGCCAAGTATCATGACAGGGACCATGGGTGGAAAACCTAGGTTAACATAAGGAGGATCCAGGAAAGAAAAACTGTGGTAAGTATGAAAAACTATTTTTCCTATTCCTGGACCTCCTTATGTTAGTTTATTAAGGGAAGTACCAGGAAATGACACTAAAGGAAGAGAGGGAAAAAGAACCCAGACACCACCACTTGCTGCATACCTAATTTAATGATTGACTCTCTTTTAAGGAGTGCTTGCAGAAGCCCCCAGTACGTTAGTCTCCGAGCTTTGCAGTTTCACCCATGCCTCCCTCACCTCCCATGCCTCCTGGTACCGAGTCGGTCAGTGAAGGTGAACCCATGCACTTGGATTTCATGGGTCTCTCTGTGGATGAGAGAACCTTTAGGAGGAGGGAGAGATTGTGCCTTTATTGTGGCCAGGCAGGTCACTTTTTGAAGTCTTGTCCTACCCATCCAGTGAACGCCCGAACCATAGGTGTGCGCAGCCTATTGCATTAGGGTGTGCACCCCAAAGCTCAAACACATAATACCGATCACTCACGATGAAAGGGAAGGGGCCAGTAAGTTACATATTTACCAGCCCCTTCCCCTACTCATCCTAAAACATCCCCACAGCAACAGCCAGGGGGAGAGGAGAGTTGGGAAGCCGGCAGCACTGCAAGGGGAAGGAGGGGGGGGAGCCAGGGCACTAGGGGGAATCTGTGCTGCACAGTGTGATTAGGGTGTGCCTGGGCACACCTGGCACACCCTGTGTGCACGCCTATGATTGGACCACCATAGAATACTTAGCTCTCCAAGGAGGCACCAGGAGTCTGCCACCCTTGCCACAGAATTTTAAGGGGGCAGAGAACACCAGCCATTTATTGGTGGCTTTGTACCTTCCAGGGAAGGAGAGCATATTAGCAGATCAGCTGAGCAAAAGGTTTACGCCACAAATGGGCCCTCAATCTGAAATACCTTCTAAAGAGCTTAAATCTATGGGGTTTGCCAGCAATAGATCAGATGGTGTCAGTAGTGAACTCCCAGATTCCTCTCTACTTCTCCCAATTCTGGGACCCACAGGCCCTTGGCAAGAATGGAAATTTATTCTAGTGTATATTTTTCCTCCAATCCCACTGATTCTCAAAGTATTTCTGAAGATCCTGTTGGAGAAAGTCTGTTCTATAATATTCCTTCCTTTTTAGCTGAGAAAGCTTTGGTCTAGCCTGGTATGGAGGAGGAAGCTAGTGAAACTACCATCTTCCCTTCTTTGTCCAGAAGGGGTCTTTTCATTCAAATCCCAGAAGACTGAAAGTGATTGTAAAGTCTAGTTTTTTTCCCATAAAAATAACAAACATGTTATACTTACCTGCTCTGTTGCAGTGGATTTGTACAGAGCAGCTTGGATCCTCCTCTTCTCAGGTGACTCTTCTGTGATCCTGGCCCCTCTCTCCTGTTCAGTGCCCCCACAGCAAGCAGCTTGCTATGGGGGCACCCGAGCTGAGTCACAACTCCGTGTGTCCATTCAGACACAGAGCCCCGACACAGAGCACCCTCTCTCCCCTGAATGGTTAGCTGACTTTGAGTGACAGCAGTGACAGCCAATGGCACCACTGCTGTGTCTCAGCCAATGAGGAGGGAGACTCTCGGATGACTGAGACACTCGTGGACATCGCTGGACAGAGAGGGACCTCAGGAAAGTGTGAGGGGGCTGAAGGGGGGCTGCTGCACACAGAGGGCTTTTTATCTTCTGCCTTTACAACCCCTTGAAGTTAATGGCTCGGAATATAAAAGGACGTGTTTAGGACAGCCTATGTTGTCAGAAGGCATGATTGAGACCTTATTGTAAACTTGAAAGAAAAAAAATATTTTGGCTTATCATCGTATGCAAACTTCCCCACTCCAGTTTAGAGAACAGCTTGGCATACAACTCATTAAAAGTTCAGGTATAGCTCAGCTATATCAGCTATGACGAATAAAAGATGGGCTTTTAATCCTCTAGTTATTCTTTTTTTTTTAAATCCGCCTTGAAGTTTAGGTCACTGATGAGACCTTTTTCTTCAAATGGGATTTGTTGCTAGTCCTGAAGGCTTTGTTATCTACTCCATTGGATCTTGATTGAGCTCTTTATTTAATTTAAGGCTGGCCAGAGACACCCATGGTTGCATTAAAGAAATTTGCTTGATTTCCCCATCAACACTGATGGCGTTGACAGGGGAATCTTTCCTGTGGAGCCATTGTGTTCTTCAGGTGGGAGGTGGGGGTAGCCTTCCCCACCGGGAGAACACAGTGATTATTGCTACTGGCTATAACAGCCGCAAGCAATAATCTGTCAGAAACCATGAAATCAGACCAAGACAGAAGTACAGTTAAATCACTTCCGCAAGGGCTCCTTAAAAGAGAGTCTTTCTCTGAGTCTAGAGCCAATGAGGATGACAAACGTGATCAACTTCTTCAGCTCAGTGGGTATATCTCGGGCTGCTATCTCATCCTTGATGGTATCCGAGAGACCATGAGAAAAAGCAGCCACGAGGGCCTCATTGTTCCATGCAACCTGTGCTGCCAGAGTACGGAATTCAATGGCGTAGTTGGCAACAGTTCTCGTACTCTGTTTGATGGACATGAGGCACTTGGCAGCAGAAGTGGAGCGTGCGGGAACATCAAATACCCTTTTAAACGAAGCCACAAACTCAGGGTAACTCAAGACAACAGGTTTTTGCATCTCCCATAGAGGGTTTGCCCAGGCCAAGGCTCTCTCAGAATCCAAGATATCACGAAACCTACTTTGCTTCTGACTGTGGTAAAGCGCCTGGGGCAGCATCTCAAAGTATATCTCAACCTGTTTGAGAAAAGCTCTGCATTGGACTGCATTGCCCCCAAATCGCTGGGGAAGCGAAGCGGAACCAGACATACCTCTTATAGAGGTAAAATTTGAGGCGGGTGCCTGCAGAGAGAGCAGCAGGGTCGGCCTGAAACATAGGTTGTACCGGGGCGGCCACAGTGGGAAATCCAGGTGAGCCATGTGACTCAGGAGCATTTGTAACGCCATGGTAAACTGATCCATGTGGTGATCCAGTTCATTCAATCTGGAAAAAATATTACCAACAAGTGGATTGACTACATCTTCTGAATTCATGGCCTTCCCCTACTGTCAGAAACCATGAAATCAGACCGAGACAGAAGTACAGTTAAATCACACTTGTATAATAATAAAAGTAAAAAGAACAAACATAGTCAAAACATAGCCAGAGTTCAGTAACCGGAACGGATAGTCAGCCAAGCCAGAAGTCAGGGATCAAAGTAGTAGAACATCAATCAGGATTTGGAGCCCGAAGGGATATCAGAAAAGCCAGTCTTTAAACAGGAATGCAGGAGATGTTTCCTGTGATGTTGACCAAGGCGAAGGCAAAGACCTTCTGGACTGGACGGCTTAAGTAGGCAGGATTGACGAGCAGGATATCAACAAAAGCTGAGTAACTGTGGAGTGAGATAGGAGCTGGCAATTAGCCGACAGCTGAGTGGCCAGCTCAGAGAAGGAAGAGCTGAGCCCAGCACTGACAGAACCCCCTCCTCAACTACCCCTCCCCCTTGGAGGACCACCAGGTTTGAGGGAAAACGTCTATGGAAATCGCGGAGGAGGACAGGGGCATGTACGTCCGAGGATGAGACCCAAGAGCGTTCCTCCGGACTATACCCCTTCCAATGCACCAGGTACTGTATGCGCCCATGGAACCTACGGGAGTCAGCAACGGACTGTACTTTATAATCCTCATGGTTCTCAACCTGTACAGGCTGAGGACGTGGCACAGAGGTGGTAAAGCGGTTGCAAACCAAAGGTTTTAATAAGGAGACATGAAATACATTCGAAATACGCATATTAGAAGGAAGGTCTAATGAGTAAACCACTGGGTTAATCCTGAGAAGAATAAGGAAAGGCCCAATAAACCGAGGTGCAAACTTCAGTGAGGGAACAAGAAAGTTGCAGGTTGCGAGATGACAGCCAGACCCTGTCCCCAACCTGGTAGGAAGGTGTAGGCAGGCGTCTGCAGTCAGCATGGAGTCTGTACCTATCATTAGCATGACGCAAAGCCTCCTGGACTTGTGCCCAAGTGGAACAAAGACTACAGAGATGCTCCTCTAATGCAGGAATATTCTGCGGAACAAACAAGTCAGGCATCATGGAAGGTTGGAAACCATAATTCACCATAAACGGGCACAATCGGGAAGCAGAATTCAAGGCATTGTTGTGAGCAAACTCTGCCCATGGTAATAGGTCTGACCAGTTGTTATGATGGTCAGAAATACAGCAATGTAGGAATTGCTCCAAGGACCGATTGGCTCGTTCTGTGGCCCCATTAGACTGCAGGTGATACACAGAGGAGAAAGCAAGCTGAATTCCCAACTGTGCACAAAAGGCTCACCAGAACCAGGACACAAACTGACTACCCCTGTCTGAGACAATCACCTTGGGTAGCCCATGTAAGCGAAAGATCTCCCAAGCAAAAATGGAAGCCAGTTCCTTAGAAGTGGGCAACTTCTTAAGTGGAATACAATGACACATCTTTGAGAACCGGTCAACTACCATAAGGATAACTGTGTTGTCCTGGGAGTTGGGTAGCTCCACAATGAAATCCATAGACAGGTGGGTCCAGGGCCTCTCTCCATTGGGTATGGGTTGTAGGAGGCCCACTGGAAGGTGTCGTGGAGTCTTATTCTGAGCACACATGGAACAGGCAGCTAGGAAGGCAGTTACATCAGCACGTAGACTAGGCCATCAGAATCGTTTGGAAATGGCCCAAACGAGTTGATTCCTCCCAGGGTGGCCAGCAGCCTTGATAGAATGGTAAGTCTGGAGCACGGCAGTACGAAGACACTCTTGGACAAAGCAGCGGTCACAAGGTTTCTCAGGCAAGGCATGGACCTGAGCAGCAGGAATTTTGTCACCCAAAGGAGAAGTGAGACTGGTGCGAACCGTAGCCAGAATACGATCAGGAGGAATCACAAGAACCGGAACCGACTCCAACTTGGAAGTGGAGGAAAATTGTTGTGACAAGGCATCAGCCCTTTCATTATTAGTACCGGGTAAAAATGAGACAATGTGAAACTTGACAAGAAAAGAGCCCATTGCGCCCTTCTGGGAGAGAGGCATTTAGCCTCAGACAAGAATGGGAGATTCTTATGGTCAGTAAGAATGAGAACCGGTACAGTGGTACCTTCAAGGAGATGTCTCCATTCTTTCAGGGCTAAAATGATCGCCAACAGATCTTTGACACCAATCTCGTAATTGCAGTCCACAGGTGACAATTTCTTGGAAAAGTAGCCACAAGGATGCATAGCGCTCTCAGAGGTAGGACGTTGAGACAGAAGGGTGCCAACACCAGTCTCAGAAGCATCAACCTCAAGGATAAAAGGCAACATAGGATCAGGATGTGCCAACACAGGAGCAGAAACAAAGGCAGCCTTGAGACTCTCAAAGGCCTTAATGGACTCTGGAGACCAACTCTGTGGGTTACCGTTTTTTCTGGTCATATCAGTCAGGGGCTTGACCAGAGATGAGAAGTTACGTATAAACTTCCGATAATAGTTGTCAAAGCCCAGGAAACGCTGCAGAGGACGTAAACCCACGGGTCGGGGCCACTGTAGGACTGCAGAAATTTTCTCCATAGAAAAACCAACAGTGGAAATGACATAGTCCAGGAATTTAACCTGTTCACAATGGAACTCGCACTTCTCCAGTTTATAATAGAGATTGTTCTCTCTTAGTTTCTGAAGCAAACAACAAACATTTGTGTGGTGGCTCTCCAGGGACTTGGAAAATATGAGGACATCGTCAAGATAAACCACCACGCATAACTGCAACAACTCTCGGAGGACATTGTTAATAAATTCCTGGAAAACTGCCGGGGCGTTACAAAGGCCAAAAGGCATTACAAGGTACTCATAATGGCCTGTTCTGGTATTAAATGCAGTTTTCCATTCGTGGCCCTCCTTAATCTGCACAAGATTGTATGCCCGTCTCAAATCAAGCTTCGTGAAAACCGTTCCTCCCTTGAGGCGGTCAAATAACTAATGTAATCAACGGAATCGGGTAGGCATTCTTAATCATGAAATGATTGAGACCCTTACAATCAATACAAGGACTCAGCTCACCGCTCTTCTTCTTCACAAAGAAGAAACCAGCACCAGCAGGAGACGAGGATTTGCGGATGAAACCTCGAGAAAGTGCGTCTGCAACACACTCCTCCATGGCCTTATCGACAAAGGGTAAACGCGACCACAAGGGGGTATGGCACCAGGTTGATGGTCAATTGCGCAATCATAAGGTTGGTGTGGAGGCAAACTACCGGCTTGACCTTTGTCAAATACATAGTTAAAATTGCGGTACTCCTCCAGCAGGGAGGGAGGTGAAGAGGTGCACAGGACCTTGGCTACCTTCTGGAAGCATGTCTCACTGCATTGTGGTGACCAGGAGAGAACCTCAGCACAGAGCCAATCAAAAGAGGGGTTGTGCCTCTGTAACCAAGGATAACCAATAACCAGCAGAAACCTAGGTGAGGAAATAACTTGGAATTGGATTATCTCATGGTGAAGAGCCCCTACGGCCATGGACAATGGAACCGTCTCATGAGTCACATGGGCAGGCTGTAGAGATCTCCCGTCAAGAGCCTCAATGGCAAGTGAAGGGTCATGCAGCTGCAGTGGAATCGAGTGCTGCGATACAAAGGCAGCATCAATGAACAGGTCTGCAGCCCCAGAGTCGATTAGAGCCTGTATCTTGATGGACGACTTAGCCCAAGAAAGGGTAACCAAAACCAGGGGCTTATCCTTCTGGATAACTGGGGATGAAACAATGCCACCTAAGGTCTGTCCATGACAGGACCTCAAGGTTCGGGTGTTCCCAGGACGGGTAGGACAAGACTTTAAAAAGTGACCTGCCTGGCCACAATGAAGGCACATTATCTCCCTCCTCCTAAAGGTTCTCTCATCCGCAGAGAGACGCATGAAGCCCAAGTGCATGGGTTCATCTTCACTTACCGACTCGGTACCAGGAGGCATGGGAGGTGAGGGAGGCATGGGTGGGACTGCAAAGCTCAGAGGCAAACGTACAGGAGGCTTCCGCAAGAGCTCCTTAAAAAAGAGTCTTGCTCTGAGTCTGGAGTCAATGAGGATGGCAAACATGATCAACTTCTCCAGCTCAGTGGGTATATCGCGGGCTGCTATCTCATCCTTGATGGTATCCGAGAGACCTTGAGAAAAAGCAGCCATGAGGGCCTCATTGTTCCAAGCAACCTCTGCTGCCAGAGTGCAAAATTCAATGGCGTAGTTTGATGGACATGAGGCACTTGGCAGCAAAACGAAGCATGCGGGAACGTCAAATACCCTTTTAAAGGAGGCCACAAACTCAGGGTAACTCAAGACAACAGGTTTTTGCATCTCCCATAGAGGGTTTGCCCAAGCCAAGGCTCTCTCAGAAAGCAAAGATATCACGAAACCTACTTTGCTTCTGTCTGTGGGAAACACCTGGGGCAGCATCTCAAAGTATATCTCAACCTGGTTGAGAATCCCTCTGAATTGAACTGGATCACCCCCAAATCGCTGGGGAAGCGGAGCAGAACCAGACATACCTCTTATAGGGGTAATACTCGAGGCGGGTGCCTGCACAGAGACTGGAGCAGCAGCAGGGACGGCTTGCAACTCAGGTTGTACTGGAGCAGCCACAGTGGGAGATTCCAGGTGAGCTATGTGACTCGGTGATCTTGCTTATCGAATCTGGAAAAAATATTTCCAACAAGTGGATTGACTGTATCTTCTGAATTCATGGCCTTCGTCTGCTATCAGGAACCATGAATCAGACCGAGACAGAATTATAGTTAAATCACACATGTTTAATAATAATAATAAAAAGGTAAACAGAGTAAGCGTGGTCAAAACAAGCCAGAGTTCAGTAACCGGATCGGATAGTCAGCCAAGCCAATGTCAGAGAGCCAGAGATGAACGTAGTAGTACAGCAAGCAGGATCAGGAGCCAGAAGGGACGTCAGCCGAGCAAGTCTTCAACAGGAATGCAGGAGAAAGCCTCTGGGATGTTGACAAAGGCGACGGCAGAGATCAAGTGAGCAGGACGGCTTTAAGTAGGCAGGACTGACGAGCAGAATCAACAACAGCTGGGTAACTGTGGAGAGAGATGGGAGCTGGCAATTAGCCGACAGCCGAGCGGCCAGCTCAGAGAAGGAAGATCTGAGCCCAGCCCTGACAGGAGATACTCCTCTGGCAGGGAGGAGAGGGAAGAGGTTAACAGGACCTTGGCTACCTTCTGGAAGCATGTCTCAATGTATTGTGGTGACCAGGAGAGAACCTCAGCACGGAGCCAATCAAAAGAGGGGTTGTGCCTCTGTAAGCAAGAATAATCAATAACCAGCGGAAACTTGGGTGAAGAAATAACTTGGAATTGGATTATCTCATGGTGAAGAGCCCCTATGGCCATGGACAACAGAACAGTCTCATGAGTCACATGGGCAGGCTGTAGAGGTCTCCCGCCAAGAGCCTCAATGGCAAGTGGAGTGTCACGCAGCTTCAGCGGAATCGAGTGCTTCTATACAAAGGCAGCATCAATGAACAGGCCTGCAGCCCCAGAGTCGATTAGAGCCTGTATCTCGATGGACTACTCAGCCCAAGAAAGGGTAACCGGAACCAGGGGCTTATCCTTCTGGATAACTGGGGATGAAACACCGCCACCTAAGGTCTGTCCATGACAGGACCTCAAGGTTCGGGCCATAGGCGTGCACACAGGGTGTGCCAGGTGTTCCCAGGCACACCCTAATCACACTGTGCAGCACAGATTCCCCCTAGTGCCCTGGCTCCCCCCCTCCTTCCCCTTGCAGTGCTGCCGGCTTCCCAACTCTCCTCTCCCCCTGGCTGTTGCTGTGGGGATGTTTTAGGATGAGTAGGGGAAGGGGCTGGTAAATATGTAACTTACTGGCCCCTTCCCTTTCATCGTGAGTGATCGGTATTATGTGTTTGAGCTTTGGGGTGCACACCCTAATGCAATAGGCTGCGCACACCTATGGGTCCAATTGAAAGGACTTTCACCCTTAAATATGGTTGACTAGGCCTGTATGAACTGGCCTCCTTAAAGTTATCTTTAGATTTTCAGAATGGCTGGAAGGACTGATGTTTGTGCCTTCTTTCTTGTGGGATCAAACCCAATTTCCCGCGAGAAATCTATTGAATGGCTCTCTAATGTCTTGCCCAATAGAAGTTTCCCATTAAACACAACAGAGTAGAAACTGTGTTTTCAAGAACTCCCCGCTGACCAATGCTTTAACCACAACACTTTTTGTGCTATAGTTGAGTACGCCATCAACCACGCTGTCATCCTTACTTTATCAATTGTGCTTCAGCAATGAAATCTACAGCTGTTCTAAGAGTCTTGATGGCTGATCTGGGGCGGAGCAGACGGGGCAGTGTCATCCGCTTACGTCAGCGGGTGGCCCCGCCCCAGTGTTGCCAACCCCCTGAAGTGAAATTTACTGGCAGGATATCAAAATTTACAAACGGCACCAATTTTTTACTGGCAAAAATCATGAAAATTACTGGCAGATCCGCATTTTTTACTGGCGCTGCAAAAAAGTACCTAAAATTACTATTTTCAGTGCTAAACAGTGCAAGGATACATATTTGAACTATAAACATATAGCTAGTGTTATTAGCAATGTGTTTAAGTTAAAAAAAGTCAAAAAACATATTTCTCCATTGACATGAAGGTCAGGTTACTATAACTCAGCTAGCACTAGGTTCCCTCCTTACATCAGAGTCTGCAGGGATCCCCCTTACATTGAAAGGGAACTCTTATGTAAAGGGGAACGCTGCAGATCTTGATCCAAGGGGGAACTCTGATGTAAGGGGAGGCTCTGGTGACCAGAGACCACCTTATATCAGAGTCCACTGTGTTCCCTTTACATCAGAGTTCCCAATTACATCAGGGTCTGCAGATTGAGTTCCCCTTTGCACTGTAAGGGGCAATCCTGCAGACTTTGATGTAAAGGGGAATGCCAGAAACTCTGATGTGGTGGGCACTCTGGTGACCAGAGACCACATTCCGCAGAGTGAATACACTAAGGTAAGGGGAGTTATTAATTTAGGGGGAAACCTTTATATCAGTGCCCCTTACATTATTGTATTTACTCCCCCTTACATCAGCAACCCCCCTAGACTGGCCTGGCGGTGCTGTCACTGACCTCCTCTCAGGTGCATCCTGCAGGGCTCAGTCAGATGGTTCTAGCTTGGCGGCTCTGGTTTTCCTATGGTCTCCTCTCCACAGTCCACACACGTCTGACTTCTCCCATGACCCCATGATCCCAGCGGCGCTCCCACTCTTGACTCCTTTCCCGACTCCCCCTCAGAGACTGCAGACATGATGTAGGAATAGGTCAGAGGCTGTGGACAGGAGATGGTCAGAGGCTGCGGACAGGAGATGGTCAGAGGCTGTGGGCGCTGGGTAGGGGATGGTCAGAGGCTGTGGGCACAGGGCAGGAGATGGTCAGAGGCTGCAGACAGGAGATGGTCAGAGGCTGCGGACAGGCGAGGGTCAGAGGCTGTGGGCACTGGGCAGGGGATGGTCAGAGGCTGTGGGCACTGGGCAGGAGATGGTCAGAGACTGCGGACAGGAGATGGTCAGAGACTGCGGACAGGAGCTGGTCAGAGGCTGCGGACAGGAGATGGTCAGAGGCTGCGGGCAGGAGATGGTCAGAGGCTGCAGGCAGGGGATGGTCAGAGGCTGTGGGCACTGGGCAGGAGATGGTCAGAGGCTGTGGGCAGGAGATGGTCAGAGGCTGTGGGCAGGGGATGGTCAGAGGCTGTGGGCAGGAGATGGTCAGAGACTGTGGGCAGGAGATGGTCAGAGACTGTGGGCAGGGGATGGTCAGAGGCTGTGGGCACTGGACAGGGGATGGTCAGAGGCTGTGGGCACTGGGCAGGAGATGGTCAGAGGCTGCGGGCAGGAGATGGTCAGAGGCTGCAGGCAGGGGATGGTCAGAGGCTGTGGGCACTGGGCAGGAGATGGTCAGAGGCTGTGGGCAGGAGATGGTCAGAGGCTGTGGGCAGGGGATGGTCAGAGGCTGTGGGCAGGAGATGGTCAGAGACTATGGGCAGGAGATGGTCAGAGACTGTGGGCAGGGGATGGTCAGAGGCTGTGGGCACTGGACAGGGGATGGTCAGAGGCTGTGGGCACTGGGCAGGAGATGGTCAGAGGCTGTGGGCAGGAGATGGTCAGAGGCTGCGGGCAGGGGATGGTCAGAGGCTGCGGGCAGGGGATGGTCAGAGGCTGTGGGCAGGGGATGGTCAGAGACTGTGGGCAGGGGATGGTCAGAGGCTGTGGGCACTGGACAGGGGATGGTCAGAGGCTGTGGGCACTGGGCAGGAGATGGTCAGAGGCTGTGGGCAGGAGATGGTCAGAGGCTGCGGGCAGGGGATGGTCAGAGGCTGCGGGCAGGGGATGGTCAGAGGCTGCGGGCAGGGGATGGTCAGAGGCTGTGGGCACTGGGCAGGAGATGGTCAGAGGCTGTGGGCACTGGGCAGGGGATGGTCAGAGGCTGTGGGCAGGAGATGGTCAGAGGCTGCGGACAGGGAATGGTCAGAGGCTGTGGGCACTGGGCAGGAGATGGTCAGAGGCTGTGGGCAGGAGATGGTCAGAGGCTGTGGGCAGGAGATGGTCAGAGGCTGTGGGCACTGGGCAGGGGATGGTCAGAGGCTGTGGGCAGGACATGGTCAGAGGCTGCAGGCAGGGGATGGTCAGAGGCTGTGGGCACTGGGCAGGAGATGGTCAGAGGCTGTGGGCAGGAGATGGCCAGAGGCTGTGCGCAGGAGATGGTCAGAGGCTGTGGGCACTGGGCAGGGGATGGTCAGAGGCTGTGGGCAGGAGATGGTCAGAGGCTGCGGGCAGGGAATGGTCAGAGGCTGTGGGCACTGGGCAAGAGATGGTCAGAGGCTGTGGGCAGGAGATGGTCAGAGGCTGTGGGCACTGGGCAGGGGATGGTCAGAGGCTGCTGGGCTGGGCATGGTAGTTTCCTCCACTGTCCCCCTTCAGATACTAGAATATAGAATACGTGTCTCACTCTCCACATTAGTCAGTGACAGTGTCCGCCTGGCTTTTCTGTCACTCACTGTGACCCTTTCATCTCTCCAGTGACAGTCACAGTGTCCTCCTCCAGTCCTCTACCGGGCCGGCTTCACCCCCCCGTAATGTCCTCCTGTGGCTGTGGCCGGGCCCGGTAACATGGCTCCTCCTGCTCCCCCCACTGAACCGCCGAGAAGAACGAGCGGCGGCTTCTGTTTAAAAATGGCGCCAGGTGGCGTCATTACATTACTGCGCATACGCCGGCCTGCCGACCTTGTACGATCTTTCCCGAGTCCTGCAGGCTTCGGAACGGCGCATGCGCAGTTGCATGGCTGGCCCGCAGCCATCCTTTTTACGGGCAGCGGCTGCCCGTAACGGACATTCACGGGCGCCCCGAAAATGGGGTGATTTTTACAGGCTGCCCATAAATTAACGGGCGGTTGGCAACGATGCCCCGCCTTTGCTTATATAACATCTGTCAAAGCCAAAAGACAGCAGTCGCCGGGAGGTCTCCCATGGAGGCAAAGTTTTTTAGTTTTTTTTTCTATTTTTCGGGTCCGTCGGGCGACGTGATTGAATTGATGTACATCGCGGGACACTTTTTTCTTTTTAAAAAAAGGAATTGTCAAAAACTATTTATTGTGGTTTTTACTTTTTGACACTTTTTTTTGGTGAATGGGTAGGGATACAGTGTACCCATGATTTCGATAAGATTTCCACCCATAGTCCCCGACAACCAGTGGCCAGGATTGTTGGGAAGAGGCCCTTGTCCCTATCAACATGGGGACAAAGTGCTTTGGGGGGACCCCAAAGCACCCTCCCCATGTTGAGGGCAAGTGGTCTGGTATGGTTCAGGAGGGGGGGCGCTCTCTCGTCCCCCCTTTCCTGGCCTGCCAGGCTGCTTGCTTGGATAAGGGTCTGGTATGGATTTTGCGGGGACCCCACCCCAATTTTTTTTAACATTTTGGCATGGAGTTCCCTTTAAAATCCATGCCAGGCCCAAAGGGCCTGGTATGGATTTTGGGGGGACCCCACACTGTTTTTTTTTTTTTTTTAATTTTGTCAATTTTTTTCCTTGTTTTTTTATCTAAATTGCCGGAAGCCAGCAATGCATTACAGCCGTGAGCAAGTTTAAATTACATTTTTTCCTTTAGAAATGTAATTTTACTGCAACACTGTTCTATACATTGCACAGATGCGCCACTTTACAGGAAGACTAATCAGTGCCCATCAGCGCCACCTCATCAGTGCCCATAAATGCAGTCTATAAGTGCCCGTCAGTGCAGCCTCATCAGCGCACATTAGTGTATGAGAAAAAATACTTATTCACAAAATTTTGTAACAGAAACTTTTTTTTCAAAATTTTTGGTAATTTTTCATTTGTTAAGCAAACAATAAATTATAAATAAACATTAAATACCACCAAAAGAAAGCTCTATCTGTCTCAAAAAATGATGAAAATGTTGTTTGGGTACAGCATTGCATGACCGTGCAATTGTCATTCAAAGTGCGACAGCGCTGAAAACTGGCCTGGGCAGGAAGGGGGTGAAAGTGCCCGGAAGTGAAATGGTTAAACAAGCCTCAATCAACCAGTGGAAGCACTCATCTTCGGTCACTCATCTTCTATCATTTCGTAAACTTCAAAAATGAGGGGAAAAGAAAGTAGAGACTTCTTTAGATCTGGATAGCATTTGCATTGCTCTCTATGTGGAAAACTATCTTCCTGCCATCTCATGGCAACGATTACTGCCTCCACAAAGGCAGGCACTAGGGAAAAGAACAAAAAAGCGAGGCTCCACATCCAAATCCCATGATTGATAACCAATATCCTCATCTGACCATTACTTCAAAGCAGTCTCATGCAAAGACTCTTCTGAGAAGGAACGGGCAACACGTTCCCCCTAACTCTCCTTTTGGATAATTTTCACATGCTCTCCTTCACTAAGTCCCTGATGTAGGGCTTCACTTGCTGTGTGTCAGACACTTTGTCACAAGCCACCTCCTTAAAGCTCATTGAGTAGGGGGCCACATTAGGCTAACACAGGGAAAAGGCTCTGGAAGAGGATCTTCTTCTGTGACAGTTTGCCGACTTATGTTTTCCTGGAAGACTTACGGTGATGCAACCCCTACAAATGATCAAGATGACTTCCAAGGGCAACACACAAAGGAAACTTGGAACAACCTCTTGATAGAAATTTAGTCAGTCATGAAAAACAGGCAGCCCTCTTTAAAAAAAAATCTATATAAAAAGAAAACAAGAAAAAATACCTTGCCGTGGTATCTTCAGTGCTTTGAGGCTGGCGGCAGGACTATGCAGGAGACAATACAAAAAGAAGTTCAGAGTCTAAAAAACATTCCCAGAAAAGTACATAAGAGAGTTATCAGAGCAGCATACAAGCAATACAGACACAGCCTGGAAAGCATAAAGAAGAGTGGTGGCAGGAACACAGGCTGAAGCTGAGCTGCTGCAAATAGACAGGCTGAAAGAAAGGTGACAGGAGCAGCAGAGAGCTCAGGAAGTTGGTCTCACTATGGGGAGCCGGCTTCAATCAGAGAAAGACATCCTGATGACTCCATAGCAACCAGGGGAATTCCAGCTCTGCAGTAAAGGCCGTCAACCCTGAAGAAACACATCACAAGCTGCAGCGCAGCCATATGCCCCCAATCCAGAACACATGGTCACCACTGCCACGACAAAAATGGTAAGGCATAACCACCAGCCTGGGCACAGTAATTTATACTCTACATAAATATGGCAAAGATCCCCCCCCTGGTTCGCCTCCGCCGTGCCAGTATAAATGGCTTCAGCTTGGGCACAGTCATTTATACTGCCTATAACTGATCTGAAGCACCAAGGGAACCCATCAGAAGGAAGATTTACAGCTGAAAGAAGGGTCTCTTTGCCAAGGAGATGCTGAACTTGGGAAAGACAAAAGGATAGGTAATACCTGAAAAATGTTCCTTTTTTTTTTACAAGGTGTCCAGAGCAAGGACAAAAAACAAACACTTCCTAGACATAGACAGCTGCACTTTATAGGCTAGTTATAGAGTTATAGGTTGTCCTGGAGGGACTGGACCTATGGAGGGGTCAGAGGGGGCAGAGCTGACTCATAGTAGGCTAAAATGAAGAGGTCCAAGAAATATAGATAAATGCACATCTTTCAATTTACATATCGGTTTTAGAGGATATACAGAATACATTTTGTTTAGGTATCTCAGCCAGTAATTATTACATAGTCCATTAACTGCTGCTGAATCAGTAGTTCCTCGCAGAAAGCTATATAAAAGAACACAATTCATCCTATATACACTATAAACACTATAAACTATAAATCTATAAAGTTATTTGAATATATTTTTGCTTGTATTTTATTAGATTGCTGAAGAGCATGCATAATTTTGCTTGAAAATTTCAAAATTTTCATGATTTTTTTGTCATTCTAAAAGGGACATTTTTAAATATGATCCTTGCTATTTAGTAGTTTTATTAATGAGGATGAAACGTTTCAAAGTTCAAGGATCTTTTTTGGCCTTCATGAACACCTGCCACTTTTATTATATCTCCAATTACTATAAGTACTGCATTCACTAATCAAGTGTTCACATGCTGTAAAGACAATGTGATGACAGTTTAACACTGATTACCTTTGAAAAAGAGATCTTCTTGTCTCTTATATCTTTCTAAACCTTCAATTAGCCAACGTATATCGTTGCACAGCTTTTTAGCAGAACGATCATCATAATTAGTGGAATTATGTGTCATGTATTTAGTGTAAAAGATCTATTCTGGTTGTGTCCATATATATCAGGGATATGCAATTAGCGGACCTCCAGCTGTTGCAAAACTACAAGTCCCATCATTCCTCTGCTTCTGGGTGTCATGCTTGTGGCTGTCAGAGACTTGCTATGCCTCATGGGACTTGGAGTTCTGCAACAGCTGGAGGTCCGCTACTTGCACATCCCTAATATATATCATGATTTTGGAAACAATTTAAATCTTGATTACATTTCTTATAGGAGTTGAGATGCCAAACCATCTCATGAAGGACTTACCTAAACCTCTGCTGAGACCATCTAACTACCTATATCCCTTCAGCAAAAACACATAATTTTACTACAGTGGAGGAGACCAGGGCACCACTCGGTGGTGGAGAATATATAATTGTGATGTAAACCAGTGCATTACGCAATGGTAAGGAATATAGAATTTAACTGTTCTAATAGTACCATAGAAAATTAGGATTCAGTCTAGGATTCCCAGGATGGATATTGAAACCAAAGAACTTGACTTGAGAGAAAACTATATAAATATTGCACAGTCAGCTTGTAATGTGTGTGACCAGCTTTAGACAGTTTTTGCTTGATTGATGAAGCGTTCACATTTCTCAACCCATTCGACAATAAGATGACCTCTACTCCTCTCCCATAACAACCTAGTTGAAATAACTATACATACACCATTTTCTGTTAGGAGAGTGCGAAACTGGGATGTTACATTATTACATACCCAAAAAGGTATACTAACTGGTGGTGAGTGAGGGATGCGTTACTAGCTTGTTTGTTTGCTGAAGACTTGTGTAAACTAATATGCCAAGTCCAGGAATCATCCTTGCATTTTTGCAGCAAGACAAAGTTAGATCCTGAACCTAAGATCCATCTGCCTAATCATTTTTCTGGATCTGTTCCAAAATTTGTGCATAGCTGCAAACTGTACTTTCAACTCAGGCCTCGCTCTTCTGGCTTCAAGGTCCAAAGAGTTTGTATTATTTAGTTGCTCTAGGGGAATCTCCAATCTAAGGATTTCAGTCTATTTGCAGATGCTCCACCTCTGTTCTTTGTTTATGCATTTATGATGATTCTGAGAGAACCCACATAGCAGAGTCCAATTTTAAAGCCCCATGGCATGGGAAGCACATGGCAGAGCATGCTGCTCTGAATTTTGCAATTGGGTACTTGACTCTAGGTAAAACTATCCAGATTTGAGGAACTAGTTTCAGTTGGGGTTAATGAATGCTTCTGAACCCAAGACCATACAGAGGAGACTATACCTTTTAGCTTTCAGAATAGACTATCATCTATGGCAGGGGTCCCCAACCACGGGGCCACTCTGCAGCCGGGCCACGAGTGCAGCAGGCTGGCTGGCAGGCCAGTAAGCAGGCGGGCAGGCCAGTGAGTGGGCTGGAAGGTGAGCATGTGGGCAGGTCAGTGAGCAGGCCAGTGGGTGAGTGGGAAGGCAGGCCCATGAGTGGGCCAGTATGTGAGCGGGCGGGCAGGCCAGTGAGCGGGCAGGCACATGAGCAGAGAGATGACATCATCTCTCACCGCCCACCCTCCATCACCGCATTTCCACCCTCACTGTTCTATTCCCGACTAGACTACACAAACTCCCTCTACACCGGACTACCTAAATACCAGGTTGCACGCCTACAACTCATCCAAAACACCGCAGCAAGACTGATAACAGGAAAAAAACCTGGCAACCCATTTCCCTGTCCCTGAGGAGCCTACATTGGCTAACCGTAAAGGATCGGATCACATTCAAGACCCTCTGCCTCACCCACAAATGCCTACAAGGAAACGCTCCTCAATACCTATGCGAGAAAATAAATTGCTACTTACCTAATCGCAGTCTTCGATCAACCAACCAAAATCTCCTCCACATTCCCAAATCCTGCTACAAATCAAAGGGACAACGAAGATTCACAGTCCAAGGACCACGGCTATGGAATACTCTACCGAAAACCATCAGGCCTTCAGGAAAAAACTCAAGACCTACCTAATCCAACAAGCTGGACTATACAGGATGGACCAAGCGCCTTGAGGCGATTCAGTTTTCTTTTGCAGCGCTATACAAGTCATTCATTCATTCATTCACTGTGCAGCTGTGGACGGCAGAGAAATTACATCATTTCTCACTGCCCGCTCTCACTCTGGGACACAGCCACTGGCAAGTAACAATCCGCATCTGGTGGCAGGCAACAGCCACTGACAAGTGACAAGCTGCATCTGGTGACAGGTGATGTAGCAAGTGAAAATCCACATCTGGTGGCAGGTGACGTGGCAAGTGACTATCCACATCTGAAGGCAGGTGACGTGGCAAGTGACAAGCTGCATCTGAAGGCAGGTGAGACAACAAGTGACAATCTGCATCAGGTGGCAGGTGACCTGACAAGTGACAAGCTACATCTGGTGGCAGGCAACAGTGGCAAAGGACAAGCTGCATCTGGTGGCAGGCGGTGGTGGCAAGTGACAAGCTGCATCTGGTGGCAGGTGACAGTGGCAAGTGACAAGCTGCATTTGGTGGCAGGCGGCAATGGCATGTGACACACTCAGGGCTGCTACTGATTCTGCATTATGGTAATAATGGTAACAATGTAATAATATAAATAAGGAGCTTCAATCATCCTGACACCATATCAACCATAGTGCCGTGATTATTGAAACGCCAACACCAGCCATTGCCTTTACAAACTGCCTTACAAAAACCCCATCCCACGCAGCCGATCCCCAGTGCCAAAAAGGTTGATCTATGGGAAAGACATTTTGAAAGGATTGCATCTTTGTTTAGTTGTCCGATTTAGTGTCCGCTCTGCAGGAGTTCCAGAACCTTCTGTCCAGTCTCAGTAGAAACCTATGTCTGTGGTGGTCAAGGTCAATTTTAGCTATTACAACACATGCCAGAGTGAGAACAATTATTCTAGGGCCATCATTTATGGGTAAATGGAAAGTTGTAAAGGTTTTTAACCACTTCAGCCCCGGAAGGTTTTACCCCCTTCCTGACCAGAGCACATTTTACAATTTGGCACTGCGTCGCTTTATCTGGTAATTGCGTGGTCATGCAATGCTGTACCCAAACTAAATTTGCGTCCTTTTTTCCCACATGTTTTTAAAAAAACAAATTTGTTCATCAGTTTAGGCCAATATATATTCTTCTACATATTTTTGGTAAAAAAAAAAAAAATCGCAAAAAGTGTATATTAATTGGTTTGCGCAAAAATTATAGTGTCTACAAACTATGGTGAAAGATTTATAGCATTTTTATGGCATTTTTATTATTATTTTTTATTTACTAGTAACGGCAGTGATCTGCGATTTTTAGTGGTATTGCGTCATTGCGGCGGACACATCGAATACTTTTGACACATTTTTGGGACCATTGACATTTATACAGCGATCAGTGCTATAAAAATACACTGAATACTGTGTAAATGACACTTGTAGGGAAGGGGTTAACACTTGGGGGCCGATCAAGGGGTTAAATGTGTGTTCCCTCAGTGTGTTCTAACTGTATGGGGATAGGACTGAGTAGGAGAAGAGACATTTTGCTGTTCATACTTACTAGGAACAAACATCATGTCTCCTCTACTCTGACTCCTTTACTCTGTTCACACACACAAATCCCCGTGCTGGTGCTTGTGCACGCAATCGCGCGTGGCCAGCCATGTGCATCTGGTCCCCTGTTGTGCAGCGGGCATCGGCGTCCCCTGAGGGCGGCGCACACGCGCCCTCTGATGGCTCTTAAAGGAACCCTGTATATATTTAGGGGTTTCATGCACCGGTGCCATTGTGCCGCAGTATATGTACGCGAGCCGGTCGGGAACCAGTTAAAGCATCACAATTGGACAATTTTGTGTACTGTAGTTTGTCACCATTTCATGGCTCAACACAATCTCATATTTTAAATATGGGTTTGATAAACAGTTGTGCTAATATCATGTGACATAAAAAACTACCACTGTTTTATTGTCCAGGGTCTCTGCTTTCAGAAAATATACAGTATGTAAAGTCCTTAACCCATCATCTACTGGCCTGCATAGACTCTGATTCTACCAACAATGTCATTGAGAAAAATTTTGCACTGCGTCTTCAGATCCCTTTACCCACCCTGCAAAGTTTTCTATCAGTGCAGTAGGTAATTCTACTTTGTCCTCGGGCCAAGTCACACTACATACCTCAACCATCACCTTGACCATCACAGGAATCTGTTAGTTTTTCTACAGGAAACTGTAGGTTTTTACTTGATAGCTTCTTTTTCTGGGCTACTATTGGCTTAGGTTACATAATTCACATATAGACTGGTCCTTGGGAAAAAGGTCTTTATTCAACTTTACCAACTATGCAACTATGTAACTACCTGAACCATATTAGACACATACAGTATATATTTTATTGAGTTTTAACAGGAAGGCAAAAAAACTAAAATGGGTTCAGTAACACAGCCAGTTTGCCATTGATACATTAAGGAATACAATCATTACCAGAGACATGGTGTATTGGTAGAAAAAATGGTATTGGATCGAAGAAAGGAGAAATGTCCCAGGAAATATGGCCACAGGAATACCAGATATGTGAGAAGTGATAAATCAAGATTCTCTGCAAAAAAAGCAAAAGTGGGGTAGCCAGGCAAAATGGGCTTGGTAGGCAATAAAAACAAGAGACATACTGTAGAAAAAGAAAAAAAAAAGTCAGAAAGAGGAGAAAAGGGGTAGGGGCAGAAAGATCAGAGAGGAGAGAATAAAAAAGCTCATATTGGTTGGGGATCTTGCCTTGCAAGGCTCTATGCACACTGGCTTAAAAATCGCTGCTTCTAAACAAGTTTTTCCTGTAGAAGAAGCTCAATGTTATCCTATGTGTCTATGCACATTAGGACATTTACAGGCATATTTGAAGCTCAATGTTTAGAGGCAGGAAAAAAACCCTTCTGGTTTGTGTTTCTGATTAGAGCTTCCTGGCAGATAAAATGCAGAACTCTCCTAAACTCTTCTAAACTTTGTACAAAAACATGAGCGTTTTTCTCTGCCAAGAGAACAGACCATTTTTTTAAGCCCAATGTGCATGGAGCCTAAGACAACTCACAAGGGAACCTTAAGCGTTAATAAGCACATCCAAAAGAGCGGTCGAACTGCTTCGTGGGTATCGACAGACTAGGCAAGAAGGGCAGCAATCAGCGAGGGTCAACCACAAAGGCAGGGAACTGGGGAGAGTCCTTAAACATTGTTCAGGCCAGCCAAACTCAGTTGAAGTTTTCATAAGTGTCATTATGCATAGCCACCAACTCCCCTTTGCACATAACATCATCGAGAATCTCAAGCTATTCAAGGAACGTAGGCAAAAAAAAAAAAAAAATGAAGAAGCGAATATTTGGCTCCAGACAATTATTTGGGTAAGAGGGTAAGGAGGACTAGTTCAAGAGAGTTGGGTACTGATGACTGAACATGTATAGGTTATAGAAGCGAATGACCTGTTCCATAAGTGTCAAATCAGCAGGCAAGCCCACCATATGTGAATAAGAGTACCCGGGGGAGACCTGCAGTGCAAGCAAGAATCCAAGTAAGATAGGAAAATAGGATGTAATTTTGAGGGAGTGAGGTACCACCGGGAGAGCAACTTGAAATTACACTCCTGGGTGGCACAAGCCATAGATAGTTTATGAGTATTGATAAAGATGCGCCCCCAGTCATCATCTCAAGTCTGATCAAGCTCCAAGGCCCATTTGGTCGTATGGGGGAGGGGAGGGACTGGAGGTGAGACGAGTCAGTAACAGAGAGTATATCCCAGAGATGGTGTCAGGGAAACAGGTAAAGACCTGGTAATCTTGACAATAGCCATCATGGCCACATCAGACATGCTTCTGTGTGTACTGGCATATGCAGATGCGTGACAGCGTGAACGAGTGTACGCAGACACGCGATGGCGCGAATGTGCTGGCATCTCCTGGACCATTTAAGCCTGCTGCTGACAATGGTGCATTGCTGGATTATCATCAGCTTCCCCGTATTCCTGTTTTCCTTGCAGGTTGCTCTGACAGGTGATCTTGGTCTCCTGATTTACCCTTGGCTTGAACTTGTGACTTCTCTCCTGCTTGCTCCACCGTGTTTGACCTTGGCTTGGCTTACCAACTCTGCTACAGATTCATCTCACTGTGTATGATCCCAGCTTATCCAGTCTCCTTACCTGAACTGATCTCACTGTGTATGACCCCTGGCCTGGCTCCTGTTTCTGTTTCCAGTTTGCTACTCTGTCGAGTTACCTGGTGTCAGAAACCATGAAATCAGACCAAGACAGAAGTACAGTTAACCACTTCAGCCCCGGAAGGTTTTACCCCCTTCCTGACCAGAGCACTTTTTACAATTTGGCACTGCGTTGCTTTAACTGCTACTTGCGCAGTCATGCAATGCTGTACCTAAACTAAATTTGTGTCCTTTTTTCCCCACAAATAGAGCTTTCTTTTTGATGGTATTTGATCACCTCTGCGGTTTTTATTTTTTGTGCTATAAATAGAAAAAGACCGAAAATTTTGAAAAAAAATGATATTTTCTAATTTTTGTTATAAAAAAATCCAATAAACTCAATTTTAGTCATACATTTAGGCCAAAATGTCTTTGGTAAAAAAAAGTCAATAAGCGTATATTTATTGGTTTGTGCAAAAGTTATAGCGTCTACAAACTAGGGTACATTTTCTGGAATTTACACAGATTTTAGTTTACGACTGCCTATCTCATTTCTTGAGGTGCTAAAATGGCAGGGCAGTACACCCCCCCCCCACAAATGACCCCATTTTGGAAAGTAGACACCCCAAGGAAATTGCTGAGAGGCATGTTGAGCCCATTGAATATTTATTTTTTTGTCCCAAGTGATTGAATAATGACAAAAAAAACATATTTTACAAAAAGTTGTCACTAAATGATATATTGCTCAAACATGCCATGGGCATATGTGGAATTACACCCCAAAATACATTCTGCTGCTTCTCCTGAGTTAAGGGATACCACATGTGTGGGACTTTTTGGGAGCCTAGCTGCGTACGGGGCCCCGAAATCCAATCACTGCCTTCAGGATTTCTATGGGCGTAAATTTTGATTTTACTCCTCACTAGGGATGAGCTTCGTGTTCGAGTCGAACCCATGTTCGACTCGAACATCGGCTGTTCGACCGTTCGCCGAATTGCGAACGATATGGGCCGTTCGCGCCAAATTCGTGTGGCGCGTCACGGCCCATAATTCACTGCGGCATCGCAGTGCATTGCTTGCTGATGATTGGCCAAGCATGCACTATGACCCGCATGCTTGGCCAATCACAGCGCCACCTGAACAGAGAGCCGTAATTGGCCAAAGCCAAGGAGGCTTTGGCCAATTATGGCTCAGGGGATTTAGTACACGCCCCACACTATATAAGGCCGCCTGCACGGCGGCCCTGTGTAGTGTGTGTTCCGGCGTTCATAGATAGAGAGAGAGAGAGAGAGACAGACAGTGTCATTTGATTTGAGTTAGATAGATTAGGCAGAACAGTCAGTCAGTTAGCTGCACTTACAGTGTATTGTGTATATATATGCATCCCAGGTGTTGCATATATATATATACACTGTATTCAGTTTAGCTAGATCCGTTCCTGTTATCTTCTAGACTATTTACATTTAGTGCAGTGCGTCCTGCTCACAGTGTTCAGCTAGATCCATTCCTGTTATCTTCTAGACTATTTACATTTAGTGCAGTGCGTCCTGCTCACAGTGTTCAGCTAGATCCGTTCCTGTTATCTTCTAGACTATTTACATTTAGTGCAGTGCGTCCTGCTCACAGTGTTCAGTTAGATCCGTTCCTGTTATCTTCCTACTGACAGGCAGGCTTGTCTGGTTACAGTATATAAAGCTACCTGAAGAAAATTACTGGTGTTCTATTTGATCCTATTAGTACCACGGTCAGGCAGCTAGACTATTTACATTTAGTACAGTGCGTCCTGCTCACAGTGTTCAGCTAGATCCGTTCCTGTTATCTTCCTACTGACAGGCAGGCTTGTCTGGTTACAGTATATAAAGCTACCTGAAGAAAATTACTGGTGTTCTATTTGATCCTATTAGTACCACGGTCAGGCAGCTAGACTATTTACATTTAGTACAGTGCGTCCTGCTCACAGTGTTCAGCTAGATCCGTTCCTGTTATCTTCCTACTGACAGGCAGGCTTGTCTGGTTACAGTATATAAAGCTACCTGAAGAAAATTACTGGTGTTCTATTTGATCCTATTAGTACCACGGTCAGGCAGCTAGACTATTTACATTTAGTACAGTGCGTCCTGCTCACAGTGTTCAGCTAGATCCGTTCCTGTTATCTTCCTACTGACAGGCAGGCTTGTCTGGTTACAGTATATAAAGCTACCTGAAGAAAATTACTGGTGTTCTATCCCAGCTTAGTGCAGCTACAGGCCATTAGTATGTCTGGAAGGCCAAGAAGGAGAGGCAGACAGTCACAAGCCAATAAGAGAGGGCAAGCAGGCTCTGTGTCTAGTGCTGGTCGTGGAGACGGTGCATCCTCATCAGCACGTGGCCATGGGACACGCTTGGCCTTTTTTTCGGCAGCTGGCCATGTTGAGCCGCAACATGCGGAAGACTTGGTCGAGTGGATGACCAAGCCGTCCTCATCCTCCTCATCCTCTCTCACCCATGCCCAGGGTGCTTTGTCTGGCAAAGCAGCGGCCTCTTCCCTCAGCTCAATGTCATCAGTGACTCCTTCCCTAGCTCCACCATGTCCTCCTGAGGATTCCCTCGAACTGTTTGACCACAGTGTTGGGTACATGCTCCAGGAGGATGCCCAGCGTTTGGAAGGCTCTGATGATGATACTGAGCTCGATGAAGGCAGTAACATGAGCACGGACAGAGGGGGTGCCCAAGAAGGACAGCAATCTGGCAGTCATGCTCCCCCTGCTGCAGCATACTGCCAGGTTTGCTCCAGTGATGAGGAGGGAGGGGATGATGAGGTCACTGACTCAACGTGGGTGCCTGATAGGAGAGAGGAGGAGGAGGAGGAGGAGGAGGAGGCGGCACATCACCAACGAGGCAGGATGCCCTCCAGGGGCCAGCCTAAGGGCAGCACATTGACTGCATCACACCCCAAAGCTCCACATGTGCAGGGCGCTGCAGTCTCTGCGCGTTATTCAAAAAGTTCTTTGGTGTGGGCCTTTTTTGAGACGAGTGCATCAGATCGCACCGCTGCTACTTGCAACATATGTCTCAAGCGTATCTCACGTGGCCAAAACATCTCCCGCTTGGGCACCACATGCTTGACCAGACATATGTTGACCTGCCATGCAGTTCGTTGGCAAGCGTATCTAAAAGACCCACACCAAAGAACAAAGAGGATCTCTCCTTGCTCCTCATCAGCTGAGATTTCCAACCCCACTAGACCTCCAGTCCTCTCTGAGACCTGCAGTGAGAGGAATGAAGGTGTAGAATTAGGTGTGTCACAGCCAAGTACTTGTGGGCAATCTGCTTTTGGTACACCGACGTCAGATTGTACCAGGCAAATTTCCCTGCCCCAGCTGCTGCACCGCCGAAAGAAGTTTGCTCCCAGCCATCCACATGCCCAGCGGTTGAATGCTAGCTTGGCAAAATTGCTAGCACTTCAACTGCTGCCTTTTCAGTTGGTAGACTCTGCCCCCTTCCGTGAGTTTGTGGAATGTGCGGTTCCTCAGTGGCAGGTACCCAAACGCCACTTTTTCTCACGGAAGGCGATTCCGGCTCTCTACCGGCATGTGGAAGGCAATGTCCATGCCTCGCTGGACAGGGCGGTCAGCGGTAAGGTGCATATTACCGCTGACTCATGGTCCAGCAGGCATGGACAGGGACGTTACCTAAGTTTCACGGCGCATTGGGTGACTCTGCTGGCAGCTGGGAAGGATGCAGGACAAGGTGCAGTAGTGTTGGAGGTTGTTCCGCCACCACGCCTCCAAAATGCTGATTGTGACACACCTCTCTCCTCCACCCCCTCCTCTTCTTCTTCCTCCATGGCCTCTTCCTCGGAACCAGCGGTGCTCCGTAGTCGTTCAAGGGGCTACGCAAGTACGCAGGCCAAAAGATGCCATGCGGTGCTTGAGCTGGTGTGCTTGGGGGACAGGAGCCACACTGGGGCAGAGGTTCTGTCAGCTCTGCAGGGGCAGGTTCAGAGGTGGTTGACGCCACGCCAACTTAAGGCAGGAATGGTGGTTTGCGACAATGGCACCAACCTCCTCTCTGCCCTCCGACAGGGACAAATGACCCATGTGCCCTGTTTGGCTCACGTCCTTAACTTGGTGGTGCAGCGGTTCTTGGGCAGGTACCCGGGCTTACAGGATGTCCTGAGGCAGGCCAGGAAAGTCTGTGTGCATTTCCGCCGGTCATATAATGCCAGTGCTCGGCTGACGGACCTCCAAAAGGAGTTTAACCTGCCCAAGAACCGCCTAATCTGTGACATGCCCACCAGGTGGAACTCAACGTTGGCCATGCTGCAGCGGCTGCACACGCAGCAGAGGGCCATCAATGAGTACCTGTGCGACTATGGCACCAGGACAGGGTCAGGGGAGCTTGTTTTTTTTCCCCACGCCAGTGGGCCATGATCAGGGATGCATGCACTGTCCTGTCACCATTCGAGGAGGCCACGAGGATGGTGAGCAGTGACAGTGCATGCATCAGTGACACTGTCCCCCTTGTCCACCTGTTTGAGCACACGCTGCGTGGAATAATGGACAGGGCACTTGAGGCAGAACAGAGGCAGGAAGAGTAGGACTTCCTTAGCTCTCAAGGCCCCCTTTATCCAGACAGTGTTCCTGCGTGCCCGCCGATCACACAGGAAGAGGACGAGGAGGAGGAGGAGGAGGAGGAAGATTGTGTCAGTATGGAGGTGGAGCCTGGCACTCAGCATCAGCAGCAGTCTTTAAGGGATCAGTCCCAAGAAACACATGGACTTGTACGTGGCTGGGAGGAGGTGGCTGCGGACGTTGTCGTCCTTAGTGACCCAGAGGACTCCGGACCGAATGCCTCAGCAAACCTACGCTGCATGGCCTCCCTGATCCTGCAAAGCCTGCGTAAGGATCCTCGTATTCGTGGTATCAAGGAGAAGGACCAATACTGGCTGGCAACCCTCCTTGATCCACGTTACAAGGGTAAGGTTGCGGACCTTATCTTGCCATCGCAGAGGGAGCAGAGGATGAAACATCTTCGGGAGGCCTTGCAGAAAGGTCTGTGCAATGCGTTCCCAGAGACTGGGAGGTTACAAACTCCTGTTTCTGGACAACGTGTTGCTGAGGCTTCGGTCAGTCAAAGAAGGAGCGGTGGAGAAGGTGGCCGTCTGACCGATGCGTTCAGACAATTTTTTGGTCCGCAGCCCCAAGGTATGATCGGTTCCAGCAACCATCGCCAGCGTCTGTTTTACATGGTGCAGGAATACCTAGGGGCAAGATCAGACTTGGACACCTTTCCCACCGAAAATCCTCTGGGTTACTGGGTCTTGAGGATGGATCACTGGCCAGAGCTTGCACAGTATGCAATTGAGCTACTGGCCTGTCCTGCATCCAGCGTTCTTTCGGAACGCACATTCAGTGCTGCTGGAGGCGTGGTAACCGATCACAGGGTGCGTCTGTCCACCGACTCGGTCGATCGGCTGACCTTCATAAAAATGAATCAGTCTTGGATCACCACCAGCTACCAAGCACCTGATGCTGATGTAACCGAATAATTTTTTTTGAAATCTCAGATCCCTTCAAAGACTGCCTATGCTGATGCTGAGTGACTATCCCTGAGTAATTATCCTCTTCCTCCTCAATCATCACGCTGATAGCTTGTAAGAACATTTTTGGTTCTGGGCGCCACCACCAGTGCCTAAGGCACAATTTTTCAGCCCCTGTTTAACAGGGGCGTGTAATTACAATTTTTGATGTAATACTTTGCAGCAGGGCTCGTTCCTGCATTCCAACTAGAGTGTCTGTGAGGGGCTGCAGTGTTGTGGCACCAGCACCAGTGCCTAAGGCCCAATTTTTCTGCCCCTGTCTAACAGGGGCGTGTAATTACAATTTTTGATGCAATACTTTGCAGCAGGGCTCGTTCCTGCATTCCAACTAGAGTGTCTGTGAGGGGTTGCAGTGTTGTGGCACCAGCACCAGTGCCTAAAGCCCAATTTTTCTGCCCCTGTCTAACAGGGGCGTGCAATTACAATTTTTGATGTAATACTTTGCAGCAGGGCTCGTTCCTGCATTCCAACTAGAGTGTCTGTGAGGGGTTGCAGTGTTGTGGCACCAGCACCAGTGCCTAAGGCCCAATTTTTCTGCCCCTGTCTAACAGGGGCGTGTAATTACAATTTTTGATGCAATACTTTGCAGCAGGGCTCGTTCCTGCATTCCAACTAGAGTGTCTGTGAGGGGTTGCAGTGTTGTGGCACCAGCACCAGTGCCTAAGGCCCAATTTTTCTGCCCCTGTCTAACAGGGGCGAGTAATTACAATTTTTGATGCAATACTTTGCAGCAGGGCTCGTTCCTGCGTTCCAACTAGAGTGTCTGTGAGGGGTTGCAGTGTTGTGGCACCAGCACCAGTGCCTAAGGCCTAATTTTTCAGCTCCTGTTCAACAGGGGCATGTAATTACAATTCTTGATCTAATATTTCACAGCAGGGCCCTGTGAGGGCTTACAGTGTTGTGGCCACAGCAACACCTAAGGCCCAAATTTCTGCTGAGTATATAGGGCAGGACCCTACTTTCAAACATCTAACTTACAAACGACTCCTACTTGCAAACGGAAGGAGACAACAGGAAGTGAGATGAAATCTACCCCTAGGAAGGGAAATTCTCTCCTGTAAGAGTTAATATGGGAAAACAATTTCTCCTTTCCACTGATGCTTTCCAATCCTTGTTCCACAAAAAAAACCAAATTTTCAAAAAACATTTTTCATTGGGACAAAAAGTGAGGTGAAATCTTCTGAAGAGGAGGAAAGACAGCAAAACAAATGTCACAGGGGTGATAACCCTTCCCTATGTTTTCCAAAAAGCTTAAAAAAGATTTTTTGGCTGGAGCTAAACACGTTAAAAATGTACCCGTTCAAAATTACAAACAGATTCTACTTAACAACAAACCTACAGTCCCTGTCTTGTTTGCACCGCCTGTATACTGCTGTTCAGAGTATATAGGGCCTTTCCTTATTTTAATTTGGGTGCGGGGTTCCCCTTAATATCCATACAAGACCCAAAGGGCCTGGTAATGGACTGGGGGGTACCCATGCCGTTTGTCTCACTGATTTTCATCCATATTGCCATGACCCGACATGACATTAAATCCGCAAGCAGTTTTAAATTAGATTTTTTCCTTTAAAAATTACATTTGGTGCAGGGACTGTTCTAAACACGGGAAACACGCGTCACTTTACAGGCATACTATAGACACCCCCCCAGGTACGATATTTAAAGGAATATTTCACTTTTTTTTTTTTACTTTAAGCATCATTAAAATCACTGCTCCCGAAAAAACGGCCGTTTTTAAAAGTTTTTTTTGCATTGATACATGTCCCCTGGGGTAGGACCCGGGTCCCCAAACCCTTTTTAGGACAATACCATGCAAATTAGCCTTTAAAATGAGCACTTTTGATTTCGAACGTTCGAGTCTCATAGACGTCAATGGGGTTCTAACGTTCGTGCGAACTTTCGGTCCGTTCGCAGGTTCTGGTGCGAACCGAACCGGGGGGTGTTCGGCTCATCCCTACTCCTCACTACCTATCACAGTTTTGAAGGCCATAAAATGCCAAGATGGCACAACCCCCCCCCCCCCCAAATGACCCTATTTTGGAAAGTAGACACCCCAAGCTATTTGCTGAGAGGCATGGTGAGTATTTTGCAGCTCTCATTTGTTTTTGAAAATGAAGAAAGAAAAGGAAAATTTTTTTTTTTCTTTTTTCTGTTTTCAAAACTTTGTGACAAAAAGCGAGGTCTGCAAAATACTCACCATACCTCTCAGCAAATAGCTTGGGGTGTCTACTTTCCAAAATGGGGTAATTTGGCGGGGGTTGTGCCATCTGGGCATTCCATGGCCTCCGAAACTGTGATAGGCAGTGAGGAGTGAAATCAAAAATGTACACCCTTAGAAACCCTGAAGGCGGTGATTGGTTTTCGGGGTCCCGTACGCGGCTAGGTTCCCAAAAGGTCTCACACATGTGGTATCCCCGTACTCAGGAGAAGCAACAGAATGTATTTAGGGGTGTAATTTCACATATGCCCATGGCATGTTTGAGCAATATATCATTTAGTGAGAACTTTGTGCAAAAAAAATTTGTATTTTTCCCGCAACTTGTATCACAATATAAAATATTCCATGGACTCGACATGCCTCTCAGCAAATAGCTTGGGGTGTTATTTTTTCCAAATTGGGGTCATTTGGGGGGTTTTAAACTGTCCTGGCATTTTATGCACAACATTTAGAAGCTTATGTCACACATCACCCGCTCTTCTAACCACTTGAAGACAAAGCCCTTTCTGACACTTTTTGTTTTACATGAAAAAATATTTTTTTTTGCAAGAAAATTACTTTGAATCCCAAAACATTATATATTTTTTAAAGCAAAGGCCCTACAGATTAAAATGGTGGGTGTTTAATTTTTTTTTTCACACAGTATTTGCGCAGCGATTTTTCAAACGCATTTTTTTGGGGAAAAACACACTTTTTTAATTTTTAATGCACTAAAACACACTATATTACCCAAATGTTTGATACAATAAAAAAGATGATCTTAGGCCGAGTACATGGATACCAAACACGACATGCTTTAAAATTGCGTACAAACATGCAGTGGCGACAAGCTACATAATTTTTTAAAGCCTTTAAAAGCCTTTACAGGTTACCACCATTTACAGAGGAGGTCTACTGCTAAAATTACTGCCCTCGATCTGACCTTCATGATGATACCTCTAATGCATGGTGCAATTGCTGTTTACATGTGACGCCAGACCGACGCCTGCGTTCGCCTTTGCGCGAGAGCAGGGGGGGGAGGTGCTTTTTTTTTCTTTATTATTTTTTTTTGCTTATTTTTAAATTGTTCCTTTCATTTTTTAAATCATTTTTATTGTTATCTCAGGGAATGTAAATATCCCCTATGATAGAAATAGGTAGTGACAGGTACTCTTTTTTGTTTACATCTGGCGAAATCTGAGTCATGAAATGCTCGTAACTTTCGGTTTCTTAGGCCATAGAGATGATTGGAGCCATTCTGGTCTCTGATCAGCTCTATGGTCAGCTGGCCGAATCACCGGCTGCATTCTCGGGTTGCCTGTTGGGACAGGAGAGCCAGAGAAAAACATGGAAAACGGTGGGAAGGGGGGGACATTCCCTCCCACTGCTTGTAAAAGCAGTCTAGAGGCTAATTAGCTGCTAGGATTGCTTTAACATGAAAGCCGACCGCTGGCTGAAAAGAATGATACCAAGATGATACCTAAACCTGCAGACATCATTCTGGTATAACCACTCAAAGTCCAACAACATACCAGTATTTTGCTGGTCCTTGTTGGGCATATATTGTAATCTTTTTTTTTCATGCAGCCTGTGGGCTGAACGAAAAAAGAGATTGATCGGTGGGTATGCCCACCATTAGAATACCTCCCTTCATCCTCCCACTTCTAATGATGGGCATACATGCACCATTTATATATGCCGAAGCATGGATGCATCCGTCCCAAAAGTTAGGAGCAAATCGCTCCTCCGCCCCTGCTGCCCCCATGCTTCGGCATATATGCTCTTTTTTTTAACTGTGGTGGTGAAATCAACTTCGACAGCACTGGAGTCACGGCTTTATGTATCGTGGGAGCAAACGCTGTTGCTGTCAAGATAAATAAATCCGCTCTGCAGCTAAATGGCGTACCTCAAAACAAAAAAATGGTTAACAATAAAACACAGTAAACAGTAAAGTATAAAAAAATTGCATACCTGAAAAGCAAACATGATAAAACATAATAACAATAAAACATTGCAGAATCGAATACAGTAAAAAAGAGCAGAACAATAGAGAGAGAATAGAGAGAGAGAACAATTAAACGACAACTATTTTTGTTTTTTTATTCAATTTTTTTTGTGGTTTTTTTTTTTTTACTTTTATTTTTTACACTTTTTTTGTAACTGTAACTTTTGCAACTGTAGCCGGTTCCAGGTTCGGGTCTCTCAAAATGCGATGGCATCTTGGGAGACCCTGTGAAAGTGTGCCTAGTCTGTGCAGTGCTGTACCTTCCGCTAATACTCAACTGGTGTATGGTAGCGTTCAAAACATTCACCAATGCAAAGACCAGGATTTTCAGGACAGGAGGGACAATAATAGCGGGTGTCATGCCTATATCTGCGCTTTCTGCAGACACTACATCTTCTTTGGGGGGCTCGTTGGGTAGGGGTACTCGGGAGGACATAAGGAAAATGCCTCTCATGCAGCCGGCTTACTGCATTTGAATTGGGAAGGTGAGGTGGAGCACCGTCTGGAAACAGAAGGGCTCTGACGATCTCTTCCCGGAATTTAAGGAAGGATTCAGTCTGTCCTGTAGTATATGGGGGTACCTGTTGCTATAAAAATCTGACAGCGAACCTAAATACTTACCTGCCTATCTAGCGTCACCTGTGACACTAATACAAAGATCAGAAAAACGATCTCTTAGTGACACTGGTGACAGGGGGGGGGGGGTTGAGGGGTTAAACCTCTATTAGGGGGGTACCCTAGACCTAAAGGGGCCTACCACTAACTGTCCTACCACTTATAACAGTCACAAAATGACACCAATGCAATAATCAGTAAAAAAAAACCTGCTATTGGTGTCACTGTGACAGGGGGTGCAGGGGGGTAATCGGGGGTGATTGGGGGGTGAAAAGTGTGCCTGCGTGTTCTACTGTTATGCCCCGTACACACGGTCGGACATTGATCGGACATTCCGACAACAAAATCCATGGATTTTTTCCGACGGATGTTGGCTCAAACTTGTCTTGCATACACATGGTCACACAAAGTTCTGAACGTGGTGACGTAAAACACGTACGTCGGGACTATAAACGGGGCAGTAGCCAATAGCTTTCGTCTCTTAATTTATTCTGCTCATGCGTGGCACTTTGTGTGTCGGATTTGTGTACACACGATCGGAATTTTCGACAACGGATTTTGTTGTCGTAAAATTTTATAGCAAGCTCTCAAACTTTGTGTGTCGGAAATTCCTATGGAAAATGTGTGATGGAGCCTACACATGGTCGGAATTTCCGACAACAAGGTCCTATCACGCATTTTCCATCGGAAAATCCTATCGTGTGTACAGGGCAATAGTGTAGTGTTGGTGCACTTACTTGGATGTCTTCTCTCCTCACGCGCCAGACCGAAAAGACCGACACGAGGAGAGATGACATCACTTTATGTAAACAGAGGCAGAGGAAGTTTCTCATTCGCCAGGAGCAATCGCGAGGGGGTGGCCTCAGCAGGGATAGCTCCGTGAGGGAGGCTGACTGCCTCGGGCACTGGGGGGGTGCGATGCCCTCGCCCGTGGGGGCAAGTAACGTACCCATATGTTACTTTGCCTGCCCGTACCATTCTGCTGCAGTATATCTGCGTGAAGCGGTCAGCAAGTGGTTAAATCACACTTGTTTAATAGTAAAATTAAATAGAACAAAAACTTAGTCAAAACATAGCCAGAGTTCAGGAACCGGAATGGATACTCAGGCAAGCCAAATGTTAGGGAGCCGGAGATGAGCGTAGTAAAACAGCAAGCAGGATCTGGAGCCAGAAGGGATGCCAGCCAAGCAAGTCTTTTAACAGGAATGCAGGAGAGTGTCTCTGTGATGTTAACTAAGGCGAAGGCAGAGATCCTCTGGGTTGGACGGCTTAAGTAGGCAGGACTGACGAGCAGGATATGATCAACAGGTGAGTAACTGAGGAGAGATAGGAGCTGGCAATTAGCCGACAGCTGAGCAGCCAGCTCAGAGAAGGAAGGGCTGATCCCAGCCCTGACACCTGGTACTTTCCAAGCACGCCAGCTCTACAGCTATCCACCCTGCATCCACTACATCTCTGGCACTGCTCTCCCTGTACCACTTCTAGGGAAGCATTGCACTTAGCCGCAATGGGAGCCCTCTCAGCATCTCGGCCTCGCATCTGGTACGTGACGGTATAATCCAGCCATAATGTCAGAGACCGACGGAGGTGTTTCCCCTCTGGAGGTTCTGTGAAAACAGGTCACTGCTCTCACTCAAGCAGTACAAAGATTGAAGGAAGGCTCCTTTCAGCTGTAAGGACGTCGGCAACATCTGAAAGGGACACCTGCCCAGGCAGATGAAGCTCTACCCTCCACCAGCTCTGCAACTGCTGCACCGGTCCAAGAACGCACCACCATTACCCATGCAGTGGTGGTCCCTCCACCTGAACCTCAAGCGCCAACTCCTGAACGATTCTCTGGGAAAAAGTTTAGATCATTCAAGAATGACTTTCTTAAAGTAAGGTTAATTGTCTTATTGCTATCAGACGAACCTCAGGCTTGGGTGCACAGCCTATTGGAACAAAAAAAACCTGGTCATCAATTCTGTGGACTTGTTTTTGATGCTATGGCACAAGTATATGATGACCCACAGCGGGTAGCCACAGCTGAAACTGCTCTACATACTGCAACAGTACATACTGCAACAAGGAAGACGCCCCGTGGAGGACTACACAGTAGTAGAATCTTATCCTCTGACACGGGATGGAACAAAGCTGCCTTAAAATATGAATATCATCAGGGATTGTCAGAATCCTTCAAGGATGAGCTGGCCAGAGTAGAGTCTCCTGCCACCTTGGAAGGCCTTATTCAACTAGCTTTTCAATTTGACAGACACCTGCGGGATCAACGCTCCGAAAGAGCCCAAGTTTTCAAACCTACTTGGATGTTACTCAAGGTTCCTTCATCTCCAGCAACCATGCCTTCCTCTGCATCCACATCAGAAGTTGAACCTATGCAGATTGGCCTAGTCTGCTCAGCTCTGAGCAAGAAGAGAGACTCAGTCATCGGCAAGCTAATCTCTGCTTTTACTGTGGGGGAACAGGACATTTCTTACGCAACTCCCCCATAAGACCCAGTAAGTCTCTTCCACAGATGCCAGTATATTTCCAGATGGCAGGATCTTCCCCCTCTCAACTTGTCCTTGCTGTCTCCCTGCAGGAAACTTGGCATTCCCCTTGTTAATAAAAAGCAACAACTGACAGTTCATCTAGCTAATGGCTCCATGCCTAGTTCTGGGCCTGTTACCCAAGAGGCTGCATGTCTTTTCATCTTGACTGAATCTGGGCACCAGGAATTCCTGCACTTTGATGTTCTGAGCTCACCCATGTTCTTGGTCATTCTAAGCATCCCTTGACTGCAGGCGCACAACCCGCAGATTGACTGGTCTAAAGGAGAAGTTCTATTTCCCTCTTCATATTGTCAACAGCACTGTCTCACTCCCATGCAGAATAAATCTGCTAAATGCTTGGCTGTCCAATCAGTTTCCAGCACCCACCAGGATATCCCAGCAGCCTACCAAGGGATCTTCGATGTCTTTGACAAGAAGAATGACGATGTCCTTCAACCTCATCGGCCATATGGTTGCCCAATTGAGCTCCTCCCAGGTTCGGAAATACCCTTTGGTCGAATATTCCCTCTCTATGAAAAGGAGCTTGAGACACTATGGGCATACCTTGATGAAAACTTGGTGATGGGATTCATCTGCCCATCTTCCTCCCCTGCTGGGGCTGGCATATTCTTTTGTAAAGAAAAAAAGATAAGACCCTCAGACCATGTGTACATTACAGGGAGCTGAACAAAATCACTATTAAAAAACGCTACCCACTCCTTATTCCAGGGCTCTTTCAGAGGTTCCGTAATGCCTGAGTCTTTACGAAGTTAGATCTGCGAGGTGCCTACAACCTGATCCACATTCGTGAAGGTGACGAATGGAAGACGGCATTCAGAACACAGTTCGGGCACTTTGATTACTTAGTAATGCCATTCAGACTCTAGTCAATGACATCTTTCTGGAGTTCCTGGATCATTTTGTCCTTGTCTATCGTGATGACATTCTCATTTTTTCAGCTACCCTAGAGCTCTATAGATCACATGTGGAAAAAGTTTTGCCAACTTTGAGGAAACATGGACTATATGTAAAGCCCGAAAAGTGCTACTTAGAGAAAATGTCAATCCAGTTCTTGGGGCTTATCATTTCTGTGGAAGGAGTCGCCATGGATCCACAAAAAGGCAAGGCTATCCTGGACTGGCCCCTCCTGTAGACACGAAGGGGGTACAAAGGTTTGTTGGGTTTGTAAACTTTTACAGAAGATTCATAAAGAACTTTTCTGCCATAATCTCACCTATCACCCAAGTCACCCACCAGCATACCTGATTTCAGTGGTCACCTGAAGCCCAGGCAGCCTTTGATGAACTAAAGTCCCTGTTTACTTCCGCTCCAGTTCTTCAGCACCCCGATCCTGCTTTACCTTACGTTTTGGAGGTTGACCCTTCAGAAGTAGCCACAGGAGCAATCCTCTCACAACGTCAGGCATCTAAGGCATTACTCCACCCAGTTGCCTATTCTTCTTGCAAAATGATTTAGTTGGAAAGGAACTATGACGTTGGGGACCGAGAACTCTTGGCCATAAAAATAGCCCTGGAGGAATGGAGATACCTTTTGGAAGGAGCCGCACACCCCATTATGATTTTCACTGACCATAAAAATCTGGAATATCTTCAAACAGCCAAACATCTAAGACCCCGACAGGCTCGTTGGGCATTGTTTTTCTCCAGATTCAATTTCCATATCTCCTATCAGACAAGGTCAAAAAACAGAAAAGCCGATGCTCTGTCATGCATGTTTTCCCAGAGGTAACAGCACCTGACACAATTCTGCCAAGAACTTCTTGTTACTTCAACATGATTTGAAGACATCAATTGAACAAGCCTACCTCCAATGCACAGAATCAAATGCTTCCTCCCTAAGAAACAAAGAGGGTTTCTTGTGGCATCAGGATAAGATCTTTGTCCCACAACAAACCAGACTACAGGTTTTGAAGACCTTCCATAACCATCAACTTGCTGGGCATTTTGGGGTTCGAAAGACAATAGAACTCATTCAACAGTGCTTTTGGAAGCCCACATTAAACTGGATTGTAGGAGGTATGTGAATTCCTGTGCCATCTGTCAGCGTAATAAGGGGTCCAATGCCAAGGCTTGGGGTCTATTGACCATTACTGGTCCCAGAGCAGCCATGGAAAAGAACTTCAATTGACTTTATAGTGGACTTGCCCCCAACAGAAGGGTACACAACTATTTTTGTAGTTGTGGATAGCCTGTCCATAATGGCCCATTTCCTGCCTATGATAGGCACACCTTCAGCTGTGAATACAGTAAATATCTTCATTAAAGAAATATTCAGATTGCACAGCCTTCCTGACAGCATTGTTTCAGATAGAGGGGTCCAGTTTACTTCAAGATTTTGGAGAAGTCTTTGCAGAAGTTTGGCAATAGATGTATGCTTGTCCTCTGCCTATCATCCAGAAAGTAATGGGCAAACCGAAAGAACCAACCAAACTCTGGAGCAGTATCTAAGGTGCTTCTGTTCTTTTTCCCAAGATGATTGGCTCTCTTTACTCCCATGTGCTGAATTTGCGTACAATTTGCGCTGCCAAGATAGTATAAGATTTATTTGGTGTTTCATGTCTCTCTGCTTAAACCAGCCATACCAAGCCCTTTTCCCGGGAGAGATCAAATGCCACCTCCTCCAGTATCTGTGTGTGATGAACCAGAATTTGAGGTAGAAGCCATCCTGGACTGTCTGAAGAGAGGTAGGCAAAACCAATTTCTTATCAAATGGAAGGGCTATTCAGCAGAAGAAAACTCTTGGGAACCAGCAGGTAACATACGTGCCTCTAGATTGTTACAGGAGTTCAGGGATAGATATCCTGAAAAGTGGGCTAGTTTGGGCATCCCCTCGGGGGGGGGGGGGGGGGGCACTGTCAGGGAAACAGACAAAGATCTGGTAATTTTGCCAATAGCCATCATGGCCGCATCAGACTGGCGTACGCAGATGCGCGGCGGCGTGATCAGGCATACGCAGACGCACAGCGTGACAGATGGCGGCATCTCCTGGATTATTTAAACCTGCTGTTGACAATGGTGCATTGCTGGATTATCATCAGCTTCCCGTGTTCCTGTGTTCCTGCGTATCCTGATTGAACTCCTGTTATTAACCCAGCTTGCTCTGACCTGTAATCCTGATTTCCTGATTTACCCTTGGCTTGTACTTCTGACTTCTCTCCTGATTGCTTCACCCTGTTTGACCTTGGTTTGGATTACCGACTCTGCTACAGATTCATCTCACCGTGTATGACCCCAGCTTATCCAGTCTCCTTACCTGAACTGATTTCACTGTGTATGACCCCTGGCCTGGCTCCTGTTTCTGTTCCCAGTTTGTTACTCTGTCAAATTACGTGGTACTTTCCAAGCACGCCAGCTCTACAGCTATCCAGCCTGCTTCCGCTACATCTCGGTGGCCAGCTCATCTCATCACAGTACATGGCAAACTGTGCTTCTCTGGGCACTGCTCTCCCTGTACCACGTCCAGAGAAGCACTGCACTTAGCTGCAAGGGGAGCCCTCTCAGCATCTTGGCCTCGCACCTGATACATGACAGATGGTATGAGTCGAAGGCGAGGGAGATATGCATAATTGCTCACACAATATTAGTGGATGATGAACTACCACTGTTAGCAGAAGAGAATTGTAATAACTTTGGAGTTGACGATAACTAAGCTAGAGGCTTCTGGTGGGACTATGTACGGAGTGGAAACTCACAAAGGGGAGCAAAGTACCCATTTCTAAGACGGTGGAGTTTTAGACAAAAAAATCTGTCCCAGCTGAAGAAAGCCACCAAGGTTAGACTGAGAGGGAAAGAAGGATTGTCTATAAATGGTGTAAGAGGGCCCGGCAAAGACGAGAGGGAATAGGTGTGAAGATGTAAATGCCAGTATTCCAACACCACGCTGATAAAGCAGGGCCAATGAGAGCCCAATTTGAGCTGCTAAAGGGAAACCCAAGGAGCCACTTTCGGATGTAGCGCAGAAGACTCTATTTCCAGCCAGACCCATTGCTTATTAGAGGAATGGTCGAACCAATCTAGAATATGCGAGAATATTGCAACCTTATGATATGATGCAATATCAGGTACATCCATACCCCAGAGGGCCTTTGGGTGACAAAGAATTCTGCGGCTGAGACGTGGAGAGGAGGTCTTCCAAATACATTTCAGAAGGAGGCCATTCAGTTTATGAAAGAACTGTCTGAACAATGTTAGGATCCTTGCCACCCTATCTACTTTTCTCCCACTTTAGTAACATTTTGTAAGAAAATATTGCCCTGGTTGTCCCTTCTTCTCCTCCCTCCCCTCTATTGTTTGATTACCCTACTGATCTCCTGCCAGTGCTTCCCCATTAGGGCAGGGGTGTTCAACCTTTTGACCATTTTGGGCCACATTGGAAGAAAGAAATTGTCTTGGGACACATTTAAAAAAACACTAACAATAAGGATAGCTGAGGAGCAGAAAACTTTGGGCATATTACAAGTTAACAATCATTGATATAGATAAGTATCTGTCTGAGTAATAAAACTTAATTTTTTTGTAATATTTCTTATTATGAAAGGCAGTGCTCAAGGTGCTTGTAAGACAATGAGGACTCTAATGTCGCGTACACATGATCGGAATTTCCGACAACAAATGTTCGATGGGAGCCTGTTGTTGGAAATTCCGACCGTGTGTATGCTCAATCAGACATTTTGCATCGGAATTTTGGAAAAACTAAGTTTGAGATTTGGATCTCAAATTTTCCGACAACAAAATCCCTTGTCGTAAATTCTGAGCGTGTGTACACAATTCCGACGCACAAAATTCCACACATGCGCTGATTTAAGTACGAGACGGAAGCGCTCGTTCTGGTAAAACTAGCGTTTGAAATGGAGATAGCACATTCATCACGCTGCAAATTTTAAAATCTTTTAATGCAGCGCATTCTCTTCTTCTTTATAATGCTAGAATAATGAAGTTATTATAGTTATAATAAAGAAGAGTTCTGACAAACTGATTTCTTTATTATTTCTCGTGATCTCCTGAATAATATTAGTTATTTTTTTCATCAGATCTCCATAATAATGTTTTGTATTTATTTTTATAGTGATTTTTTTTATCAAGATCTCCTTCCTGTTTTTTTTTTCTAGTGATCTCCATACTATTTTTTTTCATTTTGTGTATCAAGTCACCACAACACCATTATTATCTTGTATTTTTTAACCTCAAGGAGGTTGATTGGTGTCCCTTGTTAATTTGACATTTTATTTTTAAATTGTACCCACTCACAAACAAACTGTCCTTTTTGAAGTAAAACACATAGGCAAGTATTTGTCAAAAAATAAACCTTTTTTATGGGTCCTAACAAAATAAAGAGGAAGGCAATGCTGGATAAACTGTTGAAATTTGCGAAGCCTTTGTACCCCAAGGCACACATCAATTATTTTATAGCCAAAATTGGTGGCCTGAGGAGTCCATATAATAGTGAGCACAATCCGGTCCAGGAGTCCAAGAGATCAGGAACAGCAGCAGATGACATATATGTCCCCAGGCTGTGGTCATACAACAGCCTGCATCTTTTGCCAGACCAGACTGAACCCAGGCCATCACACTCTTGTCTTCCTTAGACGCTTCCTTCCAGGCTGTGGCTCTGGTGTTGGAGTTGTGGCAGGAGGTGGAGGAGGAGGATGATGGTCGACCTCCTGGCTGCCACTTACCCCCACCACCTCCTGGTTGAGGCTTTCCTGTGTATGAAAAAGGGACATAGTTTGAGTTTTTTGTTCATCAATCTGTCAGAAACCATGAACCAGACCGAGACAGAAGTACAGTAAAATCACACTTGTTTATTAATAAAAATAAAAAGGTAAATAGAGTAAGCGTAGTCAAAGCATAGCCAGAGTCCAGTAACCGGATCGGGTAGTCAGCCAAGACAGAGTTCAGTAACCAGATCGGGTAATCAGTCAAAACACAAGGAAGACAGAGCGCCTCTCATTCACGGCTAGCCGGCTCAAGAAACGCACCACACATGGTGTGACGTCATCCGCCCTCGCCTGGACCTACGCTTGCTTTCCAAGCCTCGCTCTGGTGTCCCCCTTCGCTGTCGGCCGTCATTACATCCAGCGCTTGTGAACAAGATTGACGATGCATCCATGGCAGAGAGAGATGACTTCACAGCCCCTCTTTTGATAGTCTTGGGACTTTTTAAAAACGCCTGGTATTCTCATCTTAAATGTGAGTGCAAACTATGTTGTTGCCTTTTTAATTAAAATAGTTTTTACAGTCTGCACCCAGAGGCGCCTCTGTCTTCCTTGTGTTTTGCAGTAATTGTTTGGGACTCTAGTTTTAACTCTCACCGGAAGGCTGCCGTGTATGTGGACTTTACACACCATCCCCATCATTCACCAGTAGTGTATCATAATATGGACTATTTGACTTGGAACTTTATTACACTCTGGAATATCAGCAGATTTTATTGTGTATAGTGTTATACCATTTGGATTGTGCGTTTAAATTCCTTGCGCCAAATACTTGTATTAGGGTAATCAGTCAAGCCAGGAAGCCAGGGATCCAAGTAGAGGAACAGCAAGCAGGATAAGGAGCCAGAAGGGATGTCAGCAAAGCCAGTCTTTAAACAGGAATGCAGGAGATGGTTTCTTGTGATGTGACCAAGGTGAAGGCAGGAATAAAGTGAGCTGGAGATCTTTAACTTTTTGAACTCTGACGAGCAGATCCCAAGAGCTGGTTAACTGTGGAGAGAGATGAGAGCTGGCAATTAGGCAACAGCTGAGCGGCCAGCTCAGAGAAGGAAGGGCTGAGCCAGCACTGACAGTACTCCCCTCCTCAATGACCCCTCACCCTCAGAGGACCACCGGGCTTGAGGGGAAAACATCTATGGAATTCACGGTGGAGGGCAGGAGCATGTGCGTCTGAGGATGAGACCCAGGAGCGTTCCTCCGGACCATACCCCTTCCAATGCACCAGGTACAGTATGAGGCCACGGAACCTACAGGAGTCAACAATGGATTGTACCTCATACTCCTCATGGTTCTCAATAGGGATGAGCTTCGTGTTCAAGTCGAACCCATGTTCGTCTCGAACATCGTGTGTTCGGTTGTTCGCCGAATTATGAACGATATGGGCCGTTCGCGCCAAAATGTCATTTTTAAAGGAAAAAAAAAGTAATTTAAAACTGCTTGTGGCTTTAATGTAATGTCGGGTCCTGGCAATATGGATGAAAATCAGTGAGACAAACGGCATGGGTACCCCCCAGTCCATTACCAGGCCCTTTGGGTCTTGTATGGGTATTAAGGGGAACCCCGCACCCGAATTAAAAAAGGAAAGGTGTGGGGCCACCAGGCCCTATATACTCTGAACAGCAGTATACAGGCGGTGCAAACAAGACAGGGACTGTAGGTTTGTTGCTAAGTAGAATCTGTTTGTAATTTTGAACTGGTACATTTTTAACGTGTTTAGCTCCAGCTAAAAAAATCTATTTTAAGCTTTTTGGAAAGCCTAGGGAAGGGTTATCACCCCTGTGACAATTGTTTTGCTTTCTGTGCTCCCCTTCAGAAGATTTCACCTCACTTTTTGTCCCAATGTCAAATGTTTTTTGAAAATTTGGGTTTTTTTGTGAAACAAGGATTGGTGATAAAGCATCAATGGAAAGGAGAAAAGTTTTTCCCATATAAACTCTTACAGGAGAGAATTTTCCTTCCTAGGGGTAGATTTCATCTCACTTCCTGTTGTCTCCTTCCGTTTGCAAGTAGGAGTCGTTTGTAAGTTGGATGTTTGAAAGTAGGGGCCTGCCCTATATACTCTGTAAGCCCCTCTCTCACTCTCACTGTAAGCCCTCACAGGGCCCTGCTGTGAAATATTAGATCAAGAATTGTAATTACATGCCCCTGTTGAACAGGGGCAGACAAATTGGGCCTTTGGTGGTGGTGCTGGTGCCACAACACTGTAAGTCCTCACAGATACTCTTGGTGGGCGCAGAAACGGGCCCTGCTGTGAAATATTAAATCAAGAATTCTAATTACATGTCCCTGTTGAACAGGGGCAGAAAAATTGGGCCTTAGGCACTGGTGCTGGTGCCACAACACTGCAACCCCTCACAGATACTCTATTCAGAGCACAGGAACTAGCCCTGCGGCAAAGAATTGCATCAAAAATTGTAATTACACGCCCCTGTTAAACAGGGGCTGAAAAATTGGGCCTTAGGCACTGGTGCCACAACACTGCAACCCCTCACAGATACAGGGGTAGACTGACCGAAGCCTCAGCAACATGTTGTCCAGAAACAGGAGTTTGTAACCTCCCAGTCTCTGGGAACGCGTTGCACAGACCTTTCTGCAAGGCCTCCCAAAGATGTTTCATCCTCTGCTCCCTCTGCGACGGCAAGATAAGGTCCGCAACCTTACCCTTGTAACGGGGATCAAGGAGGGTTGCCAGCCAGTACTCTTCCTTCTCCTTGATACCACGAATATGAGGATCCTTCCGCAGGCTTTGCAGGATCAGGGAGGCCATGCAGCGTAGGTTTGCTGAGGCATTCAGTCCAGAGTCCTCTGGGTCACTAAGGACGACATGATCCGCAGCCACCTCCTCCCAGCCACGTACAAGTCCATGGGTTTCTTGGGACTGTAAATGATCCCTTAAAGACTGATGCTGAGTGCCAGGCTCCACCTCCATACTGACACAATCCTCCTCCTCCTCGTCCTCTTCCTATGTGATGGGCGGGCACGCAGGGGCATTGTCTGCATAAAGGGGGCCTTGAGAGCTAAGGAAGTCCTCCTCTTCCTGCCTCTGTTCTGCCTCAAGTGCCCTGTTTATTATTCCACGCAGCGTGTGCTCCAACAGGTGGACAAGGGGACAGTCTCACTGATGCATGCACTGTCACTGCTCACCATCCTCGTGGCCTCCTCAAATGGTGAAAGGACAGTGCATGCATCCCTGATCATGGCCCACTGGTGTGGGAAAAAAAACAAGCTCCCCTGACCCTGTCCTGGTGCCATAGTCGCCCAGGTACTCATTGATGGCCCTCTGCTGCGTGTGCAGCCGCTGCAGCAAGGCCAACGTTGAGTTCCACCTGGTGGGCATGTCACAGATTAGGCGGTTCTTGGGCAGGTTAAATTCCTTTTGGAGGTCCGCCAGCCGAGCACTGGCATTATATGACCGGCGGAAATGCACACAGACTTTCCTGGCCTGCCTCAGGACATCCTGTAAGCCCGGGTACTTGCCCAAGAACCGCTGCACCAAGTTAAGGACGTGAGCCAAGCAGGGCACATGGGTCATTTGTCCCTGTCGGAGGGCGGAGAGGAGGTTGGTGCCATTGTCGCAAACCACCATTCCTGCCTTAAGTTGGCGTGGCATCAACCACCTCTGAACCTGCCCCTGCAGAGCTGACAGAACCTCTGTCCCAGTGTGGCTCCTGTCCCCCAAGCACACCAGCTCAAGCACCGCATGGCATCTTTTGGCCTGCATACTTGCGTAGCCCCTTGAATGCCTACGGAGCACCTCTGGTTCCGAGGACAAAGCACAGAAAGAGGCCATGGAGGAAGAAGAAGAGGAGGGGTTGGAGGAGAGAGGTGTGTCAGAATCATTAGTAGTGGCATTTTGGAGGCGTGGTGGCTGAACAACCTCCAACACTACTGCACCTTGTCCTGCATCCTTCCCAGCTGCCAGCAGAGTCACCTAATGCGCCGTGAAACTTAGGTAATGTCCCTGTCCATGCCTGCTGGACCATGAGTCAACGGTAATATGCACCTTACCGCTGAGCGCCCTGTCCAGCGAGGCCAAGACATTGCCTTCCACATGCCGGTAGAGAGCCGGAATCGCCTTCCGTGAGAAAAAGTGGCGTTTGGGTACCTGCCACTGAGGAACCGCACATTCCACAAACTCACTTAAGGGGGCAGAGTCTACCAACTGAAAAGGTAGCAGTTGAAGTGCTAGCAATTTTGTCAAGCTAGCATTCAACCGCTGGGCATGTGGATGGCTGGGAGCGAACTTCTTTTGACGATGCAGCAGCTGGGGCAGGGAAATTGGCCTGGTACAATCTGACGTTGGGGGACCGAAAGCAGATTGCCCACAAGTACTTGGCTGTGACACACCTAATTCTACACCTTCATTCCTCTCAGTGCAGGTCTCAGAGAGGACTGAAGGTATAGTGGGGTTGGAGATCTCAGCTGATGAGGAGCAAGGAGAGGTCCTCTTTGTTCTTTGGTGTGGGTCTTTTAGATACGCTTGCCAACGAACTGCATGGCAGGTCAACATATGTCTGGTCAAGCATGTGGTGCCCAAGCGGGAGATGTTTTGGCCACGCGAGATACGCTTGAGACATATGTTGCAAATAGCAGCGGTGCTATCTGATGCACTCGTCTCAAAAAAAGCCCACACTAAAGAACTTTTGGAATAACGCGCAGAGACAGCAGCGCCCTGCACATGCGGAGCTTTGCGGTGTGATGCAGTCAGTGTGCTGCCCTTAGGCTGGCCCCTGGAGGGCATCCTGCCTCGTTGATGATGTGCCTCCTCCTCCTCCTCTCTCCTATCAGGCACCCACGTTGAGTCCAGTGACCTCATCATCCCCTCCCTCCTCATCACTGGAGCAAACCTGGCAGTATGCTGCAGCAGGGGGAGCATGACTGCCAGATTGCTTTCCTTCTTGGGCACCCCCTCTGTCCATGCTCACGTTACTGCCTTCATCTAGCTCAGTATCATCATCAGAGCCTTCTAAACGCTGGGCATCCTCCTGGAGCATGTACCCAACACTGTGGTCAAACAGTTCGAGGGACTCCTCAGGAGGACATGGTGGGGCTAGGGAAGGAGTCACTGATGCCATTGAGCCAAGGGAAGAGGCCACGTTGGCAGCTGCTTTGCCAGACAAAGTACCCTGAGCATGGGTGAGAGAGGATGAGGAGGACGAGGACGGCTTGGTCATCCACTCGACCAAGTCATCCGCATGTTGCGGCTCAACACGGCCAGCTGCCAAAAAAAAGGCCAAACGTGTCCCACTGCCACGTGCTGATGAGGATGCACCGTCTCCACAACCAGCACTGTTGCCTCTAGACACAGAGCCTGCTTGCCCTCTTTTATTGGCTTGTGACTGTCTGCCTCTCCTTGTTGGCCTTCCAGACATACTAATGGCCTGCAGTGAGATATAGCTGCACTAAGCTTGTAGCTTTATCTGAACACTGTGCAGAGGACGCACTACACTAACGTTAAAATAATGTAGCTGCCTGCGGTAGTGATAGGATCAGGAAAACACCACCAACCGTCTACAGGTAGCTTTAGCTGATCACTGTGCAGAGGTCGCACTACACTAACGTGTAAATAATATAGCTGCCTGCGGTAGTGATAGGATCAGGAAAATACCACCAACATTCTACAGATAGCTTTAGCTGAACACTGTGAAGAGGACGCACTACACTAACGTTAAAATAATGTAGCTGCCTGCGGTAGTGATAGGATCAGGAAAACACCACCAACCTTGTACAGATAGCTTTAGCTGAACACTGTGCAGAGGACGCACTACACTAACGTTAAAATAATATAGCTGCCTGCGGTAGTGATAGGATCAGGAAAACACCACCAACCTTGTACAGATAGCTTTAGCTGAACACTGTGCAGAGGACGCACTACACTAACGTTAAAATAATATAGCTGCCTGCGGTAGTGATAGGATCAGGAAAATACCACCAACCTTCTACAGGTAGCTTTAGCTGAACACTGTGCAGAGGTCGCACTACACTAACATGTAAATAATGTAGCTGCCTGCGGTAGTGATAGGATCAGGAAAACACCACCAACCTTCTACAGATAGCTTTAGCTGAACACTGTGAAGAGGTCGCACTACACTAATGTGTAAATAATGTAGCTGCCTGCGGTAGTGATAGGATCAGGAAAATACCACCAACCTTCTACAGGTAGCTTTAGCTGAACACTGTGCAGAGGTCGCACTACACTAACGTGTAAATAATGTAGCTGCCTGCGGTAGTGATAGGATCAGGAAAACACCACCAACCTTCTACAGATAGCTTTAGCTGAACACTGAAAAGGATGCACTACACTAACGTTAAAATAATGTAGCTGCCTGCGGTAGTGATAGGATCAGAAAAACACCACCAACCTTCTACAGATAGCTTTAGCTGAACACTGTGAAGAGGATGCTCTACACTAACGTTAAAATAATGTAGCTGCCTGCGGTAGTGATAGGATCAGAAAATCACCACCAACCTTCTACAGATAGCTTTAGCTGAACACTGTGCAGAATATGCACTACACTAACATTAAAATAATCTAGCTGCCTGCGGTAGTGATAGGATCAGGAAAACACCACCAAGCTTCTACAGGTAGCTTTAGCTGAACACTGTGCAGAGGTCGCACTACACTAAAGTGTAAATAATGTAGCTGCCTGCGGTAGTGATAGAATCAGGAAAACACCACCAACCTTCTACAGATAGCTTTAGCTGAACACTGTGAAGAGGACACACCACACTAACGATAAAATAATGTAGCTGCCTGCGGTAGTGATAGGATCAGGAAAACACCACCAACCTTTTACAGATAGCTTTAGCTGAACACTGTGCAGTGGTCGCACTACACTAATGTGTAAATAATGTAGCTGCCTGCAGTAGTGATAGGATCAGCAAAAAACCACCAACCTTCTACAGATAGCTTTAGCTGAACACTGTGCAGAGGTCGCACTTCACTAACGTTAAAATAATGTAGCTGCCTGCGGTAGTGATAGGATCAGGAAAACACCACCAACCTTCTACAGGTAGCTTTAGCTGAACACTGTGCAGAAGTCACACTACACTAACTTGTAGCTTTAGCTGAACACTATTCAGAGGACGCACTACACTAACTTGTAGCTTTAGCTGAACACTGTGCAGAGGTTGCACTACACTAACTTGTAGCTTTAGCTGAACACTGTGAGGAGGACGCACTACACTAACTTGTAGCTTTAGCTGAACACTGTGCACTACACTTACTTGTAGCTTTAGCTGAACACTGCAGAGGTCGCACTACACTACACTGTGAACACTGTGCAGAGGTTGCTCTACACTAACTTGTAGCTTTAGCTGAACACTGTGAGGAGGACGCACTACACTAACTTGTAGCTTTAGCTGAACACTGTTCAGAGGATGCACTACACTAACTTGTAGCTTTAGCTGAACACTGTACAGAGGTCGCACTACACTAACTTGTAGCTTTAGCTGAACACTGAGGAGGACGCACTACACTAACTTGTAGCTTTAGCTGAACACTGTGCACTACACTAACTTGTAGCTTTAGCTGAACACTGTTCAGAGGACGCAATACACTAACTTGTAGCTTTAGCTGAACACTGTACACTATACTAACTTGTAGCTTTAGCTGAACACTGTTCAGAGGTCGCAGTACACTAACTTGTAGCTTTAGCTGAACACTGTGAAGAGGAATCACTACACTAACTTGTAGCTTTAACTGAACACTGTGCACTACACTAACTTGTAGCTTTAGCTGAACACTGTTCAGAGGACGCACTACACTAACTTGTAGCTTTAGCTGAACACTGTGCAGAGGTCGCGCTACACTAACTTGTAGCTTTAGCTGAACACTGTGAGGAGGACGCACTACACTAACTTGTAGCTTTAGCTGAACACTGTGAGGAGGACGCACTACACTAACTTGTAGCTTTAGCTGAACCCTGTACACTGTGAGGAGGACGCACTACACTAACTTGTAGCTTTAGCTGTGCACTGTGCACTACACTAACTTGTAGCTTTAGCTGAACACTGTGAGGAGGACGCACTACACTAACTTGTAGCTTTAGCTGAACACTGTGCAGAGGTCGCACTACACTAACTTGTAGCTTTAGCTGAACACTGTGGGGAGGACCCACTACACTAACTTGTAGCTTTAGCTGAACACTGTTCAGAGGACGCACTACACTAACCTGTAGCTTTAGCTGAACACTGTGCACTCCACTAACTTGTAGCTTTAGCTGAACACTGTTCAGAGGATGCCTGACTGTGGTACTAATAGGATCAGAAGAACACCAGCAATTTTCTTCAGGTAGCTTTAAATACTGTAACAACACAAGCCTGCCTGTCAGTAGAAAGATAATAACAAGAACGGATCTAGCTAAACTGAATACAGCGTATATATATATATATATATATATATATATATATATATATATATATATATATATATATATATATATATATATATATATATACACACACACAACACCTGGGATGCATATATATATATATACACAGGGCAGCCATCAGCTATTTTGGGGCCTTTTACAAAGCTTTAGGCCTGGCCCCCCCGGGGCCCGACCGCAAACATTCCGTGTGTTGTAGAGACTGGAGGGATGGATGGTGCCTGCCGTGGATGGGGATGGGTGCGCTGTGGAGACTGGAGGGATGGATGGTGCTCAGTCTGGGTGGGGATGCGTGCGTTGTGGAGACTGGAGGGATGGATGGTGCTCAGCGTGGGTGGGGATGCGTGCATTGTGGAGACTGGAGGGATGGATGGTGCTTGGCAAGGGTGGGGATGCGTGCGTTGTGGAGACTGGAGTGATGGATGGTGCTCGGTCTGGGTGGGGATGCATGTGTTGTGAAGACTGGAGGGATTGATGGTGCTCAGCGTGGATGGGGATGCGTGCGTTGTGGAGACTAGAGGGATGGATGGTGCTCAGCTTGGGTGGGGATGCGTGCGTTGTGGAGACTGGAGGGATGGATGGTGCTCAGCAAGGGTGGGGATGCGTGCATTGTGGAGACTGGAGGGATGGATGGTGCCCAGCGTGGGTGGGGATGCATGCATTGTGGAGACTGGAGGGATGGATGGTGCTCGGTCTGGGTGGGGATGCGTGCGTTGTGGAGACTGGAGGGATGGATGGTGCTCGGCAAGGGTGGGGATGAGTGCATTGTGGATACTGGAGGGATGGATGGTGCTTGGTCTGGGTGGAGATGCGTGCGTTGTGGAGACTGGAGGGATGGATGGTGCTCAGTCTGGGTGGGGATGCGTGCATTGTGGAGACTGGAGGGATGGATGGTGCTCAGTCTGGGTGGGGATGCGTGCGTTTAGGAGACTGGTGGGATGGATGGTGCTCAGTCTGGGTGGGGATGCATGCGTTGTGGAGACTGGAGGCATGGATGGTCCTCGGCAAGGGTGGGGATGCGTGCATTGTGGAGACTGGAGGGATGGATGGTGCTCGGTCTGGGTGGGGATGCGTGCGTTGCGGAGACTGGAGGGATGGATGGTGCTCGGTCTGGGTGGGGATGCGTGCGCTGTGGAGACTGGAGGGATGGATGGTGCTCGGTCTGGGTGGGGATGCGTGCGTTGTGGAGACTGGAGAAATGGATGGTGCTCGGCAAGGGTGGGGATGCGTGCGTTGTGGAGAGTGGAGGAATGTATGGTGCTCGGTATGCGTGGGGATGCGTGCCTTATGAAGACCGCAAGGATGGATGGTGCTCGGTCTGAGTGGGGATGCGTGCGTTGTGGAGACTGGAGGGATGGATGGTGCTCAGCATGGGTGGGGATGTGTGCGTTGTGGAGACTAGAGGGATGGATGGTGCTCAGTGTGGGTGGGGATGCTTGCGTTGTGGAGACTAGAGGGATGGATGGTGCTCAGCTTGGGTGGGGATGCGTGCGTTGTGGAGACTGGAGGGATGGATGGTGCTCGGCGTGGGTGGGGATGCATGCGTTGTAGAGACTGGAGGGATGGATGGTGCCTGCCGTGGGTGGGGATGGGTGCGCTGTGGAGACTGGAGGGATGGATGGTGCTCGGTCTGGGTGGGGATGCGTGCGTTGTGGAGACTGGAGGGATGGATGGTGCTCAGCGTGGGTGGGGATGCGTGCATTGTGGAGACTGGAGGGATGGATGGTGCTTGGCAAGGGTGGGGATGCATGCGTTGTGGAGACTGGAGTGATGGATGGTGCTCGGTCTGGGTGGGGATGCGTGTGTTGTGAAGACTGGAGGGATGGATGGTGCTCAGCGTGGGTGGGGATGCGTGCGTTGTGGAGACTGGAGGGATGGATGGTGCTCAGCTTGGGTGGGGATGCGTGCGTTGTGGAGACTGGAGGGATGAATGGTGCTCAGCAAGGGTGGGGATGCGTGCGTTGTGGAGACTGGAGGGATGGATGGTGCTCAGCGTGGGTGGGGATGCGTGCATTGTGGAGACTGGAGGGATGGATGGTGCTCGGCGTGGGTGGGGATGCATGCGTTGTAGAGACTGGAGGGATGGATGGTGCCTGCCGTGGGTGGGGATGGGTGCGCTGTGGAGACTGGAGGGATGGATGGTGCTCGGTCTGGGTGGGGATGCGTGCGTTGTGGAGACTGGAGGGATGGATGGTGCTCAGCGTGGGTGGGGATGCGTGCATTGTGGAGACTGGAGGGATGGATGGTGCTTGGCAAGGGTGGGGATGCATGCGTTGTGGAGACTGGAGTGATGGATGGTGCTCGGTCTGGGTGGGGATGCGTGCGTTGTGGAGACTGGAGGGATGAATGGTGCTCAGCAAGGGTGGGGATGCGTGCGTTGTGGAGACTGGAGGGATGGATGGTGCTCAGCGTGGGTGGGGATGCGTGCATTGTGGAGACTGGAGGGATGGATGGTGCTCGGTCTGGGTGGGGATGCGTGCGTTGTGGAGACTGGAGGGATGGATGGTGCTCGGCAAGGGTGGGGATGCGTGCATTGTGGAGACTGGAGGGATGGATGGTGCTCAGTCTGGGTGGGGATGCGTGCGTTTAGGAGACTGGTGGGATGGATGGTGCTCAGTCTGGGTGGGGCTGCATGCGTTGTGGAGACTGGAGGGATGGATGGTGCTCGGCAAGGGTGGGGATGCGTCCATTGTGGAGACTGGAGGGATGGATGGTGCTCGGTCTGGGTGGGGATGCGTGCGTTGTGGAGACTGGAGGGATGGATGGTGCTCGGTCTGGGTGGGGATGCGTGCGTTGTGGAGACTGGAGGGATGGATGGTGCTCGGTCTGGGTGGGGATGCGTGCGTTGTGGAGACTGGAGGGATGGATGGTGCTTGGCAAGGGTGGGGATGCGTGCGTTGTGGAGACTGGAGGAATGGATGGTGCTCGGTCTGGGTGGGGATGCGTGCCTTATGGAGACTGCAAGGATGGATGGTGCTCGGTCTGGGTGGGGATGCGTGCATTGTGGAGACTGGAGGGATGGATGGTGCTCAGCGTGGGTGGGGATGCATGCGTTGTGGAGACTAGAGGGATGGATGGTGCTCAGCGTGGGTGGGGATGCGTGCGTTGTGGAGACTAGAGGGATGGATGGTGCTCAGCTTGGGTGGGGATGCGTGCGTTATGGAGACTGGAGGGATGGATGGTGCTCGGCGTGGATGGGGATGCATGCGTTGTGGAGACTGGAGGGATGGATGGTGCTCGGTCTGGGTGGGGATGCGTGCATTGTGGAGACTGGAGGGATGGATGGTGCTCGGTCTGGGTGGGGATGCGTGCGTTGTGAAGACTGGAGGGATGGATGGTGCTCGGTCTGGGTGGGGATGCGTGCGTTGTGGAGACTGGAGGGATGGATGGTGCTCGGCGTGGGTGGGGATGCGTGCGTTGTGGAGACTGGAGGGATAGATGGTGCTCGGTCTGGGTGGGGATGCGTGCGTTGTGGAGACTGGAGGGATGGATGGTGCTCGGTCTGGGTGGGGATGCGTGCGTTGTGGAGACTGGAGGGATGGATGGTGCTCGGCAAGGGTGGGGATGCGTGCATTGTGGAGACTGGAGGAATGGATGGTGCTCGGTCTGGGTGGGGATGCGTGCCTTGTGGAGACTGCAGGGATGGATTGTGCTCGGTCTGGGTGGGGATGCGTGCGTTGTGGAGACTGGAAGGATGGATAGTGCTCAGCGTGGGTGGGGATGCGTGCGTTGTGGAGACTAGAGGGATGGATGGTGCTCAGCGTGGGTGGGGATGCGTGCGTTGTGGAGACTAGAGGGATGGATGGTGCTCGGTCTGGGTGGGGATGCGTGCATTGTTGAGACTGGAGGGATGGATGGTGCTCGGCGTGGGTGGGGATGCGTGCATTGTGGAGACTGGAGGGATGGATGGTGCTTAGTCTGGGTGGGGATGCGTGCATTGTGGAGACTGGAGGGATGGATGGTGCTCAGCATGGGTGGGGATGCGTTGTGGAGACTGGAGGGATGGATGGTGCTCAGCGTGGGTGGGGATGCGTTGTGGAGACTAGAGGGATGGATGGTGCTCAGCGTGGGTGGGGATACGTTGTGGAGACTGGAGGGATGCAGGAGATGCTGGGTGCAGATGAAGATGATTGAGTTGCATTGTGAAAATGGATGAGGATGACTGTGGATGGGGATGAGAGTTACATAGTGAAGAGGCGGGTGTGGGCTCTCCAATCATCCATTTTCACAATGCAAATCAATTATAGGCAGCTAGTCAGCCTAAGGGTGTCCCATCCAAGAAGAAGCAGATAAATTAAAGTCCCACTAAAATGTACAGGCAGCACAGGGGGCACAGTCAGCAGCACACATTAAATATTTCTGACTTACCCTCCATGCTGCACTCTCCAATCTGTTATTGGTGTCTGTGTCCATGTGCACTGTTGACTAGCCACTCCCCCTGTCCCAGTCCTGCACAATCAGAGTCTGAGAAAATCCTGCAGAAGTCATCAGGCTCTGCCTCCGAAGGGAATGGATGAGCAGAGAGCACTGGCCGTGGTGAAAGTGTCATCCCTTCAGCTAGCTGACAAGTGGGGGGTGCTGGCCAAAAAGTGTCAGCCCTTCAGGCGATCTCCTCATCTGTCCAGCAGCTGCTGAGCGGGGAGGGGCAAAAAGGATAGTGTCACTCTCCTCCTCTCACCAGCAACCAGCCGGGCCCCTTACAGGTGTAATGCCTGTACCCCCCTGATGGCGGCCCTGTATATACACAATACACTGTAAGTGCAGCTAACTGACTGACTGTCCTGCCTAATCTATCTAACTTAAATCAAATGACACTGTCTCTCTGTCTCTGTCTCTCAACGCCGGAGCACACTACTACACAGGGCCGCCGTGCAGGCGGCCTTATATAGTGTGGGGAGTGTACTAAACCCCCTGAGCCAAAATTGGCCAAAGCCTCCTTGGCTTTGGCCAGTTACAGCTCTCTCTACAGACGGCGCTGTGATTGGCCAAGCATGTGGGTCATAGTGCATGCTTGGCCAATCATCAGCCAGCAATGCACTGCGATGCCGCAGTGAATTATGGGCCGTGACGCGCCACACGAATTTGGCGCGAGCGGCCCATATCGTTCGCAATTCAGCGAACGGGTGAACAGACGATGTTCGAGTCGAACATGGGTTCAACTCGAACGCGAAGATCATCCCTAATATATATATATACACTGTATTCAGTTTAGCTAGATCCTGTTCTTCTCTCCCTAATATACTGACAGGCAGGCAGGTGTTTTTACAGTATTTCCAGCTACTGTACTGTGTACCTTGCACAATCTCACCTACAGTTTAGCTACCTGCAGCCAGGTGCTTGTGTAGGCTCATTGAAGTATTTCCAGCTACTGTACTGTGTACCCTGCACAGTCTCACCTACAGTATAGCAACCTGCAGCCAGGTGCTTGTGTAGGCTCACTGAAGTATTTCCAGCTACTGTACTATGTACTCTGCACATTCTCACCTACAGCATAGCAACCTGCAGCCAGGTGTTTATGTAGGCTCATTGAAGTATTTCCATATACTGTACTGTGTACCCTGCACAGTCTCACCTACAGTATAGCAACCTGCAGCCAGGTGCTTGTGTAGGCTCGTTGAAGTATTTCCAGCTACTGTACTGTGTACCCTGCACAGTCTCACCTACAGTATAGCAACCTGCAGCCAGGTGCTTGTGTAGGCTCATTGAAGTATTTCCAGCTACTGTACTGTGTACCCTGCACAGTCTCACCTACAGTATAGCAACCTGCAGCCAGGTGCTTGTGTAGGCTCATTGAAGTATTTCCAGCTACTGTACTGTGTACCCTGCACAGTCTCAACTACAGTATAGTAACCTGCAGCCAGGTGCTTGTGTAGGCTCATTGAAGTATTTCCAGCTACTGTACTGTGTACCCTGCACAGTCTCACCTACAGTATAGCAACCTGCAGCCAGGTGCTTGTGTAGGCTCATTGAAGTATTTCCAGCTACTGTACTGTGTACCCTGCACAGTCTCACCTACAGTAAAGCTACCTGCAGCCAGGTGCTTGTGTAGGCTCATTGAAGTATTTCCAGTTACTGTACTGTGTACCCCGCACAGTCTCACCTACAGTATAGCTACCTGCAGCCAGGTGCTTGTGTAGGCTCTTGACATATTTCCAGTTACTGTACTGTGTACCCTGCACAGTTGCACCTACAGTATAGCTACCTGAAGACAAGTGCAGGTGTTATCATAATAATAATACTACAGGCAGGCAATTGATTCTGCTAGCTGCAGTATAATTGGTATATATATATATATATATATATATATATATATATATATATATATATATATATATATATATATATATATATATATATATATATATATATATATACCAGTTTTGTGCAGCTCACTGCAGGCCAGTAGTATGTCTGGAAGGCCAACAAGGAGAGGCAGACAGTCACAAGCCAATAAAAGAGGGCAAGCAGGCTCTGTGTCTAGAGGCAACAGTGCTGGTTGTGGAGACGGTGCATCCTCATCAGCACGTGGCCTGTGGGACACGCTTGGCCTTTTTTTCGGCAGCTGGCCGCGTGGAGCCGCAACATGCGGAAGACTTGGTCGAGTGGATGACCAAGCCGTCCTCATCCTCCTCATTCTCTCTCACCTAGGCTCAGGGTACTTTGTCTGGCAAAGCAGCTGCCAACGTGGCCTCTTCCCTCGGCTCAATGGCATCAGTGACTCCTTCCCTAGCCCCACCATGTCCTCCTGAGGAGTCCCTCGAACTGTTTGACCACAGTGTTGGGTACATGCTCCAGGAGGATGCCCAGCATTTAGAAGGCTCTGATGATGATACTGAGCTAGATGAAGGCAGTAATGTGAGCACGGACAGAGGGGGTGCCCAAGAAGGACAGCAATCTGGCAGTCATGTTCCCCTGCTGCAGCATACTGCCAGGTTTGCTCCAGTAATGAGGAGGGAGGGTATGATGAGGTCAATGACTCCACGTGGGTGCCTGATAGGAGAGAGGATGAGGAGGAGGAGGCACATCACCAACGAGGCAGAATGCCCTCCAGGGGACAGCCTAAGGGCAGCACACTGACTGCATCACACCTCAGAGCTCCGCATGTGCAGGGCGCTGCTGTCTCTGTGCGTTATTCCAAAAGTTCTTTGGTGTGGGCCTTTTTTGAGACAAGTGCATCGGATCGCACCGCTGCTATTTGCAACATATGTCTCAAGCATATCTCGCGTGGCCAAAACATCTCCCGCTTGGGCACCACATGCTTGACCAGACATATGTTGACCTGCCATGCAGTTCGTTGGCAAGTGTACCTAAAAGACCCACACCAAAGAACAAAGAGGACCTCTCCTTGCTCCTCATCAGCTGGGATCTCCAACCCCACTATACCTTCAGTCCTCTCTGAGACCTGCACTGAGAGGAATAAAGGTGTAGAATTAGGTGTGTCACAGCCAAGTACTTGCAGGCAATCTGCTATCATTACACCGACGTCAGATTGTACCAGGCAAATTTCCCAGCCTCAGCTGCTGCACCGCAGAAAGAAGTTCGCTCCCAGCCATCCACATGCCCACATGTATGTCACAGGGGGGCACTAGTGGTAAAAAACATATGGGCTCTCCCCAAATTGGTCCAAGACGTTACGCACTGAGCAGTAATTATGAATCAAGCGAAGACACACAGGGTGACCAGGTGATGGGTGCAGCTACACTATCAATGTTTGCCAGTGATAAAATAAATGCACAAACAAATGAATCCATACGGACTAAAGATCTAGGAGCAACAACCAAAACCACCCAATCTAGAAACAGTAATCAAGGTTCTGTCCCTTTAGGCCCAGCCCACACTCCCCTACCTCCAATGACACAGCCGCGGACGGGCAAAATAGATGCCTTTATGGTGAAGCAAGTCTTAGGGAGCCAGGACTAGATGTCATAAATTTATCCTCTTATCAACTATCACCTACGGAGATTGAAGTCTTAAGGCTTGGCTTGAGCTTCTGCCCCCTACAAAAAATAGACAAATTTACACTCACAAAGGACTTGCATCTGTTTGCAAGAAACCTCACCTACAAATATATCTTTGATACTGAACGAGGGAAGGCCCCCACAAGGGATGAAGACTTATATAAGGGGTTTAAGGTCCAAGATTTCAGGGCCCTTAAAATCCTTATACAACTACTGGATGAGAACGAGGGTGCAGTTAACCCAGACGACTCATCCAGTGATGAGAAAGATATGGATGTACCCACTAGCCCTGAGCCCTGCAAATTTAAACCGAAATCCCAAAAGTTTCCCAACCTACAGACTTGTCCAGCAATTTGGGCTTTCTTAAAACAGACCAAAAAGCAAATTGAAGGGCTATCATTTCCAAGCCAGATAGACAATAATTTGTCACATGCTCAACGCTTGGCCCTTGATGGCATTATCCACAACGATCAGATCACAGTCAAACCATCTGACAAGGGAGGTAACGTGGTCGTTATGGATAAAGAGACCTACATTGAAATGTGTAACAAGATTCTAAGTAACCAGGCATGGTATCAACGGGTCCCGCCAGAAAAACTCATTGAAGCTAGAGCCCAATACAAAGCAATTATCACCCAGGCACATCAGCGGGCCCTTATTGATAGGGACCTGCTGGAGTACCTGGATGTGAAATGCCCCATTACACCTACATTTTATTCCATCCCAAAGGTCCATAAAAGTCTACACAATCCACCAGGACGACCTATAGTGTCTGGGATTGGTAGCCACACAGAAACCGCCAGTAGATACGTTGATAGCCACTTACGTCCACACGTGACGGCATTACCTTCATATCTAAAGGACACCCTAGATCTCCTAAAAGTGATCAAAGGACTTACAGTACCCCCTGGAACCATCTTAGCTGCCATAGATATTGAAGCTTTATATTCCAGCATCCCACACAGCAAAGGTGTGGCAACTATTGCAGCATTCCTTAGAGAACAAGATCGGAACGATTGGAAACTGTGCCAATTTATTACGATGCTTCTTGAACATATTTTAACCACTAATATGTTCTTTTTTAACGGCTCCACCTACCTCCAGGTACAGGGCGTAGCGATGGGGACTTTGTGTGCCCCATCGTATGCGAACCTGTACCTGGGGGGGTGGGAGCGTGAACTGTTTTCAGATGACAACGCCGCGATACGCCTTCGCCACATTTTATTGTGGCAAAAGTTTATCGATGAGTGCTGCTCATTTGGACAGGATCTGCTATGAAACTTTCGGAATTTATGATCTATATATCAAACAATAATTATAATCTTAAATTCACAATCCAATCGGACAACAAAAGTATTGCCTTTTTAGATTTGCGCCTTTTCCTTGGTAGTGATGGCTCCGTCTATAGCAATTTGTACAGGAAGGAAACAGCGGGGAATACTATTCCAGTAAACATCCCCGATCCCTAATACGAAGCATACCCTACAGTCAATATTTAAGACTGCGTAGGAATTGTGCTAGGGACGAAGATTTTTTCCAGGAAGCTAAAGCACTGTATGAACGACTCATCACTAGAGGTTACAGCAAAAAGGTACTGAAACAAGCATTTCAAAGGGCTAAAGCACAAACACGTGAGTCACTTATTTTTAAAAAGCAGAGACCAGAAACTAAACTTACTACCAAGTTCGCTACCACATTTAGCGCACATCAAAATATTTTTCGGCAACTAATGGAGAACAATTGGCATTTCCTATCAGAGGATCCAATTGTACCAAATACTGTATGTAACTAATAGACCCGAAATTACTTATAGGAGATCGCGTTCGATTAGAGACAGTCTGGTACATAGTCACTCTGGTACTAGTCAGATTGGGGAGCGGCGGGTGGAAAGGGGACATTTAAATGTGGGGGATGCGACCAGTGCCCTTGGATTAGAGAGGGCACTGGGTGTCCTCTACCAAGAGGAGGATACTATAGATCAAAAACATATGCGGACTGCAGAACCATCGGGATAGTTTATCTTGCAACGTGCCTATGTGGCGCATTCTATATTGGCGAAACGAAACGCCCGTTTGCCAAACGGATTCAGGATCATCTCTATTATCTTGACGCGGGATTACTATATACCCCAATCTGTAAGCATGTCGGACTAAACCATAGTTTTGACCCTACATATATATCATTTTTTGCTTTGGAGGTAATACCAGAATCCGATAGAGGAGGAGACTTTGATAAAAGAATCCTCCAGCAAGAAGCTAGATGGATCTTTGGTCAAAGAGCTACCTATCCACCGGGGCTAAATACTGCCCTATCATTTAAACCATTTTTATAAACAAACAACCCGATTTAATTCGGAATTGATAGAATCTGTGGGATCGTGATGTATCTCCCATTCGTTCGCTCTTCCATCAATAAAGGAGTCCCTACTTCCCTATCCTCGTCAAGAATACAGATTAACTAGACATGTCTTGCCTGATTGATGTGGATGGTCCTGTTTGTTTCTTTGTATGTAGCTTAGTAGTCAACAGTGGGGAAATGTAATGTATGTAATGTGATAATAACCAATATATCCTCAATATGTGTTTGTTGTTTTTTTTTTTTTTTTTTACCCTTTCATACCCTTTCCTTGTCCCTTCCCCTCAGGGTCACCATATTGTTGTTTATAGTTTGTAACTATGTAATACCATCAAGTGTCCAATATACTTGCCTTAATATGTATTGATTGTTTAAAATGATTGTTTATGGTTATATTCGTATTGGAAAAGCTTTATTGTTTTGTAATAAGTCTTTTGGCTAATACTGATTAATCCTTTATTTTCGCTGCAATGAGTGGTGCTGGGAGACGTGCACGGCATCTCACACAGGGAGTCTTGGGACTCAGCTAGCGGCGATTAGGAAATTAGTGGTGGTGTTCGGGCGCCCCTGCTGGGAGGTTAGGGTCATCCCTCCCTCCCCTCGCACGATATCCAGTGCGTGGTGTGCGTTAACGTGATGACGGCCCCATCTCGCCATCACACGCATGCACAATACAGGGGCTCCCGCTCCGGAAGCAAAGTCAGGGGTCAGTTGACCCTTTGTTTCCGGAGGGATCATGGATATTTAAGGAGACGCAAGCAGCGTCTCCTTTAGCCTCCTACCACGGCAGCATACGGACCGAATAAGGACAGGAGGGTCCTGGCTACTGAACCGCTCCAGACTGTGACCCCTCTGAGGTAAAAGATTTTTTGAGGGACGCTTGTCTCTGTCCATAATAGTAATGGTGTCATATTGCGTGTGGGCTGAGTCTGCTTGTATATACTCTTTGCTTGAACAGCAATCCAGACCCTATATTAAGTAGCTTATATCGGTGCAAACAAACAAAGCTGTATTTGCTATTGCCAGTGGGGTAGCTGAACTTGATTGTTGTTATCAGTCCATTATATCTGTTTAACACTTCGGCATTCACATATTCCCCATGTATCTTTGCACACAGATGGATTATACAGATGGAACATTTTTGTTTTTGTTTTGGATTACATATTTAAATATTCCTTACAACCACGGATACAAATGGGTCAGACTTTTACTATAATAAATACAGCTAAGTTAATTCCATCTGGTTGCTGTGTTTTCAATAGGCATGAATGGTTGCATTCATGTTAGCCGTGATATAGTTAGTGGGGTCACTTACATATAAATGACCAAACTTTATATTTTTATAATCCAAGGCAGAGGGACGGAATACATGGGATACATTTACAATATCAATCAAACAATGTTTTAGAGATATATTGGTTCTCTTAAAATATATATTTTTTCATACAGGTATTACCTGTCTGACAGCTTTAGCCACTACATGATCCGACACCCCACTATCCAACCCTTTAGGCCCTGACTGCCATGGGGTATTGATCACAATCGGCTGATAACTCACTGGGTCTCTGTCTTGAGCTCTTGTTGTGCACGCCTGGTTTTAGGCACTATTAATTGCGGTTGGGTAAGCACTTTTCATTGTTAAAGTAAATAAATACATTCTGGTTGCATATAGATTGTGGTTTCTAATGTTACTCTATGTAATTTAGAGATACCGACAGATGCATGCGACGCCTGTGAAGAAGCAGGAAACTGCGAAACAAGTTGACTTTCTGCATATTCTAGCATCTCTCCAGCATCTCACGCAAGAGTAATTTTAGTATCAAGTACCAACCATGTACTTTATGTAATTTGTGATTTTATTTGTCTCAGATACCATGTTTTTGTATTAAATTAATTGTATTTTAACTCTACTATTTGAGTTTGTGCTTACCTTGCTATACAGATATAATGGTCCCCTTCAAAAATCCCATCTTTTATGAGACAGCCTAGGCTTTCTCTCAGTTAATGTGTTTAGGGACATTACCTAAGTTTCACGGCGCATTGGGTGACTCTGCTGGCAGCTGGAAAGGATGCAGGACAAGGTGCAGTAGTGTTGGAGGTTGTTCCGCCACCATGCCTCCAAAATTCTACTAGTGGTGATTCTGCCACACCTCTCCTCCACCCCCTCCTCTTCTTCTTCCTCCATGGCATCTTCCTGTGCTTTGTCCTCAGAACCAGCGGGGCTCCGTAGGCATTCAAGGGGCTACGCAAGTACGCATGCCAAAAGATGCCATGCGGTGCTTGAGCTGGTTTGCTTGGGGGACAGGAGTCACACTGGGGCAGAGGTTCTGTCAGCTCTGCAGGGGCACGTTCAGAGGTAGTTGACGCCATGCCAACTTAAGGCAGGAATGGTGGTTTGCGACAATGGCACCAACCTCCTCTTCGTCCCCTGACAAGGACAAATGACCCATGTGCCCTGTTTGGCTCACATCCTTAACTTGGTGGTGCAGCAGTTCTTGGGCAGGTACCCGGGCTTACAGGATGTCCTGAGGCAGGCCAGGAAAGTCTGTGTGCATTTCTGCCTGTCATATAATGCCAGTGATCGGCTGGCAGACCTCCAAAAGGAATTTAACCTGCCCAAGAACCGCCTAATCTGTGATATGCCCACCAGGTGGAACTCAGCATTGGCCATGCTGCAGCGGCTGCACATGCAGCAGAGGGCCATCAATGAGTACCTGTGCAACTATGGCACCAGGACAGGGTCAGGGGAGCTTGTTTTTTTTTCCCCACGCCAGTGGGCCATGATCAGGGATGCATGCACTGTCCTGTCACCATTTGAGGAGGCCACGAGGATGGTGAGCAGTGACAGTGCATGCATCAGTGACACTGTCCCCCTTGTCCACCTGTTGGAGCACATGCTGCGTGGAATAATGGACAGGGCACTTGAGGCAGAACAGAGGCAGGAAGAGGAGGACTTCCTTAGCTCTCAAGGCCCCCTTTATCCAGACAGTGTTCCTGCGTGCCCGCCGATCACGCAGGAAGAGGAGGAGGAGGAGGAGGATTGTGTCAGCATGGAGGTGGAGCCTGGCACTCAGCATCAGCAGTCTTTAAGCGATCATTTACAGTCCCAAGAAACCCATGGACTTGTACGTGGCTGGGAGGAGGGGGCTGTGGATCATGTCGTCCTTAGTGACTCAGAGGACTCCGGACCGAATGCCTCAGCAAACCTATGCTGCATGGCCTCCCTGATCCTGCAAAGCCTGTGAAAGGATCCTCGTATTTATGGTATCAAGGAGAGGGATCAATACTGGCTGGCAACCCTCCTTGATCCACGTTACAAGGGTAAGATTGCAGACCTAATCTTGCTGTCGCAGAGGGAGCAGAGGATGAAACATCTTTGGGAGGCCTTGCAGAAAGGTCTGTGCAACACGTTCCCAGAGACTGGGAGGTTACAAACTCCTGTTCCTGGACAACGTGTTGCTGAAGCTTCAGTCAGTCAAAGAAGGAGTGGTGGAGAAGGTGGCCGTCTGACCGATGCATTCAGACAATTTTTTAGTCCGCAGCCCCAAGGTATGATCGGTTCCAGCAACCATCGCCAGCGTCTGTTTTACATGGTGCAAGAATACCTAGGGGCAAGATCTGACTTGGACACCTTTCCTACAGAAAATCCTCTGGCTTACTGGGTCTTGAGGATGGATCACTGGCCAGAGCTTGCACAGTATGCAATTGAGCTACTGGCCTGTCCTGCATCCAGCGTTCTTTCGGAATGCACATTCAGTGCTGCTGGAGGCTTTGTAACCGATCACAGGGTGCGTCTGTCCACTGACTCGGTCGATCGACTGACCTTCATAAAAATTAATCAGTCTTGGATCACCACCAGCTACCAAGCACCTGATGCTGATGTAACCGAATAATTTTTTTTAAAATGTCAGATCCCTTCAAAGACTGCCTATGCTGATGCTGAGTGACTATCCTGTTATGCTGAGTAATTATCCTCTTCCTCCTCAATGATCATGCTGATAGCTTGTAAGAACATTTTTGGTTCTGGGCGCCGCCACCAGTGCCTAAGGCCCAATTTTTCAGCCCCTGTTTAACAGGGGCATTTAATTACAATTTTTGATGCAATTCTTTGCTGCAGGGCTAGTTCTTGTGCTTCAACTAGAGTATTTGTGAGGGGTTGCAGTGTTGTGGCACCAGCACCAGTGCCTAAGGCCCAATTTTTCAGCCCCTGTTTAACAGGGGCATGTAATTACAATTTTTGATGCAATTCTTTGCAGCAGGGCTCGTTCCTGCGCTCCAACTAGAGTATCTGTGAGGGGTTGCAGTATTGTGGCACCAGCACCAGTGCCTAAGGCCCAATTTTTCTGCCCCTGTTCAACAGGGACATGTAATTAGAATTCTTGATCTAATATTTCACAGCAGGGCCCATTTCTGCGCCCACCAAGAGTAACTGTGAGGACTTACAGTGTTGTGGCACCAGCACCACCACCACAGGCCCAATTTTTCTGCCCCTGTTCAACAGGGGCATGTAATTACAATTCTTGATATAATATTTCACAGCAGGGCCCGTTCCAGTGCCCACCAAGAGTAACTGTGAGGGCTTACAGTGTTGTGGCAACACCAACACCTAAGGCCCAAATTTCTGCTGAGTATATAGGGCAGGCCCCTACTCTCAAACATCCAACTTACAAATGACTCCTACTTGCAAACGGAAGGAGAAAACCCCACATTTTCAAAAAACATTTGTCATTGGGACAAAAAGTGAGGTGAAATCTTCTGAAGAGGAGCACAGACAGCAAAACAAATATCACAGGGGTGATAACCCTTCCCTATGTTTTCCAAAAAGGTTAAAATAGATTTTTGTGCTGGAGTTAAACATGTTAAAAATGTACCAGTTCAAAATTACAAACAGATTCTACTTAACAACAAACCTACAGTTCCTGTCTTGTTTGCACCGCCTGTATACTTCTGTTCAGAGTATATAGGGCCTGGTGGCCCCACACCTTTCCTTTTTTTAATTTGGGTCCGGGGTTCCCTTTAATATCCATACAAGACCCAAAGGGCCTGGTAATGGACTGAGGGGTACCCATGCCGTCTGTCTCACTGATTTTCATCCATATTGCCTGGACCCGACATTACATTAAAGCCCCAAGCAGTTTTAAATGATTTTTATTCCTGTAAAAATGTAATTTTGTGCAGGGACTGTTCTAAGCACGGGAAACATGTGCCACTTTACAGGCATACTATAGACACCCCCCAGGTACGATATTTAAAGGAATATTTCACTTTTTTTTTACTTTAAGCATCATTAAAATCACTGCTTGCCGTTTTTAAAACTTTTTGTTGCATTGATATATGTCCCCTGGGGCAGGACCCGGGTCCTCAAACCTTTTTTTAGGACAATACCATGCAAATTAGCCCTTAAAATTAGCACTTTTGATTTTGAACATTTGAGTCCCATAGACGTCAATGGGGTTCTAACGTTCGTGTGAATTTTCGGTCCGTTCGCAGGTTCTGGTGCGAACTGAACCGGGGGGTGTTCAGCTCATCCCTAGTTTTCAAACTGTATAGGGTGAGGACGTGGCGCCGAGGTGGTAAAGCGGTTGCAGACCAACGGTTTCAATAAGGAGACATGAAACACTTGAGATGCGCATACTAGGAGGAAGGTCCAACGCGTAAGCCTCTGGGTAATCTTGCGAAGGATACGGAAAGGCCCAATAAACCAAGGTGCGAACTTCAGTGAGGGAACACGAAGTCGGAGGTTGCTAGATGACAGCCAGACCCTGTCCCCAACCTGGTAGGAAGGTGCAGGCAGGCGTCTGCGGTCAGCATGGAGTCTGTACCTATCATTAGCATGACACAAAGCCTCCTGGACTTGTGCCCAAGTGGAACGAAGACCACGGAGGTGCTCCTCTAGTGCAGGAATACTCTGCGGAAACAAACAAGACAGGCAACATGGAAGGTTGGAAACCATAATTCAAGAATTCAAGGCACTGTTGTGAGCAAACTCTGCCCATGGTAATAGGTCTGACCAGTTGTTGTGATGGTCAAAAATATAGCAATTGCTCCAAGGACTGATTGGCTCATTCTGGGGCCCCATTAGAGTGCGGGTGATATGCAAGGGAGAAAGAAAGCTGAATTCACAGCTGTGCACAAAAGGCTCACCAGAACCGGGACACAAACTGATCTACCCCTGTCTGAGACAATCACCTTGGGTAGTCCCTTATAAGTGAAAGATCTCCAGAGCAAAAATGGAAGCCAGTTCCTTAGAAGTGGGCAACTTCTTAAGTGAAATACAATGACACATCTTTGTGAACCGGTCAACCACCATAAGGATAGCTGTGTTGCCTTGGGAGTTGGGCAACTCCACAATGAAATCCATAGACAGGTGGGTCCAGGGCCTCTCTCCATTGGGTATGGGTTGTAGGAGGCCCACTAGAAGGTGTTGTAGACTAGGCCACCAGAATTAATGGGAAATGGCCCAAATGAGTTGATTCTTCCCAGGGTGGCCAGCTTCCTTGGGAGAATGGTAAGTCTGGAGCACGGCAGTACGGAGACACTCTGGGACAAAGCAGCGGTCACAAGGTTTCTCAGGAGGAGCATCGACCTGAGCAGCAAGAATTTTGTCACCCAAAGGAGATGTAAGACTGGTGCGAACCGTAGCCAGAATACGATCAGGAGGAATCATAGGAACCGGAACCGACTCCAACTTGGAAGTGGAGGAAAATTGTAGTGACAAGGCGTCAGCCCTTACATTATTAGTACCGGGTAAGAATGAGACAATGTGATTGAAACTTGACTAGAAAAGAGCCCATCGCGCCCTTCTGGAAGAGAGGCGTTTAGCCTCAGACAAGAATGTGAGATTCTTATGGTCAGTAAGAATGAGAACTGGCACAGTGGTACCTTTGATGAGATGTCTCCATTCATGATTTCCAACAGCTCTCTGTCACCAATCTCATAATTGCACTCGGCAGGTGACAATTTCTTGGAAAAGTAGCCACAAGGATGCATAGCACTCTCAGAGGTAGGACGTTGAGACAGAAGGACACCAACACCAGTCTCAGGAGCATCAACCTCAAGGATAAAAGGTAACGTAGGATCAGGATGCAGAAACAAAAGCAGCCTTGAGACTTTCAAAGGCCTTAATGGACTCCAGAGACCAACTCTGTGGGTTACCGTTCTTTCTGGTCATATCGGTCAGGGGCTTGACCAGAGACGAGAAGTTATGAATAAACTTCCGATAATAGTTGGCAAAACCCAGGAAACGCTGTAGAGGACGTAACCCCACAGGTCGAGGTCACTGTAGGACTGCCGAAAGTTTCTCTGGGTCCACCGAAAAACCAGCAGTGGAAATGACATAGCCCAGGAATTTAACCTGTTCCCGATGGAACTCACACTTCTCCAGTTTACAATAGAGATTGTTTTTTCTTAATTTCTGAAGCACACGACAGACATCTGTGTGGTGGCTCTCCAGGGACTTGGAAAATATGAGGATATCATCGAGATAAACCACCACACATAACTGCAACAAATCTCGGAGGACATTATTATTGTTATATTATACTGGCTTTATATAGCGCCAACAGTTTGCGTAGCGCTTTACAACATGAGGGCAGACATTACAGTTACATTACAATTTGGTACAAGAGGAATCAGAGGGCCCTGCTTGTTAGAGCTTACAATCTAAAAAGGAAGGGTCAATTGATACAAAAGGTAATAGCTGTGGGGGGGGGGATGAGCTGATGGAGGAAGTAAAACAGTGTTAGTTAGAAGCAGGATAAGCTTCTTTGAAGAGAAGGGTTTTCAAGGATAGCCTAAAGATGGATAGATTAGGGGACAGTCGGACAGATTGGGGTAGGGAGTTCCAAACAATGGGAGAAGCTCTGGAGAAATCCTGGAGGCGAGCATGGAAGGAGGTGACAAGGGAGCTAGAGAGCAGGATGTCTTGGGATGACCGAAGAGTGTGGCTTGGTTGGTATTTTGGGACTAGGTTAGTGATGTAGCTGGGGGCAGAGTTATGGATGGCTTTGTAAATTATTGTATTAAATGCAATTTTCCACTCGTTGCCCTCCTTAACCACTTGAGCCCCGGACCTTTATGCTGCCTAAGGACCAGAGGTCTTTTTCCAATTTGGCACTGCGTCGCTTTAACTGCTAATTGCGCGGTCATGCAATGCTGTACCCAAACGAAATTTGCGTCCTTTTCTTCCCACAAATAGAGCTTTCTTTTGATGGTATTTGATCACCTCTGCCGTTTTTATTTTTTGCGCTATAAATGGAAAAAGACCGAAAATTTTGAAAAAAAATGATATTTTCTACTTTTTGTTATAAAAAAAATCCAATAAACTCAATTTTAGTCATACATTTAGGCCAAAATGTATTCGGCCACATGTCTTTGGTAAAAAAAAAGTTAATAAGCGTATATTTATTGGTTTGCGCAAAAGTTATAGCGTCTACAAACTAGGGTACATTTTCTGGAATTTACACAGCTTTTAGTTTATGACTGCCTATGTCATTTCATGAGGTGCTAAAATGGCAGGGCAGTACAAACCCCCCCCAAATGACCCCATTTTGGAAAGTAGACACCCCAAGGAAATTGCTGAGAGGCATGTTGAACCCATTGAATATTTATTTTTTTTGTCCCAAGTGATTGAATAATGACAAAAAAAAAAAAATATTTACAAAAAGTTGTCACTAAATGATATATTGCTCACACAGGCCATGGGCCTATGTGGAATTGCACCCCAAAATACATTCAGCTGCTTCTCCTGAGTATGGGGATACCACATGTGTGGGACTTTTTGGGAGCCTAGCCACGTACGGGGCCCCGAAAACCAATCACCGCCTTCAGGATTTCTAAGGGCATAAATTTTTGATTTCATTCCTCACTACCTATCACAGTTTTGAAGGCCATAAAATGCCCAGATGGCACAAAACCCCCCCAAATGACCCCATTTTGGAAAGTAGACACTCCAAGCTATTTGCTGAGAGGCATGTTGAGTCCATGGAATACTTTATTTTTTGACACAAGTTGCGGGAAAGTGACAATTTTTTTTTTTTTTTGCACAAAGTTGTCACTAAATGATATATTTCTCACACAGGCCATGGGCATATGTGGAATTGCACCCCAAAATACATTTAGCTGCTTCTCCTGAGTATGGGGATACCACATGTGTGGGACTTTTTGGGAGCCTAGCCGCATACGGGGCCCCGAAAACCAAGCACCGCCTTCAGGATTTCTAAGGGCATAATGTTGTGATTTGACTCCTCACTACCTATCACAGTTTTGAAGGCCATAAAATGCCAAGATGGCACAAAACCCCCCCAAATGACCCCATTTTGGAAAGTAGACACCCAAACTATTTTCTGAGAGGCATGTTGAGTCCATGGAATATTTTATATTTTGACACAAGTTGCGGGAAAATAACACTTTTTTTTTTTTTTTTTTTTGCACAAAGTTGTCACTAAATGATATATTGCTCAAACATGCCATGGGCATATGTGGAATTACACCCCAAAATACATTCTGCTGCTTCTCCTGAGTATGGGGATACCACATGTTTAGGACTTTTTGGGAGCCTAGCCGCGTACGGGGCCCCGAAAACCAATCACCGCCTTCAGGATTTCTAAGGGCATAAATTTTTGATTTCATTCCTCACTACCTATCACAGTTTTGAAGGCCATAAAATGCCCAGATGGCACAAAACCCCCCCAAATGACCCCATTTTGGAAAGTAGACACTCCAAGCTATTTGCTGAGAGGCATGTTGAGTCCATGGAATACTTTCTTTTTTGACACAAGTTGCGGGAAAGTGACAATTTTTTTTTTTTTGCACAAAGTTGTCACTAAATGATATATTTCTCACACAGGCCATGGGCATATGTGGAATTGCACCCCAAAATACATTTAGCTGCTTCTCCTGAGTATGGGGATACCACATGTGTGGGACTTTTTGGGAGCCTAGCCGCATACGGGGCCCCGAAAACCAAGCACCGCCTTCAGGATTTCTAAGGGCATAATGTTGTGATTTGACTCCTCACTACCTATCACAGTTTTGAAGGCCATAAAATGCCAAGATGGCACAAAACCCCCCCAAATTACCCCATTTTGGAAAGTAGACACCCCAAGGTAATTGCTGAGAGGCATGTTGAGTCCATGGAATATTTTATTTTTTGACACAAGTTGCGGGAAAGTGACAATTTTTTTTTTTTTTTTTTTGCACAAAGTTGTCACTAAATGATATATTGCTCAAACATGCCATGGGCATATGTGGAATTACACCCCAAAATATATTCTGCTGCTTCTCCTGAGTATGGGGATACCACATGTGTGGGAATTTTTGGGAGCCTAGCCGCATACGGGGCCCCGAAAACCAAGCACCGGCTTCAGGATTTCTAAGGGCGTTAAGTTGTGATTCCACTCCTCACTACCTATCACAGTTTTGAAGGCCATAAAATGCCAAGATGGCAAAAACCCCCCCCAAATGACCCCATTTTGGAAAGTAGACACCCCAAGCTATTTGCTGAGAGGCATGGTGAGTATTTTGCAGCTCTCATTTGTTTTTGAAAATGAAGAAAGACAAGAAAAATGTATTTTTTTTTCTTTTTTCAATTTTCGAAAGTTTGTGACAAAAAGTGAGGTCTGCAAAATACTCACTATACCTCTCAGCAAATAGCTTGGGGTGTCTATTTTCCAAAATGGGGTCATTTGGGGGGGGTTGTGCCATCTGGGCATTCCATGGCCTCCGAAACTGTGCTAGGCAGTGAAGAGTGAAATCAAAAATTTACGCCCTTAGAAAGCCTGAAGGCGGGGCTTGGTTTTCGGGGTCCCGTGCGCGGCTAGGCTCCCAAAAAGTCCCACACATGTGGTATCCCCATACTCAGGAGAAGCAACAGAATGTATTTTGGGGTATAATTTCACATATTCCCATGGCATGTTTGAGCAATATATCATTTAGTGACATCTTTGTGCAAAAAAAAAAAAAAAAAAAAAAAGATTTGTCTCTTTCCCGCAACTTGTGTCACAATATAAAATATTCCATGGACTCGACATGCCTCTCAGCAAATAGCTTGGGGTGTCTACTTTCCAAAATGGGGTCATTTGGGGGGGGTTTGAACTGTCCTGGCATTTTATGCACAACATTTAGAAGCTTATGTCACACATCACCCACTCTTCTAACCACTTGAAGACAAAGCCCTTTCTGACACTTTTTGATTACATGAAAAAAATATTTTTTTTTTGCAAGAAAATTACTTTGAACCCCCAAACATTATATATTTTTTTTAAAGCAAATGCCCTACAGATTAAAATGGTGGGTGTTTCATATTTTTTTTTCACACAGTATTTGCGCAGCGATTTTTCAAACGCATTTTTTGGGGAAAAAACACACTTTTTTAAATTTTAATGCACTAAAACACACTATATTGCCCAAATGTTTGATGAAATAAAAAAGATGATCTTAGGCCGAGTACATGGATACCAAACATGACATGCTTTAAAATTGCGCACAAACGCGCAGCGGCGACAAAATAAATACATTTTTAAAAGCCTTTAAAAGCCTTTACAGGTTACCACTTTAGATTTACAGAGGAGGTCTACTGCTAAAATTACTGCCCTCGTTCTGTCCTTCGCGGTGATACCTCACATGCATGGTGCAATTGCTGTTTACATTTGACGCCAGACCGACGCTTGTGTTCGCCTTTGCGCGAGAGCAGGGGGGGACAGGGGTGCTTTTTTTTTTTTTTTTTTTTTTTTTCTTTATTATTTTTTTGCTTTTTTATCTTATTTTTAAACTGTTCCTTTCATTTTTATTTTTTTTAATTAATTTTATTGTTATCTCAGGGAATGTAAATATCCCCTATGATAGCAATAGGTAGTGACAGGTACTCTTTTTTTTAAAAATTGGGCTCTATTAGACCCTAGATCTCTCCTCTGCCCTCAAAGCATCTGACCACACCAAGATCGGTGTGATAAAATGCTTTCCCAATTTCCCAATGGCGCTGTTTACATTCGGCGAAATCTAAGTCATGAAATGCTCGTAGCTTCCGGTTTCTTAGGCCATAGAGATGTTTGGAGCCATTCTGGTCTCTGATCAGCTCTATGGTCAGCTGGCTGAATCACCGGCTGCATTTTCAGGTTCCCTGTTGGGACAGGAAAGCCAGAGAAAAACATGGAAGACGGTGGGGGAGGGGGGGGGGCATTCCGTCCCACTGCTTGCAAAAGCAGTCTAGAGGCTAATTAGCCGCTAGGATTGCTTTTACATGAAAGCCGACCGCTGGCTGAAAAGAATGATACCAAGATGATACCTAAACCTGCAGGCATCATTCTGGTATAACCACTCAAAGTCCAGCAACATACCAGTACGTTGCTGGTCCTTGTTAGGCATATATTGTAAACTTTTTTTTCATGCAGCCTGTGGGCTGAACGAAAAAAAGATATTGATCGGTGGGTATGCCCACCATTAGAATACCTCCCTTCATCCACCCACTTCTAATGATGGGCATACATGCACCATTTATATATGCCGAAGCATGGGGGCATCCTCCCGCAAAAGGTAGGAGCAAATTGCTCCTCCACCCACTGCTGCCCCCACGCTTCGGCATATATGCTGAAGTATGTAACTGTGGTGGTGAAATCACCTCCGACAGCGCTGGAGTCACGGCTTTATATATCGTGGGAGCAAACGCTGTTGCTGTCAAGATAAATAAATCTGCGCTGCAACTGAATGGCGTACCTGCTAAGCAAATGATGGTTAACAATAAAACAAAGTAATATTACAGTATAACATTAAGACTTACCATACCTGCAAAGCAAATACAAAAAAAAAACATAGTAAAAAATAAAACATTTAACGCAACCTGTGCCTAAAATATATATATGCCGAAGCATGGGGGCATCCTCCCGCAAAAGGCAGGAGCAAATTGCTCCTCCACCCACTGCTGCCCCCACGCTTCGGCATATATGCTGAAGTATGTAACTGTGGTGGTGAAATCACCTCCGACAGCTTTGGAGTCACGGCTTTATATATCGTGGGAGCAAACGCTGTTGCTGTCAAGATAAATAAATCCGCGCTGCAACTGAATGGCGTACCTGCTAAGCAAATGATGGTTAACAATAAAACAAAGCAACATTACAGTATAACAGTAAGACTTACCATACCTGCAAAGCAAATACAAAAAAAAAATTGTAAAAAATAAAACATTTAACGCAACCTGTGCCTAAAATATATATATGCCGAAGCATGGGGGCATCCTCCCGCAAAAGGCAGGAGCAAATCACTCCTCCACCCACTTCTGCCCCCACGCTTCGGCATATATGCTGAAGTATGTAACTGTGGTGGTGAAATCACCTCCGACAGCGTTGGAGTCACGGCTTTATATATCGTGGGAGCAAACGCTGTTGCTGTCAAGATAAATAAATCCGCGCTGCAACTGAATGGCGTACCTGAAAACAATAAAATGGTTACCAACAAAACACAGTAAACGGTAAAGTATGAAAAATCTGAAAAGGAAACATGGTAAAACATAATAACAATAAAACATTGCAGAATAGAATAGAGTAAAAAAGAGAAGAACAATAGAGAGAGAATAGAGAGAGAGAGAACAATAAAACAACAACTATTTTTGGTTTTTTTATTTTATATATTTTTTTGTGTTTTTATTTTTTTTAATTTTTTTTTATTTTATTTTTTTACACTTTTTTTTAGTAACTTTTAACTTTTGTAACTTTTGTTCCAGGTTTGGGTCTCTCAAAATGCAATGGCATCTTGGGAGACCCTGTGTTAGTGTGCCTAGTCTGTGCAGTGCTGAACCCTACGCTAATACTCAACTAATGTATGGTAGCGTTCAAAGCATTCACCCATGCAAAGACCAGGATTGCCAGGACAGAGGGGACAATAAGTCCGGGTGTCACGCCTAAATCCGCGCTTGCTGCAGACACGACATCTTTTTTGGGGGGCTCGTTGGGTAGGGGTACTCGGGATGGCATAAAGAAAATGCCGCTCATGCAGCCGGCTTACTGCATTTGGTTGGGGAAGGTGAGGTAGAGCACCGTCTGGAAACAGAAGGGCTCTGACGATCTCTTCCTGGAATTTAAGGAAGGATCCAGTCTGTCCTGAAGCTCTGTATAGCACATGAGCATTCAGCAAAGCCAATTGAAATAAGTATACAGACACTTTTTTGTACCAGCGTCTGGCCTTACGGGCAACTAAGTACGGCGCCAACAACTGGTCGTTGAGGTCCACCCCTCCCATATTAAGGTTGTATTCGTGGACACAGAGGGGTTTCTCCACAACACCAGTCGCCGTAGAAATTTGGGTCGTCGTGTCTGCATGAAGGGAGGTGAGAACGAAAACATTCTTCTTATCCCTCCACTTCATAGCGAGCAAATTATTATACTTCAAGCAGGCTCTCTCCCCCAGCCTAAGACGGGAATCTACAAGCCGCTGGGGAAAGCCCCGGCGATTAGGTCGCACGGTGCCACATGCTCCAATCTGCTGATCAAACAAGTGACTAAAAAGTGGCACGCTCGTATAATAATTGTCCACGTACAAGTGGTACCCCTTTCCGAATAAGGGTGACACCAAGTCCCACACTATCTTGCCAGCGCTTCCTATGTAGTCAGGGCAGTTTGTCGGCTCTACGTGACTATCTCTTCCCTCGTAAACCATAAATCTACATGTATAGCCTGTGGCCCTGTCACAGAGCTTATACATCTTGACCCCGTATCTTGCTGGGAAGGTACTGTTTGAATGACAAGCGGCCAGAAAACTTAATAAGGGACTCATCAACGCAGACAACTTGATGGGGGGTAAACAAGTCTGCAAAACGTTGGTTGAAGTGGTTTACGAGGGGCCGAATTTTGTAGAGCCGATCGTATGCAGGGTCTCCACGAGGACGACAGAGTTCATTGTCATTGAAGTGCATGAACCGCAAAATCTGCTCGTATCGTGCCCTGGCCATGGAAGCAGAGAACAAGGGTGAATGGTAAATTGGGTCAGTGGACCAATATGACCGCAACTTACTCTTTTTATTCAACCCCATGAGGAGGGAAAGGCCCAGAAAGGTCTTAAATTCGGAGACCGTAATTGGTCTCCAATCTCTGGCAAGGGAGGACTGGGGATTAGCGGCGATGTGTTGACCAGCGTACAAATTGCTTTGGTCCACAATAGATCTATAGAGATCTTCGGTGAAAAACAGTGAATAAAAATCCAGTGGCATAAAGTCAACTGTTTCCACCTGAATTCCGGGTTGGCCAGTGAAAGGGGGAAGTACGGGTGCTGCAGAAGTGGAAGGTTCCCAATTCGGATTGGCCAATGCAGCAGGAAGGGCACTATGGGCACGACGGGCCTGTCTTTGTCTTCTTGGTGGCAGCGGGACACTACTACTGCTTGCCACCTCGCCAGCTTGAACTGCACTTATGGGACTCGCCACGTCACCACGTGATACTGCAGTGCTGGATGTACGACCAGGGTGTACTAGGCCGCTGGTGCTTGCCAGTTCACCAGAAGGAATAGCGGCGCTAGTACTGCTCTGCTCCATACGAGAGTCCTGCGGTTCTTGCACTTCAAGGACAGCATAAGTTCGGGGTCTGGTACGCCTGACCCTAGCAGGGACCACAACTCTGTCGTCAGAGCTATCTGTCATGGAGCCGCTGTCCTCTACAGGTTCGTATTCTGAGCCTGAACTTGACAGATGAGTGACTTCCTCTTCACTATCTGTCATACTCAGAATCCTGTAGGCCTCTTCACTAGTGTACCTTCTATTTGCCATTTTGGGCTCTAAATTTAGGGGTACACTAGTGAGACTCACAGGCAAAAAAGCTCCTGACTGTTGGCGACTGTATCAAAACGCTACCAAAAAACTGTTAGCGATCGCAGGGATCAGGCCTGACTCTGCGACCGCTGCAGTTATGTGTGCTTAGTGTTTTGTAAGTGACAGTTATCGATCGATACTGCACTTGGGTGGGCTGGGCAGGGCTGGGCCGAGGAGCAAAACGCAGGTGCTAGCAGGTATCTGGGCTGATCCCGCTAACACTGCGTTTCAGGGAACCCTAAACTGCTGGGGAGTATAGATCTGATCGGATCAGATATCGATCCGCTCAGATACTATAGCACTAAGGGAGGTGTATGCTGCGTGCACGGGTTTTAGCTGTACTGGCGCTAACCTGACGCTGCCTGGGGCAACGCAGACCTTATCTGATCCTAAAAACTTAACTTCTATCACCGCCGGGCAATTAGGGGGTTAAACCTTTATAGGGTAATAAACGGCGGGTGCCCTAAAACTATAATAAACTGTAATAAACTGTAATAAACTACAAAAAACAAACTAGCTAACCAGCGTCACCCGTAACACTTATACGGTGATCGCTGGTGAAAGGGTTAACTAGGGGGCAATCAGGGGGTTAAAACCTTTAGCAGGTAGTATATGGGGGTCCCTGTCGCTATAAAACACTGACAGCGAACCTATATACTTACCTCCCTAACTAGCGTCACCTGTGTCACTAATACAGCGATCAGAAAAACGATCGCTTAGCGACACTGGTGACGGGGGGTAATCAAGGGGTTAACTTTTATTAGGGGGGGTTAGGGGGGTACCCTGGACCTAAGGGGGGGTACCCTAGACCTAAAGGGGGCTAACCTAACTGCCCTAAAACTTTTAACTGACACAAACTGACACCAATGCAAAAAAAAAAAAAATGCTATTGGTGTCAGAGTGACAGGGGGTACAGGGGGGTGATCAGGGGGTGATCGGGGGGTGATGGGGGGTGACAAGTGTGCCTGGCGTGTTCTACTGAATGTGTAGTGTTGTGCAGACTTACTTGATGTCTTCTCTCCTCGGCGCGGCGACGAAAAGACCGGCTCGAGGAGAGATGACATCACTTCCTTTCCCTCTGTTTACATTACAGAGGGAAAGGAAGCATTTTCATTCGCCGGGAGCGATCGGGAGGGGGTGGCCAACAATGGATGGCCTCCCCCTGACCTTTCATCGCCCGGGAAGAAATGGCGACTGCCTCGGGCACCGGGGGGGGGACCGATCGGACCCCCCACCCGCGGAAAGCAAATCACGTACACTGTACGTGATTTTGCCTGTCCGTGCCACCTTGCCGACGTACATCGGCGTGAGGCGGTCGTCAAGTGGTTAATCCTCACGAGATTGTATGCCCCTCTCAAATCAAGCTTCATGAAAACTGATGCTCCCTTGAGTCGGTCAAATAACTACGTAATCAACGGGAGCGGTAGGCATTCTTAATCGTGAAATGATTGAGACCCCTATAATCAATACAGGGTTTCAGTTCACCACTCCTCTTCTTCACAAAGAAGAAACCAGCACCAGCAGGAGATGAGGATTTGCGGATGAAACCCCGAGAAAGTGCATCTGCAACATAATGCAACAAAATTGCGGCACAGTGAAGAGGTGCACAGGACCTTGGCTACCTTCTGGATACATGTCTCACTGCATTGTGGTGACCAGGAGAGAACCTCAGCATGGAGCCAATCAAAAGAGGGGTTGTGCCTCTGTAACCAAGGATTACCAATAACCAGCAGAAACTTAGGTGAGGAAATAACTTGGAATTGAATTATCTCATGGTGAAAAGCCCCTACGACCATGGACAACGGAACCGTCTCATGAGTCACATGGGCAGGCTGTAGAGGTCTCCCATGAAGAGCCTCAATGGCAAGTGGAGTGTCACGCAGCTGCAGCAGAATCAAGTGCTGTGATACAAAGGCAGCATCAATGAACAGGCCTGCAGCTCCAGAGTCGATTAGAGCCTGTATCTTGATGGACGACTCAGTCCAAGAAAGGGTGACCGAAACCAGGGGCTTATCCTTCCGGATAACTGGGGACGAAACAACGCCACCTAAGGTCTGTCCGTGACAGAACCTCAAGGTTCGGGCGTTCCCTGGACGGGTAGGACAAGACTTCAAACAGTGACCTGCCTGGCCACAATAAAGGCACAATCTCTCCCTCCTCCTAAAGGCTCTCTCATCCGCAGAGAGACGCGTGAAGCCCAAGTGCATGGGTTAATCTTCACTGACTGACTCAGTACCAGGAGGCATGGGAGGAGACCATGGGAAAAAGCAGCCACGAGGGACTCATTGTTCCAAACAACCTCTGCTGCCAGAGTATGGAATTCAATGGCATAGTCAGTAACAATTCTCGTACTCTGTTTGATGGAAATGATGCACTTGGCAGCAGAAGCGGAGCATGTGGGAACGTCAAATACCCTTTTAAAGTAGGCCACAAAGTCAGGGTAACTCAAGACAACAGGTTTTTGCGTCTCCCATAGAGGGTTTGCCCAGGCCAAGGCTCTCTCAGAAAGCAAAGATATCACAAAACCTACTTTGCTTCTGTCCGTGGGAAACGCCTGGGGCAGCATCTCAAAGTAAATCTCAACCTGGTTGAAAAACCCTCTGCATTAAACTGGATCGCCCCCAAGTCACTGGGGAAGCGGAGCAGAACCAGACAGACCTCTTATAGAGGTAATACTCGAGGCCGGTGCCTGCACAGAGACTGGCGCAGCAGCAGGGACGGCCTGCAACTCAGGTTGTACCGGAGCAGCCACAGTGGGAGTTTCCAAGAGAGCCGTGCGACTCAGGAGCTTTTGTGACACTATGTCAAACTGATCCATGCGGTGATCTTGCTCATCCAATCTGGAAAAATATTACCAACAAGTGGATTGACTGCATCTTCTGAATTCATGGCCTTCGCCTACTATCAGGAACCATGAATCATAACGAGACAGAAGTAAAGTTAAATCACACTTGTTTAATAATAATAATAATAATAATAATAAGGTAAACAGAGTAAGCATAGTCAAAACAAGCCAGAGTTTAGTAACCGGATCGGTAGTCAGCCAAGCAAATGTCAGAGAGTCAGAGTTAAACGTAGTAGTACAGCAAGCAGGATCAGGAGCCAGAAGGAACATCAGCCGAGCAAGTCTTCAACAGGAACTCAAGAGAAAGTCTCTGTGATGTTGACAAAGGCGAAGGCAGAGATCAAGTGAGCTGGATGACTTTAAGTAGGCAGGACTGACAAGCAGAATAAACAACAGCTGGGTAACTGTGGAGAGAGATGGGAGATGGCAATTAGCCAACAGCTGAGTGGCCAGCTCAGAGAAGGAAGGGCTGAGCCCAGCCCTGACAGGGGTTAAGGGTGTTCCCCTAGCGAGTTCTAACTGTAGGGGGATTGGCTTACTGAAAAATGACAGAGATCACTGCTCCCGATCACTGGGAGCAGTAGATCCTTGTCATGTCACTAGGCAGAGTGGGGAAATGCCTTGTTTACATAGGCAGTTCCCCGTTCTGCCTCTCCTACAGGTAGGTCAGTTTGCGCAGAAGAGCTGACCTCCCACAATATATCTGCGTGAGCAGGTCGCCAAGTGTCTAATTTTATGATCTACCGTAACACCCTCATCCTTCTCCACCATTGATTCTTCCAGATGAACTCCCCCTAGTATATATGATGCATGCATGTCATATTTTTATCCCCCAAGTGCATAACTTCACATTTATCAACATTAAACCTCATTTGTCAGACAGTTGTCCAATTAAACAGTGCATTGAAGTTGGCTTGTAAGTTGAAGACATCATGTAAGGATGTTATTCCCATGCATAGCTTGGTGTCATCTGCAAACATAGAAGTAGTACTTTTAATCCCAGACCCTATATCATATTTAAATGTATTAAAAAGTTAGGGTCCCAACACTGAATCTTGGGGTGTACCACTAATAACCTTAATATATTCAAAGTATAAATCATTAACCCTCTTTTCCAGATTAGGGAAATATATAGATACAGTCAGGTCCATAAATATTGGGACATTGACACAATTCTAATCTTTTTGGCTCTATACACCACCACAATGGATTTGAAATGAAACGAACAAGATTTGCTTTAACTGACGACTTTCAGCTTTAATTTGAGGGTATTTACATCCAAATCAGGTGAATGGTGTAGGAATTACAACAGTTTGTATATGTGCCTCCCACTTTTTAAGGGACCAAAAGTAATGGGACAATTGGCTGCTCAGTTGTTCCATGGTCAGGTGTGTGTTATTCCCTCATTGTCCCATTTACAAGAAGCAGATAAAAGGTCCAGAGTTCATTTTAAGTGTGCTATTTGCATTTGGAATCTGTTGCTGTCAACTCTCAATATGATATCCAAACAGCTGTCACTATCAGTGAAGCAAGCCATCATTAGGCTGAAAAAAACAAAACAAACCCATCAGAGAGATAGCAAAAACATTAGGTGTGACCAAATCAACTGTTTGGAACATCCTTAAAAAGAAAGAACGCACCGGTGAGCTCAGCAACACCAAAAGACCCGGAAGATCACGGAAAACAACTGTGTTGGATGACCGAAGAATTCTTTCCCTGGTGAAGAAAACACCCTTCACAACATTTGGCCAGATCAAGAACACTCTCCAGGAGGTAGGTGCATGTGTGTCAAAGTCAACAATCAAGAGAAGACTTCACCAGAGTGAATACAGAGGGTTCACCACAAGATGTAAACCATTGTGAGCCTCAAAAACAGGAAGGCCAGATTAGAGTTTGCCAAATAACATCTAAAAAAGCCTTCACAGTTCTGGAACAACATCCTATGGACAGATGAGACCAAGATCAACTTGTACCAGAGTGATGGGAAGAGAAGAGTGTGGAGAAGGAAAGGAACTGCTCATGTTTCAAAGCATACCACCTCATCAGTGAAGCATGGTGGTGGTAGTGTCATGGCGTGGACATGTATGGCTGCCAATGGAACTGGTTCTCTTGTATTTATTGATGATGTGACTGCTGACAAAAGCAGCAGGATGAATTCTGAAGTGTTTCGGGCAATATTATCTGCTCATATTCAGCAAAATGCTTCAGAACTCATTGGACGGCTCTTCACAGTGCAGATGGACAATGACCGGAAGCATACTGCAAAAGCAACCAAAGAGTTTTTTAAGGGAAAGAAGTGGAATGTTATGCAATGGACAAGTCAATCACCTGACCTGAATCTGATTGAGCATGCATTTCACTTGCTGAAGACAAAACTGAAGGGAAAATGCCCCAAGAACAAGCAGGAACTGAAGACAGTTGCAGTAGAGGCCTGGCAGAGCATCACCAGGGATGAAACCCAGCGTCTGGTGATGTCTATGCGTTCCAGACTTCAGGCTGTAATTCACTGCAAAGGATTTGCAACCAAGTATTAAAAAGTGAAAGTTTGATGGACGATTGTTAATCTGTCCAATTACTTTTGGTCCCTTAAAAAGTGTGAGGCACATATACAAACTGTTGTAATTTCTACACACTTCACCTGATTTGGATGTAAATACCCTCAAATTAAAGCTGAAAGTCTGCAGTTAAAGCACATCTTGTTTGTTTTATTTCAAATCCATTGTGGTGGTGTATAGAGCCAAAAAGATTAGAATTGTGTTGATGTCCCAATATTTATGGACCTGACTGTATGTATTTGAAACTGTGGGCTAGTAAAAGCCCCTCTTATCGTAAGGATAGTAGAGATCTTATTAATAAATTAAATAAACCAAAAGTGAAAGCACCGTGTTTGCTTGTTACGATAGACGTAGACGTAGAATCTAGCATGGGTTAGAATTAGCTATGGATAACATTTTTTCTGGAAAGAACAACAATTTTACAATCAATTGAAAGGCGTAGTCATGGGGAAATATGCCCCCAGCATGGCAAATATTTTTCTTAACAAATGGGAACATGAGAAGGTACATGGCAAAGAATGGACCCAATTACAACTGTATAGAAGGTATATAGATGATATTATGATCACTTGGAAAAGAAATATAGAGTAACTGGATATATTTGTTGCCCAATGCCCATATTAACAATAACCAGTACTGTATCAGATTCACAGAAAATATACAAGAAGATACTATTACCGTCCTTGATCTGTTTTTTTTTTTCAACAATGGTAATAAGTTCCTTACAAAAACTTTTTTAAGGCTACTGACAGGAATGGCTACATTGTGAGTGTTATTAAACCTTCATATGTCTACTTACTTGAATTACCTTAGACCTGGAGGCTTGGAGTGGAGCCAGGGGGCAGTGCAAGCTGAAGCAAGATGTTGGAAGCTCAACACTTGTACAAAAGTGTTTTTGACCCAAAATCTTAGGTCCATATGTTGCTGGTGAGTGCATGGTGTGAAGGGGGCGTGTGACACAGGCACGTTTTTGAGCCCTTTATTTGCAGATGTCCAAAGGCACAAGCTCAATGAAGATTTGATTTAATCCTCACAGCAAGAGATTTTCATTTCATTTTTAATGACTATATACTTGTGTTTGATTTTTGGACGCATCTAATTACATGAAATACTTATTTTAAGAGTCATGTAGACAATTTTTGGAGTTGATTTGAACTGTCTTATGTTATGTTGCATTTTTTATTCTTGTGTACAATTTAAGTAAGCCTTTCACAGTGCTCATTAGTTTTATCCATAGCGCTGTTCTTTGCCCTTTTTTTATTATTTAGCTGTTATGGTTCAAGCTAGAACCAAAGAGAAAAAATATGGAAAGCGGAGGACCTATAAAAAATAATTATAGAATCAAACAGTATGCTCAAGGGGTAGGCCTTCCTCGGGTTATATTCTTGGTTATTCTGTGTGTAAAATGCTCAACACTTGAAAGACAGCAGTATCTAAGAAAGCAAAATACATGGCTAAGGTCTTGGTAACAATTTGGGTTTCCCAAAAACTAGATAGATTTTTCAGTGGGGTACAGCCTACAGTGCCTTGAAAAAGTATTCATACTCCTTGAAATTTTCCACATTTTGCAACCAAAAACATGAATGGATTTTATGGGATAGACCAACACAAAGTGGCACATAATTGTGAAATGGAAGGAAATGATAAGTGGTTTTCAATTTTTTTTACAAATAAATATGTGAAAAGTGTGGCGTGCATTTGTTATCAGCCCCCTTTACTCTGATACCCTAATTAAAATCTAGTGGATCCAATTGCCTTCAGAAGTCACCTAATTAGTAAAAAGAGTCAACCTGTGTGTAATTAAATCTAAGCATAAATACAGCTGTTCTGTGAAGCCCTCAGAGGTTTGTTAGAGAACCTTAGTGAACAAAGAGCATCATGAAGACCAAGAAACACACCAGACAGGTCAGGGATAAAGTTGTGGAGAAGTTTAAAGCAGAGTTAGGTTATAAAAAAAATCCCAAGCTTTGAACATCTCACAGAGCACTGTTCAATCCATCATCCCAAAATGGAAAGAGTATGGTACAACTGCAAACCTACCAAGACATGGCCATCCACCTAAACTGACAGGCTGGGCAAGGAGAGCATTAATCAGAGAGGCAGCCAAGAGGCCCATGGTAACTCTGGAGGAGCTGAAGAAATCCACAGCTCAGGTGGGAGAATCTGTCCACAGGACAACTATTAGTGTGCACTCCACAAATCTGGCAATTATGGAACAGTGGCAAGAAGAAAGCCGTTGTTGAAAGAAAGCCATAAGAAGTGCTGTTTTCAGTTTGCAAAAAGCCATGTAGGGGACACAGCAAACACGTGGAAGAAGGTGCTCTGGTCCAATGAGACCAAAATTGAACTTTTTGGCCTAAAAACAAAACGCTATGTGTGGCAGAAAACTAACACTGCACATTACGCTGAACACACCATCCCCACCGTGAAATATGGTGGTGACAGCATCATGTTGTGGAGATGCTTTTCTTCAGCAGGCACAGGGAAGCTGGTCAGAGTTGATGGGGAGATGGATGGATACCAAATACAGTGCAATCTGTCAGCTGGTCAGAGTTGATGGGGAGATGGATGGATACCAAATACAGTGCAATCTTAGAAGAGTCTGCAAAAGACTTGAGACTGGGACGGAGGTTCACCTTCCAGCAGGACAACAACCCTAAACATACAGCCAGAGCTACAATGGAATGGTTTAGATCAAAGTATATTCATGTGTTAGAATGTCCCAGTCAAAGTCCAGACCTAAATCCAATTGAGAATCTGTGGCAAGACTTGAAAATTGCCGTTCACAGACACTCTCCATCCAATCTGACAGAGCTTGGACTATTTTGCAAAGAAGAATGGGAAAAAAAGGCACTCTCTAGATGTGCAAAGCTGATACAGACATACCCAAAAAGACTTGCAGCTGTAATTGCAGCAAAAGGTGGTTCTGCAAAGTATTGACCCAGGGGGGCGGTTCCACTTTGTTGGGAAGGAAATTCATGAGATGGTTGGTAGAATATTTAAACTAGGTTGAATGGACGAGAATAAGTTTGAAAACACTGCTGAGTGGTGAAATGAGACTGGATGAGAAAAGTATTATATATAAAAATTTAGGCATACAGTTCAAATTGTACAGCAAAAAGTATGTTGTAAATCTAGTTACAAAGTGTAATGGCGGTTTAAACTGTATTTTCACAAATGTTAGAAGTTTGGCAAGCAAAACAAGAGAGCTTAAAGCAGAGTTCAAGGCTATAATGAAACTAGGTCTTGAACAGTAGAGCACCCCACCTCCCCCCCTCATTTTTGGATATCGGTTTTTATTTTTTTGTATTTACTTTATCTTTTTTGTTGTTTTCCAGCTGTACTTCTGTTCTACCTCGCTGTGGTGAGGTACGTCATTTCGTCCCCTCCTCCTTCCCCCGCTGCCTTCTTGTACCTGTGTGTGTCTCAGAGGACAACGGGAACACTCAGAAAGCGCAGGGCTACTTGCGCATGCACAGTAGGAACCTGGCTGTGAAGCCCGAAGGCTTTAGGCTATGTTTCCACTAGTGCGTCCCCAAAGTCGCGCGATTTTGATGTGATTTTTTACCACGATTTTACCGCGACTTTTTACCGCGATTTGAAGCAATGCCTGTATCTATGGACCTCAAGTCGCATCAAAGTGGGACCAAAGTAGTGCAGGGACTACTTTGAAGTCACTGCGACTTGAAGTCGCACAGATATGAACGGTACTCATTGGAAATCATGGGAAACAATTTGTCATGCGACTTTTCAGTCCCAAGTCGCATGAAAAGTCGCACTAGTGGAAACAGAGCCTAACTGCCAGTTTCCCTTAGTTGCAATGCCGATGGCTGCACCTGAGCCGATGGTCGAATCGGCTTCGGGAGGCTGACATCGTGAGATCCCTGGACAGGTGAGTGTCCATAAACAGCTACATGGTTTGTAGCTGCTGACTTTTAATTTATTTTTATTTTTTTAGAGGCTGAAACTCCATTTTAAAGTGTTAATGCAAAAAATCATTCTGATTTAATTGGCTTTGCAGAATTGTGGCTTAATTTTTCACACCAGTGGAATGCTCATATTTTTCTGTTTTTAACAGGGCAGGGTAGATACAAAAAAGTGGTGGCATCAATCTATACGTGAGAACAGGTCTAAAAGAGAGTATAAAGGGTGCTTTTGTAGACAATGCTATTAATTAGAATGTTGCAGTTCCCCAATATTGGTGAGAAGGTAGAGACTTATCTAAATCTCAATAAGAAGGGGTGAGCATATTGGTGCAGTGGTAATAATGTAATAATACATTAATAATAATAAAAAAAATTCAATTATCCTGAAATTGCTTTGGTCAGGGGCACTACTGGTATAGCAAAAGGATGGAAACAAATTAATTGAAGAACATTGCATTATGGTAACAAACATGCTATACTTACCTGTTCTGTGCAATGGCATTGCACAGAGTGTCTGTAAACCTCTTCTTCTGTGGTCCCCTGACAGTTATCTGGGCTCCTTCTCTTCTGTGTCTGCCAGCCGCTTGCTATGAGGTCAGACGTGTGGGTTTAATCCAGAGCCAGGTTGTGTGCATCTATAGACAGGCACAATGTGGGTCGGCTCCACCCCCACTCCCTCCTTACAGGTTTTGACTGACTGCAGCAGAAACCAATGTCTCCCACTGCTGCTGAGTCTCCTGTGAGAAGAGAGGGATGAAAATCTGGTGCAGATAGATCAAGATTGGGCTCAGGTAAGTATTTAAGGGTGGGGGCACAACAAACACATGTAGTTTTTTTACTTTAATGCAAAGAATGCATTGAGGTAAAACATCTTTTTGCTTTTAGAACCGCTTTATAGAGAATAAAACAAAATCTGCAAAAAGAAAATCAGCAGATCGAAACGAATGACCGGTTACTAAAGAGAGTAAGACAAACCCCATAAAATATTTAAATATATTATTCATAAGCAATAACCTGAATGGATTTGTAAATAAAAGAAGTCTTCAAACAAATCAGCATTGTTTTTGTGAGGGAAAAGGTAAAAATGTAACCAAAGATGTGGCTGTGAATGTAGGGAATATGTGAATATTCTAAGCTGTGCTAAGGAATTTGACAGGGTTCACACAGACAGCAAATGTATTTTATACCTTCATATACATATGTCACGTGTATGTGCCAGCACTTTAAGTAAACTCACTGCTAGGTAATCTGTCACAAAATCTCAGGAGCAGTGATAAAGTATTCAGTTTGTCCAATAAAAACAAAAATCTCCACAGCTAGTATTCTCTCTATTATTAATGTAATGTCTTGGCAGCAGTCAACAACTTCAAAGTTTTCAATGTGACAAGTTGTTACCACATTCATAAGTCACATTGGTGGACACACATTTGTACTGCAGCAATATATTTCTTACCAACTGGCATTTAGTTATTTTTTTATCAGTTAAATCTGACAAAACTGCTACATCCTACCTCCGTTCAGGCAGTGCAACGTGTCCTTTTGACTGTTCTAAACACAATGATACCTCCAGGCAGAGAAGTCTCCAGGTTCCCGACTTATAAAGGGCAATCTACACCGGTACAAAACTAGCTTAAAGACTGCATTCTAAATGAGGTGATTAATTATTATTTAGTCATTTAATAATCTATGCTTTTAACAAGTGTATTCAAAGTTATAGTCTGGGGCCATTACTTGTTTACCTATTTATAATTGAAAGAGTTTGAGATTAAACGTATGATGAACCTTTCTTATGTTTGTAGATGACATGTGCATATGTATTTGAATGCAGTCCATACAAGTAATTTCTAACTTACAGGTTCACCTGAACAGTTAATTGTTTGGACTAGGAAAGAGCCAAAAACCCCCCCGGTTCGGTTCGCACCAGAACCTGCGAACGTACCGAAAATTTGCACGAACGTTAGAACCACATTGACGTCTATGGGACTCGAACGTTCAAAATCAAAAGTGCTCATTTTAAAAGCTAATTTTCATGGTATTGTCCTAAAAAGGGTTTGGGGACCCGGGTCCTCCACATGTATCAATGCAAAAACATTTTTTAAAAACGGCCGTTTTTTTGGGAGCAGTGATTTTAATGATGCTTAAAGTAAAAAAAAAAGTGAAATATTCCTTTAACTATCGTACCTGGGGGGTGTCTATGGTATGCCTGTAAAGTGGCGCGTGTTTCCCATGCTTAGAACAGTCCCTGCACAAAATGTCATTTTAAAAGGAATAAAAGTAATTTAAAACTGCTTGCAGCTTGAATGTAATGTCGGGTCCTGGCAATATGGATGAAAATCAGTGAGACAAACGGCATGGGTACCCCCCAGTCCATTACCAGGCCCTTTGGGTCTTGTATGGATATTAAGGGGAACCCTGCACCCAAATTAAAAAAGGAAACAGCAGTATACAGGCTCTGTATTCTGAACAGCAGTATACAGGCGGTGCAAATAAGACAGGGACTGTAGGTTTGTTGTTAAGTAGAATCTGTTTGTAATTTTGAACTGGTACATTTTTAACGTGTTTAGCTCCAGCCAAAAAATCTATTTTAAGCTTTTTGGAAAACATAGGGAGGGGTTATCACCCCTGTGACATTTGTTTTGCTGTCTGTGCTCCTCTTCAGAAGATTTCACCTCACTTTTTGTCCCAATGACAAATGTTTTTTGAAAATTTGGGTTTTTTTGTGAAACAAGGATTGGTTATAAAGCATCAGTGGAAAGGAGAAAAGTTTTTCCCATATTAACTCTTACAGGAGGGAATTTCCCTTCCTAGGGGTAGATTTCATCTCACTTCATGTTGTCTCCTTCCGTTTGCAAGTGGGAGTCATTTGTAAGTTGGATGTTTGAAAGTAGGGGCCTGCCCTAAATACTCAGCAGAAATGTGGAACTTAGGTGTTGTTGTGGCCACAACACTGTAAGCCCTCACAGGGCCGTGCTGTGAAATTTTAGATCAAGAATTGTAATTACATGCCCCTGTTGAACAGGGGCAAAAAAATTAGGCCTTTGGTGGTGGTGGTGGTGCTGGTGCCACAACACTGTAAGTCCTCACTCGCTCTTGGTGGGTGCAGAAACGGGCCCTGCTGTGAAATATTAGATCAAGAATTGTAATTACATGCCCCTGTTGAACAGGGGCTTAAAAATTGGGTCTTAGGCACTGGTGCTGGTGCCACAACACTGAAACCCCTCACAGATACTCTAGTTGGAATGCAGAAACGAGCCCTGCTGCAAAGTATTGCATCAAAAATTGTAATTACACACCCCTGTTAAACAGGGGCTGAAAAATTGGGCCTTAGGCACTGGTGCTGGTGCCACAACACTGCAACCCCTCACAGATACTCTAGTTGGAACGCAGGAACGAGCCCTGCTGCAAAGTATTGCATCAAAAATTGTAATTACACGCCCCTGTTAAACAGGGGCTGAAATATTGGGCCTTAGGCACTGGTGGCGGCGCCCAGAACCAAAAATGTTCTTACAAGCTATCAGCGTGATCATTGAGGAGAAAGAGTATAATTACTCAGGATAGTCACTCAGCATCAGCATAGGCAGTCTTTGAAGGGATCTGAGATTTTAAAAAAAATTATTCGGTTACATCAGCATCAGGTGCTTGGTAGCTGGTGGTGATCCAAGACTGATTCATTTTTATGAAGATCAGTCGATCGACTGAGTCAGTGGACAGATGCACCCTGTGATCGGTTACAAAGCCTCCAGCAGCACTGAATGTGCGTTCCGAAAGAACGCTGGATGCAGGACAGGCCAGTAGCTCAATTGCATACTGTACAAGCTCTGGCCAGTGATCCATCCTCAAGACCCAGTAACCCAGAGGATTTTCGGTGGGAAAGGTGTCCAAGTCAGATCTTGCCCCTAGGAATTCCTGCACCATGTAAAACAGACGCTGGCGATGGTTGCTGGAACCGATCATACCTTGGGGCTGCGGACCAAAAAATTGTCTGAACGCATCGGTCAGACGGCCACCTTCTCCACCGCTCCTTCTTTGACTGACCGAAGCCTCAGCAACACGTTGTCCAGAAACGGGAGTTTGTAACCTCCCAGTCTCTGGGAACGCGTTGCACAGACATTTCTGCAAGGCCTCCCAAAGATGTTTCATCCTCTGCTCCCTCTGCAATGGCAAGATAAGGTCCGTAACCTTACCTTTGTAAAGTGGATCAAGGAGGGTTGCCAGTCAGTATTGGTCCTTCTCCTTGAAACCACAAATACAAGGATCCTTACGCAGGCTTTGCAGGATCAGGGAGGCCATGCAGCGTAGGTTTGCTGAGGCATTCGGTCCGGAGTCCTCTGGGTCACTAAGGACGACATGTTCCGCAGCCAACTCCTCCCAGCCATGTACAAGTCCATGTGTTTCTTGGGACTGATCCCTTAAAGACTGCTGCTGATGCTGAGTGCCAGGCTCCACCTCCATACTGACACAATCTTCCTCCTCCTCCTCCTCCTCGTCCTCTTCCTGTGTGATCAGCGGGCACGCAGGAACACTGTCTGGATAAAGGGGCCCTTGAGAGCTAAGGAAGTCCTCCTCTTCCTGCCTCTGTTCTGCCTCAAGTGCCCTGTCCATTATTCCTCGCAGCATGTGCTCCAACAGATAGACAAGGGGGACAGTGTCACTGATGCATGCACTGTCACTGCTCACCATCCTCGTGGCCTCCTCAAATGGTGACAGGACAGTGCATGCATCCCTGATCATGGCCCACTGGCGTGGGAAAAAAAAACCAAGCTCCCCTGACCCTGTCCTGGTGCCATAGTCGTAATGGGTACTCATTGATGGCCCTCTGCTGCATGTGCAGCCGCTGCAGCATGGCCAACGTTGAGTTCCACCTGGTGGGCATGTCACAGATTAGGCAGTTCTTGGGCAGGTTAAACTCCTTTTGGAGGTCCGCCAGCCGAGCACTGGCATTATATGACCGGCGGAAATGCACGCAGACTTTCCTGGCCTGCCTCAGGACATCCTGTAAGCCCAGGTACCTGCCCAAGAACCGCTGCACCACCAAGTTAAGGATGTGAGCCAAACAGGGCACATGGGCCATTTGTCCCTGTCGGAGGGCAGAGAGGAGGTTGGTGCCATTGTCGCAAACTACCATTCCTGCCCTAAGTTGGCATGGCGTCAACGACCTTTGAACCTACCACTGCAGAGCTGACAGAACCTCTGCCCCAGTGTGGCTCCTGTCCCCGAAGCACACCAGCTCAAGCACCGCATGGCATCTTTTGGCCTGCGTACTTGCGTAGCCCCTTGAACGCCTACGGAGCACCGCTGGTTCCGAGGACAAAGCACAGGAAGAGGCCATGGAGGAAGTAGAAGAGGAGGGGGTGGAGGAGAGAGGTGTGTCACAATCATTAGTAGTGGCATTTTGGAGGCGTGGTGGCTGAACAACCTCCAACACTACTGCACCTTGTCCTGCATCCTTCCCAGCTGCCAGCAGAGTCACCCAATGCGCGGTGAAACTTAGGTAACGTCCCTGTCCATGCCTGCTGGACCATGAGTCAGCGGTAATATGCACCTTACCCCTGACCACCCTGTCCAGCAAGGCATGGACATTGCCTTCCACATGCCGGTAGAGAGCCGGAATCGCCTTCCATGAGCAAAAAGTGGCGTTTGGGTACCTGCCACTGAGGAACCGCACATTCCACAAACTCACGGAAGGGGCAGAGTCTACCAACTGAAAAGGCAGCAGTTGAAGTGCTAGCAATTTAGCCAAGCTAGCATTCAACCGCTGGGCATGTGGATGGCTGGGAGCGAACTTCTTTCGACGGTGCAGCAGCTGGGGCAGGGAAATTTGCCAGGTACAATCTGACGTTGGTGTACCGAAAGCAGATTGCCCACAAGTACTTGACTGTGACACACCTAATTCTACACCTTCATTCCTCTCAGTGCAGGTCTCAGAGGACTGAAGGTATAGTGGGGTTGGAGATCTCAGCTGATGAGGAGCAAGGAGAGGTCCTCTTTTTTCTTTGGTGTGGGTCTTTTAGATACGCTTGCCAACGAACTGCATGGCAGGTCAACATATGTCTGGTCAAGCATGTGGTGCCCAAGCGGGAGATGTTTTGGCCACGCGAGATATGCTTGAGACATATGCTGCAAATAGCAGCGGTGCGTTCTGATGCACTCGTCTCAAAAAAGGCCCACACCAAAGAACTTTTTGAATAACGCGCAGAGACTGCAGCGCCCTGCACATGCGGAGCTTTGGGGTGTGATGCAGTCAGTGTACTGCCCTTAGGCTGGCCCCTGGAGGGCATCCTGCCTCGTTGGTGACGTGCCTCCTTCTCCTCTCTCCTATCAGGCACCCACGTTGAGTCAGTGACCTCATCATCCCCTCCCTCCTCATCACTGGAGCAAACCTGACAGTATGCTGCAGCAGGGGGAGCATGACTGCCAGATTGCTGTCCTTCTTGGGCACCCCCTCTGTCCGTGCTCACGTTACTGCCTTCATCTAGCTCAGTATCATCATCAGAGCCTTCCAAACGCTGGGCATCCTCCTGGAGCATGTACCCAACACTGTGGTCAAACAGTTCGAGGGACTCCTCAGGAGGACATGGTGGGGCTAGGGAAGGAGTCACTGATGCCATTGAGCCAATGAAAGAGGCTGCGTTGGCAGCTGCTTTGCCAGACAAAGTACCCTGAGCATGGGTGAGAGAGAATGAGGAGGATGAGGACGGCTTGGTCATCCACTCGACCAAGTAATCCACATGTTGCGGCATAAATATGGCCAGCTGCCGAAAAAAAGGCCAAGCGTGTCCCACGGCCACATGCTGATGAGGATGCACCGTCTCCACGACCAGCACTGTTGCCTCTAGACACAGAGCCTGCTTGCCCTCTTTTATCGGCTTGTGACTGTCTGCCTCTCCTTGTTGGCCTTCCAGACATACTAATGGCCTGTAGCTGCACTAAGCTGGGATATATATATATATATATATATATATATATATATATATATGTACTGATACTGCAGCTAGCAAAATCAACTGCCTGCCTGTACTATGAGAACACCACCAACCTTCTACAGGTAGCTTTAGCTGAACACTGTGCAGAGATCGCAAAAAACTAACTTGTAGCTTATTTAGCTGCCTGCGGTAGTGATAGGATCAGGAAAACACCACCAACCTTCTACAGGTAGCTTTAGGTGAACAATGTGCAGAGCTCGCAAAAAACTAACTTGTAGCTTATTTAGCTGCCTGCGGTAGTGATAGGATCAGGAAAACACCACCAACCTTCTACAGATAGCTTTAGGTGAACAGTGTGCAGAGCTCGCAAAAAACTAACTTGTAGCTTATTTAGCTGCCTGCGGTAGTGATAGGATCAGGAAAACACCACCAACCTTCTACAGGTACCTTTAGGTGAACACTGTGCAGAGCTCGCTAAAAAATAACTTGTAGCTTATTTAGCTGCCTGCGGTAGTGATAGGATCAGGAAAACACCACCAACCTTCTACAGGTAGCTTTAGGTGAACACTGTGCAGAGCTCGCAAAAAACTAACTTGTAGCTTATTTAGCTGCCTGCGGTAGTGATAGGATCAGGGAAACACCACCAACCTTCTACAGGTAGCTTTAGCTGAACACTGTGCAGAGCTCGCAAAAAAATAACTTGTAGCTTATTAAGCTGCCTGCGGTAGTGATAGGATCAGGAAAACACCACCAACCTTCTACAGGTAGCTTTAGGTAAACACTGTGCAGAGCTCGCAAAAAACTAACTTGTAGCTTATTTAGCTGCCTGCGGTAGTAATAGGATCAGGAAAACACCACCAAACTTCTACAGGTAGATTTAGGTGAACACTGTGCAGAGCTTGCAAAAAAATAACTTGTAGTTTTAGCTGAACACTGTGAGGAGGACGCACTACACTAACTTGTAGCTTTAGCTGAACACTGTGCAGAGGTCGCACTACACTAACTTGTGGTTTTAGCTGAACACTGTGAGAAGGACGCACTACACTAACTTGTAGCTTTAGCTGAACACTGTGCAGAGGTCGCACTACACTAACTTGTAGTTTTAGCTGAACACTGTGAGAAGGACGCACTACACTAACTTGTAGCTTTAGATGAACACTGTGCAGAGGTCGCACTACACTAACTTGTAGTTTTAGCTGAACACTGTGAGAAGGATGCACTACACTAACTTGTAGCTTTAGCTGAACACTGTGCAGAGGTCGCACTACACTAACTTGTAGTTTTAGCTGAACACTGTGAGGAGGACGCACTACACTAACTTGTAGCTTTAGCTGAACACTGTGAAGAGGTCGCACTACACTAACTTGTAGTTTTAGCTGAACACTGTGAGGAGGACGCACTACACTAACTTGTAGCTTTAGCTGAACACTGTGCAGAGGTCGCACTACACTAACTTGTAGTTTTAGCTGAACACTGTGAGAAGGACGCACTACACTAACTTGTAGCTTTAGCTGAACACTGTGCAGAGGTCGCACTACACTAACTTGTAGTTTTAGCTGAACACTGTGAGGAGGACACACTACACTAACTTGTAGCTTTAGCTGAACACTGTGCAGAGGTTGCACTACACTAACTTGTAGTTTTAGCTGAACACTGTGAGAAGGACACACTACACTAACTTGTAGCTTTAGCTGAACACTGTGCAGAGGTCGCACTACACTAACTTGTAGTTTTAGCTGAACACTGCGAGGAGGACACACTACACTAACTTGTAGCTTTAGCTGAACACTGTGCAGAGGTCACACTAAACTAACTTGTAGCTTTAGCTGAACACTGTGCAGAGGTCGCACTACACTAACTTGTAGTTTTAGCTGAACACTCTGTGAGGAGGACGCACTACACTAACTTGTAGCTTTAGCTGAACACTGTGCAGAGGTCGCACTACACTAACTTGTAGTTTTAGCTGAACACTGTGAGGAGGACGCACTACACTAACTTGTAGCTTTAGCTGAACACTGTGCTGAGATCGCACTACACTAACTTGTAGTTTTAGCTGAACACTCTGTGAGGAGGACGCACTACACTAACTTGTAGCTTTAGCTGAACACTGTGCAGAGGTCGCACTCCACTAACTTGTAGTTTTAGCTGAACACTGTGAGGAGGACGCACTACACTAACTTGTAGATTTAGCTGAACACTGTGCAGAGGTCACACTACACTAACTTGTAGTTTTAGCTGAACACTGTGAGGAGGACGCACTACACTAACTTGTAGCTTTAGCTGAACACTGTGCGGAGGTAGCACTACACTAACTTGTAGTTTTAGCTGAACACTGTGAGGAGGACGCACTACACTAACTTGTAGCTTTAGCTGAACACTGTGCAGAGGTCGCACTACACTAACTTGTAGTTTTAGCTGAACACTGTGAAGAGGACGCACTACACTAACTTGTAGCTTTAGCTGAACACTGTGCAGAGGTCGCACTACACTAACTTGTAGTTTTAGCTAAACACTGTGAGGAGGACGCACTACACTAACTTGTAGCTTTAGCTGAACACTGTGCAGAGGTCGCACTCCACTAACTTGTAGTTTTAGCTGAACACTGTGAGGAGGACGCACTACACTAACTTGTAGCTTTAGCTGAACACTGTGCAGAGGTCGCACTACACTAACTTGTAGTTTTAGCTGAACACTGTGAGAAGGACGCACTACACTAACTTGTAGCTTTAGCTGAACACTGTGAAGAGGTAGCACTACACTAACTTGTAGTTTTAGCTGAACACTGTGAGGAGTTCGCACTACACTAACTTGTAGTTTTTTTTCCACAAAAAAGATTTTATTGAGCAAAAAAGCACAATTACATGTACAAACAGATGAACAGATTTTGAGAAATGCTCCATGAGATTTTATATAATAATGTTACAGTAAATGTTCATGCCATTAAAGTCATGGGGAACACAAGCATATGGTAGGTTAATTAAAATGTATAAAGGAGGAACTAGCTGAACATGTTACTACGAGACATTTTCTGTATACAAGTACTATAGGAATCAGGAGTACTTTGTGTGGGCCATTTTCACCAGGCTCAGTCACGAAGTATGTAGGAGCATGAAACTTGTGTGGAACTAAAACGGGAAGGTCTGTCTCTATTAGGTTTTAAACTGTGTAGAGTTAACACAATCTGATATTGTAAGGGGGTTATATATAGGTATGGGTAAGAGGGATATAGACCTTGGGGGGGAGTGGGGGTGATGGAGAGATTTGGGGTGGGAAGGTGTAGGGGTAGGGAGAAACAGTAGGGGGAAAGGGAAAAAGAGGAAAAACAGAGAAGAGGGATATACGTAGAGCATAGGGTAAAGAGGGGGGGGGTAGGGGGCCACCCCTTCTCCCCAGCTGGTCCACTCTGCCATAAGGAGCTTCCGAAATCTTTCTCGTTTCTCAAGAGAGGGAAAGAATTATATTGGGAAGTACGACTTATAGCAGTCAGTGCTTTTGAAATGTGTCCAGCAAGCCCATAAATTGGTGAATTTTTGTATGCGGTCTTGTGAGGTATAGATCAATTCCTCCATCTCCTCTATCTTAGCAATCTTTGTCAACCATTCCCTGACTGTCGGGGGCTTGGTTGATCGCCATTTTACAGGAATGCATAATCTGGCTGCATTTACCATATGCATGGCCAGTGATCTGTGGTAAGATCTTTTAGGTAAGGTTGTATGATGGAGGAGATATTGTGATGGTTCAAAATCCAGGGTGTAGGTTGTGACTCGTTGTATTATGTCGTGAACCTCCCTCCAGAAAACCTGAAGGATCGGGCATTCCCACCATATGTGGATCATAGAGCCCTCTTCTTTATTGCACCTCCAGCACGTATTTGGAATTGAGGGTGAGAATTTATGTAAGCGGGACGGTGTTCTGTACCACTTGGTGAGTATTTTATATCCATTCTCTTGGATAGCAACATTTAGTGAGCCTTTGTGAGTGTGGACATGAATGGTTTCCCAATCTTCCTCAGTGAGGTCTATGTGTAGGTCTTTATTCCAGGAAGAGCGAAGGGTTTCAGTTTGTGAGTGGTGTGGCGTTTCTTGGAGGAGAGAGTATATGGTGGATATTAGGTGTCTTTGGGGTGTATTGTGGGTACATAGGATTTCAAATGAAGTTAGTTTTCTCGACCATGTATTGTTGGGAGTTGTAGAGGAAAGAAAGTGTGTCAGCTGTCTATATGTCCAAAAAGGAAAGTCTTTTGTGAGAGATATGGATCTGAGATTATCATACGATCGTAGCCGGCCTGTATGGAAGAAGTGGTACGTTTGGACTTCTTCGTGTGGCCATTCTTGTTTTAAGAATGTATCTGATTTCCCCAGGGAGAAGTCTGGATTTCCCCTCAGGGAGGTCAAAGGTCCTGGTCGTGAAGATAGTTGAGAGGCTGTTATAGCAGAAGTAAAAGCGAGTAGTGATGGGTAAATAAGTGGGTGTTTCTTGATTGATTGTGTCCAATGTTTGGGTGAGAGCCAGGGGAGGTTGTGTAGATGGCCGGGTATGAAAGAGTTCTCCAGAATCACCCAGGGTTTCCCTGTTCTGTTGGTACACCAATCAACTACTCTAGTTAAATGGCAGGCCATGTAATACTTGTGGAGATCTGGAAGTGCAATCCCACCCTTGACCTTGCTGCGGGTCAGGCGTGAGTATTTAATTCTTGGAGGGCTGTTCTTCCAAATAAAGGTCGTACAAGCCTTTTTATATGAACAAAAGAATGCAGGGGGTAAATGTATTGGAATGGTCTGCATTAAGTACAAGAGACGAGGGAGGATGATCATTTTGTTTAGGGCTGAGCGTCCAAACCATGATACGTTAAGGGTGGCCCACTCCTTTAGTTCCATCTGAATTTTTGAAAGGGCGTGAAGGAAATTCTGGTCATATAGGTCTGCAAGACGCCTAGTAATTTGGATGCCTAAGTAAGTAATGGCAGCGCCTTCCCACTTAAAGGGAAAGGAGTCTTGGCAGTGAGTGACCACCTGTGGGGAGAGGGATATGTTCAGGGCGTGTGATTTAGGACAGTTTATCTTAAAATTTGATAAGACCCCAAAATGGTTGATATCTTTCAGCAGGTTAGGTAGAGTTATGTGAGGTGTTTGGAGTGTTAGCAGGATATCGTCTGCGAAAGCAGCTACCTTAAATTCCCTCCGATTTATAGTTATTCCTTGAATATCCGTATTCGCTCTCAGTCTATTTAAAAGGGGTTCTAAGGTTAAGATAAAAATGAGAGGGGATAGGGGGCATCCCTGGCGAGTACCGTTGGTTATTGGGAAGGCGTTTGACAGGAGGCCGTTTGCTTTGACTCTTGCCGAGGGATTGTCATATAAAGCGTTGATGTATTTACACATGCGTGGTAGTAACCCAATGCCCTTCAGCACCTCCCGCATATAGTCCCAGGCCACCCTGTCAAACGCCTTCTCGGCATCGAGTGACAACAGGAACCCCTTCGCTTCTGAGGAAGAAAGCCAATGGTGTATGTTTAAGGTGCGGATGGTATTCTCTCTGGCTTCCCTCCCGGGGACAAAACCCACTTGGTCTGCTGAGACCAGGCCAGGAATTAGGGGCAGTAATCGATTTGCTAACATTTTTGCATATAGTTTGATATCTACGTTGAGTAATGAAATGGGTCTGTAATTGGACGCTAGGGATGGATCTTTATCTGCTTTCGGTATGACTGCTACATGTGCTTCAAGCAGGTTGCCTGATGGGGTAGAGGGGTCTGACAGGGAGTTGAAGGCATTGAGCATTTGCGGTGAAAGATTTTCTAGGAAGCTTTTGTAGTAAATTAGTGATAGGCCATCAGGGCCTGGGCTCTTACCTACTTTCATTTGTTTTATCGCCAAACACAGCTCCTCTGTGGTCAACGGGCATTCTAGGGCAGCAGCCTGTTGTAGAGTTATCGGTTTAGGGCAATATTGGGTTAGGAAATCACGTATTTGAGCCTGGCGAAGTGAGGCGCTGGGGGAGTCTGTGTTATGGGATGGCAGGTTATATAGTTTAGCATAAAAGCTTTCAAAATGGGCTGCTATGTCCTCATTTTTTGAGAGCACTGCACCCCCATCGGTACGAAGGTGATGAATTATGGAAGAGGTCTTGGCAGTTTGTATAGTGCGTGCAAGCAATCTTCCACTTTTGTTACCGTGTTCATAGAATACTTTTTGTCTGAGCACATATTGTCGTCTGGTGCGTTTCCCTAGTTCCTCCAATAAAGTGGATCTAGCATAAAGGATGTCCTGTAGTGTGGAGTGAGAGGTAGATTGTTTGTGAGTTTTTTCAAGTCTATTGATAGTTTCAAGGAGGGATGCAATGTGGGCCTGTCGTCTTTTTTTCTCTTTTGTTGCTAAGGCTATGAGTTTCCCCCTAATGACACATTTGTGGGCTTCCCAAAGAGTGACCGGGGTTATATCTGGGGAGGAGTTTTCTTGAAAGTACTGTTGGAGTCGGGTGTTTATTTGTCTCACTACTTCAGGGTCTTTAAGGAGGGAAGGGTTCAGTCTCCAGGTCTTGGTTCTGGTATTGTAGTCTGGGAATGTTAAAGTGATTGTGATGGGATGGTGGTCTGATAGGAACATAGGTTCTATTGTGGCATGGGAGAGAAGTGTTAAGTCTGTTTGGGATAGAAATATGTAGTCAATTCTCGAGTATTTTTGGTGAGGGGAGGAGAAGAATGTATAATCTTTGTCAGTCGGGTACATGGTGCGCCATGAGTCGTGGAGTGTCAAGTTCTGTAATTAGAGTTTAATTTGACGTAATGCCCGATAGGGGAGTGCAGAGGTCCCCGTGGAAGAATCTAATGTTGGGTTTAGTGGGACATTGAAATCACCACCCAGAAGCACTATACCCTCTTGAAATGTGGAAAGAAGGTCACAAATTCGTCTAAGAAAGTTACTTGATGCTCATTTGGGCAGTACACATTTGCAATGGTGATTGGTTTTGATGCATATGTGCCTTTGATAAAAATGTATCTACCCTCTTGATCAATCAGGGAGTCTTTCAGTTGAAAGTCAGCGTGTTTGGAGATAAGGATAGATGCTCCTTTTGTTTTCGACATTGGGCTCGTAGAGTGGAGTGTGTGTTTATATATATGATTCGACAGTTTAGGGACATGTTTTGCACAGAAGTGTGTTTCCTGTAACAGGAGGAAATGGGCTTTGTGTTTAGTCAATGCTGATAATACTTGCGACCTTTTTTCTGGAATATTTAAGCCTTTTACATTTAGTGATAGGCATTTGAGTGTACGTTGTTGTGTATTTGCGGCTCCCCTCGACATTGTGGGTATCCAAGAGATCAAAGGGTGTTAAGTTGAGCTAGTCGGTGTCGTGTCCTGTACGCGAGCTGCAAAATGGAACTGTGGGTATTTGGAGGCTGAAGGGGAGGAAGGAGGAGCGGCCCCCGCCTTATAGAATAGATATGATATAAAGAGGGTGTAGAGTAGGCAAGAAGGGTTAGACAAAGTAGAGATAGTAGGGTAAGAAGGGAATGAGAGGACAGAGAAAGGAGGGGGCGGGGGGGGAAGGAAGGGGGGTAAACGATTGGGGAAAGGAGAGGTGAAGTAGGTAGACTTAGAGTCCGGGGAATTAGGGAACGTACCTCAAAAAACAATTGGTACGTAAATAGGATGTACCGGAGGTGGGCGAAGGCTTGCCTATCCACCTAAGGGAGAGATGTCCGGTAGAGTAGCTCTAGTCCGTATGGACAGCTGTGTGGGGTATACGAGCTGTGGTAGGAATGAGTGCTGCGGCACTGTGGAGGACGAATTATGCTAAATAATAGTGATTGGGGGCACGGAAATGTGTGCAATAAACTATAATTATGGGAAGCTATGTGTGGGTGGAAAGGAACCATATGCATGTCAGCACAATCCTGTGATTAGAAAAAAAGAAAAAAAAAGGAAAAATGTTTTCCCCCTATTTCTTCCTTCGGTACCTTATATGATATTTCTGGTGTTAATAATGGTATCCTAGGATTTCTGTCAATGATCTATGTTTCTACATATTAAATCATTATATAAAAAAAACCAAAAAAAAAAAAAAAGGGAAAGAGCGCTCCCCTTATAAAACATAATAAACATGTATAAGGTATGCGAAAACAACAACCGATGGTAGCCTGACCCCTGGGGGGCTTATCCATTAGGGAAGGCAAGAAAAACTGCTACACATAGTCTTCTGTGTCTTACAGTAACTGAGTTTTCCTAGCATTTTCTCTGCATTTTGTATTTTCTGCCCCCCCCCCCTTTGGACACAGGCCTGTTAGTGTGGGAGTCTGGATCTCCGCTCCGGGTTCAAGAATAAGCGTGGTCAATGGAGAGTTAAAGGAGAAGTAGTATTGGTAAGGATTTACTGTTAATGGGATGGGATGGCATCACTTCCTTACCTGCTAATGGTAAAGTGTGGTTGCAAAGAGCTTGATACAAGTGAAAAAGCTATGGGTGGGGTATAAGATACCGTTGTGAGGGAAAATTGACTGCATGTCTGGCGAATATAGGCCGTGCAGACATTAGATTGAGTAGGCACCGAGAGTTTAAGGATCCAGACTCCCACCTATTTGACATTTAAGTAAAGTCTTAACCATTTAAAATATGCAAAACAAGTATAACATAACCAAGAATAAAATTAAAGCCCTTGACTGTGGGCAAGAGAGATCGGTCCGTTTGGAGAGCTATTGTTACAACCAAGGTAGGTGTAAGACTGGTATTGGTATTAGGGACGTGAGTGAGTAGGATAATAGATCGGCATCCTCTGGTTAAAGTGCTACTCACAAGTCCAGATGAGGTGTTGGAACTTCTGCATGGGTCATGTGTATGCGTCTCTTATCTGGGCGGAGAGATTCCAATACTAGTCCTTGCACCGTCGGCTACACGAACAGGGGGAGAAAAACATAGGGAGAGAAAAAAACAAAAAAGAAAAAAACAAAACGAGTTACTGCGTAAAGACAGTATTGTCAGAGTATAAGAGAGCGATGCCCTCTAGTAGTTCTGACGAGGAGCATCTGCCAGGCCTGGGCTGCGGGCTGGGAGGTCTCGGCGGGATTGGCGGTCTCCCGGTGAGGTAGGGTCCAGTCTGCGGCGTCTGGAGCGTTGTCTTTGGGCCTTGGGTGATGAGTTGTATGCGACTGGTTTCCATGGATCCGTAGGGAAGTAGAAAGTGTACCACTCAGGTATGTCCATCTGAGGAATGTCCATTTGTTCGCAGAAGGTGGATAAATCTTCCGGGGTTCGGAGAAAAGCTGTGCGACCCCTAGTGGATGCTGACAGGCAGAACGGAAACTTCCATCTATATTGAATGTTGTGCGTGCGAAGAACTTCCAGCAGAGGGCGCAAGGTGCGCCTGTTCTGTAGAGTGATTTGAGATAAGTCCTGAAACAATTTTACTTCAGTACCATTGAGTAATATGCGGCCTCTGTCTCTTGCTTTTTTAAGAATCTCCTCTTTCAAGGGGAAGTTGACAATGCAACAGACAATGTCCCTGGGTGGTTCATTATCGCGGGGAGGGGGTCTTAAAGCACGATGTATGCGTTCCATTTCTATGGGGGAGTCTGCTGGCCGGCCTAGTAAGTCATTAAAGATAGAGCAAACTGTGTGTTGCAGTGCGGCCTGGTCTACTCCTTCCGGGACCCCCCTCACCCTCACGTTATGTCTGCGCCCCCTATTGTCCAGGTCTTCCACTTGTCTATGGAGCTCAAATAAATGTGGTAGATGTGAATCGTATGTTTTCTGTATTTGCCTGATAGCGGTGGCTTGTGTGCGAGCGTTTTCCTCCACCTCTGCGATTCGATCATTCATGGAGTGAATGTCCGCCTTGAGATCTGAGATCGCCGACATCATGGTGTGTTTGATGTCAAGGGCGACTCTTTGGAGGTCCCTTTGCAGGTCAAGTAAGCTTGGGAGAGGAACTCCGGAGCCGTCTTCATCCATAAGCGGGTCCATGCTGCTCCTAATTGAGTCCGGGGATAAGGCCTGTAGAGTGTGTGAGGCCTGCGCGGCCTGAGAAGCCTCGAGTTGCGCCGCTTGTCTGGTCCGAAATATCTCCGGGATATTACCGCTGATCTGCGTGCCTGGATCTTTTTGTGTGCGGGGTGTCTAGGTGCTTCTGTTGGGCTTTCCCATCATGGGCAAGTGGTTTTTAAGCCCCAATTAAGGCGTTTGTCGTCCTCCGAGTGCGGGAGCCTCCTGTTTAAGCAGCCATCTCGGTTCCCGTCCAGGCCACGCCCCACTAACTTGTAGTTTTAGCTGAACACTGTGAGGAGGACGCACTACACTAACTTGTAGCTTTAGCTGAACACTGTGCAGAGGTCGCACTACACTAACTTGTAGTTTTAGCTGAACACTGTGAGGAGGACGCACTACACTAACTTGTAGCTTTAGCTGAACACTGTGCAGAGGTAGCACTACACTAACTTGTAGTTTTAGCTGAACACTGTGAGGAGGACGCACTACACTAACTTGTAGCTTTAGCTGAACACTGTGAGGAGGACGCACTACCCTAACTTGTAGCTTTAGCTGAACACTGTGCAGAGGTCACACTAAACTAACTTGTAGCTTTAGCTGAACACTGTGAAGAGGACGCACTACACTAACTTGTAGCTTTAGCTGAACACTGTGCAGAGGTCGCACTACACTAACTTGTAGTTTTAGCTAAACACTGTGAGGAGGACGCACTACACTAACTTGTAGCTTTAGCTGAACACTGTGCAGAGGTCGCACTCCACTAACTTGTAGTTTTAGCTGAACACTGTGAGGAGGACGCACTACACTAACTTGTAGCTTTAGCTGAACACTGTGCAGAGGTCGCACTACACTAACTTGTAGTTTTAGATGAACACTGTGAGAAGGACGCACTACAGTAACTTGTAGCTTTAGCTGAACACTGTGCAGAGGTCACACTACACTAACTTGTAGTTTTAGCTGAACACTGTGAGGAGGACGCACTACACTAACTTGTAGCTTTAGCTGAACACTGTGAAGAGGTAGCACTACACTAACTTGTAGTTTTAGCTGAACACTGTGAGGAGGACACACTACACTAACTTGTAGCTTTAGCTGAACACTGTGCAGAGGTCGCACTACACTAACTTGTAGTTTTAGCTGAACACTGTGAGAAGGACACACTACACTAACTTGTAGCTTTAGCTGAACACTGTGCAGAGGTCGCACTACACTAACTTGTAGTTTTAGCTGAACACTCTGTGAGGAGGACGCACTACACTAACTTGTAGCTTTAGCTGAACACTGTGCAGAGGTCGCACTACACTAAATTGTAGTTTTAGCTGAACACTGTGAAGAGGACGCACTACACTAACTTGTAGCTTTAGCTGAACACTGTGCAGAGGTCGCACTACACTAACTTGTAGTTTTAGCTAAACACTGTGAGGAGGACGCACTACACTAACTTGTAGCTTTAGCTGAACACTGTGCAGAGGTCGCACTCCACTAACTTGTAGTTTTAGCTGAACACTGTGAGGAGGACGCACTACACTAACTTGTAGCTTTAGCTGAACACTGTGAGAAGGACGCACTACACTAACTTGTAGCTTTAGCTGAACACTGTGCAGAGGTCGCACTACACTAACTTGTAGTTTTAGCTGAACACTGTGAGGAGGACGCACTACACTAACTTGTAGCTTTAGCTGAACACTGTGAAGAGGTAGCACTACACTAACTTGTAGTTTTAGCTGAACACTGTGAGGAGGACGCACTACACTAACTTGTAGCTTTAGCTGAACACTGTGCAGAGGTCGCACTACACTAACTTGTAGTTTTAGCTGAACACTGTGAGAAGGACACACTACACTAACTTGTAGCTTTAGCTGAACACTGTGCAGAGGTCGCACTACACTAACTTGTAGTTTTAGCTGAACACTGTGAGAAGGACGCACTACACTAACTTGTAGCTTTAGATGAACACTGTGCAGAGGTCGCACTACACTAACTTGTAGTTTTAGCTGAACACTGTGAGAAGGACACACTACACTAACTTGTAGCTTTAGCTGAACACTGTGCAGAGGTCACACTACACTAACTTGTAGTTTTAGCTGAACACTGTGAGGAGGACGCACTACCCTAACTTGTAGCTTTAGCTGAACACTGTGCAGAGGTCACACTAAACTAACTTGTAGCTTTAGCTGAACACTGTGCAGAGGTCGCACTACACTAACTTGTAGTTTTAGCTGAACACTCTGTGAGGAGGACGCACTACACTAACTTGTAGCTTTAGCTCAACACTGTGCAGAGGTCGCACTACACTAACTTGTAGTTTTAGCTGAACACTGTGAGGAGGATGCACTACACTAACTTGTAGCTTTAGCTGAACACTGTGCAGAGGTCGCACTACACTAACTTGTAGTTTTAGCTAAACACTGTGAGGAGGACGCACTACACTAACTTGTAGCTTTAGCTGAACACTGTGCAGAGGTCACACTCCACTAACTTGTAGTTTTAGCTGAACACTGTGAGGAGGACGCACTACACTAACTTGTAGATTTAGCTGAACACTGTGCAGAGGTCGCACTACATTAACTTGTAGTTTTAGCTGAACACTGTGAGGAGGACGCACTACACTAACTTGTAGCTTTAGCTGAACACTGTGCAGAGGTAGCACTACACTAACTTGTAGTTTTAGCTGAACACTGTGAGGAGGACGCACTACACTAACTTGTAGCTTTAGCTGAACACTGTGCAGAGGTCGCACTACACTAACTTGTAGTTTTAGCTGAACACTGTGAGGACACACTACACTAACTTGTAGCTTTAGCTGAACACTGTGCAGAGGTTGCACTACACTAACTTGTAGTTTTAGCTGAACACTGTGAAGAGGACGCACTACACTAACTTGTAGCTTTAGCTGAACACTGTGCAGAGGTCGCACTACACTAACTTGTAGTTTTAGCTGAACACTGTGAGGAGGATGCACTACACTAACTTGTAGCTTTAGCTGAACACTGTGCAGAGGTCGCACTACACTAACTTGTAGTTTTAGCTAAACACTGTGAGGAGGACGCACTACACTAACTTGTAGCTTTAGCTGAACACTGTGCAGAGGTCACACTCCACTAACTTGTAGTTTTAGCTGAACACTGTGAGGAGGACGCACTACACTAACTTGTAGATTTAGCTGAACACTGTGCAGAGGTCGCACTACATTAACTTGTAGTTTTAGCTGAACACTGTGAGGAGGACGCACTACACTAACTTGTAGCTTTAGCTGAACACTGTGCAGAGGTAGCACTACACTAACTTGTAGTTTTAGCTGAACACTGTGAGGAGGACGCACTACACTAACTTGTAGCTTTAGCTGAACACTGTGCAGAGGTCGCACTACACTAACTTGTAGTTTTAGCTGAACACTGTGAGGACACACTACACTAACTTGTAGCTTTAGCTGAACACTGTGCAGAGGTTGCACTACATTAACTTGTAGTTTTAGCTGAACACTGTGAGGAGGACGCACTACACTAAATTGTAGCTTTAGATGAACACTGTGCAGAGGTCGCACTACACTAACTTGTAGTTTTAGCTGAATACTGTGAGGAGGACGCACTACACTAACTTGTAGCTTTAGCTGAACACTGTGCAGAGGTCGCACTCCACTAACTTGTAGTTTTAGCTGAACACTGTGAGGAGGACGCACTACACCAACTTGTAGCTTTAGCTGAACACTGTGCAGAGGTCACACTAAACTAACTTGTAGCTTTAGCTGAACACTGTGAGGAGGACACACTACACTAACTTGTAGCTTTAGCTGAACACTGTAAAAGAGGATGCACTACCCTAACTTGTAGCTTTAGCTGAACACTGTGCAGAGGTCACACTAAACTAACTTGTAGCTTTAGCTGAACACTGTGAGGAGGACGCACTACACTAACAGTAAATAGTCTAGCTGCCTGACTGTGGTACTAATAGGATCAAAAGAACACCAGCAATTTTCTTCAGGTAGCTGTAAATACTGTAACAAGACAAGCCTGCCTGTCAGTAGGAAGATAACAGGAACGGATCTAGCTAAACTGAATACAGTGTATATATATATATCTATATATATATAGATATATATACAACACCTGGGATGCATATATATATATATATATATATACACAATACACTGTAAGTGCAGCTAACTGACTGACTGTCCTGCCTAATCTAGCTAACTCAAATTAAATGACACTGTCTCTCTCTCTATCTCTCTGCACGCCGGAACACACTACACAGGGCCACCGTGCAGGCGGCCTTATATAGTGTGGGGCGTGTTCTAAGCCCCCTGAGCCATAATTGGTCAAAGCCACCCTGGCTTTGGCCAATTACAGCTCTCTCTACTGACGGCGCTGTGATTGGCCAAGAATGCGGGTCATAGTGCATGCTCGGCCAATTATCAGCCAGCAATGCACTGTGATGCCACAGTGAATTATGGGCCGTGACGCGCCACACGAATTTGGCGCGAACGACCCATATCGTTCGAAATTCGGCGAACGATCGAACAGCCGATGTTCGAGTTGAACATGGGTTCGACTCGAACGCAAAGCTCATCCCTAGTTTGGACAAACGCATTGGTTAAAATGGTCTACGTATCGGTGAATGTACAGTTGTTTACATGATACTATCTTAAGAGAGTAAAACTGGCCATATATGGATCAAAGTTTGGCCGATTCAGCATGGACCAGCTAGATTTTGATCCATATGTGGACACTGCGGTTGAATAGAAGTTGATCTTGTGATCATCTTCCATATAACGGCCCTATCGGATAATAGAGATTCGATCAGCACAACAGGCAAAAGGCTGCAACACTGATCTGTGTAATCTGACAGCAGGGAAGTATCCTCATTGTAAGAATACAATATTCCAGGAAGATTCCCCCATCCACCTTGAATGTGTAGATGGGGGACTTGAATCAGTTTTGCTTATTCAACCTGTTGATTAAACAAAAAAAGATGACTCATGTATGGTAAGCTTAAGTCAGGGTAAATCAGTGATGGAGAAGAATCTTCGTATCTGTGTAAATAATAGATTTAAAGGAGACATGAACTGTATAAGCTGTGCCTAAAAATGTCAAGCAAGGGGAAAAGCACTAGTAACCAGTATTGTCTGTGAGACAAAATAAATACAGTGCTGGCTATGTGGATAAACAAATACTGTGCAATAGCACTAGGATCATATAAAATTGAGTGCTAAACATATGTAGGTGCCATAGAATATAAAGAAAATAATTATAATAAACATATATTGGCAAAAAACAATCCCACAATATATGCAGCGCCAGCGATTAGCCTTGAAGTGAAAAATATGCGCTGCCGCTGCTATAAATGTGCTAATAGTTGATATGTGAAACAAAATAAATATAGCACTGTCTATGTGGAAAGACAAACACTGTGCTATGATACTAAGATCATACAAAATTGATACCTATTATTATGAAAGTGCTAAAAATATGTAAGTACCATAGAATCAAAGAATAATAATATTAAACCATGTATGTTGGCAGAAACAATCCTACTAATCAATGATGAGAGCAATCCTTCAGCCTATGATAAACAGTCTGTCACCTGATATGCTGATAAGCTGTGATTCGATGGAGACAAGGGAGATGACTCTGGATCATAGTTCATAAGATGTATGCTTCAGGTTGCAGGATTTTCATGATCACCCATAAAGAATATGAAGAAAAAACACTATGGTGAAGTACTGTGGAGACAGGGTATCAATTGTGCATAATAGCGCTACTCACAAGAATCAAGTGGTGAACAGGCATTTAGAGAAACTTCCGCGTTCGCCGCTGTAAGCGTGCGTTCCACGGGAACAGGAATCACTGGTTTAGGACGTAAGCCGGATATTACATCGACGCGTTTCGCCCCTCCTCCAGGGCGCCATCAAAGACAGAACATCCAGCCCATGAATGGTCTAATATATAGTAAAGGTAAACTCCTCCCTAAAGGAGGAAAAAAGAGTGACAGCCAATTAAGGCTGATGGGTGTGATCACCCACTTTTCCTGATTCATCATGTCCTGTTAAAACAACAATCTTTATTGATAAAAACGACTTGAACACAACATTCAAGCCGTATTATAAAACATAAACATATGTTGATAAAAAAATATTTACTTATTGACAAATAGGTCTCTAATTGATATAATTTGCCTCATAAATAAAATGTAAATTTAGAAATATAATGTCATTATAAACATAAATAAATTTATAATATTAGTATTCAATCCATATATATATATACGAAGACCAATCAGAATGGAAGGGGTCGTACCATAACATTCCTGATACTGACTGGACTCCAATAAATTTCAAATAAACCATAAAAATTACAAATGAATGAACACAAAGGTAAAATGCAAATAGAAAAATAACTAAAAATACAAATGAATAAATATATATATAAAAAATAAAAATAAAAATAAAAAATAAATAATAAAAAATAAAAAATAAAAATAAAGAAAAAATAATAATAAAAAATAATAATGATACAGAAAATAAAAAATATATATAAATTATATAAAACATATAGATGGGGAAGTGATCAGTCAGGAACAATAGACACGACTAGGTTTCTTTCTATCTCTATATAAATTTTCAGTAAGGGACCAAAGGAAACAATGTAGCCAATTATATAGAAGGTAATTATGATCTACCTATGTCACCAATTGGATAGGAAACGTGTTTTGGACACTATAAAGACTCCAATTCGTAAAAATGATGGTTCATATAAGGATTTTGAAAGAGGTAACCAATCAAATAGTGGATATTATGATGTGTCAACCTACAATCGGTTTGAACCCCTGAATCAGGAGCATCCCTATCCACCCTATAGGGGATCTTACAACCAAAGAGGCTATGATCACAGAGGAGGATTCTATAACCAAAGAGGTCATGATCTTAGAGGAGGTGGTTATGGTGGACAGTCCTGGCCTCCCAATTATCCCAGCTTCCATCCGCCACCCAATAGGGGGCGAGGGTGGTACCCCAATAACCAAAGAGGGGATTTTCAGTGGAGGGGCTCTGGGGGACCCCCAATGAGGGGAAGAGGAACAACGACCCCCCAAGGACGAGGGAAGGGCCAGAATACATCGTACGATTGGCGACCATGGTATCCCACAACAGCTCAATGGCAGGAAAACGAAGAAAGAAAAGAAGAACGAGAGGGTGTAGAGGAGGGCAAAGGAAAACGCAAAAGAGAAACTCAATGTAAGGAATTTTCAATCTTAACGATGCCACTTTCTCGCAGGATGAACTCAAGATTTTAGACCTAGGTCTCAAATTTGCCTTAGATAGGAATTTAAATAAATTTGATGTTTTTATTGATTTTCAGAAGTTTATTAGAAAAATTAATATTAAAAAGTTTTTTTCCAACAGTAACCCTCCGAGGAATCCTGATGTAGAGGAGTATTCACATACTTCTCTAAAAAATAATTCTATCTTCAACCCTAAAATTGCTAACAATCATTTTGTGGGTTTTTTCAAGTCTTTGGTTGAGCAAGATTTGGATAGACTTGCTGTGCAACCAAGGAGATGTAATAGAGATCTAGAGAAGGGTTTGGAGACACTAGAAAAGAACAAAAATATAGTAATTAGATCAGCTGATAAGGGGGGGGGGTAGTGATACTGAATAAAACGGATTACTTGGAAGAACTGAACAGATTGATTAGTGACCAGGAAACATATGAAAAACTATTATAAAAATAAAATTTTATAAAGTCCAAATCTTCAAAATAGTGAGGTATTCAGTGTAAATGTAGGTGATAATCCAAATGAGCTATGATTGCTCTTACCAGAACTTCAATGATATGAGCGGATGGCAAAAAACCCTGCCAGGGCCTTTGGGGTGATGGACCAGTCAGCACCGTCCGTGATCAGATCAGAATACCCTCAATGGATACAGGAGAGAAGGCAAACAGTAGGGTAGGAGCTGACAAAAAGTTGGCAAGGAACACTTTGATTCGTCCACATTAGCCCGAAGTCCACATCATCAGTACACAACCCAGAATATAAATGATAAGCTTTCCATGGTGAAGTACGTTTAAAATCGAATTTAATAGGTAAAGAAATGCACTTACATTTACACTGAATACCTCACTATTTTGAAGATTTGGACTTTATAAAATTTTATTTTTATAATATTTTTTGGTGTTAGGTCATACTACCATTTCACTCCAAAATTTAAGATTTTGTTTAGCGCAGTTTATTTATTTTCTTTGTTCTGTTGGTGTTGTCGCACTGTTTACTGCCGCTTATCTTTTTTATGCTTCTAGCGCGGAATTTTTTGTTATATATGAAAAACTAAAGGGTAACCCTACAAAGAAATTTAAAGATAAATTGAAGGATCTGATTAAAACAGCAAAGGAAGAAGGAATTCTTAAGAAGGAAGCCAGATATCTTGTTCTGGAAGCTCCACGGATACCCGTGATATATCAGTTACCAAAAATACATAAGTATTCAACAAAACTACCGGGTCGACCCATAGTCAGTGGAATTGGATCATTGTTCTCCAGGCTTGGGGAATATTTAGATTATTTTTTACAACCACTCACCAGGAAATATCCTTCTTATCTTAAAGACAGTAAGGATCTGATCGAACTTATTAGTCCAATGACTGTGGATGATAATTGCTTATTGGCAAGTATTTATGTCAACTCGCTATATACCAACATCCAGCAGAAGGATGCCCTCTTAGCTGTTAAATGGGCATTGGGGAGTACTGACATTAAGCCTAAACAGCAAAAATTCCTCCTCAAAGCACTGGACCTGGTGATGAGTCATAATTTTTTTTTGGCATGAAAAGAAATATTTCAGACAAGTGAAGGGTGTGGCTATGAGGGCCAAGACGCCCCATCAGTAGTCAACCTCTTCATGAGCTTTTGGGAAAGTCAAGCTATTTATCAAATCAATATACCTAAGCTCAGACTCTATAAAAGGTATATAGACGACATTTTAATAATTTGGGCAGGATCACCAGAATCTTTTTTTGAATTTTTGAGTAAAATTAGCGCCAATCCTTTTAACATCTCCTGCTCTGAAAGCGTTAGTTATCGAGAGATAAATTTTTTGGATATTACGATCTTTAAAGAGGGTGATAAGTTATGTACGTGCACTTATTTCAAAGAGGTTGATAGGAATGGGTAAATTCCATTAAATAGTTGTCACCATCCGAGATGGATGGGGGGGCATTCCTAAAAGCCAAATGCTCAGAGTCAGAAGAAATTGTAGCAAGGAGGAGGATTACAATTTTCAGGCCAACGTTATTTTGGAACGATTTCATGCTAAGGGTTATAAATTGGAAAATTTAAAACGAATTAAAAAATTTGTTGGTGAGATGGATAGGAAAGATCTATTTAAACCGAAAGTGAAAAGGGAACACGATTATGGGATAGCATTTATGACTGGCTTCAACAGACAGTATCGAGATTTTGAAAAAATCATCAAAGAACATTGGCCTTTATTATTGGAAGATGGTGATTTGAAGAAAATCCTACCTACTCAGCCCAAATTCATCTACACCAAGCCACCCACGCTCAGATTGCAACTGGCACACAATGTTGTAAACACACCTAGGAAGTTGTGCACCTTTTTGGATCGGACTGGGTTTTATAGCTGTGGAAGATGCATGATGTGTAGGACTTCAAAATTTCGTAAGAAAAAAATCACTCACTTCAAGTCTTTTTCTGAAGGAAGATCTTTTGAAATTAAAAAGTTTATAACATGTAGCACAACACATGTTACATATTTGCTGTCCTGTCCGTGCAACCTACAATATGTGGGTAGAACCACTAGACAGTTAGGGGTTAGACTTAGAGAACATGTTAATAGAATCAAAAAAGGATATAAACATCATGGTCTCTCAAATCACTTCAGGCTGTTTCATAATAGGGACCCTAGCTTACTAACTTTTTGTGGTATTGATAGAGTTGAGGACCATTGGCGAGGCTCCAATCTCAAGAGAGCCATCTCCCAGAATGAGACCCAATGGATCCATAGGCTTCATACCTACCCTTATGGCCTCAATATCGAGCTAGATCTCAATTGTTTCCTATCCAATTGGTGACATAGGTAGATCATAATTACCTTCTATTTAATTGGCTACATTGTTTCCTTTGGTCCCTTACTGAAAATTTATATAGAGATAGAAAGTAACCTAGTCCTGTCTATTGTTCCTGACTGATCACTTCCCCAACTATATGTTTTATATAATTTATATATATTTTTTATTTTCTGTATCATTATTATTTTTTATTATTATTTTTTCTTTATTTTTATTTTTATATTTTATTTTTTATTACTTATTTTTTATTTTAATTTTATGTTTATTTTTATTTTTTATATATATATTTATTAATTTTTATTTTTAGTTATTTTTCTATTTACATTTTACCTTTGTGTTCATTCATTTGTAATTTTTATGGTTTATTTGAAATTTATTGGAGTCCAGTCAGTATCAGGAATGTTATGGTATGACCCCTTCCGTTCTGATTGGTCTTCGTATAAATATATATGGATTGAATACTAATATTATACATTTATTTATGTTTATAATGACATTATATTTCTAAATTTACATTTTATTTATGAGGCAAATTATATCAATTAGAGACCTATTTGTCAATAAGTAAATATTTTTTTATCAACATATGTTTATGTTTTATAATAGGGCTTTAATGTTGTGTTCAAGTCGTTTTTATCAATAAAGATTGTTGTTTTAACAGGACATGATGAATCAGGAAAAGTGGGTGATCACACCCATCAGCCTTAATTGGCTGTCACTCTTTTTTTCCTCCTTTAGGGAGGAATTTACCTTTACTATATATTAGACACTCTGTGGGCTGGATGTTCTGTCTTTGATGACGCCCTGGAGGAGGGGCGAAACGCGTCAATGTAATATCTGGCTCACGTCCTAAACCAGTGACGCTGCTTCCTGTTCCCGTGGAACGCACGCTTACAGCGGCGAGCGCGGAAGTTTCTCTGAATGCCTGTTCACCACTTGATTCTTGTGAGTAGCGCTATTATGCGCAATTGATACCCTGTCTCCAGAGTACTTCACCATAGTGTTTTTTCTTCATATTCTTTATGGGTGATCATGAAAATCCTGCAACCTGAAGCATACATCTTATGAACTGTGATCCAGAGTCATCTCCCTTGTCTCCATCTAATCACAGCTTATCAGCATATCAGATGACAGACTGTTTATCATAGGCTGAAGGATTGCTCTCATCATTGATTAGTAGGATTGTTTCTGCCAACATACATGGTTTAATATTATTATTCTTTGATTCTATGGTACCTACATATTTTTAGCACTTTCATAATAATTGGTATCAATTTTGTATGATCTTAGTATTATTGCACAGTGTTTGTCTTTCCACATAGCCAGTGCTATATTTATTTTGTTTCACATATCAACTATTAGCACTTTTATAGGAGCGGCAGCGCATATTTTTCACTTCAAGGCTAACCGCTGGCGCTGCATATATTGTGGGATTGTTTTTTGCCAATATATGTTTATTATAATTATTTTCTTTATATTCTATGGCACCTACATATGTTTAGCACTTGTATCAATTTTATATGACCCTAGTGCTATTGCACAGTATTTGTTTATCCACATAGCCAGGGCTGTATTTATTTTGTCTCATAGATCAAGTACTAGTACTTTTTTACAGCAGCGGCAACGCACATATATATTTTTTTCACTATAAAATCAGTCGCTAGCGCTGCATATATTGTTCAAAGTATTGTCTGTGGTCTCACTAAAACCAATGACTGGGATGCCTCAGAAGTAGACATGAGCCGAACACCCCCCCCGGTACAATTCGCACCAGAACATGCGAACAGACAAAAAATTTGTGCGAACATGCGAACACCCTTAAAGTCTATGGGACATGAACGTAAAAAATCAAAAGTGTTCATTTTACAGGCTTATATGCAAGTTATTGCCATAAAAAAGTGTTTGGGGCCCCCCCAAAACACCTTGTCCCCATGTTGATGGGGACAAGGGCTTCATCCCTACAACCCTTGCTCGGTGGTTGTGGGGGTCTGTGGGTGTGGGGCTTATCGGAATCTGGAAGCCCCCTTTAACAAGGAGACAGCTGTGACAGCTGTTATATAGCTGTTATATAGTGGCGTCACGTGATGTCAGAAGGGGGCGGGGTCACCCTGCTATGTCACCGGGTGGTCCAAACCTTAATTATATTCCGACGGGCGCCATGATTGAAGATGGATGGACTTTGCGGGACACTTTTTAAAAAAAATAAAGTTATTGTCAAAAACTGTCTCCTGTCGTTTTTACTCTTTTGACACTTTTTCGGTGAATGGGTAGGGGTGCAATGCACCCCTACCCATTCACAAAAGGGGGGCGGAATCTGGTTGCCCCCTTGTTAAAGGGGGCATCCAGATTCTGATAAGCTCCCTCCCTGCCCCCAGACCCCCATGTTGAGGGCAAGCGGCCTGATAAGGTTCAGACCTGCCATGGCTGCTTTCTCGGATAAGCGTCTGGCATGGATTTTGGAGGGACCCCCACGCCATCCTTTTTTTAAATTTTGACATGGGGTACCCCTTTACACTAAATGCAGAGTATATATATATATATATATATATATATATATATACACAGTATCTCACAAAAGTGAGTACACCCCTCATATTTTTGTAAATATTTTATTATATCTTTTCATGTGACAACACTGAAGAAATGATACTTTGCTACAATGTAAAGTAGGGAGTGTACAGCTTGTATAACAGTGTAAATTTGCTGTACACTCAAAATAACTCAACACGCAGCCATTAATATCTAAACCACTGGTAACAAAAGTGAATACACCCTTAATTTAAAATGTCCAAATTGGGCCCAAAGTGTCAATATTTTGTGTGGCCACCATTATTTTCCAGCACTGCCTTATCCCTCTTTGGAATGGAGTTCACCAGAGCTTCACAGGTTGCCACTGGAGTCCTCTTCCACTCCTCCATGACAACATTACGGAGCTGGTGGATGTTAGAGACCCTACGCTCCTCCACCTTCCATTTGAGGATGCCCCACAGATGCTCAATGGGGTTTAGGTCTGGAGACATGCTTGGCCAGTCCATCACCTTTACCTTCAGCTTCTTTAGCAAGGCAGTGGTTGTCTTGGAGGTGTGTTTGGGGTCGTTATCATGATGGAATACTGCCCTGCAGCCCTGTCTCTGAAGGGAGGGGGTCATGCACTGCTTCAGTATGTCACAATATATGTTGGCATTCATGGTTCCCTCAAAGAACTGGAGCTCCCCAGTGCTGGCAGCATTCATGCAGCCCCAGACCATGACACTCCCACCACACACTGAAGTCTGGAATGCATAGACATCACCAGACACTGGGTTTCATTCCTGGTGATGCTCTGCCAGGCCTCTACTGCAACTGTCTTCAGTTCCTGCTTGTTCTTGGGGCATTTTCCCTTCAGTTTTGTCTTCAGCAAGTGAAATGTATGCTTAATCAGATTCAGGTCAGGTGATTGACTTGGCCATTGCATAACATTCCACTTCTTTCCCTTAAAAAACTCTTTGGTTGCTTTCGCAGTATGCTTCGGGTTATTGTCCATCTGCACTGTGAAGCGCCGTCCAATGAGTTCTGAAGCATTTTGCTGAATATGAGCAGATAATATTGCCCGAAACACTTCAGAATTCATCCTGCTGCTTTTGTCAGCAGTCACATCATCAATAAATTACACTACCACCACCATGCTTCACTGATGAGGTGGTATACTTTGGATCATGAGCAATTCCATTCCTTCTCCATACTCTTCTTTTCCCATCATTCTGGTACAAGTTGATCTTGGTCTCATCTGTCCATAGGATGTTGTTCCAGAACTATGAAGGCTTTTTTAGATGTTGTTTGGCAAACTCTAATCTGGCCTTCCTGTTTTTGAGACTCACCAATGGTTTACATTTTGTGGTGAACCCTCTGTATTCACTCTGGTGAAGTCTTCTCTTGATTGTTGACTTTGACACACATACACCTACCTCCTGGAGAATGTTCTTGATCTGGCCAACTGTTGTGAAGGGTGTTTTCTTCACCAGAGAAAGAATTCTTCGGTCATCCACCACAGTTGTTTTCCATGGTCTTCCGGGTCTTTTGGTGTTGCTGAGCTCACCGGTGCGTTCTTTCTTTTTAAGGATGTTCCAAACAGTTGATTTTGCCACACCTAATGTTTTTACTATTTCTCTGATGAGTTTGTTTCATTTTTTCAGCCTAATGATGGCTTGCTTCACTGATAGTGACAGCTCTTTGGATCTCATATTGAGAGTTGACAGCAACAGATTCCAAATGCAAATAGCACACTTAAAATGAACTCTGGACCTTTTATCTGCTCCTTGTAAATTGGATAATGAGGGAATAACACACACCTGGCCATGGAACAGCTAAGCAGCCAATTGTCCCATTACTTTTGGTCCCTTAAAAAGTGTGAGGCACATATACAAACTGTTGTAATTCCTACACCGTTCATCTGATTTGGATGTAAATACCCTCAAATTAAAGCTGAAAGTCTGCAGTTAAAGCATATCTTGTTCGTTTCATTTCAAATCCATTGTGGTGGTGTATAGAGCCAAAAAGATTAGAATTGTGTCGATGTCCCAATAATAATGAACCTGACTGTATATATATTACTGTTATATATATATATATATATATATATATATATACTAGACTATTTTTATATATATATATTAAATACACTGCCACTAACTAACCTAACTTGCCTGCCTAATCTAGCTCAATCTATCTCTGTCCACACACTATACACGGCCGCTATGTAAGCAGCCTCATATAGTGTGGGGCGTGGACTTAGTCCCCCTGAGCCAATTATGGCTCTCGCAGCAGAGCGCGCTGTGATTGGCCAATCATTAGACATCAATGCACTGCGATCTTGCAGTGCATCATGGTGCGTTCCACGGCGCTCAAATTTTCCACGAACGCCCCATAATATTCGCTGTTCGGTGAACACCTTGCATTCGACTTGAACATTGAGCTCATCCCCACTGAGAAGCAGCAAGAGAGGTTCAAAAAGCACAGATTTGCAGAATGAAAGAGGCAGAAGCAGGGAGATGTTCATTAAAATAGGAGTAAACTCCCTTTATTGTTTTGTACCTACAGGTAAGCCTATAGGTACGGTAAATATCTCCTATCCGTGCACCATTTAGGAGATATTTACATGTGAAGCAGCCAGTGGCGTCACCAGCACATGCGCACTGCACTCTCAATGGACGGCATGGGGTCCATTGATAGAACTGTGCGCATGCCATTCAAAAAGGTTGGAACCCGAAAGGAAGACCAGGTGAAGATGGAATCCCTGTCAGTAGGGATGAGCCGAACACCCCCCGGTTCGGTTCGCACCAGAACCCGCGAACGGACCGAAAGTTCGCACGAACGTTAGAACCCCATTGACGTCTATGGGACTCAAACGTTCGAAATCAAAAGTGCTCATTTTAAAGGCTAATTTGCATGGTATTGTCCTAAAAAGGGTTTGGGGACCCGGGTCCTACCCCAGGGGACATGTATCAATGCAAAAAAAACTTTTAAAAACGGCCGTTTTTTCGGGAGCAGTGATTTTAATGATGCTTAAAGTAAAACAAAAAAAGTGAAATATTCCTTTAAATATCGTACCTGGGGGGTGTCTATAGTATGCCTGTAAAGTGACGCGTGTTTCCCATGTTTAGAACAATCCCTGCACCAAATGTCATTTTTAAAGGAAAAAATCTAATTTAAAACTGCTTGCGGGTTTAATGTCATGTCGGGTCATGGCAATATGGATGAAAATCAGTGAGACAAACGGCATGGGTACCCCCCCAGTCCATTACCAGGCCCTTTGGGTCCTGTATGGATATTAAGGGGAACCCCGCACCCAAATTAAAATAAGGAAAGGCCCTATATACTCTGAACAGCAGTATACAGGCGGTGCAAACAAGACAGGGACTGTAGGTTTGTTGTTAAGTAGAATCTCTTTGTAATTTTGAAGGGGTACATTTTTAACGTGTTTAGCTCCAGCCAAAAAATCTTTTTTAAGCTTTTTGGAAAACATAGGGAAGGGTTATCACCCCTGTGACATTTGTTTTGCTGTCTTTCCTCCTCTTCAGAAGATTTCACCTCACTTTTTGTCCCAATGAAAAATGTTTTTTGAAAATTTGGGTTTTTTTGTGGAACAAGGATTGGAAAGCATCAGTGGAAAGGAGAAATGTTTTTCCCATATTAACTCTTACAGGAGAGAATTTCCCTTCCTAGGGGTAGATTTCATCTCACTTCCTGTTGTCTCCTTCCGTTTGCAAGTAGGAGTCGTTTGTAAGTTAGATGTTTGAAAGTAGGGTCCTGCCCTATATACTCAGCAGAAATTTGGGCCTTAGGTGTTGCTGTGGCCACAACACTGTAAGCCCTCACAGGGCCCTGCTGTGAAATATTAGATCAAGAATTGTAATTACATGCCCCTGTTGAACAGGAGCTGAAAAATTAGGCCTTAGGCACTGGTGCTGGTGCCACAACACTGCAACCCCTCACAGACACTCTAGTTGGAACGCAGGAACGAGCCCTGCTGCAAAGTATTGCTTCAAAAATTGTAATTACACGCCCCTGTTAGACAGGGGCAGAAAAATTGGGCCTTAGGCACTGGTGCTGGTGCCACAACACTGCAACCCCTCACAGACACTCTAGTTGGAAGCAGGAACGAGCCCTGCTGCAAAGTATTGCATCAAAAATTGTAATTACACGCCCCTGTTAGACAGGGGCAGAAAAATTGGGCCTTAGGCACTGGTGCTGGTGCCACAACACTGCAACCCCTCACAGACACTCTAGTTGGAAGCAGGAACGAGCCCTGCTGCAAAGTATTGCATCAAAAATTGTAATTACACGCCCCTGTTAGACAGGGGCAGAAAAATTGGGCCTTAGGCACTGGTGCTGGTGCCACAACACTGCAACCCCTCACAGACACTCTAGTTGGAATGCAGGAACGAGCCCTGCTGCAAAGTATTACATCAAAAATTGTAATTACACGCCCCTGTTAAACAGGGGCTGAAAAATTGTGCCTTAGGCACTGGTGGTGGCGCCCAGAACCAAAAATGTTCTTACAAGCTATCAGCGTGATGATTGAGGAGGAAGAGGATAATTACTCAGGGATAGTCACTCAGCATCAGCATAGGCAGTCTTTGAAGGGATCTGAGATTTCAAAAAAAATTATTCGGTTACATCAGCATCAGGTGCTTGGTAGCTGGTGGTGATCCAAGACTGATTCATTTTTATGAAGGTCAGCCGATCGACCGAGTCGGTGGACAGACGCACCCTGTGATCGGTTACCACGCCTCCAGCAGCACTGAATGTGCGTTCCGAAAGAACGCTGGATGCAGGACAGGCCAGTAGCTCAATTGCATACTGTGCAAGCTCTGGCCAGTGATCCATCCTCAAGACCCAGTAACCCAGAGGATTTTCGGTGGGAAAGGTGTCCAAGTCTGATCTTGCCCCTAGGTATTCCTGCACCATGTAAAACAGACGCTGGCGATGGTTGCTGGAACCGATCATACCTTGGGGCTGCGGACCAAAAAATTGTCTGAACGCATCGGTCAGACGGCCACCTTCTCCACCGCTCCTTCTTTGACTGACCGAAGCCTCAGCAACACGTTGTCCAGAAACAGGAGTTTGTAACCTCCCAGTCTCTGGGAACGCGTTGCACAGACCTTTCTGCAAGGCCTCCCGAAGATGTTTCATCCTCTGCTCCCTCTGCGATGGCAAGATAAGGTCCGCAACCTTACCCTTGTAACGTGGATCAAGGAGGGTTGCCAGCCAGTATTGGTCCTTCCACCTCCATACTGACACAATCTTCCTCCTCCTCCTCCTCCTCCTCCTCGTCCTCTTCCTGTGTGATCGGCGGGCACGCAGGAACACTGTCTGGATAAAGGGGGCCTTGAGAGCTAAGGAAGTCCTCCTCTTTCTGCCTCTGTTCTGCCTCAAGTGCCCTGTCCATTATTCCACGCAGCGTGTGCTCCAACAGGTGGACAAGGGGGACAGTGTCACTGATGCATGCACTGTCAGTGCTCACCATCCTCGTGGCCTCCTCGAATGGTGACAGGACAGTGCATGCATCCCTGATCATGGCCCACTGGCGTGGGGAAAAAAAACCAAGCTCCCCTGACCCTGTCCTGGTGCCATAGTCGCACAGGTACTCATTGATGGCCCTCTGCTGCGTGTGCAGCCGCTGCAGCATGGCCAACGTTGAGTTCCACCTGGTGGGCATGTCACAGATTAGGCGGTTCTTGGGCAGGTTAAACTCCTTTTGGAGGTCCGTCAGCCGAGCACTGGCATTATATGACCGGCGGAAATGCACACAGACTTTCCTGGCCTGCCTCAGGACATCCTGTAAGCCCGGGTACCTGCCCAAAAACCGCTGCACCACCAAGTTAAGGACGTGAGCCAAACAGGGCACATGGGTCAGTTGTCCCTGTCGGAGGGCAGAGAGGAGGTTGGTGCCATTGTCGCAAACCACCATTCCTGCCTTAAGTTGGCGTGGCGTCAACCACCTCTGAACCTGCCCCTGCAGAGCTGACAGAACCTCTGCCCCAGTGTGGCTCCTGTCCCCCAAGCACACCAGCTCAAGCACCGCATGGCATCTTTTGGCCTGCGTACTTGCGTAGCCCCTTGAACGCCTACGGAGCACCGCTGGTTCCGAGGAAGAGGCCATGGAGGAAGAAGAAGAGGAGGGGGTGGAGGAGAGAGGTGTGTCACAATCAGCATTTTGGAGGCGTGGTGGCGGAACAACCTCCAACACTACTGCACCTTGTCCTGCATCCTTCCCAGCTGCCAGCAGAGTCACCCAATGCGCCGTGAAACTTAGGTAACGTCCCTGTCCATGCCTGCTGGACCATGAGTCAGCGGTAATATGCACCTTACCGCTGACCGCCCTGTCCAGCGAGGCATGGACGTTGCCTTCCACATGCCGGTAGAGAGCCGGAATCGCCTTCCGTGAGAAAAAGTGGCGTTTGGGTACCTGCCACTGAGGAACCGCACATTCCACAAACTCACGGGGGCAGAGTCTACCAACTGAAAAGGCAGCAGTTGAAGTGCTAGCAATTTTGCCAAGCTAGCATTCAACCGCTGGGCATGTGGATGGCTGGGAGCAAACTTCTTTCGGCGGTGCAGCAGCTGGGGCAGGGAAATTTGCCTGGTACAATCTGACGTCGGTGTACCAAAAGCAGATTGCCCACAAGTACTTGGCTGTGACACACCTAATTCTACACCTTCATTCCTCTCACTGCAGGTCTCAGAGAGGACTGAAGGTCTAGTGGGGTTGGAAATCTCAGCTGATGAGGAGCAAGGAGAGATCCTCTTTGTTCTTTGGTGTGGGTCTTTTAGATACGCTTGCCAACGAACTGCATGGCAGGTCAACATATGTCTGGTCAAGCATGTGGTGCCCAAGCGGGAGATGTTTTGGCCACGCGAGATACGCTTGAGACATATGTTGCAAATAGCAGCGGTGCGATCTGATGCACTCGTCTCAAAAAAGGCCCACACCAAAGAACTTTTTGAATAACGCGCAGAGACTGCAGCGCCCTGCACATGTGGAGCTTTGGGGAGTGATGCAGTCAATGTGCTGCCCTTAGGCTGGCCCCTGGAGGGCATCCTGCCTCGTTGGTGATGTGCCGCCTCCTCCTCCTCCTCCTCCTCCTCCTCCTCTCTCCTATCAGGCACCCACGTTGAGTCAGTGACCTCATCATCCCCTCCCTCCTCATCACTGGAGCAAACCTGGCAGTATGCTGCAGCAGGGGGAGCATGACTGCCAGATTGCTGTCCTTCTTGGGCACCCCCTCTGTCCGTGCTCATGTTACTGCCTTCATCGAGCTCAGTATCATCATCAGAGCCTTCCAAACGCTGGGCATCCTCCTGGAGCATGTACCCAACACTGTGGTCAAACAGTTCGAGGGAATCCTCAGGAGGACATGGTGGAGCTAGGGAAGGAGTCACTGATGACATTGAGCTGAGGGAAGAGGCCGCTGCTTTGCCAGACAAAGCACCCTGGGCATGGGTGAGAGAGGATGAGGAGGATGAGGACGGCTTGGTCATCCACTCGACCAAGTCTTCCGCATGTTGCGGCTCAACACGGCCAGCTGCCGAAAAAAAGGCCAAGCGTGTCCCATGGCCACGTGCTGATGAGGATGCACTGTCTCCACGACCAGCACTAGACACAGAGCCTGCTTGCCCTCTCTTATTGGCTTGTGACTGTCTGCCTCTCCTTCTTGGCCTTCCAGACATACTAATGGCCTGTAGCTGCACTAAGCTGGGATAGAACACCTGTAATTTTCTTCAGGTAGCTTTATATACTGTAACCAGACAAGCCTGCCTGTCAGTAGGAAGATAACAGGAACGGATCTAGCTGAACACTGTGAGCAGGACGCACTGCACTAAATGTAAATAGCAGGAACGGATCTAGCTGAACACTGTGAGCAGGACGCACTGACTGCACTAAATGTAAATAGCAGGAACAGATCTAGCTGAACACTGTGAGCAGGACGCACTGCACTAAATGTAAATAGCAGGAACGGATCTAGCTGAACACTATGAGCAGGACGCACTGACTGCACTAAATGTAAATAGCAGGAACGGATCTAGCTGAACACTGTGAGCAGGACGCACTGCACTAAATGTAAATAGCAGGAACGGATCTAGCTGAACACTGTGAGCAGGACGCACTGCACTAAATGTAAATAGCAGGAACGGATCTAGCTGAACACTGTGAGCAGGACGCACTGCACTAAATGTAAATAGCAGGAACGGATCTAGCTGAACACTGTGAGCAGGACGCACTGCACTAAATGTAAATAGCAGGAACGGATCTAGCTGAACACTGTGAGCAGGACGCACTGACTGCACTAAATGTAAATAGCAGGAACAGATCTAGCTGAACACTGTGAGCAGGACGCACTGCACTAAATGTAAATAGCAGGAACGGATCTAGCTGAACACTGTGAGCAGGACGCACTGACTGCACTAAATGTAAATAGCAGGAACGGATCTAGCTGAACACTGTGAGCAGGACGCACTGCACTAAATGTAAATAGCAGGAACAGATCTAGCTGAACACTGTGAGCAGGACGCACTGCACTAAATGTAAATAGCAGGAACGGATCTAGCTGAACACTGTGAGCAGGACGCACTGACTGCACTAAATGTAAATAGCAGGAACGGATCTAGCTGAACACTGTGAGCAGGACGCACTGCACTAAATGTAAATAGCAGGAACAGATCTAGCTGAACACTGTGAGCAGGACGCACTGCACTAAATGTAAATAGCAGGAACGGATCTAGCTGAACACTGTGAGCAGGACGCACTGCACTAAATGTAAATAGCAGGAACGGATCTAGCTGAACACTGTGAGCAGGACGCACTGACTGCACTAAATGTAAATAGCAGGAACAGATCTAGCTGAACACTGTGAGCAGGACGCACTGCACTAAATGTAAATAGCAGGAACGGATCTAGCTGAACACTGTGAGCAGGACGCACTGACTGCACTAAATGTAAATAGCAGGAACGGATCTAGCTGAACACTGTGAGCAGGACGCACTGCACTAAATGTAAATAGCAGGAACAGATCTAGCTGAACACTGTGAGCAGGACGCACTGCACTAAATGTAAATAGCAGGAACGGATCTAGCTGAACACTGTGAGCAGGACGCACTGCACTAAATGTAAATAGCAGGAACGGATCTAGCTGAACACTGTGAGCAGGACGCACTGCACTAAATGTAAATAGCAGGAACGGATCTAGCTGAACACTGTGAGCAGGACGCACTGACTGCACTAAATGTAAATAGCAGGAACAGATCTAGCTGAACACTGTGAGCAGGACGCACTGCACTAAATGTAAATAGCAGGAACGGATCTAGCTGAACACTGTGAGCAGGACGCACTGACTGCACTAAATGTAAATAGCAGGAACAGATCTAGCTGAACACTGTGAGCAGGACGCACTGCACTAAATGTAAATAGCAGGAACGGATCTAGCTGAACACTGTGAGCAGGACGCACTGCACCAAATGTAAATAGTCTAGATAGAAGATAACAGGAACGGATCTAGCTAAACTGAATACAGTGTATATATATATATATATATGCAACACCAGGGATGCATATATATACACAATACACTGTAAGTGCAGCTAACTGACTGACTGTTCTGCCTAATCTATCTAACTCAAATCAAATGACACTGTTTGTCTCTCTCTCTATCTCTCAGCACACCGCAACACATACTACACAGGGCCGCCGTGCAGGCGGCCTTATATAGTGTGGGGCGTGTACTAAATCCCCTGAGCCATAATTGGCCAAAGCCACCCTGGCTTTGGCCAATTACAGCTCTCTCTACTGACGGCGCTGTGATTGGCCAAGCATGCGGGTCATAGTGCATGCTTGGCCAATCATCAGCCAGCAATGCACTGCGATGCCGCAGTGAATTATGGGCCGTGACGCGCCACACGAATTTGGCGCGAACGGCCCATATCGTTCGCAATTCGACGGACGGTCGAACAGCCGATGTTCGAGTCGAACATGGGTTCGACTTGAACACGAAGCTCATCCCTACCTGTCAGTAGTGATTGTTTCACAGATAAGTCTGTCATTATGTGCTAGTATGTGATGCATACTTGCACAATATATTAATTTGCGGGGGAAAGATTTTTAAAAAAAAATGTAAATGCTGTTTACTACCACTTTAAAGCTTTCAATACAGAAAGGTAAACAACTGGCAGCACAGCAGTAACATCATCAAATATCACTCCAAATATGAGACTATAAGTTGAAGGTATAGTTCTATAGATGACCATATACTGCAGACAGCTATGAGGCTGTAATCACAAGAGTGCTTAGGAACAGGAAGTGCATTCTTATTTTTCAGGAATTCAAAGTGAAAGATATGTCTTTAAGGGTAGTGGTTAGGTACAATTAACATTTCTAGGTTCTAGTACAATGTGAAACTTTAATCCTGAAGTTGGCCTTTGAGGTCAGTGCAAGAACTGCTTGCAACTGGGTGATAAGTTATCACATATAAAGCTCCACATATGGAAAGCCACAAGAACTAGTAACTATGGAAAAGTCTGTTGCAGAGACTGGTTCTTGCTGGTTCAGCAGATTGATTTAAAAATGGTTGGATGTGTTCTTTAAATGCATGCAATGTAAACAGTTAATTCAGGCAAAAAAGTAAAATAACAGAATGCTGATCTAGGGAGCTTTCTGAATGTCTGTGTTCTGTAGTGACACAAGGGCTTGCAGGAGGAAGCAAATCACACCATGAGCACTGCACGGGGAGAGCTGTATGAAGTCACTGTCTGAACTGAGCCTGAAATGCCTTATGTAAGGTATTGCTGAATGCACAGGACTTATATGTAAAATCTTACACAGTGCTATGCCTATAATGAAATCATCAATGCTTCACAGATGATGGATTGTATCCATGGACTACATTGATTATATATTTACAACTTCATGACCCCAGGTGGATTGGAATGGTTGCACTGGTTTTGGGGTACTCATACGAGGGAGGTAGTTTACATCTCTGGAACAAATACATTACAACATCTCAATGGGTCATTATAACCTCATCTAGACCAGAGTATCCCCATGCCTATTTAACCCCTAAAGTGTTGGTCTCTTTTATTTATATTGCTGACTATGAGAGGGAGGCAGCCCTACATTTAATCCATGATGGATATCTGTGACAGTATGAGACACTGTCACTATGAAATTGTTCAGTTAAAAGACACAGGGTGTGCACATTGGCTCAGTGCAGGACTACAGAGCATAGATGTGGAGTGGAGGACATTGCTTTTGCAGCTTTCTCCAGGTTTTGGTATTCCTGGATGGGTCTCTGTAGTTTGGAGATTCCATAATGTCCTTGGTGGGGTGGAATCTCCAACCCAGTGTCCAGATTTTGTGCAGGACCAGCAGGGTGTGTTTAAGTGCACACAGCCCTTTTAATGAAGGTTTAGGAATACCTCAGGACTCCTAGTTGCATGGGGCATCCAGAGGATCTTTGACTGCAAGAGGCAGATAATGGCCTGAGGACTAAAGCTAGAGTGAAGCTGCCTGCACTGAAGAACCTATGGTCTGGGTGACCCACCTAAAGAGCAGAGGTACTGCGACTAAAGTTAAGTGAAAGCTTAAGAGCCAGGTGGGCTAGCATTTTCTGTTCATTTGTATTTACTGGAGAAGAACTCCTGTGTGGGAAACACTATATGTTATGGACTTTCCATTTGCCTTTTATTAAAAATGGGCTGCTATGCCCTAAAACTGATGTGAATCACTTGAAAATGCATCTACCACTACAGCTAATCCCCCATTTGTCTTCATCTGAAGCATTATTTTTTTATGGGATACTATTGAATAAAAATGCAAAGCTAAGCTCACCTTTTATGTAGTAAAATCTTTTCCCCCCTCACCAAACAACCCCCATCAAAGGGAGATAATGTTTTTACAGATGAATTAGAGCAGAGAATGCAAGCCAGTGGCTGACCTCACAAATGCGCTTCTGGGAGAATGGTCAAACATTTCATAGACACGGTCCTAAACCTTGTGGACAGCCTTCCCAGAAGAGTTGAAGCTGTTATAGCTGCAAAGGGTGGGCCAACTCAATATTGAATCCTACGGACTGGTATCTCTGCGTCAACTTGGACATCATTCACAACCTCAGCACCCCATGCATCTATCCATCCCGACCATATCTTATCAAATTTCTTGGGGCAGTTACGATTAAGATACGTGCGTTTATATAGTGGGAGTATAGAATTCATTGCTAGGCGCCATGAAGAATCTTTTAGGAGGTCAGCGGACTTTTTCAGCCTCAAATCTGACGGACTTTGGATTTGGAACATGCTTCAAATCTTTACGTCGTAACTACGACGGACCCCGAAATCCGATCGTCTGTGTGCTAGTCCGACGGACAAAAACCCACGCTAGGGCAGCTATTGGCTACTGGCTATCAACTTCCTTATTTTAGTCCGGTGTACGTCATCACGTACGAATCAGTCGGACTTTTGTGTGGTCGTGTGTAGGCAAGTCTGTTCGTTAGAAAGTCTGCCGCAAGTCCGCCGAAAGTCCGCCAGAAGTCTGTCGGACAGGCTGTCGGACTTTTGTAGACGAAAAGTCCGACCATGTGTTTGCGGCATAAGACTTGGATACCATCAAAGCTCATGTGCGTGTAAAGGCAGGTGTCCCAAAACTTTTGGTAATAGAGTGTGTGTATGTATGTATGTAATATATATATATATATATATATATATATATATATATATATATATATATATATATATATATATATATATATATAACAAAGCTATTGTAAAGTCATTTTCAATTGGGAGCTGTCTTGTGGGATCCGTCATGCGATTTTTATTTATTTTTTATTTTTTTATGCAAAACACTAGGGGCAGGTTTGAGCCCACATCCACACTTTTCTTGGGGTTTATACTATTTGTTGATTTGTGGAGGTCTCTCCCACCTGGTTGAAATGTATAGGTACAGGCTTGGTAGGATTTTAGTGAGGCTTTTTTCTAGGAGTAATGCCGCATACACACAAGCGGAATTTCCAACAGAAAAAGTCAGATGGGAGCTTTTTCCGTCAAATTCAGACGGACTTAGATGGACGGACTTAAAAACGAAGCATGCTCTGAAGCAAGTACGAGACGGAAGCGCTCGGTCTGGTAAAACTAGCGTTCGTAATGGAGATAGCACATTCCTCACTCTGTAAATTCTGTGATCTTTTAATGCAGAGCATTCTTTTGTGCTTTATAATGCTAGAAAAATGAAGTTGTTTTGCTGCTGATATTCACACAGAGTTCTCACAGACTTTCTTTATTATTTCTCATGAATAATCTTTTATTTTTTTTTTTAAAGCCAGATCTCTAGAATAATGTTTTAGAATTATTTTATTTTTATAGTTATCCTCCCCCCCCTTTTTTTTTTTTTTTTTTTTTTTTTTTTTTTTTTTTTTTTTTTGGAGGTTTGTTATTGTGCCTTCTTAATTTGACATTGTATTTTTGAAATGTACCTGCCTACTCACTAGGGATGAGCTTCGAGTTCCAGTTGAACATCGCCTGTTCGACCGTTTCTTCGAATTGCGAACGTTATGGGCCGATCGTGCAAAAATTGGAGTGGCACGTCATGGCCCATAATTCACTGCGGCATCGCAGTGCATTGCTGGCTGATGATTGGCCAAGCATGCACTATGACCCGCATGCTTGGCCAATTACAGCGCCGTCTGTACAGAGAGCCGTAATTGGCCAAAGCCAGGGTGGCTTTGGCCAATTATGTCTCAGGGGGTTTAGTACACGCCCCACACTATATAAGGCCGCCTGCGACAGAGAGACAGTGTGATTTGATTTAAGTTGGATAGAGTAGGCAGGCGAGTCAGTTAGCTGCACTTACAGTGTGTATATATGTGTGTGTGTGTGTGTATATATATATATATATATATATATATATATATATATATATATATATATATATATACACTACCGTTCAAAAGTTTGGGGTCACCCAAACAATTTTGTGTTTTCCATGAAAAGTCACACTTATTCACCACCATACGTTGTGAAATGAATAGAAAATAGAGTCAAGACATTGACAAGGTTAGAAATAATGATTTGTATTTGAAATAACATTGTTTTTACATCAAACTTTGCTTTCATCAAAGAATCCTCCTTTTGCAGCAATTACAGCATTGCACACCTTTTGCATTCTAGCTGTTAATTTATTGAGGTAAGCTGGAGAAATTGCACCCCACGCTTCTAGAAGCAGCTCCCACATGTTGGATTGGTTGGATGGGCACTTCTGGCGTACCATACGGTCAAGCTGCTCCCACAACAGCTCAATGGGGTTCAGATCTGGTGACTGTGCTGGCCACTCCATTACCGATAGAATACCAGCTGCCTTCTTCTGCTGTAAATAGTTCTTGCACAATTTGGAGGTGCGTTTAGGGTCATTGTCCTGTTGTAGGATGAAATTGGCTCCAATCAAGCGCTGTCCACTGGGTATGGCATGGCGTTGCAAAATGGAGTGATAGCCTTCCTTATTCAGAATCCCTTTTACCCTGTACAAAGCTCCCACCTTACCAGCACCAAAGCAACTCCAGACCATCACATTACCTCCACCATGCTTAACAGATGGCGTCAGGCATTCTTCCAGCATCTTTTCATTTGTTCTGCGTCTCACAAACGTTCTTCTTTGTGATCCAAACACCTCAAACTTGGATTCATCCGTCCACAACACTTTTTTCCAGTCTTCCTCTGTCCAATGTCTGTGTTCTTTTGCCCATCTTAATCTTTTTCTTTTATTGGCCAGTCTCAGATATGGCTTTTTCTTTGCCACTCTGCCCTGAAGCCCAAAATCCCGCAGCCGCCTCTTCACTGTAGATGTTGACACTGGTGTTTTGCGGGTACTGTTTAATGAAGATGCCAGTTGGGGACCTGTGAGGGGTCTGTTTCTCAAACTAGAGACTCTAATGTGCTTATCTTCTTGCTTAGTTGTGCAACGCGGCCTCCCACTTCTTTTTCTACTCTGGTTAGAGCCTGTTTGTGCTGTCCTCTGAAGGGAGTAGTACACACCGTTGTAGGAAATCTTCAATTTCTTTGCAATTTCTCGCATGGAATAGCCTTCATTTCTAAGAACAAGAATAGACTGTCGAGTTTCAGATGAAAGTTCTCTTTTTCTGGCCATTTTGAGCGTTTAATTGACCCCACAAATGTGATGCTCCAGAAACTCAATCTGCTTACAGGAAGGTCAGTTTTGTAGCTTCTGGAAGGAGCTAGACTGTTTTTAGATGTGTGAACATGATTTCACAAGGGTTTGCTAATCATCAATTAGCCTTCTGAGCCAATGAGCAAACACATTGTATCATTAGAACACTGGAGTGATAGTTGCTGGAAATGGGCCTCTATACACCTATGTAGATATTGCACCAAAAACTAGACATTTGCAGTTAGAATAGTCATTTACCACATTAGCAATGTATAGAGTATATTTGTTTAAAGTTAGGACTAGTTTAAAGTTAGCTTCATTTAAAAGTACAGTGCTTTTCCTTCAAAAATAAGGACATTTCAATGTGACCCCAAACTTTTGAACGGTAGTGTATATATTTTCAGTTTAGCTAGATTCGTTCCTGTTATTCTCTTCCTACTGACAGGCAGGTGTATTTACAGCCACCTGAAGAAAATTGCTGGTGTTATTCTGATCCTATTAGTACCACAGGCAGGCAGCTGCAGTATTTACAGTTAGCGTAGTGCGTCTTCTGCACAGTGTGCACCTAAAGCTTCCTGAAGACAATTGCTGTTGTTCTGATTCTATTAATACCACAGGTAGGCAGCTGCAGTATTTACAGTTAGTGTACTGTGTCCTCTGCACAGTGTGCACCTAAAGCTACCAGAAGACAATTGCTGTTGTTCTGATCCTATTAATACTACAGGCAGTCAGTTGATTCTGCTAGCAGTATCAGTATATATATCTCTCTATCTCTCTATCCCAGATTTGTGCAGCTACATCTCACTGCAGGCCATTAGTATGTCTGGAAGGCCAACAAGTTGAGGCAGACAGTCACAAGCTAATAAAAAAGAGCAAGCAGGCTCTGTGTCTAGAGACAACAGTGCTGGTCATGGAGACGGTGCATCCTCATAAGCACGTGGCTATGGGACACGCTTGACCTTTTTTTCGGCAGCTGGCCGTGTTGAGCCACAACATGCGGAAAACTTGGTAGAGTGGATGACCAAGCCGTCCTCATCCTTCTCATCCTCTCACCCAGGCTCAAGGTACTTTGTCTGGCAAAGCAGCTGCCAACTCGGCCTCTTCCCTCGTCTCAATGGCATCAGTCACTCCTTCCCTAGCCCCACCATGTCCTCCTAAGAAGTCACCCGGACTGTTTGACCACAGTGTCGGGTACATGCTCCAGGAGGATGCCCAGCATTTTGAAGGCTCAGATGATGGTACCCAGCTAGAGGAAGGCAGTAACGTGAGCCCAGAAAGAGGGTGCCAAGGAAGGACAACAATCTGGCAGTCATGTTCCCCCAGCTGCAGCATACTGCCAGGTTTGCTCCAGTGATGAGGAGGGAGGGGATGATGAAGTCACCGACTCCACGTGGGTGCCTGATAGGAGAGAGGAGGAGGAGGAGGCACATCTCCAATGAGGCAGGATGCCCTTCAGGGGCCAGCTTAAGGGCAGCACACCAACTGCATCACACCTCAGAGCTCCGCATGTGCAGGGCGCTGCTGTCTCTATGCGTTATTCCAAAAGTTCTTTGGTGTGGGCCTTTTTTGAGACAAGTGCATCAGATTCCACCGCTGCTATTTGCAACATATGTCTCAAGCGTATCTCACGTGGCTAAAACATCACCCGCTTGGGCACCACATGCTTGACCAGACATATGTCGACCTGCGATGCAGTTCGTTGGCAAGCATACCAAAAGACCCACACCAAAGAACAAAGCGGACCTCTCCTTGCTCCTCATCAGCTGGGATCTCCAACCCCACTATACCTTCAGTCCTCTCTGAAACCTGCACTGAGAGGAATGAAGGTGTAGAATTAGGTGTCACAGCCAAGTACTTGCGGGCAATCTGCTATTGGTACACCAACGTCAGATTGTGCCAGGCAAATTTCCCTGCTCCAGCTGCACCGCCGAAAGAAGTTCGCTCCCAGCCATCCACATGCCCAGCGGCTGAATGCTAGCTTGGCTAAATTGCTAGCACTTCAACTGCTGCCTTTTTAGTTGGTAGACTCTGCCCCCTTCCGTGAGTTTGTGGAATGTGCGGTTCCTCAGTGGCAGGTTCCCAAACGCCACTTTTTCTCACAAAAGGAGATTCCGGCTCTCTACTGGCATGTGGAAGACAATGTCTTGGCCTCGCTGGACAGGGCGGTCAGCGGTAAGGTGCATATTGCTGCTGACTCATGGTCCAGCAGGCACGGACAGGGACATTTCCTATCTTTCACCGCGCACTGGGTGACTCTTCTGGCAGCTGGGAAGGATGCAGGACAGGGTGCAGTAGTGTTGGAGGTTGTTTCGCCTCCAAAATTCTACTAGTGGTGATTCTGCCACACCTCTCTCCTCCACCCCCTCCTCTTCTTCTTCCTCCATGGCCTCTTCCTGTGCTGATTTGTCCTCGGAACCAGCGGTGCTCCATAGGCGTTCAAGGGGCTACGCAAGCACGCAGGCAAAAAGATGCCATGCGGTGCTTGAGCTGGTGTGTTTGGGGGACAGGAGCCACACTGGGGCTGAGATTCTGTCAGCTCTGCAGGGGCAGGTTCAGAGGTGATTGATGCCATGCCAGCTTAAGCCAGGAATGGTGGTTTGCAACAATGGCACCAACCTCCTCTCCACCCTCCAACAGGGACAACTGACCCATGTGCCCCGTTTGGCTCACATCCTTAGCTTGGTGGTGCAGCGGTTCTTGGGCAGGTACCCGGGTTTATAGGATGTCCTGAGGCAGGCCAGGAAAGTCTGTGTGCATTTTTGCATGTCATATAATGCCAGTATAAAACACAAAAAACTACCGCGCTACTGTGAAAAGTGAAATATTGCAAGCTGCAGTCCTAAAGTGAGGCATGCACACATGTATACAAAAGAAAATCAAAAAAAGACTGCGCTAAAACTAAAGACCATATTTTACAACATATATGATTATGTGAATAATTCAAAAATTTGAAAATATGATCAGTCTGGTAATCAAACCAGATAATTATGTGTAAACAATGAAGATAAAAATAAAGAGAAAAAATTACATAACATAAAATGGTTACGACTTAAAATGACAGAAATTGAAAAGCAAAATAAGTCTTATGGCAGATTAATGTCCAAAGAGAATAATGAAAATGTTCAAAATAAATGTATCCTTGGAGATTATGCAGAAAAGATAAGTGATTCTACGGTAAGCACTCAGCACCCAGTGAGTAATCCACCACCATAGTAGATGTACGCTTACCAGAGGTAAGCTAGATAACAGCTTATCAATGGATATCCACTTGAGGGACACAACACCCAGGATCTCCTCCCAAGGAAAGGATAAGCAGGGACTTTCTCACAGCGGACCACAAACAGCATACCAGGGGGACCCAAAAAAATATAAAATATCCTCCATAGTGTAAATCCGCAAAGTAATTTATTTAAAAAAATGGATAAATTGCACTTACATAAAATCTGTAGTATAAAATACAAAAGAACAGCCGGCCGGCTTGCATACACCCGTTCACGAGATCAGGATGGAAACGATGACGTCAGCGAGTCGACCTTCCGACGTACGTTTCGTCCTATTGGACGTCGTCATGGGAACGGGCGACGCACTGACTCATCGCTATTTATACAGGCAAAACGAAACCAAGCCTCGCTGTGAAGCTCGGATGGCGTCATCACAACATCCTGTTAGGAGAGGATGTGTGTGTCTAGTAATTGTGGGATAGGCCAACGCTTCACCCGTTAGCCAATAACAACCCTCCAACGACAAGGAGGGATGTAGATAGTTAGAAAACATTAAAAAGCAATGAATGAAAGCTTCCATGTGCCATCTAGTGGACAAAGTGGAATTTAGCCATCAAAGCCATCCACTAAATTATGAGATAATGAATCAGAAAAACAACACTAAATATAAAACAACCCTAAATTCTACCAAAAAAATTTTAATATATATATATGTTATCTGGAGGTTGAAATAAAAAATTATTATTTTTAATATGACATGCTAACGCCACCAGAGCATCAAAGTGAGTTCACAAAATTTTATAGACATCGAAAAGTATAAAATGTGATGTGACCTTATGAGTTATCTAAGAAAGCATTCAGATCAACATCAACATTGAGCCCGAAGGGGGTGTAACACTTCAATCTGTGTATCCAGGTCATCTCAAGCCTGGAGATCCCTCGTATAACAGACCCCCCCCTCCAATGTGGGGTGTATCTATCTATACCCAGAAAAATGGTCTTCCTGGGGTCTCGGTTGTGTGCTTCTAAATAATGTCTAGAGACTGGATGTTTAGGAAAACCCGTTAGGATATTGGTGATGTGCTCGTTAAGCCTTACAGATAGGGGGCGCTTGGTTCTTCCTACATACTGTAGGCCGCAGGGGCATTGAAGAAGATATACCACCCGCTTGGTGGAACATGTGATGAATGATCTAATCTCGAATTCCATCAGAGTACTGGTGGAAATGAACTTGTGTGTTCTTCTATGTACACATCCACTAAGAGAACACACCCTACACCTCCTACACTGATAAAAACCAATCAGGTATTCAAAAAATCCCTTCTTAGTAAGAGGAGGGTCTAAAACATTAGGGGCCACCCTACTTCTAAGTGAAGGGACACCCTTATAAATCAGCTGTGGTTTAGCCGGAAGGATAGGGTACCATCCGAGCTTCACAGCGAGGCTTGGTTTCGTTTTGCCTGTATAAATAGCGATGAGTCAGTGCGTCGCCCGTTCCCATGACGACGTCCAATAGGACGAAACGTACGTCGGAAGGTCGACGCGCTGACGTCATCGTTTCCATCCTGATCTCGTGAACGGGTGTATGCAAGCCGGCCGGCTGTTCTTTTGTATTTTATACTACAGATTTTATGTAAGTGCAATTTATCCATTTTTTTAAATAAATTACTTTGCGGATTTACACTATGGAGGATATTTTATATTTTTTTGGGTCCCCCTGGTATGCTGTTTGTGGTCCGCTGTGAGAAAGTCCCTGCTTATCCTTTCCTTGGGAGGAGATCCTGGGTGTTGTGTCCCTCAAGTGGATATCCATTGTTAAGCTGTTATCTAGCTTACCTCTGGTAAGCGTACATCTACTATGGTGGTGGATTACTCACTGGGTGCTGAGTGCTTACCGTAGAATCACTTATCTTTTCTGCATAATCTCCAAGGATACATTTATTTTGAACATTTTCATTATTCTCTTTGGACATTAATCTGCCATAAGACTTATTTTGCTTTTCAATTTCTGTCATTTTAAGTCGTAACCATTTTATGCTATGTAATTTTTTCTCTTTATTTTTATCCTCATTGTTTACACATAATTATCTGGTTTGATTACCAGACTGATCATATTTTCAAATTTTTGAATTATTCACATAATCATATATGTTGTAAAATATGGTCTTTAGTTTTAGCGCAGTCTTTTTTTGATTTTCATATAATGCCAGTGCTCGGCTGGCTGAGCTCCAAAAGGAATTTAACCTACCCAAGAACCGCCTAATCTGTGACATGCCCACCAGGTGGAACTCAATGTTGGCTATGCTGCAGTGGCTGCACATACAGCAGAGGGCCATCAATGAGTACCTATGCGACTATGGCACAGGACGGGGTCAGGGGACCTTGGTATTTTTTCCCCACGCCAGTGGGCTATGATCAGGGATGCATGCACTGTCCTGTCACCATTTAAGGAGGCCACGAGGATGGTGAGCAGTGACAGTGCATGCATCAGTGACACTGTTCCTCTTGTCCACCTGTTGGAGCACACGCTGCGTGGAATAATGGACAGGCCACTTGAGGCAGAACAGAGGGAGGAAGAGGAGCACTTCCTTACCTCTCAAGGCCCCCTTTATCCAGACAGTGTTCCTGCATGCCCGCCGATCACACAGGAAGAGGACGAGGAGGAGGAGGATTGTGTCAGCAGCAGTCTTCAAGGGATCATTTACAGTCCGAAGAAACCCATGGACTTGTACGTGGCTGGGAGGAGATGGCTGCGGATCATGTCGTCCTTAGTGACCCAGAGGACTCTTTACCGAATGCCTCAGCAAACCTACGCTGCATGGCCTCCCTTATCCTGCAAAGCCTGCAGAAGGATCCTTGTATTCGTGGTATCAAGGGGAGGGAAGATTACTGGCTGGCAACTCTCCTTGATCCATGTTACAAGGGTAAGGTTGCGGACCTTATCTTGCCATCGCAGAGGGAGCAGAGAATGAAACATCTTTGGGAGGCCTTGCAGAAAGGTTTGTGCAATGCGTTTCCAGAGCCTGGGTGGTTACAATTTCCTGGTCCTCCTGGACAATGTGTTGCTGAGGCTTCGGTCAGTCACAGAAGGAGAGAGAGAGAGAGTATCACCGCTTCAGGTGGGTCAGATCAAGGTAAAAGGCAACTTCTACAGTCTAGAAGTCCAGGTGCTGGCAATGCAATGGCAGTTAGACATCAAAGAAATTCTGGACAGCCACACTCCAAAAAGATTTGCCTTTATTCAATAAGGTGTCATACAAAATACAGGTCACAGCAAAGTAGCTATGACTAAGCACTCCTTGTAGTGCGAAACGCGTAAGCTTTGTTCCACTTTGCTGTGACCTGTATTTTGGATGACACCTTATTGAATAAAGTGTGACTGTCCAGAATTTCTTTAATGTCTATCAGTCACAGAAGGAGCGGTGGAGAAGGTGGCCATCTGACCGATGCGTTCAGACAAGTTTTTAGTCCGCAGCCCCAAGGTCTGATCAGTTCCAGAAACCATCGCCAGCGTCTGATTCACATGGTGCAGGATTACCTAGGGACAAGATCAGACTTGGACACCTTTCCCACCGAAAATCCTCTGGGTTACTGGGTCTTGAGGATGGATCACTGGCCAGAGCTTGCACAGTATGCAATTGAGCTACTGGCCTGTCCTACATTCTTTTGGAATGCACATTCAGTGCTGCTGGAGGCTTTGTAACTGATCACAGGGTGCGCCTGTCCACCGAATCAGTCGATCGGCTGACCTTCATAAAAATTAATCAGTCTTGGATCACCAAGCTACCAAGCACCTGATGCTGATGTAACCAATCCCTTCAAGACTGCCTATGCTGATGCTGAGTGACTATCCTGTTATGCTGAGTGACAATCCTCTTGCTCCTCAATTTTCATGCTAATAGCTCGTGAGAACATTTTTGGTTCTGGGCACTGCCACCAGTGGCTAAGGCCCAATTTTTTTTGGCGTATAATTACAATTTTTGATGCAATACTTTGCAGCAGGGCTCATTTGTGTGCTCCAACTATAGCATCTGTGAGGGGTTGCAGTGTTGTGGCACCAGTGCCTAAGGCCCAATTTTTCAGCCCCTGTTCAACAGGGACATGTAATTACAATTCTTTATCTAATATTTCACAGCAGGGCCCATTCCTGTGCCCACCAAGAGCAACTGTGAGGACTTACATTGTTGTGGCAACACCATCACCACCACCACCAAAGGCCCAATATTTCTACCACTGTTCAACAATGGCATAAAATTACAATTTTTGATCTAATATTTCACAGCACGGCCCCTTCCTGCGCCCACCAAGAGTAACTGTGAGGGCTTAGTGTTGTGGCAACACCAACAGCTAAGGTCCCAATTTCTGCAGAGTATATAGGGCAGGCCCCTACTTTCAAACATCCAACTTACAAATGACTCCTACTTGCAAACGTAAGGAGACAACAGGAAGTGAGATGAAATCTACCCCTAGGAAGGGAAATTCTCTCCTGTAAGAGTTAATATGGGAAAAACATGTCTCCTCTTCACTGATGCTTTATCAGCAATCCTTTTTTTTGGCTGGAGCTACACTTTAAAAATGTACCAGTTCAAAATTACAAACAGATTCTACTTAACAACAAACCTACAGTCCCTGTCTTGTTTGCACCGCCTGTATACTGCTGTTCATAGTATAGAAGGCCTGGGGGCCCCATGCCTTTCCTTTTTTTTTTATTTGGGTGAGGGGTTCCCCTTAATATCCATACAAGACCCAAAGGGCTTGGTAATGGATGGTGGGGGGGTACCCATGCAGTTTGTCTCACTGATTTTCATCCATATTGCCGAGACCCGACATTACATTAAAGCTGCAAGCAGTTTTAAATGACTTTTATTCCTTTAAAAATGTAATTTTGTGCAGGGACTGTTCTAAGCACGGGAAACACGCACAACCTTACAGGCGTACTATAGACATCCCCCAGGTACTATATTTAAAGGAATATTTCACTTTTTTTTCACTTTAAGCATCATTAAAATCACTGCTCCCGAAAAAACGGGCTGTTTTTAAAACTTTTTTTTGCATTAATACATGTCCCCTGGGGCAGGACCCGGGTCCCCAAACCCTTTTTAGGACAATAACTTGCATATTATCCTTTTAAAATTAGCACTTTTGAATTCGAACGTTCGAGTCCCATAGACTTTAATGGGGTTCTAAAGCTCGCGTGAACTTTCGGTCCGTTCGCAGGTTCTGGTGCGAACTGAACCGGGGGGTGTTCGGCTCATACCTACTACTCACAAACAAACAAACTGTCCTTTTTGTAGAAAAACACATAGGCAAGTATTTGTGAAAAAAAAATATCCATTTATTCTGGGTAACAAAATAGAGAGGAAGGCAACACTGGAGAAACTTTTGGAGTTTGCAAAGCCTTTTGGCCCCCAGGACAGACATCAAGTCTGTGGAAAATAAAATTGTTAGCTTGAGAAGTCCATATAATTTGGAGCCCAATCTGGTCCAGGACTTCCCGAGATCAGGACCAGCGGCCTGTGTCTTCTGTCAGACCAGACTGAACCCAGGCCATTACTTTCTTCTCTTCACTGCAGCCTTCCTTGGAGACTGTGGCTCTGGTGGTGGATTTGTGGCAGGAGGAGGAGGATGGGCGAGCTCACATACGTAGCTGTTCTCAGTCAGCTGGGCCCTCAACCCCTTCTGAAGGGCCTGAGAAAAAATTCCCTCATAGAGGAAGCATTGGCCCTCCTCCAATTTCTGCAATCTAGTGGCTAGATAGCAGCCATAGGCCTCTTCAGTGTCGGGGGGGCTTCTGAGGACATCACTTGCTTCCCTAATGAGACCCAGTGCTGCCTCCTCCGTGATCGTCCCCTTCCTGGGTCTTTTTTTGGAAGGCAGAGGGGAGGCACCTGTGATTGGGTGATGACACTGGGCCCGTCCACCTCCTGGCTGTTACTGGGCCCGCCCACCTCCTGGCTGACACTGGGCACGGCCTCCTCCTGCCTGCCACTTTCCAGTCCCTCCTCCTGGCTGAGCTCATCCTGTGTATAAAAAAGGGACTTCGTTTTTGGTTCATCAATCACACACCATTTTCAGCTCATGACTTGCAAATTGAATGTTAATAAATAGAAAAGACTATCATTCTGAGCCCAGCATTTTTCATTCTTGTACCAAACTTTTTTGGCCACTACTGCCAATTGATATGTAAATCTTCTTTTTTTTTTATCATTAATTTGTTAGCAATTATAACATCTAGTTAACATCATTAATATTAGAACAATACAGTATATATAAATATGTATGAAAATTAATATACCTGACTCCAGCTGGGCGCATCTACTTCTTCCAGGATGGAAGGACCGGGTTGTTCCTCGTCAGCCTCTGGTGGGGTTGAGGGAAGGCTGCAGGGCAGGGTAGAAAGTGATTGCCTGGCTTCAGTCTGGTCATCCAGAAACCACAGTTTGTTGAAGTACCACAGCCTGGGTACATACACTTGCACTGCTCCTGATCTGAGTGGTTTTGGGTTTTATTATGCTCCTTCTTCTTATACATGTTCCTCAAGATCCCAATTCTTTTCCAAGAATGAATCCCATGAATAAGTCGAGTTGATGAAACATGTCGGGGCGTGACTATACGGCAACCATCTGTGACGCATGAGGCTACGATACCAACGAGCGATTGAGGGTGAGATTTTGAGGCTGCTTCGTGGGTCCACTGTGACCACAATACACCGCTACAGTTGCCTAACAAGAGTTTGCTTTCATTGCCTTTTTGTGATTGAATTGATGTGAGTTTAATGGTTGAAGACTTTGTTTTACACAATAAATGGTTTGACGTTTTTACACTACTGGAAGCATTTTTTTTTTTTTTTGTTCACATGTAGAGCAATCCTCTTCTGTTATGCACGGTTGGATATTGCAACACTATTAACCCTGATGGGTTTAAAAGTTTTGATGCTGAGCATGAGAGTGCAAGGCATTTACATTTGGTGAGTGAGTTTCTTAAGGGAGTGGATTCACTGTCACATACGGTGTGATGGAAGGAAATTAATTTTTCGTAACCATTGAAGAATCATCACTGGGTGAGCCACTTGAAGTTTTTCATGTTTATGGACTTTATTTGAATTACAATTTTTTTTCTTTTATTGTGTTTTGCGTTGGTTTTATTTTTATTTCACTTTATATAGATTTCTCCTTCACAGTTGAGTTTGTTCATCATTATCACATGGTGTCATTATTACTGTTTTAGCATTTTGTTTCACGATTATTTTGTGATATTAGCGCCACTATTTGTTCATTTAAATATGGTTACACTTTATTTAAGTGGCAGCTTTAGAAGGGTGTATGTGCATGAATTCAATGGTGGGACATCAAGCATAGGTGCGCGTGACTTGCTGACCAACAGTTGAATAAGTATAACTTTTGTTTCATTCTCATAGGGAAGAAAAGACTCGGAGGACACCAGGAACCCCACACCTCAGAAAGAAGGGGAACTCGGCACAAGACCACACCCCGAGGACCCGGAGGAAGGAGAGGTGGAGGAACTTGGCGAACTTGTCACCACAACAGGTGAGTGTCTGATACCCCAGCTTCAGGTAATATATGTATGCCTGCATATTTATAATACATGTTTTTTACTCAAATTTTTAGGTGATGTGCTGGTTGTGGAAGAGCAAGCTGAACATTTCACAAGTGACAGTGCACAAAGGCTAATCCAGGACATCATGGTGTGGAATCGTGAAATTGACATCATAAGGAATAAACTCAATGTCATGGAACAACAAATGAAGAACATGTGATGTGTTGGGGAGAATCTAAATATCTTCCAAATGCCACCATGTTACCATTTGTTGTACTAAACAAAAAACTTTTTTTTTTTTTACTTTTTAAAAGCCAAATTTTGAAGATGCACACGGTGTGTCAACATGTGCTATCTACCATCAGGGGATATCAATGTACGCGTTTTGTGGGTGCAACCTCTTCCTCGTAACTCTAGTAGGTGAGAGGAAGGGGCTGCACCCCCAAAACATGTCCATTGATCCCCCCCCTGAAGGGAGATAGCACATGTTAACATTAGGCATGGGATCAGGAGGGAAATACCCATTTTGACTCCCAAATTGTGTGCATCATCAAAATTTTGGCTTTTACAGGGGTGACATCACCTCATCTGTAGGCAATATCAACACATTTTGGACATACTATAATGTCTGATATTGCTTTCATTTTTTCTACATTTAACTTTGTAAGTTCCAGAGTTGTGTATGTTTTATGTTTTGAAACATACCTGTTTATACCAAAAAAACAAAAAATTGTAAAAACTTGAGGGGAAAAAAATATTTTCCCAAAAAATTTTATAAGGCGCATGTGAACCGTTGAACTTCCCCACAAGAACTTCCTCTGGTCGCTGTTCCCCCTTCCTTGCCATATCCCAGCCCTTCGTTTCAGTATACCTCACCTCCTGTCTACAGTCCTACAGCCACCTACAGATCTCCAGCAGTTAAGCCAAAGAAGAAACGGAAGTTCATCCCCACTCACGCGATCCTGCCAGTAACCCAACTTGCTTCCACACCAACCAACCTGTTCAAGCCTGCGTTCATACCAGTTGAAGTTGATGACCCACCTAAACCTGCCAACCCAGTGCCTGCTATCCAGCCTGATGTACCTACCTTCCAGTCTGATAATGTGCCTGCTTTCCAATCTGATGTTTTGATGCCTGCCTTCCAGCCTGATGTTCCTGCCTTCCAGCCTGATGTGCCTACCTTCCAGTCAGATGTTTCCGCTTTCCAGTCTGATGTCTTGTTGCCTGCCATCCAGCCCAAAGTCTTCGTGCCTGCCATCCAGTCTGATGTGCCTGCCTCCCAGTCTGATGTCCTGATGCCTGCCCTCCAGCCCAAAGTCTCGGTGCCCGCCTTCCAGTCTGATGTGCCCGCCTTCCAGTCTGATGTGCCTGCCTTCCAGCCTGATGTTTCGATGCCTGCCTTGCAGCCTGATGCCTTGGTGCCTGCTTTCCAGTCTGATGTGCCCGCTTTCCAGTCTGATGTGCCCACCTTCCAGCCTGTTGTCTCATTGCCTGCCTTCCAGCCTGCGGTCTCGTTGCCTGTTTTCCAGCCGGATGTCTTGATATTGGTGTGTCAGCCTGGAGTTTCGGTGCCCGTGTGTCAGCCTGGAGTTTCGGTGCCCGTGTGTCAGCCTGGAGTTTCGGTGCCCATTACCCAGTCTACTGAGCCGGTGCCCGTTACCCAGTCTGCTATATCGGAGTCCGTCACTTGGCCTGGTAAGCCAGTACCCGTTATTCGGTTTGCCGGACCAGTGCCGGTGTCCAGCTCGCTGGGCCGGGGAACATTGCCCAGTCCACTGGGCTGGGGCCCGTTACCCAGCCTGCTGAGCCGGTGCCTGTGATCCAGCCTGCCCTTACGGTGCTCGCTATTTGGCCTAATGTTCCAGAGCCCGCTGCCCAGCTCGACGACCCGGAGCCCGCTGCCCAGCTCGACGACCCGGAGCCCGCTGCCCAGCTCGACGACCCGGAGCCCGCTGCCCAGCTCGACGACCCGGAGCCCGCTGCCCAGCTCGACGACCCGGAGCCCGCTGCCCAGCTCGACGACCCGGAGCCCGCTGCCCAGCTCGACGACCCGGAGCCCGCTGCCCAGCTCGACGACCCGGAGCCCGCTGTCTGTTCTGATATGCCCGCTGTCCGGTTTGATGTATCTGATGCCCAGCCTGAAGTACCCGATGCCCAGCCTGATGTGCCCTCATCTGTTGTTCGGTTTGAGGCTATAAACTTTGGACAATTTCATCTAGTTGGAGCGTCCGGAGGCCGCTTCTTTGAGGGGGGTACTGTCATGAAAAGGTTTACCCATTGGCGCTATCGGTCTCTTGGATTGCAGTACCAGTGTCCACCAGCGGGTGTCTTCCAACACTTAGGACCTGTAATAAGAGGACTCATCTGCTGGTGGCACTGTTGCATCCTTGGGCCATAATACCGGTGTCCACCAGCGGGTGTACTCCAGCAGTGTGGAGCAGACAGCACCCTCTGCGCTCAGGTGTAACGTGAGGTCAATTGCTGCAGCCTTATAAATACCCAGCAAGCCTTGATTGCCTTGGTATCTTTCTTCCTTGCGCCCTGACCTGTACCTACGACCTGCACCTTGTAACCTGTATCTGAACCTGAGCCTGTACCCGATCCCATCCTGATCCTGTCCCTCCTGTGTTCCTATTCCCTTGTAGCCTGATTCCATTCCATTATCTCCCTCTCCTATCCTGCTCTTGTTCAGTTGCTGATCCCCTGTGTATGACCCTGGCCTGGCTAACGTGTTTGATTTCGGTACTTCCCTTTGGCTGTATATATTTTCTGTTGTGTGTGTGTGTGGTTGCTTTTGCACTGTTTATATTTCACTTATTTGTCACCTATTTAATAAACACCCTTATTTTTCACTACATGTGTTTCTGGTTTCCTCTGTGCAGTCCACACAGTCTGGTCTACTAAATTCCTTGACACCGCAGCAGGTGGCAATGCCAGGCCACCAGTCTGGAGACGTTGGTAGAACTCAGTCTGGACGAAGACTCCTCCATCTGACATCCAGCCATTCTTCCCCACGTCCACATAGAGGAACTCATATTGTGCCAACGCCACCGCCATCAACATTATACTATTAAAACCCTTATAATTGTAATAGTAAGACCCTGAATGGAGTGGTGGCACGATGTGGACGTGCTTTCCATCTTTAGCCCCTCCACAGTTGGGAAAGCCCCAATGGTTGGCAAGTCTGCCATTCCTGTGGCGTTGAAGGAAACTGTGGACTCAAACCAGAAATACAAAAACTTGTAATTTTGCACATAACCTTGCAAGCAGATTACACAAAAACATTCTCGGCCAACATCAGTATAACATTTATTTTAAGGAGTATTTATAGAAAAAGCCTCTGGCACTCTGCCTGAATTTAAGGACCACACCAACATTTGTACACATTTTAGGGGGTGTTTAGGGTAAAGCAGTACAATGTAGTTGACAAAATACATTGTTAAGTGTTAGGTGTATATGGGCCCTGGGGAGGTTAGTGAAGGCAAATATGCATGTAGGCCAAAAAAGGAGCATTAAAAACTTCCAGCATGCATGAGCATAAAGGGGACATTCACAGCATATTACAATCATGATAATTAGGGAATGATGAAAGAAATACAATACATTAGGAAAGATTAAATACATATAATGTGATGTTAAAGGAAAAAATCTTACCTTAATATAGTCCCTCTGCAGGACCTGAATAATGGCAGAACAGATCTCTGGGATAACGATTCCCAGAGCCTGGGGGTGGATGCCTGTCAAGAACTTGAGGTCATGCAGACTTCTCCCAGTCGCCAAGTACCGCAACGTGGTGACTAGCCTCTGCTCCGGAGTGATGGCTTGCTGCATGCAGGTGTCCTGCCTGCTAATATAAGGGGTCAGCAAAGCCAACAGATGGTGAAAAGCGGGGTCCGTTATCCTGAGAAAGTTCCTGAAATCATCAGGATTATTCTCCTGGATCTCACGAAGAAAAGGCATATGAGAGAATAGGTCACGCTGGAGTAACCAATTCTTGGTCCATGAACTCCTCCCCACCCTGTTCATTGACTGGGCTTGGGCCCAAGTATGAACCCCAACACCAAACGCCCACACAGCACGACGAGTACGTACCCACAACATGGCTTCAAAACGGTTGGCTGGTCAGAACAAACTAACAGAATGCACTGAAGAACAGCAAGGCCTGTGAAGAGCGAGCTGAAAATCAGAAATGAGCGGACAAGAACACACTGAAAAAGAGATACGAACTGACTACATGCACTGAAAAGCAGATGCAAACCCACAAGCACAAACTGAAGAGCAGTAATGGACTGAAAAGCATGAAAGCTGAAAAGCATGAATCGTCTCGCATCAAACTTCTACTAACACGAGATAAACACGAGATTAGATGAAAGAGCCCAAAGGGTGGCGCACTGGCTATTGAACTTCCTTTTTCTAGTCCCGTCGTACGTGTTGTACATCACCGCGTTCTTGACGGCTGGACTTTGGTGTGACAAGACAGCTTTAGCGGAATTCGTCGGAATTCCGTTGGGGAAAAACCTTTAGAGTTTATTCCGACGGCAAAACCGGTCGTGTGTACAGGGCATAACAGAACCAAAGTAGACCAACTCCGGAGAGACCTTGACCTGTGCCTAAATGAGAGGGCGGACCAAACAAAAAATCGATGCTAATGGTAACATGCCAGGCACCCTACTGGCAAACAGGTTGAAGTCCTTTGCCCCGAAGCAGCCCACCTTCTCTCTCGGAACAAGGTTTCAAGTGCACACATCTAAACCGGTCAAAGTCCTGGATGAATTTCAGCATCACTTGTCAAAACTCTGTTCCCCCTAAAAGACAAACCTCTCCTTGACCTTACCTAATTCCTCAATGAAACAACCCTGCCATCTCTAAAGCCAGCCCATCGGGATGCCTTAGGAGCTGATATTACAGAAACAGAAGTAAGGCAAGTCATCATGGACCTGAAATTGCATAAAAACTGGGTCCAGACAGGTTTACAGCCCTTTTCTTTAAAAAAAACTGTTGGACACAATGGCCCCCTACATAACCTCTCTTTTTAACAGCCTTAAGAATGGTGAAAACTTATCTAAGACCATGCTACAGTCATCCATTGTAACAACCTCGAGAAGGCATTTGGCACCTTATCTTGGACGACCGTGATCCACAGGGGTGTGGGCAACTCCTTCCCCAAATGGATTGCCACCTTGTACAAAGATCTTTCGGCCACTGTGAAGTATATGGGATACAAATCGTCTTCTTTCCCTATAGCCCGTGGCACCCACCAAGGGTGCCCTCTATTCCCTCTTTTTATATTTGCCCTGGAACTTTTGGCTGCACACATTCGTTTGAACCCCAAAATCAGAGGCATCGAAGTGGCCTGTGTGCACCACAAGCTAGTAATGTTTGCAGAGGACATCTTGATGTAGATTACCTTTCCACATATTACGCTTCCCAGTTTAATATCACTGTTGACTGGTTTTGCCTCTCTCTCTGGTCTTCATGTTAATTAGGATAAATCCTAAGCGTCTCCTTGGCCAACGCCACTCTACAGTGCAATGGTCTGCCTCCATCCCACACCTAGGGATCAAGCTAACTCTGACTTATTCAGTTTTGTATGCATCCAACTATCCCCCTCTCATCAAAACTTAGACCTGGCTACTGGAGATGTGGAATAAGACACACATTTTCTGGCTGGGGCGGAAATGCGTGATAAAGAAGATTCTTTCGCTGAAGCTGCTTTACCCTTTCAGAGTTCTGCCTGTTTTGGTCCCCCCACATACTGTATTCTGCCCTCATTACGGTGCCTCGTCTTTAAGTTTATATCTGGCCCAGTTAAACGGAGACTGAGCAGACACCTACTTTATAGGTTGAAGAGCTGGGAGTGCCGAACATCACTTATTATTATTATTATTATTATTATTATTATTAATATTATTATTAAGCAGCCCAGTTAGCTCCCCCTTGCCCAACTGTTTGTGGGTAAGACCTTACCTCTCTGGACCCTTACTAATATAGTGTACACAGACCCAGTCCCACTCTCATCTCTACCCTGACTCCAGCCTCAACTACACCCTAAACCTCTAAACCCCAGTCCTGGCCAGCACTCTAAAGGTATGGGACTCATTCGAAATATTCGGCTCGTTTGATATCGCTGCACCTCCCTTTTCTTGAAATCTTCAAATGTCCCTTATTTCCCCAGGGCTTAGAAAGCCCCCAGAGCTACCATTGGTGGTGCAGTAATGGCCTAATTACAGTCCGGTCCCTATTGTCACCTTTCAACACCTTAGGGACACATAAAACTTTCCAGATTCAGAGAAATTTCACTACCTCCAAATTCATCATTTATTAGAATAATTGACAAAAAAATCACGACTGGTCGACGACTATGACAGCATTTGAAGCTAGATGTCAGACACCCCCCACGACCCAAGGTCTTATATCTTTATTATACTGCTTAATAATAAGCAACTCCAATTTGCACATCCCATCTTACTGCTCCAACTGGGAAAGAGACTTCAGTGTCACGCAAACCCTCCCAAGATTTGGAATAAAATGTGGGAGGCATTATTCCAGTTCTCACGCAAGGAAATAACCCTGGGAAATTCTTTTAAAGTTCTGTCTCGCTGGTACATCACCCCAGCTAGAATTGCCAAATGGCTCCTTACCTATTCCTCTGCATGGTTTAGTAGACCTAGATGTCATGAAACACAATTGGTGGACATGACCCAAAATTAAACAGCTGTATATAGGAGTTTATAATATGGTCAGTTCAGTCCTACACCTAAATCTGCAAAGGAATCCCTGGGAGGCCTTGTACAAAAACCAAAAGAAGATGCTACCAAGTGAAAACACATTCTAGTGACCCTCATATATTCAGCTATGAAACAGATGATCACAAAAGCTTGTGTAGCACCATTTAGTGTGCTACTAGTGTCAGTGCAGGGCAAATGTATGTTTTTATGACAGCTAATGTACTCTTTGGTTGTTCTATGTTTATGCCATCTCATAGCATCTTTCCCCAATAAAATCTAAGTGAATGAAAAATAACAGAAATACTGGCAGCATCACCAGGTGAAAATAAAGGAAAAAATCCTAAAAAAGAAGGCTAATGCAGCCACCACAAATAAAAATTGGTGAGCTGCAATTTAATATATTTTTTGGTTTGTTATCACTTTAAAGGCATATTATAAATGTCAGTGCAGTTAGCTGTTTATACATATTACTATCAGCTACAGGTTATATTGATAGAACTTGCTATTTCAAGAGTTTTGCGCATGATCCTTTTTTATGTTGATACAATTACAGTGCTTCAAAGGAATTCAATAGATTTCAAGTTGCTGGTCTCACTTTTCAAAACTAAATTTTTGCACTAGAAAATCTGTGAATATAAAAGTAGATTTTCATGAGCACAGAGCAAAATAGTGCTGGCAATAGTAAAAATTAAGAGCTAAGAACTGCAATTGCTGTTGTTCCGATCCTAATATTCCACAGGCAGGCAGCTACAGTATTTACAGTTAGTGTACCGTGTCCTCTGCACAGTGTGCACCTAAAGCTACCTGGAGACAATTGCTGCTGTTCTGCTCCTATTAATACCACAGGCATGCAGCTACAGTATTTACAGTTAGTGCACTGTGTCCTCTGCACAGTGTGCACCTAAAGCTACCTGAAGAAAATTAGTGGTGTTCTTCTGATTCTATTAATACCATAGGCAGGCAGCTACAGTATTTACAGTTAGTGCACTGTGTCCTCTGCACAGTGTGCACCTAAAGCTACCTGAATAAAATTGGTGGTGTTCTTTTGATCCTATTAATACCACAGACAGGCAGCTACGGTATTTACAGTTAGTGTACTGCGTCCTCTGCACAGTGTGCACCTAAAGCTACCTGAAGATAATTGCTGGTGTTCTCATACAAATAATACTACAGGCATACAGTTGATTCTGCTAGCTGTAGTATCAGTATATATATATATATATATATATATATATACACTACCGTTCAAAAGTTTGGGGTCACATTGAAATGTCCTTATTTTTGAAGGAAAAGCACTGTACTTTTAAATGAAGCTAACTTTAAACTAGTCCTAACTTTAAACAAATATACTCTATACATTGCTAATGTGGTAAATGACTATTCTAACTGCAAATGTCTAGTTTTTGGTGCAATATCTACATAGGTGTATAGAGGCCCATTTCCAGCAACTATCACTCCAGTGTTCTAATGGTACAATGTGTTTGCTCATTGGCTCAGAAGGCTAATTGATGATTAGCAAACCCTTGTGCAATCATGTTCACACATCTAAAAACAGTCTAGCTCCTTCCAGAAGCTACAAAATTGACCTTCCTGTGAGCAGATTGAGTTTCTGGAGCATCACATTTGTGGGGTCAATTAAACGCTCAAAATGGCCAGAAAAAGAGAACTTTCATCTGAAACTCGACAGTCTATTCTTGTTCTTAGAAATGAAGGCTATTCCATGCGAGAAATTGCAAATAAATTGAAGATTTCCTACAACGGTGTGTACTACTCCCTTCAGAGGACAGCACAAACAGGCTCTAACCAGAGTAGAAAAAGAAGTGGGAGGCTGCGTTGCACAACTAAGCAAGAAGATAAGCACATTAGAGTCTCTAGTTTGAGAAACAGACGCCTCACAGGTCCCCAACTGGCATCTTCATTAAATAGTACCCGCAAAACACCAGTGTCAACATCTACAGTGAAGAGGCGGCTGCGGGATTTTGGGCTTCAGGGCAGAGTGGCAAAGAAAAAGCCATATCTGAGACTGGCCAATAAAAGAAAAAGATTAAGATGGGCAAAAGAACACAGACATTGGACAGAGGAAGACTGGAAAAAAGTGTTGTGGACGGATGAATCCAAGTTTGAGGTGTTTGGATCACAAAGAAGAATGTTTGTGAGACGCAGAACAAATGAAAAGATGCTGGAAGAATGCCTGACGCCATCTGTTAAGCATGGTGGAGGTAATGTGATGGTCTGGGGTTGCTTTGGTGCTGGTAAGGTGGGAGCTTTGTACAGGGTAAAAGGGATTCTGAATAAGGAAGGCTATCACTCCATTTTGCAACGCCATGCCATACCCAGTGGACAGCGCTTGATTGGAGCCAATTTCATCCTACAACAGGACAATGACCCTAAACACACCTCCAAATTGTGCAAGAACTATTTACAGCAGAAGCAGGCAGCTGGTATTCTATCGGTAATGGAGTGGCCAGCACAGTCACCAGATCTGAACCCCATTGAGCTGTTGTGGGAGCAGCTTGACCGTATGGTACGCCAGAAGTGCCCATCCAACCAATCCAACTTGTGGGAGCTGCTTCTAGAAGCGTGGGGTGCAATTTCTCCAGCTTACCTCAATAAATTAACAGCTAGAATGCCAAAGGTGTGCAATGCTGTAATTGCTGCAAAAGGAGGATTCTTTGATGAAAGCAAAGTTTGATGTAAAAACAATGTTATTTCAAATACAAATCATTATTTCTAACCTTGTCAATGTCTTGACTCTATTCTCTATTCATTTCACAACGTATGGTGGTGAATAAGTGTGACTTTTCATGGAAAACACAAAATTGTTTGGGTGACCCCAAACTTTTGAACGGTAGTGTGTATATATATATATATATATATATATACATCCCAGCTTTGTGCAGCTACATCTCACTGCAGGCCATTAGTATGTCTGGAAGGCCAACAAGGAGATGCAGACAGTCACAAGCCAATAAAAGAGGGCAAGCAGGCTCTGTGTCTAGAGGCAACAGTGCTGGTCGTGGAGACGGTGCATCCTCATCAGCACGTGGCAGTGGGACATATTTGGCCTTTTTTTTTTGGCAGCTGACCGTGTTGAGCCGCAACATGCGGATGACTTGGTCGAGTGGATGACCAAGCCGTCCTCGTCCTCATCCTCTATCACACATGCTCAGGGTACTTTGTCTGGCAAAGCAGCTGCCAACGCGGCCTCTTCCCTTGGCTCAATGGCATCAGTGACTCCTTCCCTAGCCCCACCATGTCCTCCTGAGGAGTCCCTCGAACTGCTTGACCACAGTGTTGGGTACATGCTCCAGGAGGATGCCCAGCGTTTAGAAGGCTCTGATGATGATACTGAGCTAGATGAAGGCAGTAACGTGAGCATGGACAGAGGGGGTGCCCAAAAAGGAAAGCAATCTGGCAGTCATGCTCCCCCTGCTGCAGCATACTGCCAGGTTTGCTCCAGTGATGAGGAGGGAGGGGATGATGAGGTCACTGGACTCAATGTGGGTGCCTGATAGGAGAGAGGAGGAGGAGGAGGCACATCACCAACGAGGCAGGATGCCCTCCAGGGGCAAGCCTAAGGGCAGCACACTGACTGCATCACACCGCAAAGCTCCGCATGTGCAGGGCGCTGCTGTCTGCGCGTTATTCCAAAAGTTCTTTAGTGTGGGCTTTTTTTGAGACAAGTGCATCAGATAGCACCGCTGCTATTTGCAACATATGTCTCAAGCGTATCTCGCGTGGCCAAAACATCTCCCGCTTGGGCACCACATGCTTGACCAGACATATGTTGACCTGCCATGCAGTTCATTGGCAAGCGTATCTAAAAGACCCACACCAAAGAACAAAGAGGACCTCTCCTTGCTCCTCATCAGCTGAGATCTCCAACCCCACTATACCTTCATTCCTCTGAGTCTAGAGGCAACAGTGCTGGTCATGGAGATGGTGCATCCTCATCAGCACGTTTTTTTCGGCAGCTGGCCGTGTTGAGCCACAACATGCAGAAGACTTGGTAGAGTGGATGACCAAGCCGTCCTCATCCTCCTCATCCTCTCTCACCCAGACTCAGGGTACTTTGTCTGGCAAAGCAGCTGCCAACGTGGCCTCTTCCCTCGGCTCAATGGCATCAGTCACTCCTTCCCTAGCCCCACCATGTCCTCCTGAGGAGTCCCCGAACTGTTTGACCACAGTGTTGGGTACATGCTTCAGGAGGATGCCCAGCGTTTTGAAGGCTCCGATGATGGTACCCAGCTAGAGGAAGGCAGCAACGTGAGCCCAGAGAGAGGGAATGCCCAAGAAGGACAGCAATCTGACAGTCATGTTCCCCCAGCTGCAGCATACTGCCAGCTTTGCTCCAGTGATAAGGAGGGAGGGGATTATGAGGTCACTGACTCCACGTGGGTGCCTGATAGGAGAGAGGAGGAGGAGGCACATCACCAATGAGGCAGGATGCCCTCCAGGGGCCAGCTTAAGGGCAGCACACCGACTGCATCACACCGCAGAGCTCCACAGAGCTCCGCAGAGCTCCGCATGTGCAGGGTACTGCTGTCTCTGCGCGTTATTCCAAAAGTTCTTTGGTGTGGGCCTTTTTTGAGATGAGTGCATCAGATCCCACCGCTGCTATTTGCAACATATGTCTCAAGCGTATCTCGCGTGGCCAAAACATCTCCCGCTTGGGCACCACATGCTTGACCAGACATATGTTGACTTGCCATGCAGTTCGTTGGCAAGCGTACCTAAAAGACCCACACCAAAGAACAAAGAGGACCTCTCCTTGCTCCTCATCAGCTGGGATCTCCAACCCCACTATACCTTCAGTCCTCTCTGAAACCTGCACTGAGAGGAATGAAGGTGTAGAATTAGGTGTGTCACAGCTAAGTACTTGCGGGCAATCTGCTATCGGTACACCGACGTTAGATTATACCAGGCAAATTTCCCTGCCCCAGCTGCTGCACCGCCGAAAGAAGTTCGCTCCCAGCCATCCACATGCCCAGCGGTTAAATGCTAGCTTGGCAAAATTCTAGCACTTCAACTGCTACCTTTTCAGTTGGTAGACTCTGCCCCCTTCCGTGAGTTTGTGGAATGTACGGTTCCTCAGTGTCAGGTTCCCAAACGCCGCTTTTTCTCACGGAAGGCAATTCCGGCTCTCTACTGGCATGTGGAAGGCAATGTCTTGGCCTCGCCGGACAGGGCGGTCAGCGGTAAGGTGCATATTACCGCTGACTCATGGTCCAGCAGGCATGGACAGGGACGTTACCTATCTTTCACCGCGCACTGGGTGACTCTTCTGGCAGCTGGGAAGGATGCAGGACAAGGTGCAGTAGTGTTAGAGGTTGTTCTGCCACCACGCCTCCAAAATACTACTAGTGGTGATTCTGCCACACCTCTCTCCTCCACCCCCTCCTCTTCTTCCTCCATGGCCTCTTCCTGTGCTGATTTGACTTCGGAACCAGCGGTGCTCCGTAGGCGTTCAAGGGGCTACGCAAGCACGCAGGCCAAAAGATGCCATGCGGTGCTTGAGCTGGTGTGCTTGGGGGACAGGAGCCACACTGGGGCAGAGATTCTGTCAGCTCTGCAGGGGCAGGTTTAGAGGTGGTTGACGCCATGCCAGCTTAAGGCAGGCATGGTGGTTTGGACAATGGCACCAACCTCCTCTCCGTCCTCCGACAGGGACAACTGACCCATGTGCAATGTTTGGCTCACGTCTTTAATTTGGTGGTTCAGCGGTTCTTGGGCAGGTACCCGGGCTTACAGGATGTCCTGAGGCAGGCCAGGAAAGTCTGTGTGCATTTCCGCAGGTCATATAATGCCAGTGCTCGGCTGGCTGACCTCCAAAATATGGAAAAAAAATATGGGAAAAATGTGTCTCCTCTTCACTGATGCTTTATCACCAATCCTTGTTTCACTAAAAACCCCACATTTTCAAAAAACATTTGTCATTGGGACAGAAAGTGAGGGGAAATCTTCTGAAGAGGTGCACAGACAGCAAAACAGATGTTACAGGGGTGATAACCCTTCCCTATGTTTTCCAAAAAGCTTAAAAATAGATTTTTTGGCTGGAGCTACACTTAAAAAATGTACCAGTTCAAAATTACAAACAGATTCTACTTAACAACAAACCTACAGTCCCTGTCTTGTTTACACCACCTGTATACTGCTGTTCAGAGTATATAGGGCCTGGGGGCCCCACACCTTTCCTTTTTTTAATTTGGGTGCAGGGTTCCCCTTAATATCCATACAAGACCTAAAGGGCCTAGTAATGGACTAGAGGGGGGTACACATGCCGTTTGTCTCACTGATTTTCATCCATATTGCCAGGACCTGACATTACATTAAAGCCGCAAGCAGTTTTAAATTACTTTTATTCCTTTAAAAATGTCATTTTGTGCAGGGACTGTTCTAAGCACGGGAAACACGCGCCACTTTACAGGCATACTATAGACACCCCCCAGGTACTATATTTAAAGGAATATTTCACTTTTTTTCACTTTAAGCATCATTAAAATCACTGCTCCCGAAAAAACGTTAGTTTTTAAAACTTTTTTTTGCATTGAAACATGTCCCCTGGGGCAGGACCCGGGTCCCCAAACCCTTTTTAGGTTAATAACTTGCATATTAGACTTTAAATTTAGCAATTTTGATTTCGAACGTTCGAGTCCCATAGACTTTAATGGGGTTCTAAAGTTTGCGCACCTTTTGGTCCGTTCGCAGGTTCTGGTGCATGCTCATCCCTACTTCTCACAAACAAACTGTCCTTTTTGTAGAAAAACACATAGGCAAGTATTTGTGAAAAAAAAATATCCATTTAGTCTGGGTAACTGTCACGTACCTGGTTGGAGACTGAAATGACGAGGTCGGCCTCTCTTGTATCTCCAGTCCAGGTCCCGCTGGAAGTGGAACAGCGGGAGCCGAGGACCAGGAGGGACACGAGTGCCTGTAGCTGCGGACCCGGAGACTTGTGGAGGAGGATGCGATCTTGGATGAGCAGAGAAACTGTTAGATCAGGATAGGCAGTGCTGCGCCAAGGATCAGCTGGGCTTAAGGAGGCACTCCGCAGGAACTGTGGTGCTGGAACGTTAGGTGATGTAAAGTCCCTGGAATACTTGCAGCAGGAAGTCGCAGTGGGTTGCAGGACTGTAATTGCAGGCACTTGCAGGATAACGAGGAGAAATGCCAGAGGCAGGAGCAGAGTCTCAAGGGTAGCCAGGTTCGGTAAAAGGCGGGCAGCGGGGTACAAGGCAGCAGGCAGAAGCGAAGTCACATGGATAGCCGGGTCTGGAAACAGGCCAGCAGTGCAGTGCAAGGCAGTAGGCATAAACAGAATCCAATGGGAAGCCAGGATCAGAAACCGGTAGTCAGAGCAGAAACAGGATCCAGAAGCAGGGTCAAGGCAAGCCAGATTCATCAACAGGTAACAAGCAGGTAGTAGCAGGGTTCAGGTATCGGGGTACAGCTGAAGACCAGTCAGCACCGGTCTGAGGGCAGAGCAATTCTTTAAATAGGCTGGCTGGTGCCAACTGGCGTTATGGGTGCGCTTCTGCGTGTGCACGCAGTCTGTCGCGCATGCGCATTGATGTGCACCGGCATCTGCAGCCGTCTGTGTGCACGCGCATGCGTGCGAGTGCGCACCGACCGGGTACTAATAGTTCTCTTACAATAACAAAATAGAGAGGAAGGCAACACTGGAGAAACTTTTGGAATTTGCGAAGCCTTTTGGCTCCCAGGGCAGACAAGTCTGTGGAAAATAAAATTGTTAGCTTGAGGAGTCCATATAATTTGGAGCCCAATCTGGTCCAGGATTCCCTGAGATCAGGACCAGCAGCAGATGACATGTATGTCCCCAGGCTGTGGTACTACACCAGCCTGTGTCTTCTGTCAGACCAGACTGAACCCAGGCCATCACTTTCTTCTCTTCACTGCAGCCTTCCCTGCAGCCTTCCTTGGAGGCTGTGGCTCTGGTGATGGACTTGTGGCAGGAGGAGGAGGAGGATGGGCGAGCTCACATACGTGGCTGTTCTCAGTCAGCTGGGCTCTCAACCCCTTCTGAAGGGCCTGAGCAAAAATTCCCTCATAGAGGAAGCGTTGGCCCTCCTCCAATTTCTGCAATCTAGTGGCTAGATAGCAGCCATAGGCCTCTTCAGCGTCGGGGGGGCTTCTGAGGACATCACTTGCTTCCCTAATGAGGCCCAGTGCTGCCTCCTCCGTGATCGTCCCCTTCCTGGGTCTTTTTTTTGGAAGGCAGAGGGGAGGCACCTGTCATTGGGTGAGGCCACTGGGCCCACCCACCGCCTGGCTGACACTGGAGCATATAAAAAATAAAAGTAGTTTTGCCTGGATCAACCAAAATGAGTTAATTGGTAATAAACCAAAAATAGCAATTTAGTATGGATCATTCATCCAAACAAACACAGTTTGGATGCAGTTCTGATTGCCCTAAGTGCATATAAGAAAAACCAAGAGAAGATAGTTCTCTTAAGAGGGTCAACACCGAACACTGAGATAAATACAAACCAGCTTTATTAGTACACAAAAGAATACCACTACAATATAAACACAAGAGGGAAGGGGGAAGCAATTAGATAAACGGCTTACACAGGCCTATTAAAACAGAGACAACCTTGTCAAAGGAATTAAAAACAGAGGGAGCTGCGGCTACACATCCCACACTTCCCACACATGTGTATGTGTGGGATGTGTAGCCACGGCTCCCTCTGTTTTTAACTCCTTTGACAACGTTGTCTCTGTTTTAATAGGCCTGTGTTATCTAATTGCTCCCCCCTTCCCTCTTGTGTTTATATTGTAGTGGTATTCTTTTGTGTACTAATAAAGCTTGTTTGCATTTATCTCAGTGTTCGGTGTTGACCCTCTTAAGAGAACTATCTTCTCTTGGTTTTTCTTATATGCACTAAGGGCAATCAGAACTGCATCCAAACTGTGTTTGTTTGGATGAATGATACATACTAAATTGCTATTTTTGGTTTATTACCAATTATCTCATTTTGGTTGATCTAGGCAAAACTGTGTAAGCCGTTTATCTAATTGCTCCCCCTTCCCTCTTGTGTTTATATTGTAGTGGTATTCTTTTGTGTACTAATAAATCTTGTTTGTATTTATCTCAGTGTTCGGTGTTGACCCTCTTAAGAGAACTATCTTCTCTTGGTTTTTCCTGGCTGACACTGGACACGTCCTCCTCCTGGCTGACACTGGGCACGGCCTCCTCCTGCCTGCCACTTTCCAGACCCTCCTCCTGGCTGAGCTCATCCTGTGTATAAAAAAGGGACTTAGTTTTTGGTTCATCAATCACACACCATTTTTATCTCATGACTTGCAAATTGAATGTTAATAGATATAAAAGATTATCATTCTGAGCCCAGCATTTTTCATTCTTGTCCCAAACTTTTTTGGCCACTACTGTCAATTGATATGTAAATCTCTTTTTTTTAATCATTAATTTGTTAGCAATTATAATATCTAGTTAACATCATTAATATTAGAACAATAAATATGTATGAAAATAATATACCTGACTCCAGCTGGGCACATCTACTTCTTCCAGGATGGAAGGCCCGGGTTGTTCCTCATCAGCCTCTGGTGGGGTTGAGGGAAGAGTGGAGGGAAGGCTGCAGGGAAGGGTAGAAAGTGATTCCCTGGCTTCAGTCTGGTCATCTAGAAACCACAGTTTGTTGAAGTACCACAGCCTGGGTACATACACTTGCGCTGCTGCTGCTCCTGATCTGAGTGTTTTTGGGTTTTATTATGCTCCTTCTTTTACATGTTCCTCAAGATCCCAATTTTCTTTTCCAAGAATGAATCCCATGAATAAGTCGAGATGACGAAACAGGTTTGAAGACTTCATTTTACACAATAAATGGTTTCACATTTTTACACTATTGGAAGCATTTTTTTCATTCACATGTGGAGCAATCCTCTCCTGTTATGCACGGTTGGATATTGCAACACTATTAACCCTGGTGGGTTTAAAAGTTTTGATGCTGAGCATGAGAGTGCAAGGCATTTACATTTAGTGAGTGAGTTTCTTAAGGGAGTGGATTCACTGTCACATACGGTGTGGTGGAAGGAAATTCATTTTGCGTAACCATTGAAGAATCATCACTAGGTGAACCACTTGAAGTTTTTCACGTTTATGGACTTTAATTGAATTACAATTTTTTTTCTTTCATTGTGTTGTGCGTTGGTTTTATTTTTATTTCACTTTGTATAGATTTCTCCTTCACAGTTGAGTTTGTTCATCATTATCACATGGTGTCATTATTACTGTTTTAGCATTTTGTTTCACGTTTATTTTGTTATATTAGCACCACTATTTGTTCATTTAAATATGGTTACACTTTATTTAAGTGGCAGCTTTAGAAGGGTGTATGTGCATGAATGCAGTGGTGGTACATCAAGCATAGGTGCGCGTGACTTGCTGACCAACAGTTGAATAAGTATAACTTTTGTTTCATTCTCATAGGGAAGAAAAGACTCTGAGGACACCACTCAGAGGACACCAGGAACCCCTAACCTCAGAAAGAAGGGGAACTCAGCACAAGACCACACCCCGAGGATCTGGAGGAAGGAGAGGTGGAGGAAGTTGGCGAACTTGTCACCACAACAGGTGAGTGTCTGACACCCCAGCTTCAGGTAATATATGTTTGCCTGCATATTTATAATACATGGTTTTTACTCAAATTTTTAGGTGATGTACTGGTTGTGGAAGAGCAAGCTGAACATTTCACAAGTGACAGTGCACAAAGGCTAATCCAGGACATCATGGTGTGGAATCGTGAAATTGACATCATAAGGAATAAACTCAATGTTATGGAACAAGAAATGAAGAACATGATTGATGTGTTGGGGAGAATCTAAATATCTTCCAAATGCCACCATTTTACCATTTGTTGTACTAAACAGTATTTTTTTTTTTTTTACTTTTTAAAAGCCACATTTTGAAGATGCACACGGTGTGCCAACATGTGCTATCTACCATCAGGGGATATCAATGTACACGTTTTGTGGGTGCAACCCCTTCCTCGTAACTCTAGTAGGTGAGAGGAAGGGGTTGCACCCCCAAAACATGTCCATTGATCCCCCATGATGGGAGATAGCACATGTTGACATTAGGCATGGGATCAGGAGGGAAATACCCATTTTGACTCTCAAATTGTGTGCATCTTCAAAATTTGGCTTTTACAGGGGTGACATCACCCCATCTGATGAAGGCAATATCAACACATTTTGGACATACTATAATGTCTGATATTGCCTTCATTGTTTCTACGTTGAACTTTGTAAGTTCCAGAGTTGTGTATGTTATGTTTTGAAACATGCCTGTTTATACCAAAAAAACAAAAAATTGTAAAAAACTTGAGGGCAAAAAAAAAATTCCCAAAATTTTTTATAATGCACATGTGAATGTGCACAGAGTAAAAAGTTTGATAATCAACAATGTGTGGTTTCTTCTTTCAATGCTCAATACCAGTTTTGTATGTAATTTTGTGACAATGGGGCTTATTTACTAAAGGAAAATACATTTGGCACTACAAGTGCACTAGGAGAACCTAGGAGACAGCTAAAAAGAAACACAAGCAATTAAGAAATTTCAAGATTTTATCAGATTTTTTTTTTTATTAACCACTTGACAACCGCCGCACGATGATGTACATCAGCAGAGTGGCATGGGCAGGCAAAAGGGCTTACATGTACGTCCTTGCCTTCCCGCGGGTGGGGGGTCCGATCGGACCCCCCCCGGTGCCAGCGGCGGTCGGATTCAGGTCAGGGGCGATCAAAGGTGGGTCCCCCTCGCGATCGCTCCTGGCCAATGACAGACTTCCTCGGCTTCTGTAATGTCGACAGTTTCCATTCCGGCACCGAGGAGAGAAGACTATAATATGAGTGCACCAAACGCACACACACAGTAGAACATGCCAGGCACACATTACACCCCCCTTTACCCCCCGATCCCCCCGATCCCTCCCCGATCACCCCTCCCCCCGTCACACTGACACCAAGCAGTTTTTTTTTTTTAATTACTGCATGGTGTCAGTTTGTGACAGTTAGTGTGTTAGGGCAGTTAGGGTTAGTCCCCTTTAGGTCTAGGGTACCCCCCTAACCCCCCCTAATAAAGTTTTAACCCCTTGATCACCCCCTGTCGCCAGTGTCGCTAAGCAATAATTTTTCTGATCGCTGTATTAGTGTCACTGGTGACGCTAGTTAGGGACGTAAATATTCAGGTTCGTCGTCAGCGTTTTATAGCGACAGGGACCCCCATATACTACCTAATGTTTTAACCCCTTGATTGCCCCCTAGTTAACCCTTTCACCACTGATCACCGTATAACCGCTACGGATGACGCTGGTTAGTTCGTTTATTTTTTATAGTGTCAGGGCACCCGCCGTATATTACCGAATAAAGGTTTAGCCCCCTGATCGCCCGGCGGTGATATGCGTTGCCCCAGGCACCGTCAGATTAGCGCCAGTACCGCTAACAACCACGCACGCAGCATACGCCTCCCTTAGTGGTATAGTATCTGAACTGATCAATATCTGATCCGATCAGATCTATACTAGCGTCCCCAGCAGTTTAGGGTTCCCAAAAAATGCAGCGTTAGCGGGATCAGCCCAGATACCTGCTAGCACCTGCGTTTTGCCCCTCCGCCCGGCCCAGCCCAGCCCACCCAAGTGCAGTATTGATCGATCACTGTCACTTACAAAACTATAAACGCATAACTGCAGCGTTCGCAGAGTCAGGCCTGATCCCTGCGATCGCTAACAGTTTTTTTGGTAGCGTTTTGGTGAACTGGCAAGCACCAGCGGCCTAGTACACCCCGGTCATAGTCAAACCAGCACTGCAGTAACACTTGGTGACGTGGCGAGTCCCATAAGTGCAGTTCAAGCTGGTGAGGTGGCAAGCACAAGTGTCCCGCTGCCACCAAGAAGAAGACAAACAGGCCCGTCGTGCCCATCATGCCCTTCCTGCTGCATTCGCCAATCCTAATTGGGAACCCACCACTTCTGCAGCACCCGTAATTCCCCCATTCACATCCCCAACCAAATGCAGTCGGCTGCATGAGAGGCATTTTCTTTATGTCCTCCCGAGTACCCCTACCCAACGAACCCCCCCCAAAAAAGATGTTGTGTCTGCAGCAAGCGTGGATATAGGTGTGACACCCGCTATTATTGTCCCTCCTGTCCTGACAATCCTGGTCTTTGCATTGGTGAATGTTTTGAACGCTACCATACACTAGTTGAGTATTAGCGTAGGGTACAGCATTGCACAGACTAGGCACACTTTCACAGGGTCGCCCAAGATGCCATCGCAACCTGGAACCGGTTACAGTTATAAAAGTTAGTTACAAAAAAAAGTGTAAAAAAAAAAAAATATATAAAATAAAAAAAAATAGTTGTCATTTTATTGTTATCTCTCTCTCTATTCTCTCTCTATTGTTCTGATCTTTTTTACTGTATTCTATTCTGCAATGTTTTATTGTTATTATGTTTTATCATGTTTGCTTTTCAGGTATGCAATTTTTTATACTTTACCGTTTACTGTGTTTTATTGTTAACCATTTTTTTTGTCTCCAGGTACGCCATTCACGACTTTGAGTGGTTATACCAGAATGATGCCTGCAGGTTTAGGTATCATCTTGGTATCATTCTTTTCAGCCAGCGGTCGGCTTTCATGTAAAAGCAATCCTAGTGGCTAATTAGCCTTTTACAAGCAGTAGGAGGGAATGCCCCCCCCCCCACCGTCTTCCGTGTTTTTCTCTGGCTCTCCTGTCTCAACAGGGAACCTGAGAATGCAGCCGGTGATTCAGCCAGCTGACCATAGAGCTGATCAGAGACCAGAGTGGCTGCAAACATCTCTATGGCCTAAGAAACCGGAATCTACGAGCATTTCATGACTTAGATTTCGCCGGATGTAAACAGCGCCATTGGGAAATTGGGAAAGCATTTTATCACACCGATCTTGGTGTGGTCAGATGCTTTGAGGGCAGAGGAGAGATATAGGGTCTAATAGACCCCAATTTTTTCAAAAAAGAGTACCTGTCACTACCTATTGCTATCATAGGGGATATTTACATTCCCTGAGATAACAATAAAAATGATTAAAAAAAAATGAAAGGAACAGTTTAAAAATAAGATAAAAAAGCAAAAAAATAATAAAGAAAAAAAAAAAAAAAAAAAAAAAAAAAAAGCACCCCTGTCCCCCCTGCTCTCGCGCAAAGGCGAACGCAAGCGTCGGTCTGGCGTCAAATGTAAACAGCAATTGCACCATGCATGTGAGGTGTCACCGCGAATGTCAGATCGAGGGCAGTAATTTTAGCAGTAGACCTCCTCTGAAAATCTAAAGTGGTAACCTGTAAAGATTTCTAAAGCCTTTTCAAAATGTATTTCGTTTGTCGCCACTGCACATTTGTGCGCAATTTTAAAGCATGTCATGTTTGGTATCCATGTACTCAGCCTAAGATTATCTTTTTTATTTCATCAAACATTTGGGCAATATAGTGTGTTTTAGTGCATTAAAATGTAAAAAGTGTGTTTTTTCCCCAAAAAATGCGTTTGAAAAATCGCTGCGCAAATACTGTGTAAAAAAAAAAATGAAACACCCACCATTTTAATCTGTAGGGCATTTGCTTTAAAAAAATATATAATTTTTGGGGGTTCAAAGTAATTTTCTTGCAAAAAAAAATTTTTTTTTCATGTAAACAAAGTGTCAGAAAGGGCATTGTCTTCAAGTGGTTAGAAGAGTGGGTGATGTGTGACATAAGCTTCTAAATATCTAGAAACCCACAAGCAAAAGCCAGTGGGTGAAGGAGGAGAATTTTATTGACCCACCGTTTGTGTCGGCTTGCAAACCATTGGCTTCATACAAAGTCCCACCCCCTCCTCCTTCACCCACTGGCTTTTGCTTGTGGGTTTCTAGATATTGTGTGATAGGGATGGAAACGTGCGACCTCTACCCGGCGCAGTTTCATACAAAGTCCCATTTCCCCTCCCCCTTGCTGTTGTTTATATGAATAGGGATGGAAGCCCATGGTTTGCTCTACTGCTTTATCTTGATATTACCAATGTTTGTTCATCATCCTGCCCCTATTGATTCCTTGGTAGCCTCACCTGTGTTTTACCTTTGTGTCATTTTCACCAGTTTCAATCTTACATGCCATGTTTCTTATCCTGTGACTAGGTTGTCATCATAACTATGGTTTACCCTTCCCAAACAGTGGTCCAACCCAATTATGGGTGGGTGGCTGTGGCTGGCCGGTGGGCCGTCCGGCCTTTGCCTGCCCGGGAGCTGCGATGGGCACTGCCGGCCTTTGGGTCCCCCCCTTCCTCCCCCGCCCGCCCCCCTTGGTGGGCTTGTGTGTGGGGGCGGGGCTTGCCGCCACTGCCCATCGACGTCACGTCACCAGCGGTGGGCGTGTGCCGCGCCTCCCGGCGCCGCCGCACCCTTTGCGCTGTGGTTGCTATGCTCGCAGGCTTGGTGGGTTGGTCCCAGCGGCCGCCGATCATTGGTCGGCTTCCCGCTCTGGCTCCTCCCACCTTTGGCCGTGCGGACGTGACGTTGGCGGGCCTCCCCGCGGCGGCGCCTATATATGGGCGCCTGTGTTCACCTGGGGCGGTGCGGCGCTCGAGGTACACTACAGCTACACTTCAGCATGGTGGTGGTTGCTCCACACCACCCTGTCACACAGGTAAGGCCACTCCTTACCCTGGTTGCGCACATGTTGTCCTCCAGCCTTCCCACTCCTCTTTCCCTCCCTCTTTTCCTACTCTACCCACTCACTCACTCACCTCCACATCACGCCCACCTCCCTTCCCCCCCCCCCCTACCTTCACTCTCCCCACTCCCTCCCCTCTGCACACACACTCCCTGCATTTTCACTCATCTTTCACTCTCAACTCTAGGGTGCCTCGTGGCTCTGCATCGCCCTGGGGGGGTTTGCCCGTTTTGGTCGCCGCGGCGGGGGGGCCCGCCTCAGCTCCCGGCCCGGCATTAGTCCCGGATGGTTGCCGTACCTGGCCATTCACCATCTACCCATGGTTGTCGTGAGTACTTCTCTAATTTTTGGGGGATTATTTGGCCCTCTGTACCTATTGTTACCTTGGCCCTTGATACTATTATTATTTTATTTCCAGAAACATGACATGTCTGCTCCTGATGAGTGGTCTTGAACCACGAAACGCGTCGAGCTACCGGTTGTACCTTATTGTCCCAACCCATGCCCTACAGAGTTTTACCCCTTAACAGGAATTTGAGGCCAGCTATCAGGCAGGCATTATCTTGTTTTAACTATTTACGCATTCTGACACCTGGTGATCCCTGGTCTATCTCCAAGAACACTGCTCATACCCATGTTATTACCCATGTTACCTTTATATCTTGTATATCCTTGATAACTATACTAATGGTCCTTATGTTGATCTCTGGTTATCATTGTTAACATTTTACCAAGTGTTATATTGATATTGTCTGATACCATTGTTTGTATGAATATGCAAATAAAGAATTTTATTGACCCACCGTTTGTGTCGGCTTGCAAACCATTGGCTTCATACAAAGTCCCACCCCCTCCTCCTTCACCCACTGGCTTTTGCTTGTGGGTTTCTAGATATTGTGTGATAGGGATGGAAACGTGCGACCTCTACCCGGCGCAGTTTCATACAAAGTCCCATTTCCCCTCCCCCTTGCTGTTGTTTATAAGCTTCTAAATGTTGTGCATAAAATGCCAGGACAGTTCAACCCCCCCCCCCAAATGACCCCATTTTGGAAAGTAGACACCCCAAGCTATTTGCTGAGAGTCATGTCGAGTCCATGGAATATTTTATATTGTGACACAAGTTGCGGGAAAGAGACAATTTTTTTTTTTTTTTTTGCACAAAGTTGTCACTAAATGATATATTGCTCAAACATGCCATGGGAATATGTGAAATTACACCCCAAAATACATTCTGATGCTTCTCCTGAGTACGGGAATAACACATGTGTGAGACTTTTTGGGAGCCTAGCTGCGTACAGAACCCCGAAAACCAAGCACCGCCTTCAGGCTTTCTAAGGGCGTAAATTTTTGATTTCACTCTTCACTGCCTATCACAGTTTCGGAGGCCATGGAATGCCCAGGTGGCACAAAACCCCCCCAAATGACCCCATTTTGGAAAGTAGACACCCCAAGCTATTTGCTGAGAGGTATAGTATTTTGCAGACCTCATTTTTTGTCACAAAGTTTTGAAAATTGAAAAAAGAAAAAAAATGTTTTTTCTTGTCTTTCTTCATTTTCAAAAACAAATGAGAGCTGCAAAATACTCACCATGCCTCTCAGCAAATAGCTTGGGGTGTCTACTTTCCAAAATTGGGTCATTTGGGGGGAGGGGTTTGTGCCACCTGGGCATTCCATGGCCTCCGAAACTGTGATAGGCAGTGAAGAGTATAATCAAAAATTTACACCCTTAGAAATCCTGAAGGCGGTGGTTGGTTTTCGGGGCCCCGTACGCAGCTAGGCTCCCAAAAAGTCCCACACATGTGGTATCCCCATACTCAGGAGAAGCAGCTAAATGTATTTTGGGGTGCAATTCCACATGTGCCCATGGCTTGTGTGAGCAATATATCATTTAGTGACAACTTTGTGCAAAAAAAAAAAAAAATTGTCACTTTCCCGCAACTTGTGTCGAAATATAAAACATTCCATGGACTCAACATGCCTCTCAGCAAATAGCTTGGGGTGTCTACTTTCCAAAATGGGGTCATTCGGGGGGGTTTTGTGCCATCTGGGCATTTTATGGCCTTCAAAACTGTGATAGGTAGTGAGGAGTGAAATCAAACATTTAGGCCCTTAGAAATCCTGAAGGCGGTGATTGGTTTTCGGGGCCCAGTACGCGGCTAGGCTCCTAAAAAGTCCCACACATGTGGTATCCCTTAACTCAGGAGAAGCAGCTGAATGTATTTTGGGGTGCAATTCCACATAGGCCCATGGCTTGTGTGAGCAATATATCATTTAGTGACAACTTTTTGTAAATATTTTTTTTTTGTTGTCATTATTCAATCACTTGGGACAAAAAATATAAATATTCAATGGGTTCAACATGCCTCTCAGCAATTTCCTTGGGGTGTCTACTTTCCAAAATGGGGTCATTTTGGGGGGTTTTGTACTGCCCTGCCATTTTAGCACCTCAAGAACTGACATAGGCAGTCATAAACTAAAAGCTGTGTAAATTCCAGAAAATGTACCCTAGTTTGTAGACGCTATAACTTTTGCGCAAACCAATAAATATACGCTTATTGACATGTTTTTTACCAAAGACATGTGTCCGAATACATTTTGGCCTAAATGTATGACTAAAATTGAGTTTATTGGATTTTTTTTATAACAAACATTAGAAAATATCATTTTTTTTCAAAATTTTCGGTCTTTTTCCATTTATAGCGCCAAAATAAAAATGGCAGAGGTGATCAAATACCATCAAAAGAAAGCTCTATTTGTGGGAAGAAAAGGACGCAAATTTCGTTTGGGTACAGCATTGCATGACCGCGCAATTAGCAGTTAAAGCGACACAGTGCCAAATTGGAAAAAGTCCTCTGGTCCTTAGGCAGCATAATGGTCCGGGGCTGAAGTGGTTAAAAACGTATTTAGCTCTGGAGCTGCCGATTACCTTAACTGAACTTGGTGCGACAGTGGAGTCCTTGCCCAATGGGAAAAGCCCTGGCCCTGATGGGTTTACTAAAGCATATTACAAAACTTTCCTACCCCATCTAGCGGCACCCATGTGCAAATATTTCAACTCCATAGCGGGAGGTAAAGTTATCCCTCCAGAGGCACTATTGGCCCACATTACTGTGATCCTAAAGGAGGGCAAGGACCCCGCTGCCCCCCAGAGTTACCGCCTCATTTCCCTCCTCAATGTGGACATAAAAATTTTGGCCAAAATTCTGGCTAACAGACGTAAGCACCTCATGCCTGGGATTGTCCATCTCGACCAAACAGGTTTCATTGCCGGCAGGAAAGCAAGAGATAACTCCCTCAGAGCAATTCAATTAATTCACTGGGCTCGTACCCGCTCAGACCCCCAACCTTATATTATACTATCGACAGACGCGGAAAAAGCGTTCGACCGCGTTGACTGGTCATATTTAAATGCCTTACTTAGATCCCTGGCGGTGGGACCACGAATGCTGACCTCGATCATGGCCCTATATTCTACCCCCTGTGCGCAGGTAAAGGTGAACGGGACCCTTTCATCTAGCTTCCCAATCAGGAATGGCATGAGACAGGGGCGTCCCCTCTCATCCCTTTTATTCGCTCCAGTGTTGGAGCCACTGCTCCGCACCATGCAAACTAATAAAGATATTAAGGGCTTGCAAGTTGGCAATGCGGAACATAAGCTCTTGGCATATGCCGATGATGTCTTACTTCACCTTTCAGACCCCCTGATTTCTCTGCCTAACCTGATGAAGGAACTTAACCATTTTGGATCACTTTCCAATTTTAAATAAACTATACAAAGTCCGAGATCCTGCCTATCTACTTACCCCCTCCCATAGCCGCAAACCTCCGAGCTGCCTTTCCTTTTACTTGGGCCGAATCATCTTTATGATACTTGGGTGTGCAACTTACGGATCGCTTTGATACTCTGTACACGGCCAACTTCCCCTCCTTGCTTACAGCGATCAAAAAGGACCTCTCGCAATGGACGCAGACTGCTTTTACATGGTTGGGATGGGTAAACATTATAAAAATGAACATATTGCCACGCATACTCTTCTTCCTACAGATGTTACCGATTCCCCTACCTAAATTTTTCTTTACCGTCTGTCCAGCTTGCTGTCTGCATTTTTGTATGTTATGCACGGAAACCTAGAATAGCCTTAAAGGTGCTGAGGCGCTCAAAATGGACGGTAGGCCTGGGGGTCCCAGATATTAGATGTTATTATCATGCCATAGTCCTCCAGAGGATACTCAATTGGCGTTTTCACACCCGCTCCAAACTCTGGGTTTCCCTGGAGAAATGTCTGGCGGGCAGAAATCTATCCTACGCCCCATGGTTGCTGAGGGAACACAGGGGGCTATCCGAAACGACCTCCCCGCTGACAGCCCAGGTGCTTTCAGTATGGGACCGGATTAATCCGCTCTTTAAAATAGCTCCCCCTGTGTCCCCTCTGGCGCTGCTGGGTGGATTCCTATGGCTCCCCCCAGGTAAACAGATGGCCTTTTTTGGGCCTTGGGTGGTAGACGGAGACGCCAGCTGTGGTAAACTTATGAAAGAAGGTAAACTCCTGAGCTTTGACGCCTTACAGGCCAGGCATCAAGGCTCACATATGAACTTTTGGAGGTATAGACAACTACACCATTTCTTTGAAATACACGGTTGCAAAATCAGAGACACTATGTCACTTACTCCGTTTGAACAACTCTTCGTGAATGAAGAACCCATCCCTCACACGGTGTCAGAATTATATCGACTCTTGGGCTCAACTGCCCATCAAACCAAACCCACTTACATTCGGAAGTGGGAAAGGGAGCTGGGGCAGGAATTCACTGATTCGCAACTATCCCACCTGTACCATCTCACACACTCGTCCTCTGTAGATTCAAAAGCCCAAGAAACAAACTATAAGATAATGTCTCGCTGGTACCAGGTACCTGCCGATCTAGCACGTATCTATCCTTCTGGTTCAGAGCACTGCTGGTGAGGCTGCGGACTCAGAGGCACACTCATCCATATATGGTGGGAATGTCCCCTGATTGTCCCTTTCTGGAAAGATATAAAAGACCAAATCAAAAGTATAACAGGGATAGAAGTGCCTTTCTCTCCGACGCACTTTCTCCTGCATATCTCCCCGATCCCACTCAATCAATATAAAAACAATGTGCTGCCCCATTTATTGAATGCGGCAAGGAGACTGCTTCCAAATTATTGGAAGCAGTCCAGAATCCCCACCAGGGAGGAGTGGATTGGCAAGGTGAATGCGGTCCGAGAGGCTGAAGATTGGATAGCGACCTGCAGGGGGTCTAGAGACCGGTTTATCGGAATCTGGACTCCCTGGACTGAATATTCCATAGACTCCAGAGATATACCCTCTAGCCTGGATATAGCTTTATTAAAATTGGCAGACCCTACCCTTAAAATGCATAGGCCATCAAAAACCTAGAGGATGGGGAGCTACCCCTTGATACATGGCGGCTATTGGAGAAAACAAAAGCTGATTGGACCATTCGGGGATGGTGTGCCCGGTGGGGACGTGACTAAAGCTGCTAACAAGATTGCAGGTATGCTCAGATCGCTCCTTTTCCTTCCCTCTTCTTTCCTCCAGTCTCCCTCTTCTCCTTTTCCCCCATTTCTTCTTTTTCTAACGATGCCATGTGCTGAATATAATCTCTGATATATTGATACCGGCATAAGGATTCAATAGCATGCAAGTGAACGTTTGACTGATATATATGCTTAGAGCCTCTGCGCTCATGGGATGGACCCCCCTGTTTATAGGGGACACTTGAGGTCCCACCCGAGGGAGTAAGGAGATTCTATGGTGCTCCTGCAGACTGCCCCCCCTGGTCTGTCACTAGGGGTAAGGTGGTCATGCAAGAGGCCTATATACCTTATCTACCCTGTGCACACACTATAGCTGCTCACAACATCACCTTCAAGGTGATGCTTCCAGCCTATCAACCAATGATAACCCCCTTGTCATTTCGCACAATTCACATATGATACTTATTTTATTTAATTGCTATATCCTATTTTTATGTTGTATTTTGTTTTTCTTTTGTCCAACTGGTTTAGTTGTGCAAAATATGCATGGCAGACCCATGTGGGTCAGCAATTTCATTCTCATGCAAAATGTTGAACATGTTTTGTTATATGTACTTTCAAAATAAAATAAAGATTATATAAAAAAAAAAAAACTTATTTAGACTTTGTCTGGCATAGCAATGCCCCCCCCACCCGTAGAATAATTTATATATTTCTGCCGAACTTCACGGGCGCTTTGGGGTGCTAAGCGAGGATGGCCAATATCCAGGCCCATCAGGGGATTCGCAGGAAGTCCGGCCTCAGGCCCCACTGAGGCAACATCATTTTGGGGATTTTTCCTTAAAAAATTGTGCAATATGCAGCAGGATAAGATGATGTGGTTATTTTGTACTCTGCCATATGTATTGCTGTCAGAAACAGGTGGAACCGGCTGGCCATTATCCCAAAGGAATTCTCAACTACTCTTCTGGCTCTGGCCAGCCGGTAGTTAAAAACCCTCCTCTCCGGTGTGAGGGTCCTCTGGGGGAATGGCCTCATCAGGTGCTCACCCAGACTGAATGCTCCATCAGCAATATAGACGAACGGGAGTCCTTCAACGTTGTCCGCAGCAGGTGGCAATGCCAGGCCACCAGTCTGGAGACGTTGGTAGAACTCGGTCTGGGTGAAGACTCCTCCATCCGTCATCCAGCCGTTCTTCCCCACGTCCACATAGAGGAACTCATTTTGTGCCGACGCCACTGCAAGACCCCAAATGGGGTGGTGGCACGATGTGGACGTGCTTCCCATCTATAGCCCCTCCACAGTTGGGAAAGCCCCAACAGTCGGCAAAATGGGAGGCCACAGTCTGCCATTCCTGTGCCGTTGAAGGAAACTGTGGACTCAAACCAGAAATAAAAAAAAATTGTACTTTTGCACATAACATTGCAAGCAGATTGCACAAAAACATTCTTGGCCAACATCAGTATAACATTTATTTTAAGGAATAAAAGTAGGGATAAACAAGGGATTTTAATTGTGCAGAAGAATCCACAAAAAAGAATGGTATTAAGTAAAGAAATATAATTTTTAATATACATTTAAAGTTAAAAAAAACACACGAGGAACAGATATTTCACAGCTATTGCAGTGTTTTACAGTTACGGTGGTCACAAAAAGCAGGTAAATTTCAGATGATAAGGCTGCACACTAGCCCGACATGTTTCGCTGAAATGCTTCCTCAAGGGATGTGCAGACCGAGAACTAGTACCAACAAAAAACTCTACAAATATGGAGATAAAGAAATAATAGTGTAAGCAACAGACAAGTTATACAAATTTGTGTTGTTTTCAAAATAAAAAAATACAAAAACCAGAAGGAGAGCACAGTGTATATTGGACACAGCACAAAAAAATGCTTACCCCGCAGTAACCTTTACACAGAATAATCACCGCATAACCAGCAACTAGCACATAACCCCAAATGAGGCCATTTCGGTGCAGTCATAGAGGACAGAAGGGTAAAACTAGGAGTAAAGAAGAAAATATATATATATATATATATATGTATTAAACATAGATATAAGAGTAATAACATGTGTATATGTAACTAGAGCTAAATTGTGGATTTAATTAACCTGAAAACCTGCTTTATCCATTTATTCTTACATAAACTGGTGAGACAATGTCCCATACCTAGGGATCAAGCTAACTTTGACTTATTCAGTTTTGTATGCATCCAACTATCCCCCTCCCATCAAAACTTAGACCTGGCTACTGGAGATGTGGAATAAGACACACATTTTCTGGCTGGGGCGGAAACGCGTGATAAAGATGATTCTTTCGCTGAAGCTGCTTTACCCTTTCAGAGTTCTGCCTGTTTTGGTCCAACCACATATTCTGCACTCATTGCAGCTGGTATAGTATCTGAACGGATCAATATCTGATCCGATCAGATCTATACTAGCGTCCCCAGCAGTTTAGGGTTCCCACAAACGCAGTGTTAGCGGGATCAGCCCAGATACCTGCTAGCACCTGCGTTTTGCCCCTCCGCCCGGCCCGGCCCAGCCCACCCAAGTGCAGTATCGATCGATCACTGACACTTACAAAACACTACACACATAACTGCAGCGTTCGCAGAGTCAGGCCTGATCCCTGCGATCGCTAACAGTTTTTTTTGTAGCGTTTTGGTGAACTGGCAAGCACCAGTGGCCTAGTACACCCCGGTCGTAGTCAAACCAGCTGACCATAGAGCTGATCAGAGACCAGAGTGGCTCCAAACATCTCTCTGGCCTAAGAAACCGGAAGCTACGAGCATTTTATGACTTAGATTTTGCCGGATGTAAACAGCGCCATTGGGAAATTGGGAAAGCATTTTATCACACGGATCTTGGTGTGGTCAGATGCTTTGAGGGCAGAGGAGAAATCTAGGGTCTAATAGACCCCAATTTTTTCAAAAAAGAGTACCTGCCACTACCTATTGCTATGATAGGGGATATTTACATTCCCTGAGATAACAATAAAAATGATTTAAAAAAAAAAAAAAATGAAAGGAACAGTTTAAAAATAAGATAAAAAAAAAATAATAATAAAGAAAAAAAAAAAAAAAAGCACCCCTGTCCCCCCTGCTCTCGCGCTAAGGCGAACGCAAGCGTCGGTCTGGCGTCAAATGTAAACAGCAATTGCACCATGCATGTGAGGTATCACCGCGAACGTCAGATCGAGGGCAGTAATCTTAGCAGTAGACCTCCTCTGTAAATCTAAAGTGGTAACCTGTAAAGGCTTTTAAAGGCTTTTAAAAATGTATTTAGTTTGTCGCCACTGCACGTTTGTGCGCAATTTTAAAGCATGTCATGTTTGGTATCCATGTACTCGGCCTAAGATCATCTTTTTTATTTCATCAAACATTTGGGCAATATAGTGTGTTTTAGTGCATTAAAATTTAAAAAAGTGTGTTTTTTCCCCAAAAAATGCGTTTGAAAAATCGCTGCGCAAATACTGTGTGAAAAAAAAATGAAACACCCACCATTTTAATCTGTAGGGCATTTGCTTTAAAAAAAATATATAATGTTTGGGGGTTCAAAGTAATTTTCTTGCAAAAAAAAATTATTTTTTTATGTAATCAAAAAGTGTCAGAAGGGGCTTTGTCTTCAAGTGGTTAGAAGAGTGGGTGATGTGTGACATAAGCTTCTAAATGTTGTGCATAAAATGCCAGGACAGTTCAAAACCCCCCCAAATGACCCCATTTTGGAAAGTAGACACCCCAAGCTATTTGCTGAGAGGCATGTCGAGTCCATGGAATATTTTATATTGTGACACAAGTTGCGGGAAAGAGACAATTTTTTATTTTTTTTATTTTTTTTTGCACAAAGTTGTCACTAAATGATATATTGCTCAAACATGCCATGGGGATATGTGAAATTACACCCCAAACTACATTCTGTTGCTTCTCCTGAGTATGGGGATACCACATGTGTGAAACTTTTTGGGAGCCTAGCTGCGTACGGGACCCCGAAAACCAAGCACCGCCTTCAGGCTTTCTAAGGCCGTAAATTTTTGACTTCACTCTTCACTGCCTATCACAGTTTCGGAGGCCATGGAATGCCCAGGTGGCAAAACCCCCCCCCAAATGACCCCATTTTGGAAAGTAGACACCCCAAGCTATTTGATGAGAGGTATAGTGAGTATTTTGAAGACCTCACTTTTTGTCACAAAGTTTTGAAAATTGAAAAAAGAAAAAAAAAAATTTTTCTCGTCTTTCTTTATTTTCAAAAACAAATGAGAGCTGCAAAATACTCACCATGCCTCTCAGCAAATAGCTTGGGGTGTCTACTTTGCAAAATGGGGTCATTTGGGGGATGTTTGTGCCACCTGGGCATTCCATGGCCTCCGAAACTGTGATAGGCAGTGAAGAGTGAAATCAAAAATTTACACCCTTAGAAATCCTGAAGGCGGTGATTGGTTTTCGGGGCCCCGTACGCGGCTAGGCTCCCAAAAAGTCCCACATATGTGGTATCCCCGTACTCAGGAGAAGTAGCTAAATGTATTTTGGGGTGCAATTCCACATATGCCCATGGCCTGTGTGAGCAATATATCATTTAGTGACAACTTTGTGCAAAAAAAAAAAATTGTCACTTTCCTGCAACTTGTGTCAAAATATAAAACATTCCATGGACTCAACATGCCTCAAAGCAAATAGCTTGGGGTGTCTACTTTCCAAAATGGGGTCATTTGGGGGGGTTTTATGCCATCTGGGCATTTTATGGCCTTCAAAACTGTGATAGGTAGTGAGGAGTGAAATCAAAAATGTACGCCCTTAGAAATCCTGAAGGCAGTGATTGGTTTTCGGGGCCCCGTACGCGGCTAGGCTCCCAAAAAGTCCCACACATGTGGTATCCCCATACTCAGGAGAAGCAGCTAAATGTATTTTGGGGTGCAATTCCACATATGCCCATGGCCTGTGTGAGCAATATATCATTTAGTGACAACTTTTTGTTCTTTTTTTATTTTTTTGTCATTATTCAATCACTTGGGACAAAAAAAATGAATATTCAATGTGCTCAACATGCCTCTCAGCAATTTCCTTGGGGTGTCTACTTTCCAAAATGGGGTCATTTGTGGGGGTTTTGTACTGCCCTGCCATTTTAGCACCTCAAGAAACGACATAGGCAGTCATAATTTAAAGGCTGTGTAAATTCCAGAAAATGTACCCTAGTTTGTAGGCGCTATAACTTTTGCGCAAACCAATAAATATACACTTATTGACATTTTTTTTACCAAAGACATGTGGCCGAATACATTTTGGCCTAAATGTATGACTAAAATTGAGTTTATTGGATTTTTTTTAGAACAAAAATTAGAAAATATCATTTATTTTCAAAATTTTCGGTCTTTTTCCGTGTATAGCGCAAAAAATAAAAACGGCAGAGGTGATCAAATACCATCAAAAGAAAGCTCTATTTGTGGGAAGAAAAGGACGCAAAGGACATGTATCAATGCAAAAAAAAGTTTTAAAAACGGCCGTTTTTTCGGGAGCAGTGATTTTAATAATACTTAATGTCAAACAATAAAAGTGTAATATCCCTTTAAATTTCGTACCTGGGGGATGTCTATAGTATGCCTGTAAAGGGGCGCGTGTTTCCCGTGTTTAGAACAGTCTGACAGCAAAATTACATTTCAAAGGAAAAAAAGTCATTTAAAACTACTAGCGGCTATACTGAATTGCCGGCCAGACAATACACATAAAAGTTCATTGATAAAAACGGCATGGGAATTCCCCACAGGGGAACCCCGAACCAAAATTTAAAAAAAAATGGCGTGGGGGTCCCCCAAAATTCCATACCAGGCCCTTCAGGTCTGGTATGGATATTAAGGGGAACCCCGGGTAATATTTAAAAAAAAAATTGGCGTGGGGTCCCCCTCAAAATCTATACCAGACCCTTCAGTTCTGGTATGAATTTGAAGGGGAACCCTGCGCCAAAATTGAAAATAAAAAATGGCGTGGGGTACCCCCAAAAATCCATACCAGACCCTTATCCGAGCACGCAACCTGGCAGGCCGCAGGAAAAGAGGGGGGGTGAGAGAGCGCCCCCCCCTCCTGAACCGTACCAGGCCACATGCCCTCAACATTGGGAGGGTGCTTTGGGGGTAGCCCCCCAAAACACCTTGTCCCCATGTTGATGGGGACAAGGGCCTCATCCCCACAACCCTTGCCCGGTGGTTGTGGGGGTCTGCGGGCAGGGGGCTTATCGGAATCTGGAAGCCCCCTTTAACAAGGGGACCCCCAGATCCCGGCCCTCCCCCCTGTGTGAAATCGTGGATGCGGAGCGGCCCGAGGAAAGAAGATGAAGTGAAGACGGCGCCGCTGAGGAAGATGCCGGACGAGAAGACCGGATGAAGAACCAGAAGAACAAGAAGAACCAGAAGAACAAGAACCAGAAGCAGAAGATGGAGGAAGAAACTGAAGGAAGATAGAAGAAAGAAGATAGAAAATAGAAGAAAGAAGATGCATTTAAATAAAGGAATTGTCAAAAACTGTCTCTTGTCATTTTTAACATTTTTGACATTTTTTTTGTGAAATGGTAGGGGTACTTTTGTACCCCCTTACCATTTCACACAGGGGGGAGGGCCGGGATCTGGGGGTCCCCTTGTTAAAGGGGGCTTCCAGATTCCGATAAGCCCCCTGCCCGCAGACCCCCACAACCACCGGGCCAGGGTTGTGGGGATGAGGCCCTTGTCCTCATCAACATGGGGACAAGGGGCTCTGAGGGGCTACCCCCAAAGCACCCTCCCAATGTTGAGGGCATGTGGCCTGGTACGGTTCAGGAGGGGGAGCGCTCTCTCGTCCCCCCCTCTTTTCCTGCGGCCTGCCAGGTTGCATGCTTGGATAAGGGTCTGGTATCGATTTTTGGGGGGACCCCACGCCAATTTTTTTTTAAATTTTGGCCGGGGTTCCCCTTAATATCCATACCAGACCTGAAGGGCCTGGTATGGAATTTAGGGGGACCCCCACGTCATTTTTTTTAAAATTTTGGTTCAGGGTTCCCCTGTGGGGAATTCCTGTGCCGTTTTTATCAATGAACTTTTATGTGTATTGTCTGGCCGGCAATTCAGTATAGCTGCCAGTAGTTTTAAATGACTTTTTTCCTTTGAAATGTCATTTTGCTGTTAGACTGTTCTAAACACAGGAAACATGCGCCCCTTTACAGGCATACTATAGACACCCCCCAGGTACGAAATTTAAAGGAATATTATTACACTTTTATTGTTTGACTTTAAGCATTATTAAAATCACTGCTCCCGAAAAAACGTCAGTTTTTAAAACTTTTTTTTGCATTGATACATGTCCACTGGGGCAGGACCCAGGTCCCCAAACACTTTTTAGGACAATACCATGCAAATTAGCCTTTAAAATTAGCACTTTTGATTTTGAACGTTCGAGTCCCATAGACTTTAATGGGGTTCTAAAGTTCCTGCGAAGTTTTGGTCTGATAGCAAGTTCTGGTGCGAACCGAACCGGGGGATGTTCGGCTCATCCTTACTAAAGACAGACTGAAGGTGTCTGAGTTTTGAACTAATTGAAGGATCAAGTGGAGATTAAAGTTGGCAGGTATCAGTGCGCATGCGCGCGGCGCCGAGAGCGGTCATGAACTGACTGGGCTCCGCTCACCTCCGGCTAGAAAGCTAAAACAAGAGCCTTAAGGGACGATCGGACTGCCACCCGACCTCCACGGCGACACTCGGGAGTGGACGATGCGGCGGGGAGCAGCGGGGAACACAAAAACAACTACAAACCCCCCAGAACGACTCGGGCCTCCAGGGCCCAGCAGCTACAGCCCTCCTCCTCACCTAAAATGGCGCCGGGGAAGGGAGACACTGCACGCATTGACGTGCGGAAGCAAACCCCGCAGAATTCAGCACAGCCGGCCAAAGGGATTATGGAGCGAATTAGCCCCCCAGCCATCCACCAGAATTGGACAGAGCATCAGACGAACCGGGGAACCACAGCACAGGTCAGTCCCCAGACACAGCACAGACCCCTCCAGCCCAAGATGGCGTCAGCTACAGGAGATACTCCTTATGGGGGAGGACAGAAACAGCAGGCTGGGATAAGCTGCCCAACAACCACCTTCCTGGCTGAAGTACACAGGGACCCCTTCTCATCACAATCTGAGGAGGGGCCTTTATCCCCACAAAGCGAGCAGCCACAGCTATCCCCCCTGTCAGGCTCTCTGGACAGACCCCTATTCACAGACTCCCCAGCGTCCTCAACGGACAGACATATGGCAGAGATTGCTGAAATAGCTCTAAGCCAAAGCAGTGTGGCTTCCTTACAACCACCTGCACCCACAGAGGGATACTCAGGAGACACAGTACTTCTTGCTAGATTCTCAGCACTCCTGCAACAGGAACTATCCAAAGCATGCACCATAATCACCACAGGAATGAGAGATGACTTTCAAAACATAGGGGAGAGACTGGACACGATCGAATCTAAGATGGACGGGACCGTAAAGCGTGTGAACCAAAACTCCAAAATGATCATATCCTTACAGGACCAATTGGATCAAGCAAACGCAAAAATCGAGGACTTAGAAAATAGATCAAGGAGGTATAATTTCCGCGTGCGGGGCCTCCCAGAATCGGAAATGGATCTAGAAGAATCGATTCACACCTTAATAAACAATTGATACCAGACATCGCCCCCCATCAGTTAGAAATAGACAGAGTACATCGGGCCCTGGCGGCCCCTCGATCGGATGGTTTACCACGCGATGTGATAGTGAAACCTCACTACTATCGTATTAAAGAAAAAATTATGCAAGAGGCAAGAAACCAAGGAGACATAAATATTTCAGGATACCCGATCCAGATCTTCGCAGATATAGCCCAGACAACGATCCAGAAAAGGAGAGCATTGAAGCCGCTTCTTAACCAACTCATCGCTCGACATATTAAATACAGGTGGTCGTTCCCATTTAGACTGTCGTTTTCCTACAAAGGCAAATCTCATTCCTTTGCTACCTTCCAGTCAGGGGAAGCTATTCTCCAGGATTTGGGACTTATCCCCTCAGAACCGCAAGAGACCAGTGCCCGGATGGACGAAGGACGACCTGTTTCCCCCCTGTGGTCCCAGCAGAAAAGATCAAGAGCCAGGAATTCCCCGTCAGGCACCTGAAGCCAGCCTAAGGCTCTCATTTCACAATTAGGTCCAAGGGACCGTGATTCACATTGGTGGGTGGCAACCACACTTAAAAATCCAGATATCTGTATCTGGTAGTTCCTGAGTTTCCTGTTCTACACTGACTTAAAAGTAGACATTATCTGAGGTTAAAAACTAGGTTAAAAAGGTTTCCCAGATGGGAAGATGGCTGCTATTCAAATTTACACTATTGAATTTTTTCTTATTTTTCTTTTTGTTTGATTCCTGAGTGGAGAGAAGGGGAGAGAAAGGAGAGTTTTTCTCTTTTCTTTGTTTGTTTTTGTCTTTTCTCTCTTTTTCTCTCTCTCTTATAATTTAATGACGGGTGGACCCTTTCGTCCCCCCTTGACGATAAAAAAATCTGAGCCGGAGGTGAACCACATGCCACTTAAGGTGAACTTGTCTCAACTAGACAGGGGAGACAACTTCACGACTACTACACAGGGGAAGTACAACCCCTGCAGTCACACTGTGATGCGGTGTGCAGGCGCCTTTTTGGCGCCCCTTCTATTTTATTTGATTTTTTCCTTTTTTTCTTTTTATTTTTTGGAACTCTCTCTTTTCCATGGGTTCTATTTGTTCAAACAATTTAATATAATGCATTATTATAAATGTTTTAACAATCCTAACTCTGTCTCTTTTCCTTCCCTTTATCCCACCTACTCTCTGGATGCACTCCTACCCCACGCAAAGATCCACGAATATAATTCAGCAGACTTCCGACCAGATATCTTGCGACATCTAAAACGTGAGTACAGCCTTCCTCATAAACACCATGACGGGTAGGAATAAACCTATTTACACTATAATGACGCATAACGCACAGGGCTTGAACTCCCCCGTAAAACGGACCAAGGCCTTCCAACAATACCACAAGATGGGGACAGACATCCTGTTTATACAGGAGACACACTTTTCACGAACCTCAGCCCCAAAATACCTCAGTTCAAGATATCCGACAGTCTTCTTGTCTAACGGACCAGACAAAAAAAGAGGAGTAGCCGTTTGCTTTGCCAAACGGGTCCCCTTTACACCCACCAACGTGATAAGAGACAGAGAGGGTCGTTACATAATGGTCGCTGGAAAGATTGACGAGAGTGTGGTCACATTTCTCTCCTATTACGCCCCCAATGTCGGTGAGATAAACTTTTTTCAAAATATGCTGGAAGTTATAGCACCCCACTTAGTGGGACACGTGATACTAGGTGGAGACAGCAATACCTCCCTGGACCAGATTCTAGATAAATCAGACCCCCGAAAAGCGATCCTGAAACATACTCCTAAACAAAGCAATAAGTTAGCACGCTTATTACATAGCCATGATCTTATCGACCTCTGGAGGGACACACACCCCACGGTTCGGGATTACACATTCTACTCACATGTCCACAAAACATACTCCCGCATTGACCATCTCCTCACGCTGTCTTCCCTGTTGCCTTATATCTTGACAACTAAAATAACCCCCATTGCGTGGTCGGATCACTCAGCGGTCCAAGTAACTTTATCAGACCTATGGTCTAAGCCACGTCACTCGACCTGGCGATTGAATGAGTCGCTACTGAGTGATCCTGTAATATTCACAGAAGTGGAAAAAGCAATACGACAATATTTTCAAGACAATAAGTCGTCAATCTCTTCCCCAGAGATGATATGGGCAGCCCACAAGGCTACCATATGTGGCAGACTAATACAGCTAGCTACTAAGGTCAAAAGGGAACACACACAAGATATCGAACAACAAGAGGAAGAGTTGTACAGACTAATGCGAGAACAAAAATCTGACCCACACACAGATTTGAGGAACAAGATAGACATAGCCAGAACAGCATTAAACCTTAATATCACTACAAAAGCAGAAAAATATGTAAGATGGACCAAACATCGCTACTACACAATGGGAGATAAACCCAATAGGCTATTAGCAAGAAAACTCAACCCTAGACCATATAATCCTGCACTCCCCAAATTAAGACTACAGACTGGACAAGTGACACAAAACCCTCAGCTTATATTACAGGAATTTTATAAGTTTTATTCAGAGCTTTATGACTCCCCTAAAAACAACTTTTGTGAGGATAAGGTAGAAGGATTCCTAAAAGATATCCAACTCCCTACACTATCTACCGACCACACAGAGATGATGGAGGCAGAGTTTACAGCGAATTAAGTGGCGGAAGCTATAAAATCCCTGAACCCGTCGAAATCACCGGGCCCTGATGGATTTTCGGGCCACTATTACTGCAAGTTTGCGGAAACTCTGGTTCCACATCTTTGCGCTTTTTACAATTCACTAAGAAAAGGATCCCCTTTACCACTTCACGAAAACAAGGCCTTCATACATGTTATCCCTAAGCCTAATAAAGACCACGGAGACTGCACAAACTATCGCCCCATTTCGCTGATTAACGTCGACCTTAAAATACTGACAAAAATATTGACAACCCGCATGAACTCGGTTATATCACAATACATACACCCAGACCAGACAGGATTCGTTCCACACAGACAGGCCCCGGACCAGACCAGACGCATTATTGATATAATTTCTGCCTTGAACTCGGGCTGGGATGGGGGGGGAAGGAGAGGGGCGTTATTGGTTTCATTAGACATACACAAAGCGTTCGATTCGCTATCCTGGGACTACCTTTTTTACATCCTAAGGAAATACGGGTTTGGACCGCAATTCCTGACCACACTTAAAACAATCTATCGCGACCCCACGGCAAATCTTGTAATAAAAGGCCACCAATCCCAAAACATAAAAATACTCAGAGGGACCAGACAGGGCTGTCCTTTGTCCCCCTTACTATTTATTTTGGCCCTAGAACCACTGGCCATCAAAATTCGTGAACACCAGAATATACTGGGAGTGCGCTGCGGCGAGCGCGAACACAAGTGCGCATTGTTCGCGGATGATATACTATTACTTTTATCATCCCCGGTCACCTCCCTGCCTAATTTGCAGGTAGTACTGAGACACTTCACAGAATTCACGGGACTCAAAGTACACCACTCAAAATCACAGGCACTTGGGGTCTCCTTGCAGACACATATAATTCAAGCCCTGCAACAATCATTCCCATTTAAATGGCAGAGAGAGACACTACCGTATTTAGGTATACACCTGACTCCTACTCTGACAACATTGTACAGATATAATTACCCCCCCCCTCTTTAAGAAAATTTTAGAAGATCTCAAAAAATGGTCTAATAATCCCCCGTCGTGGCTTGGAAGGCTGTACTCGATAAAAATGAACGTTTTGCCAAAGGTGCTATATTTATTCAGAACTCTTCCGATAGCAATAATAAAAAAAGACATACAGAAATTCCAGAATAGGCTGTTGGATTATGTCTGGGGACACAAGAGACCTAGGGTGAACAGGCGAACACTATATACCCCAAAATTGAACGGGGGCCTGGGAAGGCCTGATTTACTTAAATACTTTCAGGCGGCACAAATGTCCCAATTAATCAGATTCCACACACAACAATCCAAACCTCTCTGGATGTCGATAGAATCCTCTCCATATCCAGACAAAGAGATTAGTCACTTTATGTGGATGAAGGCGAAGGACAGGCCGGTAATCTTGTGCCCAAGCTTATCATTTTCATTAGAGTTATGGGATCGACTGGCAGGTACCCACAAGTTCAAATCCCAGCACACCCCCCTAGCTCCGATATTTGGAAATGCTAGGTTCACCCCGGGTCTCCACCCCAAAAACTTCTCGTGGTGGACTAACAAGGGCTTGATGCGTATAGCAGACTTTTGTGACCATAGAGGTGCTTTATCGAAAATTTCCTTACGAGAAAAATATGACCTACCAAATTCGGAACTTTTCCGTTATACACAGATATCACACTTTTTGGCGACACTGAATCGCACCTCAGACCTCACTACTTTTTCCTCAATGGAAAATCTCTGCAGGACTTTCGATATGCACACGGGTCACATATCAATGATATACAACATCTTGGCCTCGACCTCCCAAAAATTATTTTATATGCAAAAATGGGAACAGGATATGGACACAGTCCTATCACCTGAAGAATGGAGCAAAATAATACAAAACGCATCTAAATCGATTATTAATACCTCCTTGATAGAGGCGAACTATAAAGTATTGATGAGATGGTACATGGTCCCGGAAAGGATAGCGACCTTCGTCCCAGGGGCGTCCCCCCGGTGCTTTAGGGGATGTAATACAGATGGCACCATGTTCCACACCTGGTGGACATGCCCTAAAGTGAGGAGATTTTGGATACGAACATATAACCTTATTTATTCCCTCACGCAAGTGAATCTACTTAAATCGCCTCTGCACGCACTGTTGGGACGCCCAGTGGAGGGGGCATCAAAATCAATGCGCAGACTTATAGCATTTATATTTATGGCGGCCAGAATCTCGATAGCGAAATCTTGGAAGTCCTGCTCGGTTCCCTTCTACTTATTAAAAGCAAAACTCTCGTGGATAATGGTAAATGAACGCCTTTCGGCAATTTTGAAGGATAAGTTAACTGGGTTCAATAAAATATGGGAACCCTGGATTGGATATCTTACAACCTCATAAGACACCTGATAGGTGAAACATTATACACCTAGTAGGAGTGCATCCTCCCCTCTTTACCCACCTCTCCCTCCTTTTCTTTTTTTTTTTTTGTTTTCTTCTTTTCTTCTCTCTTTTATTAGCAGTTCTTGGACTCCTGCATTTTCTTTACTTTTCTCCTGCCTCACTTTCACCTTATTCTATTAGAAAAATGGAAATCGCGGGCCCCTGACGCCTCGATGAGGTGGGGGGCAGGCGCGAGGACCCAATTAATGGATTAAAGAGTTTGTCTAGGTATTGACCTGCCTAGACGAAAATTATAACAAATAAGCTAGACAGTACATGTGAACCAACCGCTCTGCGGTTGACCTATGGAGCATTAACCATGTATCAATACTCTTCTTACTTGCATAGTTAAAAGCACTTCTTTCTTCTCCTAGGTTATGTTTGGAGGTTTAATGGGCAATATGCAAAGGTGGGGGGGGGGGAGGGGGAAATAAAAACAAAACGGAAATGTGCAAGCATTTATGGGGATGACTCCACCACCAAGTCACAGTGAGTTCCCAAGGGGGTGACTGGTGATAGGAGACAATATTTATCATCCTACATGATAGCCCTTATGGGCCATGCATAGGTGTTACAATTGTAGGGTTAATGCATGATTTTCCTGGCTGTAATTATCTTTATCACAGTCTATGTTGCCTGTCGATGCATGATATACGATGTGCACCCCCCCTTGCATTTTCCCCTTTTTTTTTTTTTTTTTTTCTTTTTTTTTTCCTTACTCTCTGTATTCAGAAAAACTAAATAAAAATTATTGTTCAAAAAAAAAAAGTTGGCAGGTATCCACATGTAGGTATAAGTCATCTGGTGATATTACTGTGAGCATATTGCAGAGAACTGTGGGTTACCAACAAGGTATGAAAAGTCGAACTGGAGAAACCAGGAACGCTGTACGGTATGAGAGTCCAGGGATTCAGTCCATTTTTACACTTCTAGGGTCTTTGAGCCAGAGATCCCAGACTGTGTAGAATTTCTCAGTGGTTAGCTTTTTTTTTTTTTTAGTCAGCTGTCAGCGGGGAAACCCATTGACAGCTGATGACTCATCGGTTGTTAAGGACGCGGCGGCCGGCTTCTCGAACCCATTCCTTAACAAATAGCTTACACTGTGCTCTGATTGGGCAATGCTTTGCCCAATTAGGGCACAGAATGCACTGTGCAGCACTCAGTGCATTGCAGGGTGTTCGTTGGGGCGAACACCCTGCAAATTGGTGTGTTCAGTGAACAGCTGAACAGGATAATTTAAAATAGATTCCACGCTTAGGATAGTGTGGGTTGCTGCCCACCCTTTATTGGGTTGCCAAGGGAACTTACAGAGGTATATATAGAGAATGGGGTGATTGGCGCTACCCTATATAGTGCTAAGTAGATTGTCAAGAAGCAGTGCAAAATTATTACACTGAACTTCTTACACCAGATCAAAATTGAGCGTGCTCCCACATGGGAGTATAATGAGTGAATGGTGAAAAAATATCAGTTCTTAGATAGACAGTATGTAGACAGCGTATATATCTCCAATCTAAAAAGTGAGTATGTGTTAAAAGATTAAGTACATGCTAAATCCGATTGACTGTGATTCAACCAATTACTAAAAATGAAAATAAATTAAAAGTATAAATATAAGAACTATATGACACAAAAGTGCAAAGGTGTCCAGGGGTATCCACACCCTATCATACAAGCGCTAAGCGTGTGAACATACCCCACTTAATACAGTGCAATAAATCCACAGTTAGGCATAAATGTGTTAAGTGTCCAGTTTGATAGCCCAAAACCTAATCAAAATCAAAAAGCATAAGATGTGAAAAAACACAAATATAAAAAAAAAATATATATAATATAAGTAGTTCCAAAATGTTTAGTGTTCCATATATAAAGTGACTTTCGTGCACGGCAGGTAGTGTGACTGTAGTGATTCCCCAATGGGTCCCCACTCACCGGACTTAGTTACCCCTGCAGGGGTAATAGGCATAGAGTGGGTAGCTTTGAATGGGTCTCCTCCTTAGTAGCTGCACCGGCCCATCTGTTCCTCCATCGGGCTTGTGTCCTGTTCAGTCAGGATCCGGGGTGTGTGCTATTGAGGGCTTCCCAGGGCATTCTCCATCAGCAAGCGGCAGAGTCCTCCCAGATAAAAAAGGGGCTCCCTTTGTGCAGTATTTAAAATGTAGTTTATTAAACTGAATTTGATCTGGTATTAGCCTTTAGCAGTCCTTGCACAGCAGGGCAATCATTAGATGTTTTCTCTCTTTTATTTTGCTCCTCTGTTTTCACTTGGTCATCTTGCCAGTAACTCACCTGTCACAGTCAGACTGTCAAACCACAGCATAGCAAGGGAGCCAGGACAGCACATCCAGAGGCAGACAGGAGACTCAGTCAGAATCTGAGGTGCCCCTTGTCTGCTGACTCAATGTCTGCTGGCAACCCGCGATTGCCTAGTGCAGAGTGGGGATCTGCCTTTGTAAACCAGGCGATTTCCCATTCTGACAGGAGACATGACAGAGATCTACTGTTCCCAGTAATCGGGAACATTGATCTCTGTCATGTTCCAGGCAGCTCGTCCCCCCTACAGTTAGAACACACCTAGGGAACACACTTAACCCCTTGATCACCCCCTAGTGTTAACCACTTCCCTGCCAGTGTAATTTTTACATTGATCAGTGCATTTTTTTAGCACTGATCAATCTAATGTCACTGGTCTCCAAAAAGTGTCATTTGGGGTCAGATTTGTCTGCCGCAATGTCGCAGTCCCGCTAAAAATCACAGATCACTTCTATAACCAGTAGAACCAATAAGAAAATAAAAGTCTCAATCTATCCCATAGTTTGTAGACGCAATAACTTTTTCGCAATCAATATACACCTGTTGCGATGTTTTTGGTTAAAAAAAAAGTAGAATATATATGGCCTAAACTGATGAATACATTTTGTTTTTTATATATTCTTTGGATATGTATTATAGCAAAAAGTTAAAAAAAATGTTTTTTTTCCAAAATTATCACTCTTTGTTTATAGCGCAAATAATAAAAAACACAGAGGTAATCAAATACAACCAAAAGAAAGCTCTATTTGTAGGAAAAAAGGATGTCAATTTTGTTTTGGTGTAGCGACGCACGACCGTGCAATTGTCAGTTAAAGCGGCGCAGTGCCGAATCGCAAAAAATGGCCTGGTCATTAAGGGGATAAATCCTTCTGGTCCTTAAGTGGTTAAACCATAATGAACACATTAATTTGCAAGGACCATGAATCTGGAACCTGCAGTGTTTCCCTCAAACTCATGGCAGCAGCGTATGTGAACCTTATCTCTATTTATTTTAGCTCTGCTGGGTGAACATGTCATAGGCTTTCCACACTGACTTCTTAGTATGTCATTATGCTTGTACTGTGTTTTCCACTCTCATTTACTGACAAATGCATTTTTAAACAGAAGTAACAACTGGCTTACAAAAGTGCAGGGGAAAGGAAAGGTTGAGTGAGGTTGGAAACTGCTTAATTACACACCTAAATCCTTGAAAAGAATAAAAAAAGAGAGCCTCCTGTAAAAGAATGATTATATCACTTCCCTTAGATGGTAACACCTGCTAATGCTGTAGACAGGGGCATAGCTATAGAGGGTGCAAGAGTCGCTACCGTGACTCGGCCCCAGGCTCCCCTGTCAGTTTTGTCTACACTTATGTAAGCCGGAGTCGGGGGGGCAGAGCTGGGAGGCGGAGCTGACGGTCCTAGGTACAGAAGACTGCTTGCATCTTGACTTTACACTCTGGATGCAGCTATCACCAGGCTGGATAGGAGGGCGGGCAGGGCGGCATATAAGAGAACTGATCTCTTCTGTTCTCCTCCTGTCTCCTGCAGGTCTTTCACCGGCTGCAGGAGCAGGATCGATTCTACTATATGCCGCCCCGCCCTCCCTCCTATCCAGCCAAGAGGCAAACAGTCATCTGTACCCAAGACCGCCAGCTCCGCCTCCCAAATCCGCCCCCCGACCCTGGCTCCCGCTTCCAGTCTCAAGGTTGTTCCTGCCGCCGGATTGGTAGGAGAAAAGCTCCCTGCCCGAGGCCGCTCCTGGTAAGCCACAAACTCTCTGTCACAGCAGAAAGTAAAATAATTCACTGTCCAGCGAGTATAGTGTTCCAGGTGTGCTGCTGACTGTCACTCTACTACCTCCCACAATGTCCCCCTCCGGTCATGCTGTCCCCCCACACTGCCGTCCACTGCCTCCCTCCCATCAAAAACTGTAAAAAAAAAAAACTATAAAAAATAAAATTATAAAATAAAATGGTAAAAAATAATAAAAACATTAAAAAAAAACTACTGACCCCATTCTCTGCCCTACTGACCCTGTCCACCACCCTAACTGACCACATCCACTACCCTACTAACCCCGTCCACCACCCTACTGACCACATTCACTGGACCTACTGACCATGTCCACTGCCCTACTGACTACGTCCACTGCCCTACTGACCACGTCCACTGCCCTACTGACTATGTCCACTGCCCTACTGACCATGTCCACTACCCTACTGACCACGTCCACTGCCCTACTGACCACGTCCACTGCCGTACTGACTGATAACATTCCCAGTCCACACTGACACCACTGGCCGAACTAGGGTTGCAAAGGTCGCACTTGTGACTGGGCCCTGGCCTTTGCCCACCATGGCGAAGCCCAAGACTAAAGGACTGCACAACATGTGAAAGGGATCCGTTGTGGGCTGTAAAGGGTCATGGGATCAGTTGGAAGGGCTTTGGGCTCGGAGGGAATGGCTCAGATCAGCGGTCAGAGGGCCCATCATGATTTCATGCACCAGGGCCCTGAAGGTTCTAGTTACGCCTCTGGCTGTAGAACAAGCTATGATGGCATATGAATAAAATAATATATGGAAAATGGCAAAAAGTAACACAAATTTGCAAGTATGCATAATTTTTAAATTGCAATTTCAGATTGTTTGCAGATGCATGAAAGATAATTTAGTCTTACATTAGGCAGGGTTCACAGGCAAATGGGATTAGTCGCAGCTGCTAATCCTGTACACAGTAATGACAGGTTGACCCTGGCTGTAGCTGTCCACTAGGGTTCACATTCTAATACACATGGAGTAATTACTTGCAGTTATGGATAATCCTAGATGCAAGCCATTTGTATCCAGGGCTGATCAATTGTCCCTAACTGCAGGTAATTACTCCATGTACAAATACATCCGAACACTGGCAAACAGCTGTGGTTATGATCAGCCTTGCTTTTTACAGACTGAGTGGATGCAACTATCTGCATACACCTGTGAATTCAGCTACAGGAGTCAGTTGGATTCTTGCTGCAGCTGGTACTAAAATACTGTGTGAAGGAGACCTTAAAGAGGAGTTCCACCCAGGGGGGCCTTAAAAAAAAAAAAATTAAAAGTCAGCAGCTACAAATACTGCAGCTGCTGACTTTTAATTGGACACTTACCTGTCCCTGGGTCCAGTGATGCGGGGGATCGAAGCCCCGCTCGCCCCCCCTCTGCTCGTCGGCGCCGGCATTTCAACTGTGGGCGCCGGGCTGTGGCTTCACAGCCTGGCACCCACTGTGCATGCGCGAGCGGCGCCGCGCGCCGTGATTGGCCGCTCAATCACCTGGGACCTGTAATGGGTCCCAGATGATTGACAGGAGGGAGGGAACAGAGCGGAGCCTTTCCTGTGCCGAGGGGGAAGTGATGTCACCAGCCCAGGCAAAGGAACAGGCAGACTACGAGGGACCACCTAGCAACAGGCATTTAGAGGTAAGTGGAAAAAAAAATATCCAAATGGTTTTTTTTTTTTTTTTTTTTTTTAGAATTTTTCCAGGTATTTTTGTTTTTTGGGTGGAACCCCACTTTAAGGTTTGTTTTTACAGTCTTACAATCTTCTTTCTCAGAGCATTGATGGACTGAGTCATCAAAGTAATACACATTTCCTCCAGATCCTCAAATGCTCTGTAGTGTTTAAAATACTCTAAGAATTCATTGAAGTCTTTGAAATATTTTTGACTGTGATGATATGGTAAAATGAAGGAAAATAGCTTTTTCAGTTATGATGCAAGCCAAATGCTGCCACCATATATATTTTTATGAGAAAAAAAAATTGCAAAAATTGCTACTTTTACAGAAATAAATGAATACAATAACAAATTATGTTACTCTAGATATGTTACGAAAAGCTAGAAAAAAAAATAAATAGTAATCAATAAACTCATCCATGAATTGTGGTTCATTACAGAACCTATTTCTCTGGGTGCAGGAGAAATAGGGAGATAGGCACAGACAGTAATGAAAAAAACTCTAATTAGAAACACAAACAAGCATTGGCATCTCCTCCAGGCATAGGAGGCTGGAAATATATAGTTGCAGTAATAGTTTTTTTGTAATAATTACACTACTTTGTCAATACCTCACATCTGCTTAAAATACTCACTATCACTAGTTTTCTTCCACAGGAAATAAACATTTTGATATGTCATGTTTACTGTTTATGTTAGTACAAGTCCAACTGAATACTTCTGATCTGCAGAAAGTAGTATGACACTGTTTAGCAAAGCCTAGTCTGAGACAGGGCCAGGTCTAGGGGTAGACAGAAGAGGCGAGTGCTTTGGGCACTTCCTCAACACACCAAAAGGGCAGAACCTGAAACCTATGCTGCTGAAGTCGTTCACCGCTCATGGAGGCACGTTGGCCTTTTTTCGCCCTTAGGTGCTAAATAGGGTTGCAACTCGTCCCATATAATAGGGGATAATTTCAGATTCCAAGGTAATATGGTACATCCTATATTAATCTAATGTGCTTCACACTTTGTCTAGTATTTTCAGGAGGTAGGGACTCATGACAGTTGCACCACCTCCCTCTGCATCATCAGCCTCTGGGTGTTGTGGTTTGTCACAGGGTGCACTGCCCATCACAAGGAATACCTAGCATCAGGACCATATTTCCAGCTAAATGGACCTGAACCCTATCCCTCCAATCTGGAACAGACCGAGTGGTGCTGTGTAGTGGTTCTAAGGCAGGGTGAAGCCTGTTGTCAATTACCTTGTGGCAGAAAAGCAAAAAAATAAGCAAAAAAATATATTCAGCGCTGACTAAACAAACGGACAATACAAAAATAAATGCTAGCAGACACAAAGGTAAATTCAACAACACCTAAATTCCATAGATAAAAGACAAACAGTGCTGCGAAAATAAAAAATGTCCTTCAAACAATGCATCAGATGGAACAGACGGAGCAAATGGAGTGAAGAGGTAGGGCCACCAGTGCACACTCAAGACGACATGGGGTTAAGTCACAACGTGATTGTAATCCCTTCACCACATATAGATGGCCCCTCACCTGAAGCATTCGACCTGAGACAGGTCATAAAGCATAAATACCATCTAGTAGATAAACCGATCCAAATGGTGACAGCCCTGTGTTCAGTGTTCCGCACTCATCGGATAATGGACGGTAGTATATGCAAGAAAGTAATGACACATATAGTGCTCTCTGCTTGTATGTTTATTATAAAAGCAAGGTAAAATATATTGTACTTACAATAACCGGCACTCAGATCCGAGTGTCGGCTAAGCAGTTTGTGATCGTGTCGGTTAGGCTGATGGCCGCGGGTGACGTCATGCGCTCCTGGCCGCCGTACGCGTTACGTCCATGGGCGGGACTTTTTCAGCGTGGGGCAGGATACGCATAGACGGCCCGCTTTATTTATATATAGTGTCATGGTAACAATGAACCACCAATCACAGGACAAACTCAGCAATCCCGGGACAGAATAAACACAGCACGTCACACAGGATGCAGGGCATATTCAGCTCGCATACAAGATGAAGAGCTGATTAGTACGCTGTACTTATATGTGAATATACATATCTGGGGTGTTTTATATAGGCTAAAGGGATATACAACTAAAAACAATCCCGGAACATGCAAGTCCTCGTAGGTAATAAAAAGTGGCTAATGGGTTGCCTAATACAGCCTGCAGTAGCAGGCCAAAATCGCATGCAAAATCGCATATGCAAAAAATATTAGAAGGATATTAAAAAATAATGACATCAGACCGCAGCCATCACCTTGACATATTCACATACACATAATCAATTAAAAACAGAAATAAAATCAAAAGCAAAAAACAACAACATTAAAAAAACCAAAGAAGTTAAAAGGCAAATTATCTGTTAGAAATGAAACAATTTAAATCAAAATCCACGTTCATTCCCGCTGGGGATAGGACCTTGGTCTCGTAGATCCAGAAGGATTCTCTACGGCTCAGTTGTCTGATATAATGGCCACCTCTCCAATTCCGAGGAACTTTTTCAATTCCCCAAAATTTGAGGCATTTTAGGTCCCTATGATGACAAAGGCGGAAATGCCTAGACACACTGTGGGTTTTTACCCCGTTTAATGTTACTAATGTGTTCGCCTATTCTGACATGTAATGCTCTGGAGGTGTGGCCCACATACTGGAGGCCACAGTCACACTCCAGCATGTAGACCACACCCACAGACGTGCATGTAATTAAGCCCTCAATTTGATAGCTTTTATGCGTGACATTAGAAACAAATTCTTTCCGCCTTTTGATATTTTTGCTGCCCTTTTTGCAGGTGGCACATTTGCCACACGCGTAAAAGCCAGACAAGAAACCAAACAGCCTATTGGTCCCTATCTTAGGTGGATCAATAACCCCTGGTGCTAGCCGGTCTCTTAAAGAGGGGGCTTTGCGGTATATGAACCGTGGGTACTGAGGTAGGACAGATCCCAAGGTATGATCACCTTTTAAAATAGGCCAATGTCTAGCTATAATCTGCTCCAGTTTCTTATACTGAATGTTATAGTCTAGTATAATGCGAAAACTGGTCTGATTATTATCTACTTCCGTGGGTTTAACTTTATCAGCCACAATGTTATTCCTATCTGTTGATAGTACTCGATTTCAGAATCAACCATAGCTTGCGAATATCCCTTCTCTTTAAACCGAGTTGCCAAAACCTGCGACTGTGTTAAAAAGTCCTCATCAGAAGTACAGTTACGGCGCAGGCGGATAAACTGGCCTCTTGGAATATTGCAAAGCCATGATTTGTGATGGCAACTAGTCAACGGAATGTAGGCATTCCTATCCGTTGCTTTAAAATGATTTCTTGTTTGAAAACCCGCCTCACCCTTAAAAATTTCCAAGTCTAAAAATGTTATCTGCTGATGATTAATTGTCCATGTTAGCTCAATATTTTTATTATTATTATTGAGTTTATCCATAAAGGTTTGAAGACTCGCCAGATCACCCTCCCAAACCATGAATAAATCATCAATGTACCTTCTGTAGCACGACAGCTGCGACGGGGGATCATGGAATATGGTATCTTCCTCCCAGTGGGCCATGAACAAGTTGGCCACACTGGGAGCAAATCTAGCCCCCATGGCAACGCCACGCGTCTGCAGAAAGAAATCCCAATTGAACCAGAAGTAATTGTTCAACAAGCAAAATTCCAAACCTTCCAGTAAAAAGGAGATATGGTCATTCGGGAAATTGGTGGCTGCCAAAGCCCATTTGACAGAGTCCAAGGCCTGTTTATGGTCAATGATAGTATATAAAGAGCCAACGTCAGCAGTGACAAGTATACTAGACGTGGTACACGGAAGAGTAGATAGAATTTGGAGGATTTGTTTAGTGTCACGTAGATAAGCTTTTGTTTCAGTGACAAGTGGCTGGAGAAAAAAAATCAAGATATTGGCCTAACCTCGAGGAGACGGAGTCGATTCCGTTCACAATCGGGCGACCAGGTGGGCACTCAGAGTTTTTATGCAATTTTGGTAAAATATAGATAATTGGAGTTCTACAATAAAATGGGTCTAGATAGGCCGCCTCCTTGGGATTCAGAATACCCTTACTTTTTCCTTTTTCTACTAGGGAGTGTAAATTATTTTTAAAAACTAACATAGGGTCCCCCCTCAAAACTTGATAGGTATTACGATCGTTCAATAGCCTTACCATTTCGGCCTGATAATAAGTTTTACTAAGTACTACTAACCCACCACCCTTATCCGCTGGCCGGATAACTATATCCTTCCTTTGCTCAAGGGAGGATATACCTCTTTTAATAGCCTGCGAATCTCTAGCCTTCTTGATCTTGAGTTGATCTAAATCATGACAAACCATGTTCCTAAATACCTCCAAATGCCTGTTGTCACTACATAAGGGGTTAAAAACAGAACGGTTACGGAGGTTGGAGTGTTTGGAGGTAATGTCTAATTGGGAAGTGGTCCGCTGTGCAGGATTAGAGAGAAAATATTTCTTAATGTTCAAGTTACAAATGTATTTCTGTATACTGATATAAGCTTGAAATTTGTTTAGATTACGAATAGGGGCGAATTTCAACCCTCGATCTAAAACTAATGTTTCATCAGTAGTAAGGGGGGGGGTCCCGCTCAAGTTAAAGATCCCGGTGCCTAATGGGGTCTTGACCTTTTGGAGTCGTCTTCCCCCCCTACACCCTCTCTGTGTTTTCTTTTTAAACTGCCTTGATTTTTTCTTGAGGCCAGAGGGCCTGTGTTTTGGCCCTGAGGACTCCCGTATCCTGCAGAGTCTCTCACCCATACGGGAGTCTGTGGAGGTCCCCTCCAGGGGTCCTCTCCTGGCCTAAAAAATGGTCCTGATTATATTGTTAGTCCTCCTGGAGATTCTGTAAGGGGGCATAGTTATTAGACGTGTGGACCGATGCCTCCCTAGGTACATGGTTACCTCTTCCTCGGGACCTACCCCTTCCTCTAGATGGTACTGTTTGCCAAGTGTAGTTTTCAGAATAGGGGGGACGGTAGTCATAATTATTGGCCACCGGGGCTAGATGGGGCTGTTTATTTCTTCTACCTCTACCTCGTTTGTTGGTCCTAGGTGGACCATATCCTCCTTGTCTGGATAGATCCCGCACAATAGGTGCATTTTGGGGCTGAGAGGGTATGGGTGCTTCATAAATGGAATGTCCCTGAGAGGGCATGTTTGTTCCTGATCTAGGAGCATTAACTACCGTTCTCTCAGGGTTATTGACTGGTATTGAATCCTGGGTTTGCCATTTGAAGATTAATTTCCCTTCAAAATCTCCAACGTCACGCAAAAATTTCTTTCTCTTTTTGTCGCGTATTTCTTTATCCCATTTGATAAGTTTAGATTTCAATTCACCAGATAATTGAATAAACTCACTAGAGTCTTTAAAACTTTCTATGCGGTCTGTAATTTCTTTGATCTGATTCTCCAACAATTTCTTCTTCCTCTGTTTGCGGGAAAGCAACAGTCGGAGAAGATTTTGTCTACAAAGAAATTGCACCATTCAGTATTAGACTCATTATCAGTTAACCCATCATTGGGTGGTAACTCCCACCTCAAACGCCTGGGAACAATGTTAGCAAACAGGTATTGTTCAAAGGACACAATATCCCACCAGGTCTTGATCTTCTTTTCAAAGAGATGACAAAGTTTCCTGAAAGCAAAACCCAGATCATCCTGCTGGGAATTAATTGCGTCCTTTGAAAACACCTCAGTTAAAATAATTTCTCTGTTTTCAACATAGGTAAATACATCCATAGTCTGCAGCTAAATAGGCGTGAATTAAATAGTGATCAAAAAAGCAAAAAAATATATTCAGCGCTGACTAAACAAACGGACAATACAAAAATTAAATGCTAGCAGACACAAAGGTAAATTCAACAACACCTAAATTCCATAGATGGCAGAGCCTGACATGTAGAGGGAGGCCTCTTGTACAGCTCTTCTCTTTGGGACCACTGATGTTTCGACTGTGGTTGCGAGAGCTTGATGGAGTATGAGTTCCTGTAAGATGTTCCATCAGCCGCGACAGGTCAGATCGCTGGAACAGCAGATGGCAGCAGAGACAGCAGACCCAGGACTGGGAAGACAGCAGGTGGAAGGTGCTTGAAAGGGAGGTGGCAGGTAGCAGGTGCAGAAGCATATATGCTCTTTTTTTAAACTGTGGTGGTGAAATCACCTCCCACAGCACTGAAGTCACGGAATTACGTATCGTGAAAGCAAACCCTGTTGATGTCAAAATAAATAAACAGCTGAATGGCGTACCTGCAAAGCAAATAATGGTTAACAATAAAACACAATAACTACAGTATACAGTAGAATGACATAACAATATGTGATGAACGCGGGTGTCAGATCCCTGCCCTCCTCGCTAACTTGCCACAAAGGATCGGCCAACCTCACACCACGCTGTCGCTTACGTAACAATGCCACTCTCAGCTGCGCCCAGCACAAAGATTTTCCAGCTTGTGGGACCACAATCTAGGTGCGAGCAGCCTGAGAGTGATTGTCACTGGGCTAATTACACAATTAACCCTTGAAGTGCCACCACCCCCGTTTTAAAAGACTGAGCCGGGGGAGGCTCGTAATTTAACAATACCAATTATAATTTTAGAATAAGCGTCTGCCACACACACAGCCACCACAGACAGGTCTTCTCAGAGGTCTTACTCTACAACAGTAATGCCCTTCCAGAGGCAGGTTCGTTTATAGCTTGCATTAGGAGCTTTAGAGACAAGGTTAACAGTTTTCAACATAAGGGTTTATTATGAAAAGGTCAAAGTTGATGCAAATAAAACATTTACAGAAAAAAGATGTTTCAAAAGATAAAGACAATATACAGCCACAAAGAAATAAGGTAGAATTGGGAAGGAAGAATACTTGCAATTAATGTCCGAGGGTTGATCAGAGTTCGATCTATGAGCTAGGTAATCGGTTCTCAACTTGGCAGATGTTCCTTCTTGGATGGTAAAAGGAGAACTGACCATTGTCTTGGCATCTCCTCTTTTCTGTCAAATCAAAGGGGGTTTGACAGTGACCAGTAACCAATCGTCTGGTCATCAACTCTCATCATTTGAAGCCCACTGTATATGTCTATTCTCTCCAACTTCTCTAAGAATTGCTGTGATCTACCGGCCTCCTGGACCATTATCGACTTTCCTTGATGAGTTTTCTGCCTGGCTCTTCGGAAATTCCTACAATCCTTCTTGGTGATTTCAACATCCCTGCTAATACAAACACTCCTGCTACTTCTAAACGTCTTAGTCTAACCTCTTCATTTGACCTGAAGCAATGGGTACAGGCTTCTACTCACTCTGATGGCAACACTCTTGACCTTGTATTCTCCTACCTATGCACTCCATGCAACTTCTCAAACAATCCTTTTCCTCTCTCTGACCACCGTCTTATTAGTTTCTCTCTCCCCCTGTCTTCCACCACCTTTCCCTCCAATCGCCTAACCATCACCCGTAGAAACTTTCGCAACTTCAACTCCTCTCGCCTCTATTCTCCTACTGACCACCTCTATGACAAAATCTCTCCCCTGTCCTGCCCCAACCATGCCACGTCCATCTACAATAAATCCCTGTCCTCCACCCTGGACAAGCTCGCTCCCCTCACTACACGCAGAATCCGGCCTCAACCCCTACAACCCTGGCAAACAGATGACACTAATATTCTCAAAAAACGTAGTCGCACTCTTGAGCGTCTGTGGCAAAAGACTAATGCCGCGTACACACGAGCGGACTTTAAGGCAGACTTTGCCCGGCGGACTTTTCGACGTACTTTACGACGGACTTTCTGAATGAACGGACTTGCCTACACACAATCCACCAAAGTCAGTCGAATTCATACGTGATGACGTACGACCGGACTAAAACAAGGAAGTTCATAGCCAGTAGCCAATAGCTGCCCTAGCGTGGCTTTTTGTCCGTCGAACTAGCATACAGACGGCGGACTTTTCGACCGGACTCGATTTCAACGGATAAATTTTAAACAAGTTTCAAATCTAAGTCCGTCCAACTTTTGAGCAAACAAAGTCCGCTGGAGCCCACACACGATCGAATTGTCCGACGAAATCCAGTCCGCCGGGCAAAGTCCGCCGTAAAGTGTGTACGCGGCATAAGTCTCTCAAAGACTTCAACCAATACAAATCTGCCCTCCAAAAATACTATTCTTCTCTCCACACTGCCAAGCAAACCTATTTTACAACTCTCATTAACACCTTCTCATCCAGTTCCCATAAACTCTTCTCTACCTTTAACTCTCTACTTTGTCCTCCACCGCCTACACTCACTGACTCACTCACTGCCCAGGAGATTGCTAATCACTTCAAAAACAAGATTGATACAATCCGTGATGAAATCTCCACTCTACAGGTATCTCCCCCAGTTAAGACCCCATGTCAACAGGTACTGTACAACTGACACTCCCCTCATTCAAATCTGCTACTACAGACGAAGTTGCTAAACTCCTTTCTTTCGCCCACCTAACCACCTGTCCGCTGGACCCTATTCCCTCTCAAATGCTCCGGTTGCCCTCTGACTCCATCCTACACTCTCTAACCCACATCTTCAATCTTTCCCTCACCTTTGGCATTTTCCCCAATGCTCTAAAACATGCACTGGTCACCCCCATACTTAAAAAGCCGTCCTTGGACCCTTCCAATCTTAACAACCTATGTCCTATCTCCTTGCTCCCCTTTTCCTCTAAACTCCTTGAATGCCTGGTTTACAACCAACAGAGTGACCACCTCATTAAGAACAACCTTCTTGATCCCCTTCAATCTGGATTTCGCCCCCAACACTCCACAGAAATTGCTCTTTTAAAACTCACAAATGACCTACTAACTGCAAAAACCAACGGACACTATTCTGTACTCCTACTTCTGGACCTTTCAGCTGCCTTTGACATGGTTGACCACCCCCTCCTAAAAAAAAAAAAAACTTTACTCCCTTGGTCTCTGTGACTGTGCTCTTCAGTGGCTCTCATCCTACCTATCCCAACGCACCTTCAGTGTCACTTACAATTCTACTTCCTCCACTCCTCTTCCCTTCTCCATCGGGGTCCCCCAAGGTTCTGTACTTGGACCTCTTTTATTTTCAATCTACACCTCTTCCCTGGGTCAGCTGATAGCCTCTCATGGCTTTAAATATCATTTCTACGCTGACGACACACAAATCTATCTCTCTACCCCTCAACTCATTCCATCAGTCTCCTCATGCATCACTAACTTACTAACCGACATATCTGTATGTATGTCACACCACTTCCTCAAACTCAACTTGTCCAAAACCGAGCTTATATTTCCTCCCCCACGTGCCTCATCCCCTGAGTTATCTGTCAAGAGCAATGGCACAACCATCCACCCATCCCCACATGTTAGGGTGCTAGGCGTTATAGCTGGATTTTGAACTCTCCTTTCGACCCCACATCCAATCACTTTCCAAAGCTTGCCGTCTCAACCTCCACAACATCTCTAAACTATGTCCCTTAGTTTCAAAATACGTCGCTTAGTCTCAAAGTACCAGCCTAATCGCCCTCTCTGTTCCTCCCAAGACCTCCTGCTCTCTAGCTCCCTCATCACCTCCTCCCATATCCACCTCCAGGACTTCTTCTGAGCCTCGCCCATCCTTTGGAATTCCCTACCTCAATCTGTCAGACTGTTTAAAAATGTATCCACTTTTAGGCGATCCCTGAAAACCTTTCTCTTCAGAGAAGCCTATCCTGCCTCCATCCAACAACTGCACTATTTTCTCCATTAGCTCATCCCCCACAGCTATTACCCTTTTGTATAACTTGACCCTCCCTCCTAGATTGTAAGCTCTAACGAGCAGGGCTCTCTGATTCCTCCTGTATTGAATTGTATTGTAATTGTACTGTCTGCCCTAATGTTGTAAAGCGCTGCGTAAACTGACGGTGCTATATAAATCCTGTATAATAATAATAATAATAATACCTACAAAGCAAACACAGTATGATGAAAACACAATGAAAACACAAAGCTCCTGATTCACTCCCTGGTTATCTCCCACCTCAACTACTGCAACTCCCTCCTTATTGGCTTACCTTTAAATAGATTATCCCCCCTTCAGACCATCATGAATGCTGCTGCTAGACTCATCCACCTTACAAACCGCTCAGTGTCTGCTACCCCTCTCTGCCAATCCCTCCATTGGCTGCCAATCGCCCAACAAATTAAATTCAAAATACTAACAATAAGTTACAAAGCCGTCCACAACTCTGCCCCCAGCTACATCACTAGCTTAGTCTCAAAATACCAACCTAATCGCCCTCTCTGTTCCTCCCAAGACCTCCTGCTCTCTAGCTCTCTAGCTCCCTCATCATCTCCTCCCATATCCACCTCCAGGACTTCTCCTGAGTAGGGATGAGCTTCGAGTTTGAGTCGAACTCATGTTCGACTCGAACATTGGCTTTTCGCAAGCTCGCTGAACAGCGAACAATTTGGGGTGTTCGCGGCAAATTCGAATACCGCAGAACACCCTTTAAAAGTCTATGGGAGAAATCAAAAGTGCTAATTTTAAAGGCCTATATGCAAGTTATTGTCATAAAAAGTGTTTGGGGACCCGGGTCCTGCCCCAGGGGACATGGATCAATGCAAAAAAAAGTTTTAAAAACGGCCGTTTTTTCAGGAGCAGTGATTTTAATAATGCTTAAAGTCAATCAATAAAAGTGTAATATCCCTTTAAATTTCGTACCTGGGGGTTGTCTATAGTATGCCTGTAAAGGGGCGCATGTTTCCCATGTTTAGAACAGTCTGACAGCAAAATGACATTTCGAAGGAAAAAACCCATTTAAAACTACCTACGGCTATTGCATTGCCGACAATACACATAGAAGTTCATTGATAAAAACGGCATGGGAATTCCCCACAGGGAAACCCCGAACCAAAATTAAAAAGAAAAAATGACGTGGGAGTCCCCCTAAATTCCATACCAGGCCCTTCAGGTCTGGTATGGATATCAAGGGGAACCCCGGCCAAAATTTAAAAAAAAAATGATGTGGGGTTCCCCCTAAATTCCATACCAGACCCTTCAGGTCTGGTATGGATTTTGAGGGGAACCCCGCGCCAAAAAAAACAAAAAAAACGGCGTGGGGTCCCCCCAAAAATCCATACCAGACCCTTATCCGAGCACGCAATCTGGCAGGCCGCAGGAAAAGAGGGGGGGACGAGAGTGTGCCCCCCCTCCTGAACCGTACCAGGCCACATGCCCTCCACATTGGGAGGGTGCTTTGGGGTAGCCCCCCAAAACACCTTGTCCCCATGTTGATGAGGACAAGGGCCTCATCCCCACAACCATGGCCCTGGAAGCCCCCTTTAACGAGGGGACCCCCAGATCCCACCCCCCCCGTGTGAAATGGTAAGGGGGTACTTGTACTCCTACCATTTCACTAAAAAACTGTCAAAAATGTTAAAAATGACAAGAGACAGTTTTTGACAATTCCTTTATTTAAATGCTTCTTCTTTCTTCTATCTTCCTTCATCTTCTTCTGGTTCTTCTGGCTCTTCTGGTTCTTCCTCTGGCAATCTCGTCCAGCATCTCCTCCGCGGCATCTTCTATCTTCTTCTCCTCGGGCCGCTCCGCACCCATGGCATGGGGGGAGGCTCCCGCTCTTCTCTTCATCTTCTTCTTCATCCTCTTCTCTTCTTTCTTCTTCTCTTCTTCATTTTCTTCTCCGGGCCGCTCCGCATCCATGCTGGCATGGAGGGAGGCTCCCGCTGTGTGACGGCATCTCCTCGTCTGATGGTTCTTAAATAATGGGGGGCGGGGCCAACCGGTGACCCAGCCCCCTCTGACGCACAGGACATGACGGGACTTCCCTGTGGCATTCCCCGTGACGTCACAGGGAAGTCCCGTCAAGTCACCGTGCGTAAGAGGGGGACGGGGTCACCGGGTGGCCCCGCCCCCCCGTTATTTAAGAACCGTCAGACGAGGAGACGCCGTCACACAGCGGGAGCCTCCCTCCAGCATGGGTGCGGAGCGGCCCGGAGAAGAAAATGAAGAAGAGAAGAAGGAAGAAGAGAAGAGGATGAAGAAGAAGATGAAGAGAAGAGCGGGAGCCTCCCCCCATGCCATGGGTGCGGAGCGGCCCGAGGAGAAGAAGATAGAAGACGCTGCGGAGGAGATGCTGGACGAGAACGCCGGAGGAAGAACCAGAAGAGCCAGAAGAACCAGAAGAAGAAGAAGATGAAGGAAGATAGAAGAAAAAAGAAGCATTTAAATAAAGGAATTGTCAAAATCTGTCTCTTGTCATTTTTAACATTTTTGACAGTTTTTTAGTGAAATGGTAGGGGTAAGTACCCCCTTACCATTTCACACAGGGGGGGCCGGGATCTGGGGGTCCCCTTGTTAAAGGGGGCTTCCAGATTCCGATAAGCCCCCCACCCGCAGACCCCCACAACCACCGGCCAGGGTTGTGGGGATGAGGCCCTTGTCCTCATCAACATGGGGACAAAGTGTTTTGGGGGGCTACCCCAAAGCACCCTCCCAATTTTGAGGGCATGTGGCCTGGTATGGTTCAGGGGGGGGGGCGCACTCTCGTCCCCCCCTCTTTTCCTGCGGCCTGCCAGGTTGCGTGCTCGGATAAGGGTCTGGTATGGATCTTTGGGGGGACCCCACGCCGTTTTTTTTTTTTTTGGCGTGGGGTTCCCCTTAAAATCCATAGGGGGATTTAGGGGGAACCCCACGTCATTTTTTTAAAATTTTGGCCGGGGTTCCCCTTAATATCCATACCAGACCTGAAGGGCCTGGTATGGAATTTAGGGGGACTCCCACATCATTTTTTTTTTTAAATTTTGGTTCGGGGTTTCCCTGTGGGGAATTCCCATGCGGTTTTTTCAATGAACTTCTATGTGTATTGTCGGCAATGCAATAGCCGCGGGTAGTTTTAAATGGGTTTTTTTCCTTCGAAATGTCATTTTGCTGTCAGACTGTTCTAAACACGGGAAACATGCGCCCCTTTACAGGCATACTATAGACACCCCCCAGCTACAAAATTTAAAGGGATATTACACTTTTATTGTTTGACTTAAAGCATTATTAAAATCACTGTTCCTGAAAAAACGGCAGTTTTTAAAACTTTTTTTTGCATTGATCCATGTCCCCTGGGGCAGGACCCGGGTCCCCAAACACTTTTTATGACAATAACTTGCATATAAGCCTTTAAAATTAGCACTTTTGATTATTCATGTTCATGTCCCATAGACTTTAATGGTGTTCGCGTGTTCGAGCGAACTTTTTTCCTGTTCGCATGTTCTGGTGCGAACCGAACAGGGGGGTGTTCGGCTCATCCCTACTCCTGAGCCTCGCCCATCCTCTGGAATTCCCTACCCCAATCTGTCAGACTGTTTCCAAATTTATCCACTTTTAGGCGATCCCTGAAAACTTTCCTCTTCAGAGAAGCCTATCCTGCCTCCATCTAACAACTGCATTATTTTCTCCATTAGCTCATCCCCCACAGCTATTACCCTTTTGTATAACTTGACCCTCCCTCCTAGATTGTAAGCTCTAATGAGCAGGGCTCTCTGATTCCTCCTGTATTGAATTGTATTGTAATTGTACTGTCTGCCCTAATGTTGTAAAGCGCTGCGTAAACTTACGGCGCTATATAAATCCTGTATAATAATAATAATAATAATACCTGCAAAGCAAACACAGTAACAATAAAACATTACAGTTAAGCATAAAATACAGTAAAACAGAGCAGAACAATAAAGAGAGAGAACAATGAGGCAAGGACAATAAAACGACAACTATTTTTGTCTTTTTTATTTGCTTATATATATATATATATATATATATATATATATATATATATATATATATATATATACATATATATATATATATATATATTTTTTTTTTTACACTTTTATTGTAACTATAAACGTTCCAGCTTAGGGTCTCTCAAAATGCGATGGCCATCTCATCTTTTGAGACTCTGTTTTGGTGTGCCCTAGGACTGCGCCGTGCTTTACTCTATGCTAATACTCAACTAGTGTATGGTGGAGATGGAAACAGTCACCGATGCAGAGACCAGGTTGCTCAGGACAGGAGGGACAATAATAGTGGATGCCACACCTATATCCACGTTTTCTACAGGCACGACATCTTCTTTGGGGTGATCTTTTGGTAAGATTACCAGGAAGGACACCTAGAAAATGCCTCTCATGCAGCCAGCTCACTGCATTTGCATTGGGAAGTTGGGCCACAGCACCGTCTGGAAACAGATAGGCTGTGATGATCTCTTCCTGGAATTTTAGGAAGGATCCAGTTCATCCTGATGCTTTGTATAGCACATAAGTGTTCAGCAGAGTCAATTGAAAAAAGTATACAGACACTTTTTATACCAGCGTCTGGCCTTACAGCAAGTAAGTACAGCGCCATCATCTGGTCATTGAAGTCCACCCTCTCATGTTAAGGTTGTATTCATGGATACAGAGGGACTTTTCAACAACACCAGTCACCGTTGGAATTTGGACTGTTGTATCTGCGTGAATGGAGGACAGAACAAAAACATTCTGTTTGTCCCTAAACTTCACTGCAAGCAATTTTTAACACTTCAAGCAGGCTCTCCCCCCCGTCTAAGTCGTGAATCTACAAGCTATTGGGGAAAGCCCTGGTGATTAGATCACACGGCGCCAATTCCAGAGTCAAAAAGGTGACTAAAAATTGTTACGCTTGTGTAATGTCCACGTACAACTGGTACCTCTTTCCGAATAAGTCCCAAACAATCTTACCACTGCTCCCTATGTAGTCTGGGCAGTTGGTGGGCTATCCGCTGCTATTTTTTCCCTTGCAAACCAGAAAACTATATGTATAGCCTGTGGCCCTGTCACAGAGCTTATACATCTTGGCTGCAAACTGTTGGATGAAGTGGTTTACGAGGGGCTGAATTTTGTGGAACTGATCGTATTCAGGGTCACCCCAAGGAAGACATTGTCATTGAAATGCATGAACCGCAAGATTTGTTCGTATCTAGTCCTGGTCATGGAAGCAGAGAACACGGGCATATGGTAAATTGGGTCAGTGGACTAATATGACCGCAACTCACACTTTTTAGTAATGCACATGAGGCGCGATAGGCCCAGAAAGGTCTTAAATTTGGGAACCGTTATAGGTTTCCAGCCAAATTCTCTGGAAAGGGTCAAATTTGGATTTGCAGTGATAAATTGACCAGCGTATAAATTGCTTTGGTCCACAATAGATCTGTACAGGTATTCCGTGAAAAACAGCTCGTAAAAGTCAAGGGTACTAAAATCCGCTGTTTCCACCAGAATTCCGGATTGGCCAGTGAATAGGGGAAGTACGGGTGCTGCAGAAGTGGTGGGCTTACAATCAGGATTTGCAAACGCAGCGGGAAGGGCACTATGGGCTCTACTATGGTCCAGTCTTTGCATTCTTGGTGGCTGCGAGGCACCACTTGTGCTAGCCACCGCACCAGCTTGAACTGCACTTATAGGACTCGACACCTGATACTGCAGTGCTGGTTTGTCTACGAGTAGGGTGTACTAGGCCGCTGATGCTTGCCAGTTCACCAGAAGGTTGAGCGGCACTAGTGCTGGCTCTCTGCTGCATACGAGAAACATAAGGTTCAGCAACAGAAGAACGGAGTCGGGTATGCCTGACCTTAGCAGGGACCACTACTCCATCGTCAGAGCTATCTGTCAGGGTGCCACTTCTCTCTACGGGTTTGTATACTGAGCCTGAATCTGACAGTGAGGCTTCCCCTTCTCATCTGTCATGCTCAACAACGTGTAGGCTTCTTCACTAGTGTACCTCTGTTTGGACATTTTGACCACTAAATTTATAGGTACAGCTAGTGTGACTCGCAGGTAAAAGAGCAACTGGCGATTCTGCTAACGCTGCAGTTTTGTAAGTGACGATGATCTATTGATACTGCACTTGGGTGGGCTGGGCTGGGTGGAGGGGCTAAACACAGGTGCTAGCAGGTGTCTGGGCTGATCCTGCTAACGCCATATTTTTGGGAACACTATACTACTGGGGATGCTAGTATAGATCTGATCAGATTAAAGATATTGATCTGTTCATACACTATACTAGTAAGGGAGGTGTATGGTGTGTTAGCGCTACTGGCAATCAAACGGTTAAAATCTGACACTGTCTGGGATTGAAGCTGACTGACACCTAACTGACGCTAACTAGCTATCCCGTGACACTAATACAGTGATCTGAAAAAAAGATCTGTACACTATACTAATGCACAGTGACAGGGAGTGAAAAGGTTAACTGGGGGTGATCAAGGGGTTAAATTTTTTAGGGGCTATATGGTTGGTACCCCAAACCTATCTGGGACTCGCTAACTGCTCTAACGCTGTTTAGAGTCACAAGTGACACTAATACGGTGATCAGAAAAGAGATCTGTACACTATACTAGTGACACAGTGACAGGGGGGTGAAAGGGTTAACTGGAGGGTGATCAAGGCGTTAAAACCTTTATTATGGAATATATGGGGGGTGCCCTAAACCTACCTGGGCCTACCACTAACTGTCCTAATGCTGGTTAGTGTCACAAGTGACACCAGTACAGTGATCAATGAAAAATCTGAAAACTGCACTTGGTGACAGGGGTGAGAGGGTTAAGGGGGGGGGGGGGGATCAGGGCGCGAAGAGTGTGCCTATGTGTACTGGTGTTAGTGTAGTGCTTGGTGTACTCACTATGGATGTCTTCTCCTCCCGAGCTGGAACCGAAAAGGGCTCCTCTGCCTCTGCCTGTGTTTCCATTACACAGGCAGAGGAGGCATTTTATTCGCCAGAACCGATAAGCAGGTCCAGGCCAGAAATCATTGGCCCGGGCCTGTGGATCGATCAGTTCTGTAACAAATGCGATCACCGCAGGGATGGCGGGGGTGCGCACGCCCCTAACCGCGAGGGTCATACCAATACAGCGATTCACGCAGCCGAGCCAACCTGCCGCAGTGTAACTGCAGCGGCTGGTCAGCAACTGGTTAAACTTTCAGTAACGCACAGAACTATATGACGTTAAACTTTCAGTCACGCACAGAACTACATGGCGTTAAACTTGCAGTAATTCAAATGACAAAGAATGACACAGAATAGAAAATAAAAACAGAATAAAATAGAATAGGAAATAAAGGAATAGAATAGAATAAAAAAAATAGAGAATGAATATAACCATCATCCTAAATTCAAATTTCGAGTAGAATACGTTTTGAATTAGAAAAGAATAGAATATTATTGCACCCCTACCCATTCACCAAAAAAAGTGTAGTGTAACAAAACACAAGAGGCGTTTTTTGACAAGTCCTTTATTAAAAATTGTTTCTTCTCCCTTTGGATTCTTCTTCCTGCCCCCATGCTGATGGAATGAGGGGGACCACCACAATGTTTTTCATAATTTTCAATTGCCGGATTTTTTTTCAATCAGCTGTCAGTGGGGAAGCCCGCTGATAGCTGATGAGTCATCGGTTGTTAAGGACACGGTTTCCGGCTTCCCGGCCCTCTCCTTAGCAACCAGCTATTTGTCAAACAGCCAGGGGGTCCCCCGATCCCCAGGCTGTTTTTTGACAAATACCGCATGTGATACCGCCAGCTAAAACCCGGTGGTAATTATTCTATGCTTTTTAACACTCTAGTCCATTTGTGAATTGGACTTAAGAGCTTTTTATGTGGTATTTACTGGCACATTTTTTTTTTTCGGCAAATACTGCATAAAACTTTTTTTTTTGTGAATTAGACTTACTTTACCGCATGCAATAACTTATGCAAACTAGTAACCTGATACCCTTATTGCATGTGGTAAAGCTTTGTGAATTGACCACTATATCACTACGATTAACCATTTGCTGACCGCCCCATAGCACTTTTACTGCTAGAGGGCGGCAGCTGTGCACAGGATCACGTATAGATACATGATCCTGCACTTACGCCTGCAGGGGGCACAAGCACACAGCTGGCAGGCTACTTCTGCTGTGAAAAATAGATGATGTTTAAAGTGATAATAAAGTGTTGTTTATTTTTTATTTTTTTGTTTAAACAAAAAAAATGTTATGCTTGCTCTGTGCAGTGGTTTTGCACAGAGCAGCCCAGATCCTCCTCTTCTCAGGTCCCTCCCTTCTGTCAAGTGCCCCCACAGCAAGCAGCTTGCCATGGGGCCCCTGAGCCAAGCCTTTGCTCTGTGTGTTAATTCAGATGCAGAGCCGCTGCTTGGCCCCGCCCCCTCTTTCTCCTCATTGGCTCACTGACTTTGACAGCAGCGGAAGCCAATAGCATCCGCTGCTGTGTTTCTGCCAATCATCAGGAGGGAGAGTCCCACACAGCCGAGGCTCTCGTGCAAGATTGCTGAATCAAGATGGGGCTCAGGTAAGTATTAGGGGGACTGCTGCACACAGAAAGTTTTATCCTAATGCATAAAATGCATTACGATAACAAAAGCATCTGCCTTTAGAACCACTTTAACCCCTTCCCAGCCAGTGTTATTAGACAGTGCATATTTTTACACCTGATCACAACATTAATGTCACTGATTCCCGCAAAGTGTCAGTTAGTGTCCGATTGTTTGCCGCAATATCACAGTCCTGCTATAAGTCGCTAATCACTGCCTTTACTAGCATAAAAAAATACAAATTCCACAAATTTATCCCATAGTTTGTAGATGCTATAACGTTCACGTAAACCAATCAATAGGCTTATTGGGTAGCAGAATACATTAGACATGCAGAACGAAAAAATGTGTTTTGTTTCATTTTGATTCAGTATTTACATACATTTATTTAGTTAAATTAGTTTAATTCGTTTAATTCATTTTTGGAATTCGTTTTGTTTATTCGAATCGATTAAAATTTTCCAAATTCGGAAAGTTTTTATTGAAATTCAAATTGCATTCAAATTGAATTCTATTCAAATTGCATTTGAGTCTAATTCCATTCAGAATCAAATTCATTCTATTTGAATTTTGAATTTTGAAAGCTGGCTATATTCTTTCTATTGCATTCTATTCTAATGTTTTTTCTATTTTATTATTTTATATTCTATTCTATTATATTCTATTCTAGTTCATACTTATTGTATTTGAATTGAACATTTATATTGTTATATATTTTTTCTTTTCTATTGTTTGTTCTAATCTATTCTTTTCTATTCATATTCTTTCTATTTTACTTTTTATTCTATTGTATTCCTTTATTTATTTTCTATTCTATTTTATTCTATTCTATTCTATTTTTTTATATTCTTTTATTTTCAATTCTTTTCTATTCTATTCCTTTATTTTCTATTTTATTCTCTTCGGAAATTCAAATTTGTTTCAAAAACAAATAGAATTTGAAAGCTATTCAAATTTGAAAACTTTGAAAACTATTTGAATTTCTGAATAACAAAAATGTGTCCGTATATCAATTTGGAACAAACTGAACCATACATGTCTAGAATACTTATTGGCCTAAATTTATGAAGAAATTCGATTTTTACTTGGTTTACGTGGTTAGGAGGTCCAAATTTCTCAGAGATGAATCAGACTATGAAGTATATAAGTGAAAAGATTCTAACACATGTGAAGTAACTGGCAGACATGAGAGATCTAAATATTCCATTCTAAGGACTTCATACACACCTATAAGTACCCCTAAGTGGGTCAGCTTTTCAAACACAGAGGGCAATGCTTATATAGCAAAACCCTTCTCTTCATCTTCCAGTATAATGGATAGGAAATGGAAAATAAAAGTCACCTTTTCTAATGAAAATGATTCACAATATTCAAAAAAGTCACAACCCCCCCCCCCCCACAAGGGCAAGTGGAGGGGGGATATAAACATCCACAAAAAAAAAAAAACAGATTAAGAAGAGCGAAGAAATCCCAGCGATAAAAAAGAACAGAATCAGCACTCACTGCTCATTTCTCAAGCTATCTGACTATCCATCATCACCAGAGACACTGTTGTTACTTTTTAAATGTTTATACCTTGCACCTACACAGGATATTGATTTGTTCACCACTGTTATATATGTCAAAAATTTTGCACGTCTCCTCATTTTAAAAAAGCACTATTTGCATGCGGACTCTGTTACACCCTCACCTTATTTCAGAAATTAAGAGAACAAGATCAACTCACCCTGGCCAGGAAAGTGAACGCTTCTCCTAGACTCCTCCATTCTAATTTGAATGAGCAAGAACAAGTGAGTCTTTTTCACGGGTTTGTTCTAATTATTTATTTATTTATTTATTTTGCAGTACCCCTTTTCAATAACCAAAACCAAGTAAGTGCAGTGCTCCACAGTATAGTTATCAATAAACAAAAACATGTATGTGAATATCCAAAAAATTGTGATATACTCCCAAAATATGGATGTGAAAACAGTCCATGATACAAAGTACAGTAGATATCAACCATGTGCATAAGTGATCATCTATTGATTCAATACATCTCAATTATGCACTCACTAGAGATATATAAATAAACAGCCTTATGCCCTGTACACACGATAGGATTTTCTGACAACAAAATCCTGGATTTATTTCCGACGGATGACTTGTCTTGCATACACACGGTCGCACAAATGTTGACGGAAATTCCGAACGTCAAGAACGCGGTGACGTACAACACGTACAACAAGCCGAGAAAAATGACGTTCAATAGCCAGTGCAGCTCTTCTGCTTGATTTCAAGCATGCGTGGAATTTTGTGCGTCGGAATTGTGTACACGCGATTGGAATTTCCGCCAATGGATTTTGTTGTCGAAAAATTTGAGATCCAGATCTCACATTTTGTTTGTCAGAAATTCCGACTGAAAATGTTCTTCCCAGCTTCTCTTGTCAATTAGATACAGGAATGAATCAGGAAAACACTTAAAGGGTAACTCCACTTTCATGGGGGAAATAAAATGCAAATAAAGAAAACATAATATAGCGCATGCAATTGTGACACAAGTCATATTGTAATTGAATGTTATTAAAAAATACCTTTCCATTTCAATCTGCAGCCGCTGTAATTTTCTGAAAATGTAATGCAATATGACTACCTGGAGGAGTTCTGTACACAAAATGTGTACAGAACGCCCGCCGGAAGCCTCATGTCCTGCTTGTGTGATTGGCTCATTGATTTTCCCAGAATTCTGCACTAAGATGCAAGTGTGCTCTGAATGCGCTGAAATTGTATGCCTTTGTTTTCAATAAACATCTTTCCTGATTTTAAAAAAGTAAATAGCACAAATGGTTAAACAAAAAGCTAAGGTGTTTAACTGAAGAGTCAGTTTTTCGGGACAGATATTGGTCCTTAAAGGGGTTGTAAACCCTCAAGGTTTTTCATCTTAATGCATTCTATGCATTAAGGTGAAAAACCTCCTGTGATACATCAGCTCCCCAGAACCCTCCTTTTACTTACCTGAACCCAGTCTTTCCAGGGACGGGGAAGAGCACACCAGATAGCAGTGCAGCCATACTGTCAATCAAATCCAATGACGCGGGGGGCGGGGCCGAGTCCTGTCTGTGTCAATGGACGCGGCAGCAGGACACTGGAGCGCACACACATGAGTGCCCCGAGGGACCCCAAAAGAGGAGGATCGGGGCCACTTTGTGCAAAAAAAGATTTTTGGGAGTACTGATCTGTGCACACAGACGAGACACATAAGAAGAATAACCTAATGCTGCTATTCAAAAACTTCAAACTAGTTTATTTATGCAGTTGTAAACCCAACTAATAAAATATCATATAAGCTTTACCATGATAATATAACTTGGAAAGACTATTTTTATTTTGATCCCTAGCTTTTTTTTTAAATAATAACTGGTGATACACATTTTAGGTTCTTTGTCTGGGCACATTGTGTTGTGGGGAGTCAAATGTCTCCAACATTCTTCTGCCAGTAAATCACCCTGTGCTGATGCACATTGCCCCAACATATTCTAACAATGTCATCATTTAAAGCAGGTCTTTCATGAAAGTCCACCTTATTAAAAGCCCCCAAAGTCAAATTACTGCTAAGGCAATTAAAAAAAATCTGATAACAAATATTTCCCATGACCCTAGTTTTCAAGCTGGGCAAGAGCAGGCAGCAGCAAAAGGTTAATCATAGATCCCTATGGCTGCCAACCCTCCCACAATTCTTCCTTCAATGGTCAAACATATGAGAGAGGAAATGTGTATGAATTCAATCACTTGTCCAATATCATTACAAAAGCCCATAGGAAAACTTGGGGCGTGATAGAGATTATGACTATCCTCGAGTCCATGTTAGTTGTTTTACTTACATGAAAAGGTGTCCAGGATAAGTCTGACAAGTTTCGTATTTGAACCTGTCTGAAGAGTATGGACAGTGAATGTCATTCAAGGGCTGAAAAGATAGTGTGTGTGTTTTTTTTTTTTTTTTGTTTTTTGTTTTTATAAATAGTGTATAAATTAATTACTAGCACTGTCTAATCAATTAAAATCAAATAGACTGGTTCAACAAAAATATATGAAAGCAAACAAGTACTAATTGCAAGTAATAAACATTTTTATGATGTAATAATTACATTTTCAGGAAAAACAAGTTAATGAATACAATTAAATGACCATATCAATGTGTGAAAATGCTATAGGTATAATCTTTCAGTATTGTATAAGTTGATTGGTACAGCATATTTATTTTCTTTTAATGTGTATTATTTTTAACTACACTCATAACTTTATACTCTTTATGAACTAAGTAATTATTACAATTTCCCCATGGGGCTGTTTATAATTACATAGATAGTTAGGTTGAAAAAAGACACAAGTGCATCTAATCAATTGTATTCAATAGAAAAAAGAAGAAATATATTGAAACCTCCATATACAGAACCCATACCCACAGCTGATCCAGAAGGAGGCAAAACTAACCTTAAGGGCCGGTTCCCACCGGATGTGATTCACACCGCACTGCAGTGCAAATTGCATGCGATTTCAGCCATACAGATAGTATGGCTGAATTTGCATCACATTCGGACCAAACTAACACAGGACCCTTTTTTTTGGTCCGCAGCAGAATTGTATCGCAGGGATGTTCACAGCCATGCAATCCGATTCCTGTCCGAATTTTCAGTTGACACTGTGATATCTGAACTGATTTGGGGGTGTCATTAACTTTCAATTGACACACCCAGTAATTTGCATATGGCAGTGTGAACTGCCTGCGAGTCGGGTGCGATGCGGGAATCCGCAGTGGATTAGCAGGGTTCTCATATCGCACCAATGTGAACCGAGCCATGATCCGGTTTGCTCCAACAGGGAAAAAGAATTCTTTCTGAGTCCCTAGGAATCAGGTGTTCACACAATCTCTGTTGATTTTTTTTTATGAATATTAATAGTCAATTATGTTCTGCGTGTTTATGAATTTATGAATGCATACTGCTTTTTTTTTAAACAACCATTTGAGCTGGCTAGAACGTGGTCTGAGTTCAAACTTTTAAGTGTATTTCCATTTTTGCAGCCAAAGTTAGATAACATCTACTTTATGTTTGTTACATGTCCCCATTCACATAGCATAACTAAAAAAAAAAAAAAAAGTTAAAATTGTAGCTTATCTCCTCCAGAGGCTCTATTCTGAACCCTCCAGCAAGAAAAAAACCTACATAGTTCTTTGTTTATGATCGAGCTGTCTGTCTGTACTGTGCAGGAAGATCTTCATTATCAATCGTAACTAGATTTGAACACTATCTATCCTAACAAAGGGTTAAAAGGTAGACATGTACACTGCCAAAAAATTTGTTCGATTTTAGTTTCATTTGTTTTTTGTTTTTCGGGTCATTCGTTGATCGAAATTAGTTATTTCAAATAAATTTGTAACTTCGGAAAAATTCAAATTCATTATGTTCCATTTGTTTAGATGCGGTATTCGTAAATTCAAAAATTTGAAAGATCGAAAATTCGGAAATTCGAAAATCCGAAATAATAACGAACTAACTAATAATAACTATTACTAACTATTAAATTATAGGTATTGGAATTTCCTTTCAAATTTGTCTGTTTATGAACGTAACAAATATGAATTTACCTGAAGTTATGTATTATGCGAAATAACGAATGCCGCATCTAAATGAATGGAACGTAATGAATTATTAATAATAATAATAATAATAATAATAGTAATGTTTTTATTATTAATTTGTTACGTTCCATTCGTTTTAGACGCGGCATTCATTATTTCAGGTTATTTGTAACTTTGGATAAATTTGTATTCGTTACCTTCACTAACAGCCAAATTTGAAAGGGAAAAAATCCAATACCTACAATTTAATAGTTGGTAATAGTTATTATTATTAGCTAGTTATTTCAGATTTTCTGCTTTTCGAATTTTTGAATTTACGAATTTATGAATGTTTGAATTTATGAATTTTAGTTTTCGGAAAAATTTGTTAAATGGGTTTTCATTAATTCAAATATTTCTGAATAAAGGAATTTGTTGAATTTTGTCAAAAGAATTTGGAACGAAACAAATTGCACATGTCTAGGTTTAGGGGCTAGGTATCTTGCATTGTATGGTAATGAGGGCAGACTTAGGACAGACTTACTCTGACACTATTCAAAAACCTTGCACTAGCCATGGCTCCTTCTTCTGAGAAACATTTAAAAAAAAATGTAAAAATAAGCATGCTGTGTAAATGAGGACCCATACCAGTCATATTATGGGGGTTTCCCAAATTTGGGTGCAAAAGTGCAAATATGCTTTAACTTACACATTAGCAATCTGAGGGGTACTGTGTCAGTTTAGCAGAATCCAAGTATAATATATAAACGGGTGATCCCACCCCCTCTGACATCACGGGGAAAGCCTCAGGGAAGTCCCCGTAAAGTCCCTGTGCATCAGAGGGGGGCGGGGTCACCAGGTGGCCCCACCCTCCATTATTTAAGGAGTGTCAGAAGATGAGAAGCATCACACAGCAGGAGCCCCCCATCATAGATGCGGAGCGGCCCGTGAACGAAGAATGGGAAGAAGACGCCATGGAGAAAGATGCCGGACGAGAACACCGAAGCAAGAAGCAGAGGATCAGAGGAAGAACCAGAGGAAGAAGAAGATGGAGGTAGAAACTGAAGGAAGATAGAAGAAAGAAGATAGAAGAAAGAAGATGGAAAGAAGAAGACTTTAAATAAAGGAATTGTCAAAAACTGTCTCTTGTCATTTTTTTTTTATAAATCTTTTTATTTGAAAAAAATTTTCATTACAACATGCACAAAGCAAAAAAGAGATAAATACAAAGACAAGGACCATTACCGAGAACAAATGCACATTAATAATGTCCTTTTTATCCATACATTCTTAACCATCCAATATGTACCAGTTCAAGATACCCATGTGCAATAAACTTCAGAAAAAAGGAAAGGATTCTTCGTTTTCATTTTCCCTCCCGTTTACTCCCTCCCCCCACCCCCTACCAGTCTCCCACCATTCACCAAACCATATATCCTAAGCCCAACCCGCCCCATAGTATCTTCACCCCACCCCCCCTCCGGTCCAACCCTTTCCTGGTCCAGCCATGATTTCCATATTTTTTCAAATTTCTTATAATTACCCCTCTTCTTATAGATGTACTTTTCCCTGCAAATCACCTCCCTAACTGCTTTCTCCCATTCCGGCACCGTCGGTGCCTCCTTTCTCTGCCAATGCTGTGCAATAAGCTTTCTTCCCTGAAACAGGCATCTAGCTCTTGCTGTCTGTATATCCTTTGAGGTCACTTTGTCCCCCATCAATCCCAACAGGCACTCTCTCGCCTCCAGCCTCAGCGACGTCCCAAACACCAGGTTTATCTTTTCCACCACCCCTTTCCAATATCTATGCAGTTTGGGACATCGCCAGAACATATGGTACAAATCTCCATTCGCCCCTCCACATCTTTGACACTTCGAGTCTGGTCTCTTGCCCCACTTGAATAATTTCAAGGGTGTATAATATGCCCTATAAGATAAATAAAAGTGAGACATCACCTGTGAGGGAGAGAGAGTGACTCTGGGCCCTGATGACAGGACATACTCCCACTGATCGTCCGAGAGTGCTCCCACATCTTTCTCCCATTTGATCCTATTTTGGTTTTCCACCATACCTTCCTGAGCTGCTGCTTTTAGGCATCCATAAATGTCAGAGATCAATCCCCTTGTGGAGCTCGCATCGATCAGCTTTCTCAAAGAGGCCATTTCACACCACACTGGCGCTTCCTTCCCAAATTGTGCCTCCAGGGCATGCCTGATTTGTAAATATCTATAAAATGACCTGTTGGAGATTGCATATTCCTCTACCAGCTCCCGAAAGGGCTTCAACCTCCCTGCCCTATACACCTGTGCCAGGTAGTGAATACCCTGGCGGTCCCACTCCTCAAAGCGTCCCATTTTTTTAAGCTTGTTATGGCTGTTGTTATCCCAGAGTGGGGAAAATTCCGCAAAACCAGTGTATCCCAGAATTTTTTTGACTTGTGCCCAAACCTTGACCATCATCTGTGTAGTGGGGCATTTGGTGCAAAATGAATCTGCTTCTAGTCCCTCTGCAATTGTGTCATGTCTGGTGTCATTCAACAAGATGCTACCCCCCGCTCCTACATCTCTTAGCCTGTTACTGCCTCCCACCTGTTGCAATTGGGCTGCTAAGAAATAGTCTCGTGGATCTGGTGCCGCCAGACTGCCCCTCACCTCTGATTGCCGTAGCGTCCGCAAGCCGATCCTAGCCACCCCGTTTTTCCAGATGAGCTCTCTGAACACACTATCTATTTTTTTAAACCAATGCTTGGGAATCCAAACAGGAGAGTTCTGCAAGACATATAAAATTTGGGGTAACCAGACCATTTTGATCAGGTTGCAGCGCCCGGCAACCGAGAGGGGGAGGCGTCTCCATACTCGGCACTTCTGCTTCAGCTTTTTCATAAGTGGAACTAGGTTTCTGGATATATACTGTCCTGGATCTCTAGATATATTAATCCCCAAATATTTCATTTGCCTCACTACTTGAACTCGGGACGCCTGGTGAGGGAGGGGCCCGCTCAAGGCATCCACAGGCAAGATCACTGATTTCTCCCAATTAACCAGTAACCCAGAAAAAACCCCAAACTCCTCAACTATTCCCATAGCAGTTTCCAATGAGTCCTGCGTATCTGCCAAGAACAGCAGAATGTCGTCGGCGTACAGGGCCACTTTGTCCACCCCTCTCTTCCTTTTAAACCCCTGTACGCCCTGTGCCATCCTCAGAGCAGCAGCTAAGGGCTCAATTGCCAAAGCAAAGAGCAGAGGGGACAAAGGACACCCCTGTCTCGTACCCCTGCTCAACTGGAACCACTCTGAGCACTGTCCATTGATTTTAACCTTGGCCCTCGGATTGTTATACAACAATCTTAGCCACTGAACAAACCCAGAGCAAAACTGGTATTCCGCAAACACCTTCCATAAGTAATGCCATTCCAGAGAGTCGAAGGCTTTGGCTGCATCTAATGAGAGAATTGCTCTCTTGCCGCTATTTTCTATAGGTATTTGCATGTTAAGATATACCCGCCTTATGTTCATACTTGTGGATCTATCCGGGATAAACCCGGTCTGGTCTACATGTATTAGTTTGGAAATTATCTTATTCAGCCTTGCGGCTAATATTTTTGCTAAGATCTTCACGTCCGAACATAAGAGCGAGATGGGCCTATATGAGGTCATATCTATTGGGTTCTTCCCTTCTTTCAGCAAAGTTATTACTATGGCTTCTGACATAGAGGGGGGCAAAGTCCCTTCCTCCCTGGCTCTGTTAAATACCTGCAAGAGTAAGGGTAGCAACACCTCCTCATATTTTTTAAATATTTCCATGGGCAGGCCATCTGGGCCCGACGATTTTTGGCCCGCCATGTCTCCCACTGCCCTTTGCAATTCTTTGAGAGTCAATGGGGCATCCAGCATTTCCCGATCCTCGTTTGATACCGGAGTGATCCCCAACCCCTCAAAGAAGCCTTGCATTTCCCCCTCCACATCAGTTCTGGAGGAGTTTTATAGCTTCTCGAAGTATGTCCTAAATTCGCCTAATATGTCAGGGGTAGTTTTTTTTTATTACTCCTTCCCTCCCCTCAATTGCTGGCACAGCACTCGGGGGGCCGTTTGCCTTAATTATCAGAGACAGAGCTTTCCCGACTCGCTCTCCTTCTCCAAAAAAGCTCAGTCTCTGAAAAGATCTAATCTTTTCCATCTTCTCTCGGAGTACCCTACTATACTCTTCCTGTCTCCCCACCCAACTCTCATAGTTAGCTTGGGATGGTGTTACTATGAACTGCGCCTCAGCCGATCTTGCCCTTTCTTTGGCTCCTAATTCCTCTCCTTGTGACTGTTTTTTTACATATGCCATTTTCTGAATTAAGGCTCCTCGGAGGTATGCCTTCAGAGAGTCCCATACCACCCCCAATGGGGCTGATCCTAAATTTATGTTGATAAACTCTGACAACCCCTCCATTATTTTCTCTTCCTCTCCTATAAGTTCGAGCCAGAAGGGGTTAATCTTCCAGCTACCTCTACTGTATTGCCCCCCTACCTTCACAGTGGTAATGACTGGTGTATGGTCCGAAACACCTCTTGGCTCGTAGGTTATTTCCTCCACTACATTTAGAGCTTCCTCGTTACCTAAAACGAGGTCGATTCTGGATAAGGTGGCATGGGTCCTGGAGTGGCATGAATACGGCCTCACCCCCGGATGCCTCCTTCTCCAGATGTCTACCAGCCCTACTTCATCGCAATATTGCAGAAGGGGACTCCTGGCGGCCTCTCCAGCTTTACCCTTTGGTGGGAACCTGTCTATGCTTCTATTCATCGTCATGTTAAAGTCCCCCATTACTATTACCGGGGTCCCAGGGGAATCCACTATAAACCTAGCTAGATCTTCCAATATTACCATGCTAAATGGGGGCGGGATATAAACATTGGCTAGTATTAATCTTTTATTTTCTATTAAGCAAGAAAGAAAAATATACCTTCCATATTCATCCACTTTACTCTGACCACAGGAGAAAGCCAAATCTGTACTTATTAATACACTCACCCCTCTTGCATAGGATGAGTGAGTAGAATGAAACTGTGTCTGAAACTGCTTATTGCCTAGAGTTTGAATAGTATCTTTTACCAGATGGGTCTCCTGGAGGCAGAGTATTTTGACATTCCCCTTTTTAGCTATTGAGAAAATTACTCATTTTTTAAGGCTATCCTTTATCCCCCTTACGTTCCATGAGCATATAATTAACCCGTTTTTCCATATCCGGGGTTTTATTACACCTTCTTTTAATGCTCATAGACCGTTGGGTCTGGTGCTTTTGCAGTACTTTGGCCTCCTAGTGAACCAAACCACCCCCTTTTGTGAATGCTATATATCACCCTACCTTTTTTCAATCCCTTTAATCTAGCAACCTAAACCCATTCGCGTCCCCTCATATCGACACTCCCTACCATTCGTCCTTGATTGTGTACCTCCACCTCTCCCCCTCTCCCACTGACCCCCCACCCACACACTACCCCCATGCCCAATTTTGGGCCTAACCCTCAAGCTTCTATTGTAACCTTCTAGGCCTTTTTAGGCTTTAAGAAAAAGAAAACTGTGCGCCAAACCCAGTAGGAGGGGACTTTTCCCCAAAAATAAAAAAAGAGAAAACATTTTTTGCTTGTTACTGTGCATATAAATTGTGCATTTACCTCTATAGGTGCATTTAAATTTATTTTTGATCCCCCCTCCCCCCTCCCCCCACTCCACTCCCAAGTTGCATCATCATAAAGTCAAGAGAAAAAAAGATTTAAAACACCAAAAAAAAAAGAAACCAAGTAAACAAAAGTTCCAAAAAAAATGCCTAGCTTCCTTCTCCCCGCTTAATTCTCTCTTCGTTCTTTTCTAACCAAGTTGAAACTTTGTTGGGGGTAGAAAAAAACCTGACCTCCCCCGGAGCTGAGACACGCAACCGTGCCGGGTACAAGAGCGCATAATTAATTCTGAGTTGTTGAAGCTTTCGTTTACATTCTCCAAATTTAGCTCTTTGTCTCTGTAGCTCGGGGGAAAAATCTGGATAAATTGAAATCCTAGCTCCATTGTGCTGGATATTCCTTAACTCTCTTGCTCGCTGTAAAATAGTGACCTTGTCCTGGAAACATAAAAGCTTAAAAATGAGGGGCCTGGGGTGGCCTCCTGGAGCTGGGGCCCTGGGGCCTATCCTATGTGCGCGCTCAATAGCAAAGGTGTTTGAAAATGAGTCCTTGCCAAATTTCTCCCTCAGCCAGTCCTCCATGAATTGAATGGGATTATTCCCCTCACAGCCCTCTGGGAGCCCAAGTACCCTCAAATTTTCTCTACGCAACCTATTCTCCATGCTGTCCATTTTCTGCAAACAATCTTTCAGTTGAATTTTCATGAGTGCTACTTCTTGTTTTAGTGGATACATGTCATCTTCCATTTGGCTGAACCTCTCCTCGAGAGCTGTTGTCCGGGTACATACTATGCGCACTTCCCCCTTAACAGCAAGCAATTCATCTCTAATGCCTTTAAGTTGCTCAGACAGATCGTTGATTGATTGCTTGCAGGTATTGACGGCTATGAGAATATCATTTAGGGATGGCTCCCTCTCATTCACTGGACCCCCCTGGCCTCCCCCTACCGCCCCCTCCAGGCCCGATACCTGTTGCCGGACCCGCTGATGGCATAACTACCAAAGTCCCGTTTTCTTGGGACTGGCTTCGTCTCCCAGGGTGGCCAGCTTGCTGCTGACCCCCCTGAGCTGCTAGGTTTTTTAGGTGTTTGGTTTGGGGTGTGCGCAAAGCGCTCCAATTTGGCGGCCACTTGGTTTCCCTTCTCCTTAGTGCTGCGAGTTCCAAGAGCCCCTGTCCCTTGTTGAGCTGGCCCGTGCTGCATCCCCTTCTTCCTTGACATTTCTGACAGGGTACTGCTATTCACAATACAGTGCTGGGCTCTGCCCTGATTTATGGGTCTGTGTGCCTCTTATTCTCCTGCTGGATTTGCAGCGGTAAGTGTCTTTTACTACAAGGCCTTTATACTATGGTGTGCTATGGGTGAGTGTGCAAAGTAGCAGCCGACTCACCCCTCCAGCGCTTCAGACAGGATCCTTTGCTGCTCGGTCCTTCCAGGGGCACTCCAGCAACGTTGCTCGATCCCAGGTGTTGGCGCCTCCCTCTCTCACTGGGACAGGTACCGCTGATGCTACGTCCGGGAGAGCTCCGTGCGAGTAGCCCAGCACAGTGTGGCGGCGTGTCACAGCAACGGAGGTTACTCCAGACGCTCCAGGCGTTCCCCTTCTACGGCGTCTCCCTCGGATCACACTGTGTCATGCATAGGAGACGGAGCGAGGGATGAGAGCTGGGTATGGCCACAGCGCCTTCCCTCACCTCAACATCCGGTCACACCCCCATCCTGCGCGACGTCTGAATAAATTAAATCCCGTCTCTTGTCATTTTTAACAATTGTGATACTTTTTTGTGAAATGGTAGGGGTACTTTTGTACCCCATTCCGATAAGCCCCCCACCCGCAGACCCCCACAACCACCGGGCAAGGGTTGTGAGGATGAAGCCCTTGTCCCCATCAACATGGGGACAAGCTGCTTTGGGGGGCACTCTCTTGTCCCCCCCTCTTTTCCTGCGGCCTGCCAGGTTGCATGCTCTGATAAGGGTCTGGTATGCATTTTTTGGGGGACCCCACGCCAATCTTTTTTTAAATTTTGGTGTGGGGTTCCCCTTAAAATCCATACCAGACCTGAAGGGGGGAGGTAGGTGGGGGGGAACCCCACGCCATTTTTTAAAAACATTTTGGTGCTGGGTTCCCCTTAATATCCATACCAGACCTGAAGGGCCTGGTATGGAATTTAGGGGGACCCCCACGCCATTTTTTTAAAAATTTTGGTTCGGGGTTCCCCTGTGGGGAAATCCCATGCTGTTTTTATCAATTAACTTTTATGTGTATTGTCAGACTGACAATGACTTTTTTCCTTTGAAATGTCATTTTGCTGTCAGACTGTTCTAAACACAGTAAACATGCGCCCCTTTACAGGCATACTATAGACACCCCCCAGGTATGAAATTTAAAGGAATATTACACTTTTATTGTTTCACTTTAAGCATTTTTAAAACTTTTTTTTGCATTGATCCATGTCCCCTGGGGCAGGACCCAGGTCCCCAAACACTTTTTATGACAATACCATGCATATAAGCCTTTAAAATTAGCACTTTTGATTATTCATGTTCGAGTCCCATAGACTTTAACGGTGTTCGAACAAATTTTTTGCCTGTTCGCATGTTCTGGTGTGAACCGAACAGGGGGGTGTTTGGCTCATCCCTAGTGCTCATAATGAAATTTTTTTTAACTACACTCATATGTCAGTGGGCAGGTGAGTAAAATTCCTTCAGCCCCCCCACCTACCTCCCCCCTGTATACCTCCCCCACTATCCCTAACCCAGACCCAAAACCTCAACTGTAAACCTAAGCAGATTCATAAAGCTAACCCTAACCGGAATCCTAACCCTAATCCCAACCCTAACCCTACCCTAACCAGAACCCTAACCAGAATCCTAACCCTAATCCCAACCCTAACCCTAATCCCAACCCTAATTCTAACCCAAACCCTAACCCAAATCCCAGCCCTACCCCTGACCGGAATCCTAACCCTAATCAGAATCCTAATCCTAACCCTAATCCCAACCCTAACCCTAATCCCAACCCTAACCTTAATCCAAACCCTAACCCTAATCCCAACTCTAATCCTAACACTAACCCTAACCCAAATCTCAGCCCTACCCCTAACCGGAAATCTAACCCTAACTGGAATCCTAATCCCAACCCTAATCCACACCCTAACCCTAATCCCAACCCTAACCCTAATCCCAACCCTAACCCTAATGGAAACCCTAACCCTAACCCCAACCGGAATCCTAACCCTAACCCTAATCCCAGCCCTACCCCTAACCTAAATCCTAACCCTAACCGGAATCCTAATCCTAACCCTAATCCCAACTCTAACCCTAACCCTACCCTAACCCAAATTCCAACCCTAACCCTAACTGGAACCCTAACCCTTACCGGAATCCTAACCCTAACCCTAATCCCAACCCTAACCCTACCCTAACCCTAATCCTAACCCTAACTGGAACCCTAACCCTAATCCCAACCCTAACCCAAACCGTAACCCTAATCCCAACCCTAACCCTAATCCCAGCCCTACCCCAACCGGATTCCAAACCCTAACCGGAATCCAAATCCTAACCAGAAAACTAACCCTAATCCTAACCCTAACCCAAATCACAGCCCTACCTCTAACCAGAATCCTAACCCTAACTGGAATCATAATCCTGACAATAATCCCAACCCTAACCCTAATCGAAACCCTAACCCTAACCCTAATCCCAACCCTAACCCTACCCTGACCGGTATCCTAACCCTAATCCTAACCGGAACCCTAACCCTAACCAGAAACCTAACCCTAATACTAACTGGAACCCTACCCTAACCCTAACCGGAGTCCTAACAGTAACCCTAACTCGAACCCTAATCCTAACCCTAACCCAAATCCCAACCCTAACCCTAATCCCAGCCCTACGCCTAACCAGAATCCTAACCCTAACCGGAATCCTAATCCTAACCCTAATCCCAACCCTAACTCTAATCCCAACCCTAACCCTAACCTTAATCCTAACCCTAACCCTAATCCCAGCCCTACCCCTAACCAGAATCCTACCCCTAACCGGTATCCTAATCCCAACCCTAACCTTAATCCTTACCCTAACCCTAACCCTAACCTGAACTCTAACCCTAACCCCAACCAGAAACCTAACCTTAACCCTAACCCTAATCCCAGCCTTATCCCTAACCGGAATCCTAACTCTAACCCAAATCCTAATCCTAACTATAATCCCAAAACTAACCCTAATCCTAACCCTAACCCTACACTAACTGGAACCCTAACCGCAAACCCTAAACCTAACCCTGATCCCAACCCTAACCCAAACCCTAACCGGAATCCTAACTGTAACCCTAATCCAAACCCTAACCCTAATCCTAACCCTAATCCCAGCACTACCCCTAATCGGATTCCAAACCCTAACCGGAATCCTGATCCTAACCAGAACCCTAACCCTAATCCTAACCCTAATCCCAGCCCTACCCCTAACCGGAATCCTAACCTTAACCGGAATCCTAATCCTAACCCTAATCCCAACCCTAACCCTAATCCCAAACCTAACCCTAAACCTAATCCTACCCTAACTGGAACCCTAACCTGAGCCCTAACCCTAACCCTAATCCTAACCTAACCAGAACCCTAACCCTAACCAGAATCCTACCCTAACCCTAACCCTAATTTCAGCTCTACCCCTAACCAGAACCCTAACCCTAATCCTAACCCTAACCCTAACCCCAACCCTAACCTTAACCCTAATCCCAGCCCTACCACTAACCAGAATCCTAAGGCTAACAGGAATCCTAATCCTAATCCTAACCCTAATCCCAACCCTAACCCTAATCAAAATCCTAATCCTAACCCTAACCTTAATCTCAACCCTAACCCTAATCTCAACCCTAACCCTATCCCCAACCCTAACCCTAATCCTAACATTAATCTCAGCCCTACCCCTAAATGGAATCCAAATCCTAACCGGAATCCTAATCCCAACTCTAATCCCAACCCTAACCCTAATACCAACCCTAACCCTAACTGGAACCCTAACCCCTAACCTGAATGCTAACCCCAACCCTAACCCTGACCAGAATCCTAACCCTAACCCTGATCCCAGCCCTACCCCTAACCGTAATCCTATCCCTAACTGGAATCTTAATCCTAACCCTAATACCAACATTAACCCTAAAAGTAACCCTAACCCTACCCTAACCAGAACCCGAAACCGGAACCCTAACCCTAACTGGAACCCTAACCCTAATCCCAACACTAACCCAAACCCTAACCAGAATCCTAACTGTAACCCTAATCCCAACCCTCATCCTTATCCTAACCTTAACCCTAATCCCAGCCCTACCCCTAACTGGATTCCTAACCCTAACTGGAATCCTAATCCTAACTTTAATCCCAACACTAACCCTAATCCCAACTCTAACCCTAACTCTACCCTAACCGAAACCCTAACCCTAACTGACACCCAAACCCTAATCCTAACCCTAACCCTATCCAGAACCCTAACTATAATCCTAACCCTAACCAGAACACTAACCCTAACTGGAATCCTAACCCTAATCCCAACCCTAAACCTAACCCTACACTAGCCAGAACCCTAACCAGAATCCTAACCCCAATCCCAACCCTAACCCTAATCCCAAACCTAATCCTAATGCTAACCCTAATCCCAGCCCTACCCCTAACTAGAATCCTAATCCCAACCCTAAACCTAACCCTACCCCTAACTAGAATCCTAATCCCAACCCTAAACCTAACCCTACCCTAACCAGAATCCTAACATTAATCCCAACGCTAACCCTAATCCCAAACCTAATCCTAATGCTAACCCTAATCCCAGCCCTACCCCTAACTGGAATCCTAACCCTAACCGGAATCCTAATCCTAACCCTAATCCCAACCCTAACCTTAACCTTAATCCCAACCCTAACCCTAATCCCAACCCTAACCCTAAACCTAACACTAACCCTAACCATAATCTCAGCCCTACCCCTAACCGGAATCCTAACCCTATCCGGAATCCTAATCCTAACCCTAATCCAAACCCTAACCCTAATCCCAACCCTAACCCTAATCCCATCCCTAACCGGAACCCTAACCCTAACCCCAAATGGAATCATAACCCTAACCCTAATCCCAGACTTACCCCTAATCTAAATCCTAACCCTATCCAGAATCCTAATCCTTACCCTAATCCCTACCCTAACCCTAATCCACACCCTAACCCTAATCCACACCCTAACCCTAATCCCAACCCTAACCCTAATCCCAACCCTAACCCTAACCAAAACCCTAACCCCAAGCGGAATCCTAACCCTAACCCTAACCCTAATCCCAGCCCTACCCCTAACCTAAATCCTAACCCTAACTGGAATCCTAATCCTAACCCTAATCCCAACTCTAAAAATAACCCTACCCTAACCCTAATCCCAACCCTAACCCTAACTGGAACCCTAACCCTTACTGGAATCCTAAACCTAATCCCAACCCTACCCCTAACCGGAATCTTAACCCTAACCGGAATCCTAATCCTAACTCTAATCCCAACCCTAACCCTAACCTTAATCCCAACCCTAACCCTAATCCCAACCCTAACCCTAAACCTAACACTAACCCTAACCCTAATCTCAGCCCTACCCCTAACCGGAATCCTAACCATAACCGGAATCCTAATGCTAACCCTAATCTAAACCCTAACCCTAATCCCAACCCTAACCCTAATCACATCCCTAACTGGAACCCTAACCCTAACCCCAAATGGAATCCTAACCCTAACCCTAATCCCAGCCTTACCCCTAATCTAAATCCTAACCCTATCCGGAATCGTAATCCTAACCCTAATCCCTACCCTAACCCTAATCCCAACCCTAACCCTAATCCTAACCCTAACCCTAACTGAAACCCCAACCCTAACCTTAATCCCAACCCTAACCCTAATCCCAACCCTAACCCTAAACCTAACACTAACCCTAACCCTAATCTCAGCCCTACCCCTAACCAGAATCCTAACCTAACCAGAATCCTAACCCTAATCCAAACCCTAACCCTAATCCCAACCCTAACCCTAATCCCATCCCTAACCGTAACCCTAAACCTAACCCCAAATGGAATCCTAACCCTAACCCTAATCCCAGCCTTACCCCTAATCTAAATCCTAACCCTATCCAGAATCCTAATCCTAACCCTAATCCCTACCCTAACCCTAATCCACACCCTAACCCTAATCCCAACCCTAACCTAAACCCTAACCCCAACCGGAATCCTAACCCTAACCCTAATCCCAGCCCTACCCCTAACCAAAATCCTAACCCTAACCGGAATCCTAATCCTAACCCTAATCCCAACTCTATCCCTAACCGTACCCTAACCCTAATCCCAACCCTAACCCTAACTGGAACCTTAACCCTTACTGGAATCCTAACCCTAATCCCAACCCTAACCCTAATCACAACCCTAACCCTACCCTAACCCTAACACTAATCCTAACCCTAACTGGAACCCTAACCCTAATCCCTACCCTAACCCAAACCGTAACCCTAATCCCAACCCTAACCCTAACCCTAATCCCAGCCCTACCCCAAATGGATTCCAAACCCTAACCCGAATCCTAATCCTAACCAGAACTATAACCCTAATCCTAACCCTAACCCAAATCCCAGCCCTACCCCTAACCAGAATCCTAACCCTAACTGGAATCCAAATCCTAACCCTAATCCCAACCCTAACCCTAATCCCAACCCTAACCCAACCCTGACCGGAATCCTAACCCTAATCCTAACCGGAACCCTAACCAGAACCCTAACCCTAATCCTAACCGGAACCCTACCCTAACCCTAACTGGAGTCCTAACACTAACCCTAACTTGAACCCTAATCCTAACCCTAACCCTAATCCCAACCCTAACCCTAATCCCAGCCCTATGCTTAATCGGAATCCCAACCCTAACCGGAATCCTAATCCTAACCTAATCCCAACCCTAACCCTAATCCCAACCCTAACCCTAACCTTAATCCTAACCCGAATGCCAGCCCTACCCCTAACCGGAATCCTAACCCTAACCAGAATCCTAATCCCAACCCTAACCTTAATCCCTACCCTAACCCTAACCTGAACCCTAACCCTAACCCCAACCAGAAACCTAACCTTAACCCTAACCCTAATCCCAGACTTATCCCTAACCAAAATCCTAATCCTAACCCGAATCCTAATCCTAACCCTAATCCCAAAACTAACCCTAATCCCAACCCTAACTAACCGGAACCCTAACAGGAACCCTAAACCTAACCCTGATCCCAACCCTAACCGTACCCTAACCCTAATCCCAACCCTAACTCTAACTGGAACCTTAACCCTTACTGGAATCCTAACCCTAATCCCAACCCTAACCCTAATCCCAACCCTAACCCTAATCACAACCCTAACCCTACCCTAACCCTAACCCTAAACCTAACCCTAACTGGAACCCTAATCCCTACCCTAACCCAAACCGTAACCCTAATCCCAACCCTAACCCTAACCCTAATCCCAGCCTTACCCCAAATGGATTCCAAACCCTAACCGGAATCCTAATCCTAACCAGAACTCTAACCCTAATCCTAACCATAACCCAAATCCCAGCCCTACCCCTAACCAGAATCCTAACCCTAACTGGAATCCAAATCCTAACCCTAATCCCAACCCTAACCCTAATCCCAACCCTAACCCAACCCTGACCGGAATCCTAACCCTAATCCTAACCGGAACCCTAACCAGAACCCTAACCCTAATCTTAACCGGAACCCTACCCTAACCATAACTGGAGTCCTAACACTACCCTAACTCGAACCCTAATCCTAACCCTAACCCTAATCCCAACCCTAACCCTAATCCCAGCCCTACGCTTAATCGGAATCCCAACCCTAACCGGAATCCTAATCCTAACCTAATCATAAACCCTAACCCTAATCCCAACCCTAACCCTAATCCCAACCCTAACCCTAACCTTAATCCTAACCCGAATGCCAGCCCTACCCCTAACCGGAATCCTAACCCTAACCAGAATCCTAATCCCAACCCTAACCTTAATCCCTACCCTAACCCTAACCCTAACCTGAACCCTAACCCTAACCCCAACCAGAAACCTAACCTTAACCCTAATCCTAATCCCAGACTTATCCCTAAGCGAAATCCTAATCCTAACCCGAATCCTAATCCTAACCCTAATCCCAAAACTAACCCTAATCCCAACCCTAACCCTACACTAACCGGAACCCTAACAGGAACCCTAAACCTAACCCTGATCCCAACCCTAACCCAAACCCTAACCGGAATCCTAACTGTAACCCTAATCCCAACCCTAACCCTAATCCTAACCCTAATCCCAGCCCTAATCTGATTCCAAACCCTAACCGGAATCGTAATCCTAACCAGAACCCTAATCCTAACCCCAGCCCTAAGCCTAACCAGAATCCTAACCTTAACCGGAATCCTAATCCTAACCCTAATCCCAGCCCTAACCCTAATCCCAACCCTAACCCTAAACCTAATCCTACCCTAACTGGAACCCTAACCGGAGCTCTAACCCTAATCCTAACCCTAACCCTAATCCTAACCCTAACCAGAACCCTAACCCTAACCAGAATCCTAACCCTAACCCTAATTTCAGCTCTAACCCTAACCAGAACGCTAACCTTAACCCTAATCCTAACCCTAACCCCAACCCTAATCCTAATCCCAGCCCTAACTCTAACCATAATCCTAAGGCTAAACAGGAATCGTAATCCTAATCCTAACCCTAATCCCAACCCTAATCAAAATCCTAATCCTAACCCTAACCTTAATCTCAACCCTAACCCTAATCCCAACCCTAACCCTATCCCCAACCCTAACCCTAATCCTAACCCTAACCCTAATCTCAGCCCTACCCCTAAATGGAATCCAAATCCTAACCGGAATCCTAATCCCAACCCTAACCCTAATCCCAAGCCTAACTGGAACCCTAACCCTAACCTGAATCCAAACCCCAACCCTAACCCTAATACCAACCCTTAACCCTAACAATAATCCCAACCCTAACCCTAACCGGAACCCTAACCCTGACCAGAATCCTAACCCTAACCCTGATCCCAGCAATACCCCTAACCGTAATCCTATCCCTAACCAGAATCTTAATCCTAACCCTAATCCCAACATTAACCCTAAACCTAACCCTAACCCTACCCTAACCAGAACCCTAACCCTAACCAGAACCCTAACCCTAATTGGAACCCTAACCCTAATCCCAAACTTAACCCAAACCCTAACCAGAATCCTAACCGTAACCCTAATCCCAACCCTAATCCTAATCCTAACCTTAACCCTAATCCCAGCCCTACTCCTTGACAGGATTCCTAACCCTAACTGGAATCCTAATCCTAACTTTAATCCCAACACTAACCCTAATCCCAACCCTAACTCTACCCTAACCGGAGCCCTAACCCTAACCGACACCCAAACCCTAATCCTAACCCTAACCCTATCCAGAACCTTAACCCTAATCCTAACCCTAACCAGAACACTAACCCTAACCCTAACTAGAATCCTAACCCTAAACCTAATCCCAAACCTAATCCTAAACCTAACCCTAATCCCAGCCCTACCCCTAACTGGAATCCTAACCCTAACCGGAATCCTAATCCTAACCCTAATCCCAACCCTAACCCTAACCTTAATCCCAACCCTAACCCTAATCCTAACCCTAACCCTAATCCCAGCCCTAACCGGAATCCTAATCCTAACCCTAATCCCAACCCTAACCCTAACCTTAATCCCAACCCTAACCCTAATCCCAACCCTAACCCTAAGGCACCTTTCACACTTATACGACTTGTCCCACGATTTTGTACTGCAAAATCGTATGACAAGTCATTCTCCATGATTTTCAATGACTACCATTCATATTGGCACGACTTTAAGTCGTGCCGACTTGAAAGTAGTCCCTGCACTACTTTGGTACAACTTCTATGCGAGTTGTACTCCAAAGACCTCAATGTTAAACCCTGAAGTAGCATGAAAATCGTGCCTGAATAATATAGACACGACTTCAGTACAACTTTGTAAGCACAAGCCTGGCTCGCTGATTGGGAAAGGAAAACTTTTTTTCCTTTCGCGATGAGCGACAGGCTGTGCTGACAGCTGTCTGGTATGAATCCTAAGGGGGAACGCCTCGCCAAGTTTTAAATGAAAAAAACGGCGTGGGCTCCCCCCCCAGGGGCATACCAGGCCCTTAGGTCTGGTATGGATCTAAGGTGAACCCCCTACGCCGAAAAATCGGTTTGGGGTCCCCCCAAAATCCATACCAGACCCTTATCCGAGCACGCAGCACGGCCGGTCAGGAATGGGGGTGGGGACGAGCGAGCGCCCCCCCCTTCTGGACCGTACCAGGCCGCATCCCCTCAACATGGGGGGTGGGTGCTTCGGGGCATGGGGGGCACCCTGCGGGGCCCCCCCACCCCAAAGCACCTTGTCCCCATGTTGATGAGGACAAGGGCCTCTTCCCGACAACCCTGGCCGTTGGTTGTCGGGGTCTGCGAGCGGGGGGCTTATCGCAATCCAGGAGCCCCCTTTAAAAAGGGGGCACCCAGATCCCGGCCCCCCACCCTATGTGATTGAGTATGGGGTACATGGTACCCCTACCCATTCATCTAGGCAAAAAAGTGTCAATAAAAAACACAGTACACAGGTTTTTAAAGTAATTTATTAGGCAGCCCTGGGGTCTTCTTCCGACTTCAGGGGTCCTCTTCCGACTTCGGGGGTCTCTCCGGTGTCTCCTCCCGGTGTCCTGATCTTCTGCTGGCTCCTATGCTATCTTCTGCAGCTCAATTGCTAGTGGTGGCCCGGACTTCTGCCTTCTTCTTTTCTTCCAGAGATGTTGACACAACGCTCCCTCCAGCTGGAATGGTCTCTGAACGCTCCGCAATGGACTTATATAGGCGGTGACCCCGCCCCCTTATGAGGTCACTGTCCCGGGGCATGCTGGGACTGTGCCATCATAAGGGGGCGTGGTCATCACCCGGTGACCACGCCTCCTAAAACATCACAGTCCCAGCATGCCCAGGGACTGTGACGGCATAAGGGGGCGGGGTCACCGCCTATATAAATCCGTTGCGGAGCGTTCAGAGACCATTGCAGCTGGAGAGAGCGTCGTGTCAACATCTCTGGAAGAGAAGAGGGAAGAAGACGATCCAGAAGTCCGGACCACCGCTGGCAAAAGAGTGGCAGAAGATAGCGGTGGAGCCGGCAGAAGATGCACCGGGAGAAGACATCGGAGAGACCCCCGAAGTCGGAAGAGGACCCCCGAAGTCAGAAGAAGACCCCCAAAGTCGGAAGAAGATCCCGGAGCTGCCTAATAAATTACTTTAAAAACCTGTGTACTATGTTTTTTATTGACACTTTTTTGCCTAGGTGAATGGGTAGGGGTACCATGTACCCCATACTGATTCACATAGGGTGGTAGGCCGGGATCTGGGGGGCCCCTTATTAAAGGGGGCTCCCGGATTCCGATAAGCCCCCCGCCTGCAGACCCCGACAACCAATGGCCAGGGTTGTCGGGAAGAGGCCCTTGTCCTCATCAACATGGGGACAAGGTGCTTTGGGGTGGAGGGGCCGCAGGGTGCCCCCCCATGCCCCAAAGCACCCACCCCCATGTTGAGGGCATGCGGCCTGGTACGGTCCAGAAGGGGGGGCGCTCGCTCGTCCCAACCCCCATTCCTGACCGGCTGGGCTGCATGCTCGGATAAGGGTCTGGTATGGATTTTGGGGGGACCCCTACGCCGATTTTTCGGCATAGGGGGTTCCCCTTACAATCCATACCAGACCTAAGAGACTGGTATGCCCCTGGGGGGGAACCCACGCCAGTTTTTTTATTTAAAACTTGGCGTGGAGTTCCCCCTTATGATTCATACCAACTACTGTATGTTTTCATTTGTTAATGCCAAAAAAGTGGCAAAGTCGTACAAAGTAGCACTGCTCTCAAATTGCAGTAAAATTGCGGCAAATCTCGGCAAAATCGCGGCCGCGAAATCGCGTTAAAATCGCGTGACTTTGAAGTTGTATAAGTGTGAAAGGGGCCTAAACCTAACACTAACCCCAACCCCATCTCAGCCCTACCCCTAACCGGAATCCTAACCCTAACCGAAATCCTAATCCTAACCCTAATCCCAACCCTAACCCTAACCTTACCCTAACCGGAACCCTAACCCTAAACAGAACATAAACCCTAATCCTAACCCTAACTGCAACCCTAACCCTAACCCTGATCCCAACCCTAACCCAAACCCCAACCGGAATCTTAACTTTAATCCTAATCCCAACTCTAACCCTAACCCTAATCCCAACCCTAACCCTAACTGGAACCCTAACCCTAACCAGAATTCTAACCCTAACCCTAGTCCCAGTCCTACCCCTAACCGTAATCCTGTCCCTTTCCGGAATCTTAATCCTAACCCTAATCCCAACCCTAAACCTAACCCTAACCGAAACCCTAACCAGAACCCTAACCCTAACTGAAACCCTAATCCCAACACTAACCCAAACCCTAACCAGAATCCTAACCATAACCCTAATCCCAACCCTAATCCTAACCTTAACCCTAATCCCAGCCCTACCCCTAACTGGATTCCTAACCCTAACTGGAATCCTAATCCTAACACTAATCCAAACACTAACCCTAATCCCAACCCTAACTCTACCCTTACCATAACCCTAACCCTAACCGACACCCAAACCCTAATCCTAACCCTAACCCTATCCAGAACTCTAAACCTAATCCTAACCCTAATCCTAACCCTAACCAGAACCCTAACCCTAACTGGAATCCTAACCCTAACCCTAATCCCAACCCTAAAGCTAACCCTACCCAAACCGGAACCATAACTGGAATCCTAACCCTAATCCCAACCCTAACCCTAATCTCAGACCTAATCCTAACCCTAACGCTAATCCCAGCCCTACCCCTAACCAGAATCCTAACCCTAACCGGAATCCTAATCCTAACCCTAATCCCAACCCTAACCCTAACCTTAATCCCAACCCTAACCCTAATCCCAACCCTAACCCTAAACCTAACACTAACCCTAACCCTAATCTCAGCCCTACACCTAACCGGAATCCTAATCCTAACCCTAATCCTAATCCTAACCCTAATCCAAACCCTAACCCTAATCCCAACCCTAACCCTAATCCCATCCCTAACCATAACCCTAACCCCAACCAGAATCCTAACCCTAACCCTAACCCTAATCCCAGCCTTAAGCCTAATCTAAATCCTAACCCTAACCGGAATCCTAATCCTAACCCTAATCCCAACCCTAGCCCTACCCTAACCCTAATCCCAATCCTAACCCTAACTGGAACCCTAATCCTAACCCTACCCCTAACCGGAATCTTAACCCTAACCGGAATCCTAATCCTAACCCTAATCCCAATCCTAACCCTAATCCCAGCCCTACCCCTAACCGGAATCCTAACCCTAACCGGAATCCTAATCCTAACTCTAATCCCAACCCTAACCCTAACCTTAATCCCAACCCTAACCCTAATCCCAACCCTAACCCTAAACCTAACACTAACCCTAACCCTAATCTCAGCCCTACCCCTAACCGGAATCCTAATCCTAACCGGAATCCTAATCCTAACGCTAATCCAAACCCTAACCCTAATCCCAACCCTAACCCTAATCCCATCCCTAACCGTAACCCTAACCCCAACCAGAATCCTAACCCTAACCCTAATCCCAGCCTTACGCCTAATCTAAATCCTAACCCTAACCGGAATCCTAATCCTAACCCTAATCCCAACCCTAGCCCTACCCTAACCCTAATCCCAATCCTAACCCTAACTGGAACCCTAACCCTAATCCTAACCCTACCCCTAACTGGAATCTTAACCCTAACCGGAATCCTAATCCTAACCCTAATCCCAATCCTAACCCTAATCAAAACCCTAACCCTATCCCTACCCTAACCGGAACCCTAACCCTAACCGGAAACCTAACCCTAATCCTAACCCTAACTGTAACCCTAATCCCTACCCTAATCCAAACCCTATCCGGAATCCTAACCGTTAAGCTAATCCAAACTCTAACCCTAACTTTATCCCAGCCCTACCCCAAATGGATTCCTAACCCTAACCGGTATCCTAATCCTAACCAGAACATTAACCCTAATCCTAACCGTAACCCTAATCCCAGCCATACCCCTAACCAGAATCCTAACCCTAACCGGAATCCTAATCCTAACCATTATCCCAACTCTAACCCTAATCCCAACCCTAACCCTAATCCCAAACCTAACCCTATCCTAACCGGAACCCTAACCCTAATACTAACCGGAACCCTTACCCCAACCGGAATCCTAATCCTAACCCTAATCCCAAACCTAACCCTAACCTTACCCTAATCCTAACCCTAATCACAACCCTAACCTCAACTGGAACCCTAAACGGAATCCTAACCCTAACCCTAATCCCAGCCCTACCCCTAACCGGAATCCTAACCCTAACCGGAATCCTAATCCTAACCCTAATCCCAACCCTAACCCTACCCTAACCGTAACCCTAACCGGAACATTAACCCTAATCCTAACCCTAACCGCAACCCTAACTCTAACCCTGATTGCAACCCTAACCCAAACCCTAACCAGAATCCTAACCGTAATCCTATTCCCAATCCTAACCCTAATCCCAGCCCTACCCCAAACAGATTCCTAATAAAAACCGGAATTCTATTCCTAACCAGAACCCTAACCCTAATACTAACCCTAACCCTAATCCCAGCCCTACCCCTAACCAGAATCCTAACCCTAACCGGAATCCTAATCCTAACCCTAATCCCAACCCTGACCCTAATCCCAACTCTAGCCCTAATACCAACCCTAACCCTAACTCTAACCCTACCCTAACCGGAAACCTAACCCTAACCCTAACCCTAATCCCAACCCTAACCCTACCCTAACCAGAACCCTAACCCTCACCCAAACTGGAACCCTAACCGGAACCCTAATCTTAACCCTAACCAAAACCCTAATCCTAAGCGGAACCCTAACCCTAACCGGAATCCTAACCCTAACCCTAATCCCAGCTCTAACCCTTATCGGAACCCTAACCAAAACCTAATCCTAACCCTAACCCTAACCCTAATCCCAACCCTAACCCTTATCCCAGCCCTACCCCTAACCGGGATCCTAACCCTAACCGGAATCCTAATCCTAGCCCTAATCCCAACCCTAACCCTAATCTCAGACCTAATCCCAACCCTAACCCTAATCCCAGCCCTACCCCGAACCAGAATCCTAACCCTAACCGGAATCCTAATCCTAACCCTAATCCCAACCCTAACCCTAACCTTAATCCCAACCCTAACCCTTATCCCAACCCTAACCCAAAACCTAACACTAACCCTAACCCTAATCTCAGCCCTACCCCTAACCGGAATCCTAACCCTAACCGGAATACTAATCCTAACCAGAATCCTAACCCTAACCCTAATCCCAGCCTTACGCCTATTCTAAATCCTAACCCTGACCGGAATCCTAACCCTAATCCCAACCCTAACCCTACCCTAACCCTAATCCCAATCCTAACCCTAACTGGAAACATAACCCTAATCCTAACCCTAACCCTAACCGGAATCTTAACCCTAACCGGAATCCTAATCCTAACCCTAATCCCAATCCTAACCCTAATCAAAACCCTAAACCTATCCCTACCCTAACCGGAACCCTAACCGGAAACCTAATCCTAACCCTAACCATAACCCTAATCCCTACCCTAATCCAAACCGTATCCGGAATCCTAACCGTAAAGCTAATCCAAACTCTAACCCTAACCCTTATCCCAGCCCTACCCCAAATGGATTCCTAACCCTAACCGGTATCCTAATCCTAACCAGAACAGTAACCCTAATCCTAACCGTAACACTAATCCCAGCCATACCCCTAACCAGAATCCTAACCCTAACCGGAATCCTAATCCTAACCCTAATCCCAACCCTAACCCTAATCCCAAACCTAACCCTAACCGGAACCCAAACCCTAACCCTAATCCTAACCGGAACCCTAACCCCAACCAGAATCCTAATCCTAACCCTAATCCCAAACCTAACCCTAACCTTACCCTAACCCTAACCTTAATCACAACCCTAACCCTAACTGGAACCCTAAACAGAATACTAACCCTAACCCTAATCCCAGCCCTACCCCTAACCAGAATCCTAATCCTAACTGGGATCCTAATCCTAACCCTAATCCTAACCCTAACCCTAACCCTACCCTAACCGTAACCCTAACCCTAACCGGAACATTAACCCTAATCCTAACCCTAACCACAACCCTAACTCTAACCCTGATCCCAACCCTAACCAGAATCCTAACCAAATCCTAATCCCAATCCTAACCCTAATCCCAGCCCTACCCCAAACGGATTCCTAATAAAAAACGGAATTCTATTCCTAACCAGAACCCTAACCCTAATACTAACCCTAACCCTAACCCTAATCCCAGCCCTACCCCTAACCAGAATCCTAACCCTAACCGGAATCCTAATCCTAACCCTAATCCCAACCCTAACCCTAATCCCAACTCTAGCCCTAATACCAACCCTAACCCTAACTCTAACCCTAAGCAGAACTCTAACCCTCACCCTAACTGGAACCCTAACCGGAACCCTAACCCTAATCTTAACCCTAACCAGAACCCTAACCCTAATCCTAAGCGGAAACCTAACCCTAACCCTAATCCCAACCCTAACCCTAACCCTAACCCTAACCCTACCCTAAGCAGAACCCTAACCCTCACCCTAACTGGAACCCTAACCCTAATCTTAACCCTAACCAGAACCCTAACCCTAATCCTAAGCGGAACCCTAACCCTAACCGGAATCCTAACCCTAACCCTAAACCCAGCTCTAACCCTAACCGGAACCCTAACCCGAACCCTAATCCTAACCCTAATCCCAACCCTAACCCTTATCCCATCCCTACCCCTAACCGGAATCCTAACCCTAATCCTAGCCCTAATCCCAACCCTAACCCTAATCCCAACCCTAACCTTAATCTCAATCCTAACCCTAATCCCTACCCTAAACCTTATCCCAACCCTAACCCTAATCCTAACCCTAACCCTAATCTCAGCCCTACCCCTAACCAGAATCCTAACCCTAATCCCAACCCTAACCCTAATCCCAACTCTAGCCCTAATACCAACCCTAACCCTACCCTAACCGGAAACCTAACCCTAACCCTAATCCCAACCCTAACCCTAACCCTACCCTAAGCAGAACCCTAACCCCCACCCTAACTGGAACCCTAACTGGAACCCTAATCTTAACCCTAACCAGAACCCTAACCCTAATCCTAAGCGGAACCCTAACCCTAACCGGAATCCTAACCCTAACCCTAAACCCAGCTCTAACCCTAACCGGAACCCTAACCCGAACCCTAATCCTAACATTAATCCCAACCCTAACCCTTATCCCAGCCCTACCCCTAACCAGAATCCTAACCCTAATCCTAGCCCTAATCCCAACCCTAACCCTAATCCCAACCCTAACCTTAATCTCAACCCTAACCCTAATCCCTACCCTAATCCTTATCCCAACCCTAACCCTAATCCTAACCCTAATCTCAGCCCTTCCCCTAACCAGAATCCTAACCCTAATCCCAACCCTAACCCTAATCCCAACTCTAGCCCTAATACCAACCCTAACCCTAACTCTAACCCTACCCTAACCGGAAACCTAACCCTAACCCTAACCCTAATCCCAACCCTAACCCTAACCCTACCCTAAGCAGAACCCTAACCCCCACCCTAACTGGAACCCTAACTGGAACCCTAATCTTAACCCTAACCAGAACCCTAACCCTAATCCTAAGCGGAACCCTAACCCTAACCGGAATCCTAATCCTAGCCCTAATCCCAACCCTAACCCTAATCCCAACCCTAACCTTAATCTCAACCCTAACCCTAATCCCTACCCTAAACCTTATCCCAACCCTAACCCTAATCCTAACCCTAACCCTAATCTCAGCCCTACCCCTAACCAGAATCCTAACCCTAACCAGAATCTGAATCCCAACCCTAATCCCAACCCTGACCCTAATCCCTACCCTAACCCTAACCTGAACCCTAACCCCAACCAGAATCCTAACCCTAACCCTAATCCCAGCCCTACCCCAAACCTGAATCCTAACCCTAACCGGAATCCTAATCCTAACCCTAATCCCAACCCTAACCCTAATCCCAACCCTAACCGGAACCCTAAACCTAACTGAAATACTAACCCTAACCCTAATCCCAGCCCTACTCCTAACCGGAATTTTAACCTTAACCGGAATCCTAATCCTAACCCTAATCTCAACCCTAATCCCAACCCTAACCCTAACCCTACCCTAACCAGAACCCTAACCCTAACCGGAACCCTAACCCTAATCCTAACCCAAACCCTAACAGTATCCAGAACCCTAACCCTAATCCTAACCCTAACCAGAACCCTAACCCTAATCCTAAGCGGAACCCTAACCCTAACTGGAATCCTAACCCTAACCCTAAACCCAGCTCTAACCCTAACCGGAACCTTAACCCGAACCCTAATCCTAACATTAATCCCAACCCTAACCCTTATCCCAGCCCTACCCCTAACCAGAATCCTAACCCTAATCCTAGCCCTAATCCCAACCCTAACCCTAATCCCAACCCTAACCTTAATCTCAACCCTAACCCTAATCCCTACCCTAATCCTTATCCCAACCCTAACCCTAATCCTAACCCTAATCTCAGCCCTTCCCCTAACCAGAATCCTAACCCTAATCCCAACCCTAACCCTAATCCCAACTCTAGCCCTAATACCAACCCTAACCCTAACTCTAACCCTACCCTAACCGGAAACCTAACCCTAACCCTAATCCCAACCCTAACCCTAACCCTACCCTAAGCAGAACCCTAACCCCCACCCTAACTGGAACCCTAACCAGAACCCTAACCCTAATCCTAAGCGGAACCCTAATCCCAACCCTAACCCTAATCCCAACCCTAACCTTAATCTCAACCCTAACCCTAATCCCTACCCTAAACCTTATCCCAACCCTAACCCTAATCCTAACCCTAACCCTAATCTCAGCCCTACCCCTAACCAGAATCCTAACCCTAACCAGAATCCGAATCCCAACCCTAATCCCAACCCTGACCCTAATCCCTACCCTAACCCTAACCTGAACCCTAACCCCAACCAGAATCCTAACCCTAACCCTAATCCCAGCCCTACCCCAAACCTGAATCCTAACCCTAACCGGAATCCTAATCCTAACCCTAATCCCAACCCTAACCCTAATCCCAACCCTAACCGGAACCCTAAACCTAACTGAAATACTAACCCTAACCCTAATCCCAGCCCTACTCCTAACCGGAATTTTAACCTTAACCGGAATCCTAATCCTAACCCTAATCTCAACCCTAATCCCAACCCTAACCCTAACCCTACCCTAACCAGAACCCTAACCCTAACCAGAACCCTAACCCTAATCCTAACCCAAACCCTAACAGTATCCAGAACCCTAACCCTAATCCTAACCCTAACCAGAACCCTAACCCTAATCCTAACCCTAACCAGAACCCTAACCCTAATCCTAACCAGATCCTAATCCCAACCCTTATCCCAACCCTAACCCTAATCCCAGCCCTACCCCTAACCAGAATCCTAACCCTAACCGGAATCCTAATCCTAACCCTAATCCCAACCCTAACCCTAATCCCAATCCTAACCCTAACCTTAATCCCAACCCTAACCCCAACCCTAACCCTAATCACGACCCTAACCCTACCCTAACAGCAACCCTAACCCTAACCGGAACATTAACCCTAATCCTAAACCTAACCACAACCCTAACCCTAACCCTGATCCCAGCCCTACCCCAAACCCTAACCGGAATCCTAACTGTAACCCTAATCCCAACCCTAACCCTAACCCTAATCCCAGCCCTACCCCAAACGGATTCCTAACCATAACCGGAATCCTAATCCTAACCAGAACCCTAACCCTAATAATAACCCTAACCCTAATCCCAGCCCTACCCCTAACCAGAATCCTAACCCTAACCGGAATCCAAATCCTAACCCTAATGCCAACCCTAACCCTAATCCCAACTCTAGTCTGATCCCAACCCTAACCCTACCCTAACCGGAAACCTAACCCTAACCCTAATCCCAACCCAAACCCTAATCCAAACCCTAACCCTAACCCTACCCTAACCGGAACGCTAACTCTCACCCTAACTGGAACCCTAACCCTAATCCTAACCCTAAAAAGAACCCTAACCCTAACCGGAATCATAACCCTAACCCTAATCCCAGCTCTAACCCTAATCCCTACCCTTACCCTAACCTGAACCCTAACTCTAACCCGAACCCTAATCCTAACCCTAATCCCAACCCTATCCCTAATCCAAGCCCTACCCTTAACTGGAATCCTAACCCTAACCGGAATCCTAATCCTAACCCTAATCCCAACCCTAACCCTAATCCCAACCCTAACCCTAACCTAAATCTCAACCCTAATCCCAACCCTAATGCTAACCCTAACCCTAATCTCAGCCCTAACCAGAATCCTAATCCCAACCCTAATCCCAACCCTAACCCTAATCCCTACCCTTACCCTAACCTGAACCCTAACCCTAACCCCAACCAGAATCCTAACCCTAACCCTAACCCTAACCTAGCCCTACCCCTAACCTGAATCCTAACCCTAACCAGAATCCTAATCCTAACCCTAATCCCAACCCTAACCCTAATCCCAACCCTAACCCTAACCGGAACTCTAACACTAAACCTAACCGGAATCCCAACCCTAACCCTAATCCCAGCCCTACTCCTAACCTGAATCCTAACCTTAACTGGAATCCTAATCCTAACTCTAATCTCAACCCTAACCCTAATCTCAAACCTAACCCTAACCCTACCCTAACTGGAACCCTAACCCTAACCGAAACCCTAAACCTAATCCTAATCCTAACCCTATCCAGAACCCTAACCCTAATCCTAACCCTAACCAGAACCCTAATCCTAACCAGAACTCTAACCCTAAACCTAACCGGAATCCCAACCCTAACCCTAATCCCAACCCTACCCCTAACCTGAATCCTAACCCTAACCGGAATCCTAATCCTAACCCTAATCCCAACCCTAACCCTAATCCCAATCCTAACCCTAACCCTAACCTTAATCCCAACCCTAACCCTAGTCCCAACCCTAACCCCAACCCTAATCCTAACCTCAGCCCTACCCCTAAACGGAATCCTAATCCTAACCGGAATCCTAATCCCAACCCTAACCCTAATCCTAACCCTAACCCTAACCAGAACCCTAACCTCAACCAGAATCCTAACCCTAACCCTATTCCCAGCCCTACCCCTAACCTAAATCCTAACCCTAATCCCAACCCTAACCCTAATCCTAATCCCAACCCTAACCGGAACCCTATCCCTAACCAGAATCCTAACCCTAACCCTAATCCCAGCCCTACCCCTAACCAGAATCCTAACCCTAACCGGAATCTTAATCCTAACCCTAATCCCAACCCTAACCCTAACCCTAAACCTAACCCTAACCCTACCCTAACCGGAACCCTAACCCTATCTGGAACCCTAACTGGAGCCCTAACCCTAATCCTAACCAGAACCCTAACCCTAATCCCAACCCTAACCCAAACCCTAACCAGAATCCTAACCGTAACCCTAATCCCAACCCTAATCCTAAACTTAACCCTAATCCCATATTCCTAACCCTAACCGGAATCCTAACCCTAATCCCAACCCTTTTTTTTTTTTTATAACCACGTCAGAGAATAGTGTCTGGAAACTTATTCAGCTTGGCGTTCATTTACAGACCTCTTAAATTCACATCATAGTGGCAAAATTTTATTATCCCCATTCCCCCCCCTTCCCCTCAACATGTTTCCTGAGCCTTAAGCTGAAATTACACAGGAACATGAATTAGAAATTAATTCACATCCACTTGGTATGGACCTGTATAGTCTCGATGCGGGTACCATGTAGCCAGTCCAAAGCCAATAATAACAGGGACTAAGGCGCTTTCGCGTCCGCTCCTCTATATATACTTAGTTCCATCACTCTTTCCCCTTACCCTCTCATCCCCCCCTCCCATGTCCCACTACCCTCTACAGAGTAATCAGGGTTAGACTTACAACACCTTTAGTTAACCACTTGCCGACCGCCGCACACAGATGTACGTCGACAAAGCGGCACGGGCAGGCAAAAGGGCTTACCTGTACGTCCCTGCCTGCCCGCGGGTGGGGGGTCCGATCGGACCCCCCCCGGTGCCTGCGACGGTCGGCAAATGTCCCCCGGCGATCGGTGGTGAGGGGGAGGCCATCCATTCGTGGCCCCCCCCTCGCGATCGCTCCCAGCCAATGGGATCATTTCCCTGCCTCTGTATTGTACACAGAGGCAGAGGAAATGATGTCATCTCTCCTCGGCTCGGTATTTTCCGTTCCGGGCCGAGGAGAGAAGACTGGAATGTGAGTGCACAACACACACACACACAGTAGAACATGCCAGGCACACTAAACACCCCGATCCCCCCCCCGATCGCCCCCCGATCCCCCCCCAATCACCCCCCCCCCTGTCACAAACTGACACAAAGCAGGTATTTTTTTTTTTTTTTTTTTTTTTTTTTCTGATTACTGTATTGGTGTCAGTTTGTGACAGTTAGTGTGTTAGGGCAGTGAATGTTAGGCCCCCTTTAGGTCTAGGGTACCCTCCTAACCCCCCCTAATAAAGTTTTAACCCCTTGATCACCCTCCGTCACCAGTGTCACTAAGCGATCATTTTTCTGATCGCTGTATTAGTGTCGCTGGTGACGCTAGTTAGGGACATAAATATTTAGGTTCGCCGTCAGCGTTTTATAGCGACAGGGACCCCCATATACTACCTAATAAATGTTTTAACCCCTTGATTGCCCCCTAGTTAACCCTTTCACCACTGATCACCGTATAACTGTTACGGGTGACGCTGGTTAGTTCGTTTATTTTTTATAGTGTCAGGGCACCCGCCGTTTATTACCGAATAAAGGTTTAGCCCCCTGATCGCCCGGCGGTGATATGCGTCGCCCCAGGCAGCGTCAGATTAGCGCCAGTACCGCTAACACCCACGCACGCAGCATACACCTCCCTTAGTGGTATAGTATCTGAACGCATCAATATCTGATCCAATCAGATCTATACTAGCGTCCCCAGCAGTTTAGGGTTCCCGAAAACGCAGTGTTAGCGGGATCAGCCCAGATACCTGCTAGCACCTGCGTTTTTCCCGTCCGCCCGGCCCGGCCCAGCCCACCCAAGTGCAGTATCAATCGATCACTGTCACTTACAAAACACTAAACGCATAACTGCAGCGTTCGCAGAGTCACGCCTGATCCCTGCGATCGCTAACAGTTTTTTTGGTAGCGTTTTGGTGAACTGGCAAGCACCAGCCCCAGGCAGCGTCAGATTAGCGCCAGTACCGCTAACACCCACGCACGCAGCATACGCCTCCCTTAGTGGTATAGTATCTGAACGGATCAATATCTGATCCGATCAGATCTATACTAGCGTCCCCAGCAGTTTAGGGTTCCCACAAACGCAGTGTTAGCGGGATCAGCCCAGATACCTGCTAGCACCTGCGTTTTGCCCCTCCGCCCGGCCCAGCCCAGCCCACCCAAGTGCAGTATCGATCGATCACTGTCACTTACAGAACACTAAACGCATAACTGCAGCGTTCGCAGAGTCAGGCCTGATCCCTGCGATCGCTAACAGTTTTTTTGGTAGCGTTTTGGTGAACTGGCAAGCGCCAGCGGCCTAGTACACCCCGGTCGTAGTCAAACCAGCACTGCAGTAACACTTGGTGACGTGGCGAGTCCCATAAGTGCAGTTCAAGCTGGTGAGGTGGCAAGCACAAGTAGTGTCCCGCTGCCACCAAAAAGACAAACACAGGCCCGTCGTGCCCATAGTGCCCTTCCTGCTGCATTCGCCAATCCTAATTGGGAACCCACCGCTTCTGCAGCGCCCGTACTTCCCCCATTCACATCCCCAACCAAATGCAGTCGGCTGCATGAGAGGCATTTTCTTTATGTCCTCCCGAGTACCCCTACCCAACGAACCCCCCCAAAAAAGATGTTGTGTCTGCAGCAAGCGCGGATATAGGCGTGACACCCGCTATTATTGTCCCTCCTGTCCTGACAATCCTGGTCTTTGCATTGGTGAATGTTTTGAACGCTACCATTCACTAGTTGACTATTAGCGTAGGGTACAGCATTCCACAGACTAGGCACACTTTCACAGGGTCTCCCAAGATGCCATCGCATTTTGAGAGACCCGAACCTGGAACCGGGTACAGTTATAAAAGTTAGTTACAAAAAAAAAAAAAAAAAAAACACATACAAAAATATAAAATAAAAAAAAAATAGTTGTCGTTTTATTGTTCTTTCTCTCTCTATTCTCTCTCTCTATTGTTCTGCTCTTTTTTACTGTATTCTATTCTGCAATGTTTTATTGTTATTATGTTTTATCATGTTTGTTTTTCAGGTATGCAATTTTTTATACTTTACCGTTTACTGTGCTTTATTGTTAACCATTTTTTTGTCTTCAGGTACGCCATTCACGACTTTGAATGGTTATACTAGAATGATGCCTGCAGGTTTAGGTATCATCTTGGTATCATTCTTTTCAGCCAGCGGTCGGCTTTCATGTAAAAGCAATCCTAGCGGCTAATTAGCCTCTAGACTGCTTTTACAAGCAGTGGGAGGGAATGCCCCCCCCCCCCCCCACGTCTTCCGTGTTTTTCTCTGGCTCTCCTGTCTCAACAGGGAACCTGAAAATGCAGCCGGTGATTCAGCCAGCTGACCATAGAGCTGATCAGAGACCAGAGTGGCTCCAAACATCTCTATGGCCTAAGAAACCGGAAGCTACGAGCATTTTATGACTTAGATTTCGCCGGATGTAAATAGCGCCATTGGGAAATTGGGAAAGCATTTTATCACACCGATCTTGGTGTGGTCAGATGCTTTGAGGGCAGAGGAGAAATCTAGGGTCTAATAGACCCCAATTTTTGCAAAAAAGAGTACCTGTCACTACCTATTGCTATGATAGGGGATATTTACATTCCCTGAGATAACAATAAAAATGATTTAAAAAAAAAATGAAAGGAACAGTTTAAAAATAAGATAAAAAAATAATAATAATAAAGAAAAAAAAAAAAAAAAAAAAAAAAAAAAAGCACCCCTGTCCCCCCTGCTCTCGCGCTAAGGCGAACGCAAGCGTCGGTCTGGCGTCAAATGTAAACAGCAATTGCACCATGCATGTGAGGTATCGCCGCGAAGGTCAGATCGAGGGCAGTAAGTTTAGCAGTAGACCTCCTCTGTAAATCTAAAGTGGTAACCTGTAAAGGCTTTTAAAGGCTTTTAAAAATGTATTTAGTTTGTCGCCACTGCACGTTTGTGCGCAATTTTAAAGCATGTCATGTTTGGTATCCATGTACTCGGCCTAAGATCATCTTTTTTATTTCATCAAACATTTGGGCAATATAGTGTGTTTTAGTGCATTAAAATGTAAAAAAGTGTGTTTTTCCCCCAAAAAATGCGTTTGAAAAATTGCGGCGCAAATACTGTGTGAAAAAAAAAAATGAAACACCCACCATTTTAATCTGTAGGGCATTTGCTTTAAAAAAAATATATAATGTTTGGGGGTTCAAAGTAATTTTCTTGCAAAAAAAAATTATTTTTTTATGTAAACAATAAGTGTCAGAAAGGGCTTTGTCTTCAAGTGGTTAGAAGAGTGGGTGATGTGTGACATAAGCTTCTAGATGTTGTGCATAAAATGCCAGGACAGTTCAAAACCCCCCCAAATGACCCCATTTTGGAAAGTAGACACCCCAAGCTATTTGCTGAGAGTCATGTTGAGTCCATGGAATAATTTATATTGTGACACAAGTTGCGGGAAAGAGACAATTTTTTATTTTTTTTATTTTTTTTTGCGCAAAGTTGTCACTAAATGATATATTGCTCAAACATGCCATGGGAATATGTGAAATTACACCCCAAAATACATTCTGTTGCTTCTCCTGAGTACGGGGATACCACATGTGTGAGACTTTTTGGGAGCCTAGCCGCGTACGGGACCCCGAAAACCAAGCACCGCCTTCAGGCTTTCTAAGGCCGTAAATTTTTGATTTCACTCTTCACTGCCTATCACAGTTTCGGAGGCCATGGAATGCCCAGGTGGCAAAAAAAAACCCCAAATGACCCCATTTTGGAAAGTAGACACCCCAAGCTATTTGATGAGAGGTATAGTGAGTATTTTGCAGACCTCACTTTTTGTCACAAAGTTTTGAAAATTGAAAAAAGAAAAAAAAAATTTTTTTTTCTCGTCTTTCTTTATTTTCAAAAACAAATGAGAGCTGCAAAATACTCACCATGCCTCTCAGCAAATAGCTTGGGGTGTCTACTTTCCAAAATGGGGTCATTTGGGGGGGGGTTTGTGCCACCTGGGCATTCCATGGCCTCCGAAACTGTGATAGGCAGTGAGGAGTAAAATCAAAAATGTACGCCCTTAGAATTCCTGAAGGCAGTGATTGGTTTTCGGGGTCCCGTACGCGGCTAGGCTCCCAAAAAGTCCCACACATGTGGTATCCCCATACTCAGGAGAAGCAGCTAAATGTATTTTGGGGTGCAATTCCACATATGCCCATGGCCTGTGTGAGCAATATATCATTTAGTGACAACTTTGTGCAAAAAAAAAAAAAAAAAAAAAAAAATTTGTCACTTTCCCGCAACTTGTGTCAAAATATAAAATATTCCATGGACTCAACATGCCTCAAAGCAAATAGCTTGGGGTGTCTACTTTCCAAAATGGGGTAATTTGGGGGGGGTTTTATGTCATCTGGGCATTTTATGGCCTTCAAAACTGTGATAGGTAGTGAGGAGTAAAATCAAAAATGTACGCCCTTAGAAATCCTGAAGGCAGTGATTGGTTTTCGGGGCCCCGTACGCGGCTAGGCTCCCAAAAAGTCCCACACATGTGGTATCCCCGTACTCAGGAGAAGCAGCTAAATGTATTTTGGGGTGCAATTCCACATATGCCCATGGCCTGTGTGAGCAATATATCATTTAGTGACAACTTTTTGTAATTTTTTTTTTTTTTTTTTTGTCATTATTCAATCACTTGGGACAAAAAAAATGAATATTCAATGGGTTCAACATGCCTCTCAGCAAATTCCTTGGGGTGTCTACTTTCCAAAATGGGGTCATTTGTGGGGGTTTTGTACTGCCCTGCCATTTTAGCACCTCAAGAAACGACATAGGCAGTCATAAATTAAAGGCTGTGTAAATTCCAGAAAATGTACCCTAGTTTGTAGACGCTATAACTTTTGCGCAAACCAATAAATATACGCTTATTGACATTTTTTTTACCAAAGACATGTGGCCGAATACATTTTGGCCTAAATGTATGACTAAAATTGAGTTTATTGGATTTTTTTTAGAACAAAAAGTAGAAAATATAATTTTTTTTCAAAATTTTCGGTCTTTTTCCGTGTATAGCGCAAAAAATAAAAACGGCAGAGGTGATCAAATACCATCAAAAGAAAGCTCTATTTGTGGGAAGAAAAGGACGCAAATTCCGTTTGGGTACACCATTGCATGACCGCGCAATTAGCAGTTAAAGCGACGCAGTGCCGAATTGTAAAAAGTGCTCTGGTCAGGAAGGGGGTAAATCCTTCCGGGGCTGAAGTGGTTAACAAACACAGCTTCTATTAACTATTATTTGTCAGATATAGACGAGCACCCAACAGGTTATATGCTGATAGACCCAATCCCTGGCTACCTAGGGCTTTCATTGTTAAATCCCACACTGTTATATTCTTCACTTCCTATTAAGAGCCTCCTACCTTCTCCAGCCATGGTCTCCACATTTTATTAAATTCCTTAAGATTGCCTCTCTTAATATACTCTGTTCTTTCCCTACAAAGGGTTTCCTTTAATATAACCATCCAATCTCTCACTGTGGGGGGTTCCTTTGATTGCCATCTTAATGCGATAGATTTCCTTACTTGGAATAGACCTCTCAGAGTTGCCAGTGGAAACCTAACCCTAATCTTAACCCTAACCAGAACCCTAACCCCAATCCTAAGCGGAACCCTAACCCTAACTGTAATCCTAATCCCAACCCTAATCCCAACCCTACCCCTAACCCTTCCCTAACTGGAACCCTAACCCTAACTAGAACCCAAACCCTAATCCTAACCCTAACCCTATCCAGAACCCTAATCCTAACCCTAACCAGGACCCTAACCCTACTGGAATCCTAACCCTAACCTAATCCCAGCTCTAACCCTAACTGGATCCCTAACCCTAATAGTAACCCTAATCCTAATCCCAACCCTAACCCTAATCCTAACCCTAACACTAATCCCAGCCCTAACCCTAACTGGATTCCTAACCCTAACCAGAATCCTAATCCTAACCCATAACCGGAACCCTAACCCTAATCCCAGCTCTAACCCTAACCCTAATCCTAACCCTAATCCTAACCCTAACCTGAACCCTATCCCTAACCCTAACACCAATGTTAACACAAACCCTCAGGGTTATGTTAAGGTTAGGGTTTGGGTTTAGGTTAGGATTAGTGTTAGCATTAGGGTTACGGTTAGTGTTAGGGTTATGGTTGATGTTAGGGTTAGGGTTTGGTTTAGGGTTAGGGTAGAGGTTATGGCAGGTGTTAGGGTTTGGAGTCCGGTTAGGCTTAACCCTAAAATTAAACCGAGGCATTAATATAACCATAACATACCTCCCCCCGCTATCCCTTGCCCTCCATAACACACAGTACATCCCTCTTCTCATCCATCTTCCCTCCCTCCCTCTCCTCAATAAATTTTTCAGATATATCCTAGCTATCCTCCCTTTCACCCCACTTTCTAATCTGATGAATCTTCCCGTATATATGTAATCTCAACCCTTTTTGTATATATATAAATTTTAGCTTTGACGAATTGCTACGACTGAACTACAGCTATTTGGAACATCAGAAGACCAACTTCAGGAAGAGTGTGGAACCAGCAGAGCGATTACTAGTAACCTTAAGGTAAGATATAGTACCTATTCTCATAGAAAAAAGGAAACCACTGCAAAGTATCCTATAGTAATTTTTATTTTTTTTAAATTTTTGGTAGAACTCAAATAAGCCAAATAAGGCTGTAAACATTTTCATGAGAATGTAATGTATTAAAATAACACAAACTATCTTAACCACTTCGCGCCCACGCTATAGCCAAAAGACGGCTGCAGCGCGGACGCTATCTGCCGGGCGGCTGTCCCTGGACGTCCTGGTGTTTACTTCCGCGTTGCGTGCTCCCGCGGGCGCGCATCGGGGAAGTTCTGTGCTGGCCGTGTCCCTCGGACACAGCCAGTCACAGATCGCTGAAAATGGCCAATGACAGCGGCCGTTTTCAGCGCGATCGGCTGTGCCAATGAGAGACAATCTGATATGTTTACATATGAGATCATCTCTCATCGCCGGTGTTCTGCGGCTCTCCCTCCTCACACAGAGATAGCGTGTGAGGAGGGAGAGCGAACCGCTGTGGCGGTAAGTGAAAAAAACAAACAAAAAAAAAACGAAAATAAAGTTTTAAACTGCCATCTGTCCCTGCCATCTGTCCCAACTATCATGCCCATTCCATCTATCCCCAGTGCCATCTGTCCCTGTCATCTGTCATCAGTGCCACATAGTGCCATCTGTCATCAGTGCCGCATAGTGCCATCTGTCATCAGTGCCACATAGGGCCATCTGTCATCAGTGCCATCTGTCATCAGTGCCATCTGTCATCAGTGCCACATAGTGCCATCTGTCATCAGTGCCATCTGTCATCAGTGCCACATACTGCCATCTGTCATCAGTGCCATCTGTCATCAGTGCCACCTGTCAGTGTCACATGCCATCTGTCATCAGTGCCACGTATCAGTGCCATCTGTCATCAGTGCCATCTGTCATCAGTGCCATCTGTGCCACGTATTAGTGCCATCTATCAGTGCCACGTATTAGTGCCATCTGTCATCAGTGCCACGTATTAGTGCCATCTGTCATCAGTGCCACATGTCATCAGTGCCACGTATTAGTGCCACCTGTCATCAGTGCCACGTATTAGTGCCACCTGTCATCGGTGCCACATATAAGTGCCATCTGTCATCAGTGTCATGTGTCATCAGTACCACGTATTATTGCCATCTGTCATCAGTGCCACGTATTAGTGCCATCTGTCATCAGTGCCACGTATTAGTGCCACCTGTCATCAGTGCCACGTATTAGTGCCATCTGTCATCAGTACCACGTATTAGTGCCATCTGTCATCAGTGCCACGTGTCATCAGTGCCACGTGTCATCAGTGCCACGTATTAGTGCCACCTGTCATCAGTGCCACGTATTAGTGCCACCTGTCATCAGTGCCACATATTAGTGCCATCTGTCATCAGTGTCACGTGTCATCAGTGCCACGTATTAGTGCCATCTGTCATCAGTGCCACGTATTAGTGCCATCTGTCATCAGTGCCACGTATTAGTGCCATATGTCATCAGTGCCACGTATTAGTGCCATATGTCATCAGTGCCACATCAGTGTCAGTGCCACGTATCAGTGCCATCTGTCATCAGTGCCACGTATCAGTGCCATCTGTCATCAGTGCCACGTATCAGTGCCATCTGTCATCAGTGCCACGTCAGTGTCACATGCCATTGTCCTGGTGCTCCAGGGCCTTCAAAAGTGTAATAGGTAGTTAGATGTGTAATTTCTGCTCCTAGAACACCTAATGGTGCTCCCTGCATGTTGGGCCTCTCTATGTGGCCAGGCTGTGAAAAAGTCCCACACATGTGGTATCGTAATACTCAGGAGGAGTAGCAGAATGTATTTTGGGGTGTTATTTGTGGTATATACATGCCATGTGAGAGAAATAACCTATTACAATGACAATTTTGTGGGAAAAAAAAAATCTTCATTTTGCAAAGAATTGTGGGAAAAAATGACCACATCAAAAACCTCACCATGCATCTTACTAAATACCTTGGAATGTCTACTTTCAAAAAAGGGGTCATTTGGGGGGTATTTGTACTTTCCTGACTTGTTTGGGTCGCAAGAAATGAGATAGGCCATCAGTACATTAGGTGTGATCAATTTTTTATGATTTGCACCATAACTTGTAAACTCTCTAACTTTCACAGAGACCAAATAATATTCACTAATTTGGGTTATTTTTACTAAAGATATGTAGCAGTATAAATTGTGGCTAAAATTTATGAAGAAAAATTACTAATTTGCAAAATTTTATCACAGAAACTAAGAAAAATGCTTTTTTTTCAAAATTTTCGGTCTTTTTTCATTTATAGCGCAAAAAATAAAAAACCCAGAGGTGATCAAATACCACCAAAAGAAAGCTCTATTTGTATGAAAAAAAGGAAAAAAAATTGATTTGGGTACAGTGTTGCATGACTGAGTAATTGTCAGTCAAAGTGTGACAGCGCTGAAAGCTGAAAATTGGTCTGGGCAGGAGGGGGGTTTAAGTGCCCAGTAAGCAAGTGGTTAAATAACATGTAACAGTATCAGAAATGTAATATTATCATCAATAAACAAATGCACAATAAAACAATAATCTTCACAGATTATGAAAGGTCTCGGCACCCTTTTCCGAAATATTTAGCATCTTAAATAACGTGTAAGAGCCCTTTCACACTGGGGCGGGGTCGGCGGTAAAACACCGCTATTATTAGCGGCGTTTTACCGTCGGTATGCGGCCGCTAGCGGGGTGCTTTTACCCCCCGCTAGCGGCCGAGAAAGGGTTAAATACCACCGCAAAGCGCCTCTGCAGAGGCGCTTTGCCGGCGGTATAGCCGCGCCTTCCCATTGATTTCAATGGGCAGGAGCGGTAAAGGAGCGGTATACACACCGCTCCTTCCCCGCTCCGAAGATGCTGCCGGCAGGACTTTTTTTACCGTCCTGCCAGCGCATCGCTCCAGTGTGAAAGCCCTCGGGGCTTTCACACTGGAATGCTAGGAGCGCCACTTTCGGGTCGGTTTGCAGGCGCTATTATTAGCGCAATAGCGCCTGCAAACCGCCCCAGTGTGAAAGGGCTCTTACTGTACCAGAAATATAATATTAACAGAAAGAAACAAACACAAAATAAAACAATAGTCTTCACAGATTATAAAAAGTCTCTGCACCCTTTTTCGAAATTTTATGCATATTGTACTTTGCGTTTACATCAGAACTCATCCCAGGGACCTCAGAGAATTTCAGCAAAGGTGCACTCAAATAATTACAGTATGTTTGCTGTCTGGATTGGGTGCCATATTGTGAATCAATAAGAGGCTCCCTGGAGGCCATTTGAGGGATGGTAGAGGCCACTGGAGGATTTTTGGAGGCCACAGGAGGTAATGTGGTATAATAGTTGCCGCTATGGGCTTCTCTTGTTATAGAAGGCTGTACAATGGGTAGATTCGGTGGTCTGATGTTTATGGAGATTTCAGAATTGGTGGGGGGCATTGGTGGTGTGATATTTAGAGGCCTTATGGGGGGGGGGGAAATCACAGTAGGAATAGGTGACGGAATGGAATGTGGGATGTCCGAAGTATTGATGTCATAAATACTTGTTACATTCTCAAAACTTGAAGGGTAAGGGTTTGGTACTTTTTGGGGTGGGGGAGGATGGTTGGATAATGAGGACGGCTGTCTGGGAACAGTTAACGAGTATATGCACTGCTGGACAGCCATTCGCATTGCAAAATATCTATCCTCTGGGACCTGTTTTACAAGAGGAAGTAAACTCATTATGAATAGAGTGTGAGGGCAGCACTGTGCCTCCATTTGTTGTGAAATTCCAGACACAATGCTTATTTGTGAGCGCCTATTAGATCTTTGCAGTACAGAATTATTAGTATACTGTTTGGACTGTAATTAGATGGGAACCGTTGAAGCTTCAGCAGTGAAAGGGCTCCTCCTGAACAGACTGCTCCATTGGAGACTGGAGCAAAGGGCTGCAGCCCACAGTTTCCTCCTCCTCAGCAGGAGCTTCGACTTGGTCTCTCGGAACCATAACATCCTCCTCCTGCCAATTGGATTCGGTGCTGTAAAATATAAAAGTTTACTAATAAATGATTGTGTAAATAGAGGGTAATTTATATGTTAGACACAACAAACTAAAATGTAAATGAGGTAGATTGAGGAGGTATAGGGAAGGAAGGAGTGAGGGTGAGAAGGAGGGGGAGGGAGGGAGGGATAGTTAATAATTTCTTACTTCCGCAGTTCCAGAACTGGTTTTAGAAAAGCCAGGTAGCCAGCAAATGCATAGGGCTTTTTTCTTGAGGCAGCTGAGCCACTCTTGGTCTCCCGCAGATTTCTCACATACTTTGTATACGTGTCACGTAGACTCCGCCATCTCATCTTGAGAGTGAAAACTGTGAAAAAAGTAGGAACACTATTAATTATGCTTCTCTTTCCTTTCAGGTACCTAGCTACCGGCAATTCATTTGTTAGTTTACAATTTGAATACAAGCTGGGAAAATCGACAGTGAGTTTGACAGCGACTTCTACGGCCATATGCCAAAAGAGGACGTACCATTGAAAAGAGGGTATTTAATTACCGACTGACAAGGGCAAGACGTGTAGTAGACTATGCTTTTGGCATTCTTGCACTCATCTATCTGCCTGAGTATGGAGCATCATCAATGCAGTGCAAGCAGCCTGTGCATTGCACAATTTTGTTCGTGCTTGAGATGGATACATATTTGAGGACTTTGATGCATGACCTTGAAGAGCCAACGTGGATCGGAACCCGTGGCAACTACAGTGGGGAAAATGTTCGCTAGGACTTCACAGAGTACTTTATGTCAGAAAATGGGCAGCTATCATGGCAGCTAGATGCAATTGAGGCTTAAAAATGTAAAACACTATACTCTGCTGAACATACTACATGTTGTTAAATTACATTTGGGTAAAATAAAATATTACATTAGCTACAGTTCACATGTGTGTCTTGTCATTATTTTACAGGGTGTGTGTGTGTATTTGTGTACATATAGATCTTCAAATACTATATCACTAATACAGATAACCCTAACAATAACCAAGCTAACCCTAACCCTAACACTAATTGTAACCAGGCTAACCCTAACCCTAATATCAACCCTAATCCGAACCCTAACACTAATTGTAACCAAGCTAACCCTAATCCTAATCTCAACCCTAATCTGAACCCTAACCCTAACACTAATTGTAACCAAGCTAACCCTAACCCTAATCTCAACCCTAATCCAAACCCTAAACCTAACCCTAACAGTAATTGTAACCAGGCTAGCCCTAACCCTAATCTCAACCCTAATCTGAACCCTAACCCTAACACTAATTGTAACCAGGCTAACCCTAACCCTAATCTCAACCCTAATCCGAACCCTAACCCTAACACTAATTGTAACCAGGCTAACCCTAATCTCAACCGTAATCCGAACCCTAACCCTAATTGTAATCAGGCTAACCCTAACCCTAATCTCAACCCTAATCCGAACCCTAACCCTAACACTAATTGTAACCAGGCTAACCCTAACACTAATCTCAACCTTAATCCGAACCCTAACCCTAACACTAATTGTAACCAGGCTAACCCTAACCCTAATCTCAACCCTAATCTCAACCCTAACACTAATTGTAACCAGACTAACCCTAACCCTAATCTCAACCCTAATCCGAACCCTAACAATAACACTAATTGTAATTAAACTAACCCTAACCCTAATCTCAACCCTAATCCGAACCCTAACCCTAATACTAATTGTAACCAGGCTAACCCTAACCCTAATCTCAACCCTAATCCGGACCCTAACCCTAACACTAATTGTAACCAGGCTAACCCTAATCTCAACCCTAATCCGAACCCTAACACTAATTGTAACCAAGCTAACCCTAACCCTAATCTCAACCCTAATCCGAACCCTAACCCTAACACTAAGCTAAGCACAGAGTGCAGGGGGCAATTGTACTTACACAAGTCTTTCTGGACATTAGGTGTCAGGCTGTCCCACTCTGGAAACAGGATCTTGAATATCTCCTGCCATCCTTGGTTCTTCTTCCCAGTATCTTTATGACATGGGCCCCTGCTGTCCCAGAGGTATTGCCTTTGTTGGACCAGCCTTATAAGATCTTCATTCTCTATGCCAGTCTTTGTACGCCTGTTGGCCAATTTGGTATGAAATATGACTGAACAGCACAGCACATGGAGAAAAACAGGAAGTGAGTTAGTGAGGGGAAGGGTGGGGCTGTGAGGGAAAATGGATGGGAGAAGTTGGAGGGGGAAGCAAAAAAAAGGAATATAGCAGTGATGTGAACGTCCTATTGCGTTTTCATTGCAAATTCAATTGAAGTCTATGGAGCTGAACTCGCATCGCACACGGATCAAACTCGCACAGGACCTTTTTTTCCCTGCAGGTTATATTCGCAACGCATTGATGTGAACGGCACTAATGTTAATCTATGTAATTTACATGACTTGCGAATTTGAGACATCGCAACGGTTCAAATTTGCAAGAAAATTCGCAGCAGTGTGAACCTAGCCTAAATGTCCAAACAGACAAAAAATAAACTCAGCGCTCGTTTGAGGAGAGACCTTTTCCTTTGTTTAAATGTCCAAACAACTGTAGAGTGTTGTGAGTTTAAAAGTATTTGTATTGAGATTGCCCGATTAAACACAACAGGGCTTACTTTTCTGCTCAATTACAAGTTCATTCAATCTGAATAATATAAACTTGAGATCAATGCATTTCAGTTTATTTCACTTTTTGACCACTGTTGTGAATCATGCCTTATTATTGACAAAGCAAGATTTGTATTAACATGCACATGGCTGCATATTGGAAGTAATGTTGGAATGTGCAATGTTAGTATTCAAAATACAACTTTTCCGTTTTTACATTTTTTTTACATTTCAGCATTCCATTTTTATTGAAAATTTTACATTTTAAATTTACATAACAAAAAAAAAAAAAGGAGAAGAAAAAAAAAAAAAGAAAAGACAAGCATTAATCTCATCCAATGGGTGCCAAAACAAAAAACAAAAAATACATACATATATATATATATATATATATATATATATCTAAATATAAACACATTCATATATATATATAAATACCACATTACAATAATATATAAAACATAAAGCAAAGATATACCAACACACTGAAGGGATCTTTGAAAAGAGAAGGAAAAGATAAAATAAAAATAAAATAAATCATAAACAAGGGAGAGAGACAACCCCTGATCATACTCCAGGCCCGTGATGGCGGACCCCGGGACCCCAGACACTCCCCTACCCTCCCCACACTCAAGGGAGGCATGGTCCCAAAACATCCCCTGCACCAAGTTCCGCCACCACCGCCCAAGACCATATATCCCTAAACCCTAATAGGGATATCCCTACCTTACTTTCTTTCATCAATTTAGAAAATTAAAATATATAATTTCCTACTCCCTTTCTTCAACTCCCACAGTAATATTAGCTATAATCACACAAAACACACACACAGACACAACACAAAAAAAGTAAATGAAGAGAGAAAAAAAAAAAAAAAAAAAAAGGACCGTAATGTTCGGATTAAATACACTACCCGAAGTAGTTACTCAAACCAGGATCGCCTCACTCAAACCACCTCTCCACCAGTTTCATATCCTACCTCCAAACCACATACAGATTCCGTAGTTCAGGGGACTCTCTTAGCACTTTCCAAGGAAGCCAAATTTGACGACATTGTTCGTACGTGTCCAATTCCTGTGATAGAAGAGTCTCCATCCTCTCAATATGGTCCATCTCTAGAATCCAATCAGTCAACGATGGAGCATGTGCTGACCGCCAGTGGCGCGGTATTACTGCCCTTGCAGCTGTCAACCAGTGTCTTAAAAGGCCTTTTTTAATGCTTTTGTACGAGCCAGGTAAGATGGATAACAAAGTAATTTGAGGTATGTTGGGAATAGTCACCCCAGTTGCACGGGTATGAAGCTGCAGTATCATGTCCCAAAAATTATGTACCGAAGGACATTCCCACCAAATATGTAATAAAGAACCTTTGGCAGAATGACAGCGCCAACACAGGTCTGAAACATTTGGATATATCCGGTGAAGCAACAACGGACATCTATACCACCGAGAGAGAAGCTTAAAATTTGTCTTGTGGGCCTTGATTGCTAACGACATACTATGTGTAAGAATAAATGCTTTTTCCCATTCCTCTGGCTTAATTTCAACATTCAAGTCCATTTTCCACTTATTTGTGAACTCCGGGAGACATGTATGGAGTCTAAGAATAAGAACCCCATACACTGCAGACAGAATATGTTCTGGTGTATTTTGTTGCAACAGAAGAGACTCAAAGGTATCTGGGTCTCTATTAAACACATCTATAGAAGGAAAAGAAGAAAGAAAAGACTTTATTTGCCGATATTCCAACCAATGTTTAATTGATTGTTGCTGAGTAGGGATCAAATCTGAAAGCAATGGGAGATCTCCCTGATGAATAATTTGGGATATTCGACGATTTGACTCCCTACTCCATACCAAAAAATGTCTCCGTGCCATTGCCGGTAAGAACCCTGGGTTACCAAACAGGGGTGTCATTAATCCCACTTTAGGCGAAAGTCCTAATTGGGTTTGAAGTTTATCCCAGGTACGCAATAAATGTGCTGTAAGAAAGGATACCGAGGAAGGTGGGCCCCGGGCAGAGATATCTAGCCAGGGAAGCGCCTGGAGATCCAAGGGAGCAATTGACTGTTCTATGTGTACCCATTGTTTGAGATGGGAGTGATGGAACCAATTTACTAGTCTAGTTAACACTGCTGCAGCGTGGTAGTAATATAGGTCGGGTGCCCCTGCGCCCCCCTTTGTTTTGGGGAGAGATAAAATTCTCCTTTGCAATCTAGGTCTATTACATCCCCAGATAAACATTGTAAAGGTAGATTGTAGAATGGTAAAAAAGGAACGGGGGACCGCTATAGGTATGGTTTGGAAAAGGTAGAGAAAGCGTGGTATTATATCCATTTTTAATATATTGATCCTCCCGAACCATGAGTAATGGGCTCGCTCGTATTTCTTAATGTCCTGTATTGTACGCTGCATAAGAGGATAATAATTTTCTATATATAGTTTAGTAAGATCTTGTGGAATTTTTATGCCCAAGTATCGAAGTGTCGAAGTACAGATCTTAAATGGGAAATTATTCCCTAGAGCTTGAACTTGACGTGGTGATAGAGAGACATTAAGAATTTCTGATTTGGACAAATTTACTTTAAAATTGCTCAGAGCTCCAAAACGCTGAAATTCATACAGAATAGATGGCATGGAGACATGTGGGTTGGTAATATAGAGTAGCAGATCGTCAGCAAATACTGCCAGCTTCACCTCCTGTCCGTCTAATGGTATGCCTGAGATACAAGGATTTTGTCTAAGAGCAGTTACCAAATGTTCCATTACTAAAACAAACAAGAGGGGAGACAACGGGCATCCCTGACGTGTACCATTTTGAATAGGAAAGTTAGGGGATAATGATTGATTAATCCGTATTCTTGCTCTTGGCTTGGTATAGAGTGCCATAATTTTTCTTAACAAAATTGGTCCTAATCCTATTTGAATCAAAGTTTGTTCCAAGAACGGCCACCCAACACGGTCAAATGCCTTCTCAGCATCCATAGAGAGAAGGCAAGCTGGTATCTTTGCTGATTGGGTATATTCGATGAGTAAAAGGGATTTAAGCGTGTTATCGCGTGCTTCTCTCCCCTGTACAAACCCAACTTGGTCTGTATGTACCAAATTGGGAATATGGGATTGAAGACGTGAGGCAATCAATTTGGCATATATCTTGATATCTACCCCAATTAAGGATATAGGACGATAACTAGAACACAAGTTTAAATCCTTATCAGGTTTAGGAAGTAGTGAGATGTGCGCTTCTAATGTCTGGGGTACAAACCCATTAATATCAGATATGCTATTAAACACTCGAAGCATAAATGGTGTAATAGAATCCTTGTAGGTCTTATAAAATTTCGATGTAAAACCATCGGGGCCGGGACTTTTACCTGATGGTGTATTCTTAATCACTTCCAGTAATTCCTCGAGTAAAAACGGGGAGTCCAAAGAATTCCCACTATTTTCATCTAATATTGGTATAGCAGTTTCGGACACATATTCCTGTATACGACGACCAAGAGAGTCTGGGTCACAGGATGATGGGGGAGTTAGATTGTACAACGCTGTGAAATAATCACAGAATGCCTTTTGAAGAAGGATTGGATCTGAAGTAATTTCTCCAGATGGTAACGCAATGCTAGGTATAAAAGTTACTGGGGGTCGGGGATGCAAAGACCTTGAAAGTGATCTCCCAGCCTTGTCTCCATATCGGTACTTTCCCAGGGCATATCTATATTGACTTTTACAGTGGGAAACCTCCAAAGACTGCAGCAAAGATGATCGTACCAAAGATATATCAGCCAATAGCTCCGGAGTTGGGGTCTTTTTGTGTGAGATCTCCAACACCCGAAGTTTTGACAGGTCGTCCTGTATAGTTGCTGATCTTTCTTTTTTTAAGCGAGCTCCATGTTGGATAAATAGTCCTCTTACTACTGCTTTCAAGGCCTCCCACTGTATAGGTAATGGGGTCTCATCATGATCATGGTCAGCGATAAAATTTTTAATTGCTGCCAAAACTGCCTGATGACATAATGGGTCTTGCATAAGGGTTTCGTTTAAACGCCATAACCAATCAGACCGTGGGATCTGGGGAGGTTGTACTGTCAAAAAAAGAGGTGAGTGATCAGACCAGATGAAAGACCTAATGTCCATTATTGGGTTCCATTCCAATAGTTGTGTTCCCGTGAAAAAATAATCTAGCCTACAATAGGATTGGTGGACTGGGGAATAGTATGTATAGTCCCGCTTTTTAGGATTTAAAATACGCCATAAGTCCAGCAATCGGTGTCCAAACAACTCTTTTTTCAGGGCCCTCAACCGACTGTAGGAGATATTTGATCGCTGAGAGGAGGTGTCCAGTTGGGGTTCTAGAACCATATTAAAATCTCCTCCTACGAGGATTGTACCTTCTGCAAATTCTGTCAAGAGATGAAGATATTGTGTAATTGCCGTTATTTGATCATAATTAGGAATATAGAAATTGGCAAGTGTATAGACTCTATTCCACAGCCTGAATTTGAGAAAAAGACAAAATACAACTTTTCCACAAAATTACACTACATGCTATGAACAAATGTTTTCATTTTGCTAAGAATAAAAGGAAGCTGTGTTAATTGTGAATATTCACAGGTTTAGAAGATTTTAAAATTTTACACTTTTTTTGCACATACCTACTAAATGATGTACAGTGGGTATAGAAAAGAATCACCCCCTTTAAAATCACATTTTGTTGCTTTGCAGCCTGAAATGAATACAGACACAGTTTTTGTTTTATCAAGTTGTAGTTACTAGTGCAACTTAAAACATTCAAGTGAAAAATATAACACCAACATGTCAGAAAAAATAAAATCACTGAATTGGAAAAAGGATCACCCCTCTTATGTCAGTATTTTGTTGGACCGCATTTTGCTTTAATTACAGCCTTCAGTCTGTTGGGATATAGCTCTAATAACTTTGCACATCTAGAATTTGCAATATTTGCCCACTCTTCTTTGCAGACCTGCTCAAGTTCAGTTAAATTTGATGGTGATCGTTTGTGGACTGCTGTCTTCAAGTCATTCTACAGATTTGTAATTGGGTTGAAGGTTTGGGCTCTGACTAAGCTATGGACATTCATCTTTTTCTCCTTCGACCACTGTAAGGTTATTTTTGCTGTGTGCTTTGGGTCATTGTCATAATGGAAGGTAAATCTCCTTCCCACTGACTATTTTCTGGCAGTGGGGAGCAGATTTTTCTCAAGAATTGGATGGTATTTTGCCCCATCCATTTTTCCTTCTATCCTGACAAGTGCTCCAGTCCCTGCTGCAGAGAGACACCCCCATAACAGGATATGACCACCTCCATTCTTTACTGTAGGAATAGTTTTATTTGGATGGTGAGCTGTATTGGATTTCTGCCAGATGTATTGTTCTTGAGACCAAACAATTCAATTTTAGTCTCATCTGACCACCTTATGTTACGTACCTGGTCGGAGGCTGAAGTACTGAGAGGGCTTCTCTTGCGGCTAAGTGCAGGGCATCCTTGAAGATGGTAACAGGGAGTGCTATGCTCAGAGAAGCAGGGGTTACCAGCTGCGATAGGCTGAGGTGATGAGGCAATGACCACTCGATGGTGGCTGATGAGCAGGATGCACTGCTGGGTAGAGGTCCCCCGGGAGTAGCTGATCCCCTCATTGAGACCTGGGAAATGGGTCGCCTGTAGCAATTAGATCCATCTTGTCTCCAACTGGAGAAGCTTTTTTGTCAATACCCCCCCATGTTAGTGTTGAGGTAAGTGTTCAAGTCTCTCTCTGTTTGGAGTCTCTCTGTGGCCATTCATGTGTGTGCCTTGACCTGTGCTTGACGGGCTGTCTCAGACGATGTTGCTAGTTTCATTCCTTTAATAGGGGTAGAAATGCATAACATACAATGCACTGTACTTTATATGTACCAATTTTGATATACAGGACAATTTATTGTTGTTAAGATTGGTGAAATTTTTGCAGATGTAATGTACATGCGTGGCTATACTTACACTCACCAAGCAATCGAGTGGGGCCTTTTTTTCTATTAGATCCCCATACGGATGCCCAAGGGTGTGTATTAGAACTAGTGCCTTACCTATCATAAGCAACGTTGTCCCGTTGCATGCCCGCCCTGAGGGACCCTATCTGTCATGGCTTTCCGGAAACAGAGTGCTCAATCATTACATCACACACCCTTGAACCTGGAGATTTGTTTACAGTCCAGGAGTGTCTGCACTGGATGAATGCCGTGCATTATTAGATTGCGTACCGGAGGTGCATTCAGATGTCAGTCTATCGCTTGTGGACCTCCTTTTTTGCGTCCGCAGGGCGTCATTACGGCGTGACGTCACATGCCATGTTTTGGTGCCATGGGGAGGGATATTTAAACCCTACATGGTGGAAGCCATGTTTGGGTTTTCTGGGAGCTCATGAACACGGAGGACAATTTCAGGTAATCATCTGACTGGTGGGGTGGCATTTTCTCCTTTTTTTCTTTTTTTATTTATTGATGGAACTCAAACGGTGGTCTTTTTTGTTTCGTTTTATGAATAGATACGAGTCGGCCACCCTTCTTCCTCTGGGGTTTGGCCCTCTGGCCTTTTTGTTTTTTTCCTCTTCCCATGCACCCTTCCCACTTTGGTGTCTGAGTGACCGTTGGATGGGTATTCCATACGACAGCATTAAGACTTACTGAGGTGAGAAGTTTCCCTTGGAACTACAAGGGGACATCTGGGATGATTTTATGGAATAGCATTTGACATATATATATATATATATATATATATATATATATATATATATATATATATAGATAGATATACAGATAGATAGATATATCTATATATAGATAGATATATCTATCTATATATAGATATATCTATATATAGATATATATTGTGGCAGAGCGTTGCCCTGCCAGGGTCTAGAAGGAGGATGTGACAAAAAATTCTCAACCAGACGGGTTGAGGGGCTCCAGGGAGCTTGAGATCCGGGTGGGATGAAATCCCCAGTCCTGGGTCCTGATTTTGAAAACAGCCAGCATACTGATTGGTCAGGTGTGTGCTGGGCTTTTAGTAGTAACCTGACCATAGGTCTGGGCTCCACCCGGCAGATAGGAAGTCTGAGTACCAGGAGTCAGGAGGGCTCCACGGGGGTGCCAGTGCAGCAAGAGACTGTTAGCTGTGTGCACCAAGGTGGTCGGTGAAACAGTCTGTATGAGACAGACAAGGGCCTGGAGTGTAAGGCCAGAGCAGCAGTGCTGCAAGTGAGAGCCAACTGAATGTAGTTTTGTTGATGAAAAGGAATGCTGAAACCCCTGTGAGGGAAAACCTATCTTTGTTGAACTTTCTTTTAATAAAAACGGGCAAACAAAGCCCTTAAAAAGAAGAACCAGCGAGTAGCAGTGTCCTTCAAGCTCTACATTTGATGCTAATCCTTTACAAGTGGTGTTCGAATGCGGGCAGAACTGAAGATTCCTGAAAAAAGTGAGTTTGCCTGTTTTATATGAACTGTTTGTGTGCATGAGACAGCACAATCTGTGTGTGCAGGTGAGGGAAGCTTGCGTGAGGAAAAAAGCAACGTGCTTTAAAGTGACAGTGCTCCATTTTGTTGCTGGACTGCGCAAAAGTGTTGTGGAGTGACTGCAAAGATGAAGCAAGTATTGCAGACTGTTTTTTGCTTCACCAACTCCAGTTAAAGGGAAAGTGCATGATGTTGCCCATGACAACGCTGGTGCAAGCAGGCCAGCTATCAATGTGCAGAGGCCTTAGTTTGAAAGGAGTGCAGTTGCCCATAGCAACGCCTATGATGTCAGGTCGGAGGATCGCAAGACAAAGATATTGCCTTTAGAGGATCGTGGCAAGTTTAAAGCGCTTCATAGAGAGAGAAGTCTACATGTTTGGGAGAGCCAGAAAAGTGCAACTGGGAGAGCACCGTTTCCATTAGCAACTAGAGAAAATGTGCCAATGGGAATGAGGAGCTACAGGGAAGAGGTACCCCACAATCCTCATAGAGATGTCAGTAAGATTCTGCATGTTGGGAGAGTGCCATCTCCCTTAGCAAAAGGAGAAAGTCGCCAAGTAACATGCCAGGAATGTGGTCAACTGGGGCATGGGATCTTTTCTTGTCCCAGCTTGTGGAATACAGCTGCTGATATTGTTGCTGGGTTTAACTCTTTGCCTGAAAGCCCGGATTCCTTTGTTAAAATGTTTGCAGTCACCCCTGGCAACAGAGAGGAAATTCCTGTTGTGCCTGCTGTAGTTTCACCCCCTGGCCACCAGGGGGAGTCGGCCAGTAGAAGTGCAGTACAAGAAAGTCGACATACTCAAATGAACATGGCAAGACCAGTTACTCGGATGGGTAAGACTGTTGCTGTTGAAGTCATGGGAAAGACTGACTGTGGGATTGCTCACACTGAAGTGGAAGTGATCCCAGAGGGGAGATCCACTATTGGTGCCGAAAAGGACTTGCCTCACTGCAGTGCCCTGTCCAGTGGGGAGGCAAGTGTTAAAATTGAATTTGATGATGTGAAACTTACTGAGGAGTATGTTCATACTGGTATTGAGTTAACTAATGCTGATAATGTGATGCTTAATGAGATAGGGGTGATCGCTAAGCAGGATATGCTATTCCCCTTAGCAACAGTATATAAGGCTGCAGAGGTGTCCCTAGAAACCTCAAGGGAGCTCTGTGTGTTGGAGCCAAAGGTTGCCCGGGACAACTGTGGTGCCAGTCTGATGGATAAGAGGGTACTTGACCTTGGTGATAATGTGTCAAATGGTAAAACTAAAATGTCTGAAATTACTTATGGTGATAATGGGTTACTGCGGTCTGTCACTGCTGACAGTAAAAGGCTTCATGAGTTTAATATAGCGCCACCCAAGCAAGGTGGTGAAGTTATGGTATTGCAGCCTGCTGTGTTTAAAAATGTTTTGCCACAGGTTAGTTTAAACAAATGTGATATGTGCAATGTGCCTGCTGTGGAGCCACTCTGTCCTGTGTCTCCTTTGGCAGTTAGAGCGGTACTGCGTAGTACCTCTGATGGGAGCCAGAGAAAATAAACAAATTGTTGGCTTTATTGAAAGAAGTCTCAATGTGTAACAATGGAGCAGACACCATTTCTGCTGTGCTAAATGGAGGGACTGCAGAGCAGCTTCTGGACCAGGGCTCACTTGCTGCTGTTGCAGAGGATATTCCTCAGGATGTGGAAGGGCCAAAAGAGATTGAGCACATAGCAGAGGTTGTGTCCACAACCCATAAAGGAGTTATTGATGTGGTATACCAAACTAATGTTGTCCATAGAGAAGACAAGGAACAGAACATTGACACTGAGCCTGAGAGTTTTGTGGTGACTCCCACACCTGGCTGCGCTCTAGGAGAGCACCAGGTTATTGCATTGGGTAACAACAAAAATAAGGGTAGATCTGATGGTCAAGGTGACATGGTTGCTGTTAATCTTATAAAATACGGGAAGATGAATAATGGTATGACAGACACAGAAGAGGGAATAGGTGCAGTAGAAATAGGCCCCATACATGCTCAGGAGTCTAATTTTGGGAAAGATTTCCAGAGAACCTCCAAAGTTGCAAGAGTAAAAGGTCTGAGGACACTGGCCCAAAGCTTAACAAGGCATCATTAAAAGAGTTTAATTCCCAAATAAAAGTGCTCACACTTATGGCTAAAAAGGTATTTGAAAATGTGACCACTTTAGAAGTAAATAGAAAAAGGTTGAGAAACAATATCCAAGTCCTTGGTAAGTCCTTTAGTGTTAAAGTGTTTGAAGATGTGGCCCCAGGGAAAATGGGCAGATGGCGTTTTTGGAAGCGCACCTGTAAAAAGTCACTGGGGTGTCTTTGTAGTACCCAAGTCCGTGTAGCAGGCGGGCATAGGGAAAGTCACCTGATAAGACTGGATTTGGCCCTTGTTGGTGGTAACTGGCACAGAGGTGCCATTTTGAAGAGGTTTGGCTGGTGTGTTACACCCCCTCTGGGGTTGAAACAGGGGGGAGGATATGTGGCAGAGTGTTGCCCTGCCAGGGTCTAGAAGGAGGATGTGACCCAGAATTCTCAACCAGATGGGTTGAGGGGCTCCAGGGAGCTTGTAACATGAAGAGGAAACTGGCTTTTCAGTTTCCTCTTTTCTTAGAAAGGTCCACTTTGGGACCTGGAGCCTGGAGATTTCTGAGAGATCCGGGTGGGATGAAATCCCCAGTCCTGGGTCCTGATTTTGAAAACAGCCAGCATACTGATTGATCAGGTGTGTGCTTTAGTAGTACCTGACCATAGTTCTGGGCTCCACCCGGCAGATAGGAAGTCTGAGTACCAGGAGTCAGGAGGGCTCCACGGGGGGTGCCAGTGCAGCAAGAGGCTGTTAGCTGTGTGCACCAGGGTGGTCGGTGAAACAGTCTGTATGAGACAGACAAGAGCCTGGAGTGTAAGGTCAGAGCAGCAGTGCTGAAAGTGAGAGCCAACTAGGCTGAGAGCCAACTAGGCTGAATGTACTTTTGTAGATGAAAAGGAATGCTGAAACCCCTGCGAGGGAAACCTATCTTTGTTTGTTGAACTCTTTTAATAAAAATGGGCAAACGAAGCCGTTAAAAAGAAGAACCAGCGAGTGGCGGTGTCCTTCAAGCTCTACATTTGATGCTAATCCTTTACAATATCTATATATATATATATATATATATATATATATATATATATATATATACATATACATATACATATACATATACATACATATACATATACATACATATACATATATATATATATATATATATATATATATATATATATATATATATATATATATATATATATATATATATATATATAAATCTCTTTAGAATTTTTCAGATGGGTGAAGCTGTTCAATTTATATCAACATATGCCACTATATATATTTTGTACAGTTCACTTATTAGAACCTGTTATGGACTTGTGCTCTCTCTCTCCTCAATTGATATATATTTCACATATATTGCAGATATTATTGTATTTCCGTATGACAGTTTGAACAAGAAATACTACATCCGTCACTACTGGAAATCTGGCATTGCTTGGACTGGTTTTGGATGCAAGGGAGTGGGGCCATTGAGGAAAATTTGAACTTACTCCCATGCCTAATCATGAGGTAGGGAGTTTTTGCTTTTGGGCTTTTGGTGAAGGGGGGTATAACTTGTTTTGTGGGTGAATTGTGGCCATGTATGTGCAATATGTACTATGTTAATTTGTTGATATGTTATATACTAATGTTCTCTCTCTCTTTTCTGTATACACCTAAGGTTGAGTGAATCATGCTCCTTTATACTTAATAATTAAGTCCTTATATCCTTTTTCCTGATGAACCACTTTGGCGAAACATGTTGAAACATTTGGACATGATACCATTCTGTATGTGATTACAGTATTTCATTGTCAGTGATATGAAGTGTGTGTATACCTATGACTGTGATTAAACTGTACTCTTTACTTTTTTAACGTTTTCCTAAATAAATAATTTATATATTTTTATATTAAACTTGAGTGATCTTCTATGTAATGTACCTTTAAAGTCCCATATCTCCATTCTATTTGTCTTATGAATTTTAGGGATGTTGGTACCATATTATTTTTGGTTTGTTTGGAGCTGACCTCTGCCCATATTTTTTGACCATATTACCCAGGGTGGATAATACACTCATGATATTCTTTCTCAGGGTCAGAGATCAGCATCCAAAATATTCTTTGGTAATATTTTTCTAATATAATAAAAACTATAGAAATTTTCTTCAAACATCATTTCTACTTAATTGTATATTTAAATAAACTTTTCTTTTTTTTCTTTTCTTCTAACTGGCAATTCATCTGGGATGCCGGTTGGGCTCAGCTTTGGCACATGCACATTTGGATCCCATTTTCCTATTTTTCATTCTTGGGATTTCTCCTTGGGTGAGTGCTGTGAGAGATGATGGATTATTGTGGTCAGGCATGGGAGGGTTTTGTTTCGGAAGTGAAACAGGTCCGCTTTAAAGATGACATTACTGAAGCAGATATAGACAATAATTTTTTGGGTTTGCAGCATCTGGTTGAAAGAAAGTCTCGCCTTTTCTGGCATAAAGAATTCTTTGATAAATATGTGACAAATCAAATTGTACCATGGGGTCTGCGTATTCAAATTTTTCCAAACATAAAAAAGGTAGAACCTAATGTGAAAAAAGCTTGGGAGCCAATCTACAACTATGTTCCTTGCAGATGATGCGGATTCTTAGTGATCAGTATAAAACAGACTTTGGAATACTAGACAAAGAAATCCTGAAATGGCAGGATGATCATAGTAACCTGGTCCCACATACATGTTTCCTTGATAAAGACAAAGTATTAAAGGAACATCTTACTAAATACGCTACCGGTTTGATTAAAACAAAGGAAACCAAATTTATTAGGGACAAGAAAGCGTATGATCACGATCAGGCATATAAGTGGAACCAACAGGAGAATTATCCCCGCCGTAGGGGTCCTTACAACCAAGCTCCCCCGGCAACTAATTTGGATCTTGTTGAATCCGATACTTCATCTATGTCCTCAGCATCTTATGTCCCAATTACTACATGATTCAACAATTCCAATGGTGCATCAAGGAAAAGAAAGAAGAATAGTGAGGAAGGTTCACAAGGACACCCTAAGTCGGCACATGTCTCTAACAAAGACAAAAAATCATGTTCACAACGGTCACAAAGTTGTACAACTCCGAGTACCCCAATGACTGGTAATGTACTGAGTCATTCATTAATGACATTAGCTACACCTGTAACGAACATTAACCCAGTTGCTTGCGGGACCTGTGTCCCAACAAGTGACTGAACAGTGCTTACCCACATCGGGTCCTCCTATGGATTTACGTTCAGCACCTATTTTCAATTCCAACATCATTGACTCTGAGCGAACATCGAACCATGCGTGCAGCAAGTCAGCCTTTAAAATAATTTGTCCCGGTTCCACAATTGATGAGAATCGGGACAAATTTGACATTATTAATTTATCATCTTATCTGTTATCAGAAGATGAGTCCAGAGTGCGGCAACTTGGTCTCACATTCTGTCCGGATGAGGATGCGGAAAATTCGAGTCGGACCTGCACCTGGCTAATGTACAAAGTTCTTTATGACAAGGAACCAAACACTGTCCGTGATTTGGGACAACAAAACGCAACTATGGAGAGTGTAACCTTTGAAGATCTACGAGCCCTACAGGACCTGATGGACTTGGGGACGAGAGCAATCCTGAGGAGGAGGGTTGGGTTTTCAACCCATCTGGAGCAAGTGTCGTCCAATCTCATGATCGGACGATCGTTCCCCCTTCCTCATTGTTGACCTTTCCTCTTGGTGTTGCTTTTGGCACACCAAAGTCATACAAACCCAAATCAAAGTAATTTCCGATATTACAAAGCAATTTCAATATATGGGCCTTCGTGATCAAGGTCACCAAAGAAATAGAATCCACCAATTGGCAAACTGGACCCCAGTCCAATTTGCCTAAACATTTTAAACAGGCATTGCGTAACCTTAGTTCTAATAAAAATATTTTAGTGAAGCCATCCAGCAAAGGTGGAAACCTTGTCATAATTTATGTGGAGCAATATGAGAAAATGTGCTATGACATTACTCAAAATACAAATTGGTACAGACCAGTACAGTAGATTTAAATACGTTTACATTTTTGGATACTATCAACTATACCACTCCAACTTTCTATGCGTTTCTAAAAGTGCACAAAAGCTTACTCTGTCCCCCTGGTTGACCAATAATTTCGGGCCGTGGATCACTGAATGAAAGGGTGAGTAAATTGATTGATGAATATCTATATCCGCATGTGAAGGGGTTATTTTCATACATAAAGGATACTATTGAATTATTGAAAATATGGATGGGCTACAATTACCCCAATGGTTGGTTGCGATCGACATAGAGGCCCTCTATAACTCCATACCACATGTAAGGGGTGTTGAGGTTATATGTGGGTTTTTGGATCAACGTGACCTTGACTCATGGAAATACAACGATTTTGTTATTGAAATGCTGAGTTTCATATTAACCCACATCTTTGTATTCAAGGGTTCCCACTACCTCCAGGTACAGGGTTTTGCTATGGGGGCCAAGTGTGCCCCCTCCTACGCAAACCTGTACCTGGGGGGGTGGGAACGTGATCTTTTTGCAGATGAATCAAAATCAGTGGAGACTGGCCAGATAGTATCATGGCATCATTACACTGATTATGTTTGTTTGGTGTGGGCAGGATCAAAGAAAAATTTGATAAAGTTTTTGGATAGCTGACAGGTAAATACATACAATTTGAAGTTTAAATATACCATTGACCAATCAAGGATTACTTTCTGTAAGAGAGGTCCAGCTAACAGGCGCGCATCTGTGCACAAGCACGCACACACCAGTGTGTGTACAAAGAGGGACTTGTATTGGCGCATGCGCAGGCGCATGCATGGGTGCCAAGAAAGCCTATTTAAACTGAACACTGACACATGAACATTGTTGAGTGGTCTTTCAGCTAGTGCCTGCTTACCTGATCTGTTCCAGCTTTCTGTGTCTTGACCCAGCTACACCAGAACCTTCTCCTTGATCTCTGCCTGCCTACCTGATCCCAGCTTGTGTTTGACTCCACTTCTGCCTGATGTTCCTGTACCTTGCTGCCCGTTTGTGTACCAAACCCGGCCTGTGTCCCGTCTCTGCCTCTGCCTCTTGTCTTGGTACCTGCTCTGTCTGGCTGTTGATGACCTCCTGGCTTTTGTCCCAGCTACACCTCCATCTGCTGACCCAACGATATGGAGTTCCGGTTCTCAGAGCCTGCCCAGTGCTCTTCAGCCACCTGGTTCCTGCCAAGGCCCAGCCAGCGCCATTGGTTACATTGGCCCTCGTGCCACTTTGTGTCCTTCACTCCCTGTCATCACTACCAGGGGTGTCGGACAGGAGGTGCAAGAGAAGCCCCCTCTCCAGCTCGATCTCCACCAGGTATGTGACAGTACCACTCAGCCAGATGTCGGAGATCGAGGGAGGGGCTTTGCCTCTGGAGTCGCTATGCTTGCAACTTGCATCTCTCACCCAGGCAGCCTGCACCCTGCAGAAGAGCTACCAGCAGCTGGAGGATCACATTCAACCCATGGCTCCTACTTTGGCAACTCTTGCACCTGCTACCGCACCTGGCTGCTAAACAGACTTTTTTCACATCCATGGAAACTATGACAGCACCTGAACCCCGAGCTCCTGCACCTGAGTGATTCACTGGCGACCGGCACAAATTCTGTGCATTTAAGAACTTATGTGAGCTTTACTTCGCCCTACAGCCGAGAACTTTTTCACTAGAAACCACCAAGGTGGGATATGCCATATCCCTACTTCTTGGAGACACACAGTCTTGGGCGCATCATCTTCTGGAACAGAACAGTGCAATCCTGAACTCCCTCTATTCTTTGCAGCAATGGCTCAGCTCTATGATGACCCTCAGCGCACAACCACTGCAGAGTCAACCCTTCATACTCTACTCCAGGGTCATTGACCCGCTGAGGACTATGTGGCAGAATTCCGCCTGTGGGCTTTAGATACAGGCTGGAATGATGTCTGAAGAGCTCCAGGATGAGCTTGCTCGTGTGGGGGTCCCCAGTTCCCTTGAAAACCTTGTTAACCTTGCCATCCAGCTTGATCGGAGGTTCAGAGAGAGGAGGGCAGAGAAGGCTGGCATCTCCTTTTCTCCAACAAATTGGCAGGCACGTCCCATGCAACTTGGACTTTTGCGTTCCCCACTCTCTAGTGAGGAAAAGTTGTGATGACGATGGGAGGATTTGTGTCTATACTGTGGGGTAGCGGGACATTATCTTCAAAACTGCCCTGTGAGACCTACCAGAACCAAGACCATACCCTCTACCTATCTTGCCAACTGTTCCATAGGGAGTAGAGCTGTGCACATCACTCTGTCCCTGTCATTTCAGATTCCCGGGAAAGACATCCAAATATCAGCAATAATCGATTCCGGAGCCTGCAGCTGTTTCATGGACAAGGACAAGCAAAGACACTCCTGTTGTCCATCCATCTGGCCGATGGATCCCGTCTCAGGTCTGGGCCTACTACACATGAAACGTACCCACTACTGGCTGTATCAGATACCGATACCCACTTACCCACTACTGGCTGTATCAATACTTGCGCTTAGACCTTATTCCATCCCCTCTGTTTCCCGTTATCCTGGGCATCCCCTGGTTGCAAGCCCACAACCCACAGATAAACTGGGAAACAGGAGAACTGACCTTTTCACCCCATTCCTATGAAACCTGCACCCCTTCTTGGGGTACATACTGTCTCTCCCGTGTCACAACTCATACCAGCCGTCTATCATGAATTCCTGGAAGTTTTTGATAAACAGAAAGCAGACATCCTACCACCTCACTGCCCGTATGACTGCCCAATTGAACTGTTTCCAGGTGCAGAAATTCCTTTTGGGCGCATCTTTCCCCTCTCTGAACTGGAACTTAAAGTGCTACGTCAGTATATTGATGAAAACTTGGAGAAGGTTTTTATCCGGCCTTCCACGTCCTCCGTGGGTGCTGGAATCTTTTTCGTAGAAAAAAAAAGACCATACCTTACGTCTCTGCGTTGACTACCGGGAATTAAACAAGATCACCATCAAGAACAGATATCCTTTGCCCCTAGTTCCAGAACTGTTCTAATGCTTCAAGACGTCCACAGTATTCACAAAACTTGACTTACGGGGCACATATAACCTAGTTCGGATCCGCAAAGGGGACGAATGGAAGATGGCTTTCCGCACTAGATTTGGACACTATGGTATCTTGTCATGCCCTTCGGGTTGTGCAATGCCCCAGCAAAGTTTCAGCATTTTGTCAATGACATTTTTAGAGATTTACTTGATTTGTTCCTAATTGTCTACTTAGAAAACATCCTGATTTTCTCCAATCCCCTCTTTGCACACCGTGAACATGTGGTACTCGGCCGGCTAAGGGATCATGGACTATTTGCAAACGCTGAAAAATGCGAATTTGAAAAAGGAACAATTCAGTTCCTAGGACTTATTATTTCCACCACAGGCATCTCCATGGATCCCCAGAAAGTTAAATCTATCCTCGAATGGCCCACTCCTACAGACAGGAAGAGTACACAGAGATTCATAGGATTTGCCAATTTCTATTGCAAATTTATTAAAAATTTCTCTGCCATTATCTCTCCTATCACCCAACTTACAGGACAAAACACCCGTTTTTCATGGACACCTGCAGCACAAGCAGCTTTTGATCAGTTAAAGACTCTGTTCACCTCAGCACCCATTCTGCAGCACCCAGACTCCGCATCACCTTACATCCTCGAGGTGGACACTTCAGAAATTGCTGTGGGAGCCATCCTGTCTCAGTGTCGAGGAAAGAAGTCCCTGCTGCATCCCATCGCCTTCTTCTTGAGGAAACTCAGTCCCGCGTAGAAGAACTACGATATAGGTGACCGAGACCATAAAAAAAGCCCTGGAAGAATGGCGTTACTTGCTGGAAGGAGCAGCGCACCCCATTTTGATCTTTACCGATCACAAAAACCTTGAGTATCTTAGAACTACCAGACGATTGAGGCCACGTCAAGCCAGGTGGGCACTGTTCTTTTCCCATTTCTCCTTCCACATTACCTTCAGACCGGGTTCCAAGAATGGCAAACCCGATGCGTTATCACGCATGTATCCAGAAGAGGCAGGACATCTCCAGACAGACACAATCCTACCGGCCCAGAGTTTTCTGTTGCTACAAGCAGACCTAATCACCCAACTTAAGCAGGCATCCACAAGGGATGTTCTACCACCAGGTGTCTGTTTCCAGGAACAGGAGGGGCTATTCTTGCACAAACAAAGGGTATTTGTACCCCCAAGCTTGTGCTCCAAGATCCTCAGCCTGTGTCATGACCACCCCTTGGCGGGACATTTTGGGGTAACCAAGATCGTGGAGCTTGTACAGCGAACCTTTTGGTTACCAAATCTAAGGTCTGATTTTAAGGATTATGTCGGTACCTTTGGGGTCTGCAACAGAAGCAAGAATGATAAAACGAAAGCCTGGGGCCTGTTAAGGCCATTGCCCATTCCTAAGAGACCCTGGGAGATGATCAGTATGGACTTTATCATTGAGCTTCCACCCTCCGAAAAAGATTCACCACAATCTTTATGATCGTGGACAGATTAACAATAATGGCCCATTTCGTCCCCATGTTAGGAACCCCGTCTGCAACAGAGACCGCTTGTGCCTTTGTCAAGGAGGTAGTGAGACTCCATGGAGTACCCAGAAGTATCACCTCCAACCGAGGGGTACAATTTACATCTAAATTCTGGAGAGAACTGTGCAAAATGTTAAAGATCGAGACTTGTTTTTCATCAGCCTATCACCCCCAGACGAATGGCCAGACCGAGCGCACAAACCAGACGTTGGAACAGTATCTACGGTGTTTCTCATCCTTTGCCCAGGGTGACTGGGCATCTCTTTTACCTCTGGCAGAATTAGCCTACAATGATACTGTTCACTCAGCCATGGGACAAGCCCTGTTTTTTTTGCAAATTACGGGTACTTCCCAGCTTTCCTACCCGACATCGTGCCTGACTTCTCGGTTCCTGCAGTCCAGGATAGGATAAGTATGCATCAGTCAAACAACAAAATATTGCAAGAGGCCATTGCCAAAGCACAACTAGACAATAAAAACATTTTGACAGGAAAAAAAGAGGAGACCTAAGACTTCAAGTAGGAGACAAGGTCTGGTTATCCACGGCCAACTTAAGATTATCTTGTCATTCCAAGAAACTCGGACCTAAATACATCAGCCCGATTCCTTTCAAACGGCAAATTAATCCTGCTGCCTATGAACTGTCACTCCCAGAGACTTACAGGATTCATCCCGTTTTCCACATCTCCCTACTAAAGACCGCAAGGGTAGACCCTTTTCCTGGCCGTGAGTCAGGTCCACCCGCACTTACTATTATCGACGGTAACAAGGAATATGAGGTCAAGACAATTGTGGGTTGTAGGAACGTGACCCAGTTTTTAATTAATTGGAAAGGCTACGGGCCTGAAGACAACTCTTGGGAGCCAGAAACCAATCTTCATGCCAAGAGACTGATACAGGCATTTTTCAAGGATCACCCCGAAAAGAGGTTACATATGGGCATACTGAGGTTGCCCATTGGGGGGGCAATGTAAGAGAAGTCTGGCTAACAGACATGCATCTGCGCACAAGCATGGGCACACCAGTGTGTGTACAAAGAGGGACTTGTATTGGCGCATGCGCAGGAACGCACATGTACGTATGGGTGCCAAGTAAGCCTATTTAAACTGAACACTGACACATGAATATTGCTAAGTGGTCTTTCAGCTAGTGCCTGCTTACCTGAACTGTTCCAGCTTTCTGTGTCTTTACCTGGCTACACCTGAACTTTCTCCTTGACCTCTGCCTGCCTACCTGATCCCAGATTGTGTTTGACTCCGCTTCTGCCTGAAGTTAGTGTACCTTGCTGCCCATCTGTGTACCGAACCCGGCCTCTGTCCCGTCTCTGCCTCTGCCTCTTGTCTCAGTACCTGCTCTGTCCTGCTGTTGACCTCCTGGCTTTCATCCTGGTTACGCCTTCATCTGCTGACCCAGCAATATGGAGCTCTGGTTCTCAGAGCCTGCCCAGCGCTCTTCAGCCACCAGGTTCCTGCCAAGGCCCAGCCAGTGCCATCAGCTACATCGGCCCTCATGCCACTCTGTGTCCTTCACTCCCTGTCATCACTACCAGGGATGTTGGATAGGAGATGCAAGAGAAGCCCCCTCTCCAGCTCGATCTCCACCAGGTACGTGACACTTTCTTGGATGTGGAAATCTTTACTAACTAAACAAGAATGCTTTGTTCCACTTTATATAGAAAACCCTCAGCGGGAAATAGCTTGCTACATGCCAGTAGCTCGCATCTGGAAAAATTTATCAAAAGTTTTCCTTATAGTCAATTTTTAAGAACAAAGCGCAATTGCACGCAATATGAGGACTTTCAAAATGAGGCGAATTTGCTGCGTGATCGGCTATTGACTAGAGGTTATAGTAGAACATGCCTGAAAAAGGCATTTAATAGAGTGAAAAATCAGAACAGACATATGCTACTATACAAGCCCAGGCGGGAAAAATCAACTATGTCGACACGTATCATCACCAAATTTAATTGACAACATGCCAAAGTACAAAATATTTACAACAAATTCTGGTATTTACTGACAGCTGATCAGAGAGTCTCCAGGTTTGTTAAACCTTACCCAGAAATTACATACAAAAGATCCCGATCACTAAGAGACACCCTAGTAACTAGCCATCATAGGAGTATGGATACAGTCAAAACAAAACTAGCAGGCACTTACTCTTGTGGTAAGTGTAGCTTCTGTCCCTTTATTATTGAGGGAAAAAGTATTACACTCCCCAATAATACTACCTGGACTCCTAATCACAGGACTAATTGTAAATCACTTGGTTCTGTATATTTAATGAAATGCTGTTGCAGAGCTTTCTATGTGGGGAAGACGAAGCGTCCCCTTTTCTGTAGAATTAGAGACCATGTGTCCTTGATTTCCAAACATAAGATGGAAACACCCATAAGTCGGCATGTAGGGTTATACCATAACTTTAACCTGAAGTCCATTGGCTTTTTTTAGCCTTGAACACTTACCTCAACACGAATGTGGGGGGGATATTGACAAAAAGCTTCTCCAGTTGGAGACAAGATGGATCTATTTGCTACAGGTGACCTGTTTCCCGGGTCTCAATGAGGGGATCAGCTACAAGCCATTTTGTAGCTGGGGGACCTCGTCCATATGTGGATGTATTTTGTCTTGGGCTGGCCATCCCCAATGTTGGATTTGTTTATTCTTTGATGTTACTTTCATCTCTTCTCCTCTCCCCCCTTTTTTACATCTTTTGGAGTCTCTCTGTGGTCGTTGATGTGTGTGTGTTGGTCTGTGCCCGACAGGCTGTCTCAGATGAAGTTGCTAGTTTTATTCCTTTAATAGGGGTAGAAATACATAACAAACAATGGACTGTACTTTATATGTACCAATTTTGATATACAGGACAATTTATTGTAGTTAAGATTGATGAAATTTTTGCAGATGTAATGTACATGCGTGGCTATACTTACACTCACCAAGCAATCGAGTGGAGCCTTTTTTTTTTTTTTTGATGTGCACACTTGACTTTCATGTAGTCTATCTGTCATGGCTTGCTGGAAACAGAGTGTGCAATCATTACATCACACACCCTTGAACTGGAGATTTGTCTACAGTCCAGTAGTGTCTGCACTGGATAAATGCCGTGCAGTATTATATTGCATACCGGAGGTGCAGTGGCACTTCCGGTTTCTGGATGTCAGTCTATTGCTTGTGGACCTCCTTTTTTGCATCCGCGGGGCATCATTACGGCTTGACGTCACACGCCTTGTTTTGGCGCCATGGGGAGGGATATTTAAACCCTACATGGTGGAAGCCATGTTTGGGTTTTCTGGGAGCTCATGAACAACATGGACGACGATTTCAGGTAATCATCTGACTGGTGGGATGGCCTTTTCTCCTCTTTTTCTTTTTTTATTTATTGATGGAACTCAAATGGTGGTCTTTTTTGTTCCTTCTTTCGTTTCGTTTTATGAATAGATACGAGTCAGCCGCCCTTCTTCCTCTAGGGTTTGGTCCTCTGGCCTTTTGTTTTTCTCCTCCTCCCATGCACCCTTCCCGCTTTGGTGTCTGAGTGACCGTTGGATGGGTATTCCATACAGCAGCATTAAAACTTAATATATATATATATATCTTTAGAATTTTTTCAGATGGTTGAAACTGTTCGATATATCAACATATGCCAATGCTTTCCCCATATCCTTTTGTCCGCATGAGCTCCCAGTATATATATTTTCCAACTAAGTAATAGGACTGAGGTGAGTACAGTTCACTTATTAGAACCTGTTATGGACTTGTGCTCTTTCTCTCCTCAATTGATATATATTTCACATATATTGCAGATATTATTGTATTTCCGTATGACAGTTTGAACAATAAATACTACATCCCTCCCTTCGGGAGATCTGGCATTGCTTGGACTGGTTTTGAATGCAAGGGAGTGGAGCCGTTCAAAAAAAATTTTCCAATTGAACTTACTCCCATGTCTTATCATGAGGTAGGGAGTTTTTGCTTTTGGTCTTTTGGTGTGAGGGGGGTATAACTTGTTTTGTGGGTGAATTATGGCCATGTATGTGCAAGATGTACTATGTTAATTTGTTGATATGTTATGTACTAACATTCTCTCTCTCTCTCTCTCTCTCTTTTCTTTTCAAACCTAGGGTTGAGCGAATCATGCTCCTTTATACCTAATAATTAAGTCCTTATGTTTGCTTATTTCTTAGTGCAACCTTTTTTATTTACACTTACGTCCTTTTTCCTGACAAATCCACTTTGGCGAAACATGTTGAAACATTTGGACGTGATACCATTCTGTATGTGATTACATATTTCATTGTCAGTGATAGGAAGTGTGTGTGCATATCTATGACTTTCTTAAATAAATAATTTATACATTTTAATATTAAACTTGAGTGATATTCTATGCGATGTACTTTTAAAGTCCCATATCTCCAATCTATTTGTCTTATGAATTTTAAGGATGTTGGTACCATATTATTTTTGGTTAGTTTGGAGCTGACCTCTGCCCACATTTTTTGTCTCAATTAATATAAGCTATTCACTCACATTTGGTTTGCTTCAAACATGCTAATTGAATGATCAGTGGTGTATGCAGCTTTCCTCCTCATTGCATGACCAGTATAGTAAAACACTGGAGGTGACGTCACTGGAGGAGGAGCCAGTGACGTCACCTCCAGTGTTTTACTATACCGGATGTGCAATGAGGAGGAAAGCTGCGTACACCACTGATCGTTCAATTAGCGTGTTTGAAGCAAACCAAATGTGAGTGAATAGCTTATATTAATCGGGAGTTTATGAATACACAGCAATCTTGCGCAATGATGTCTTTTTTTTTTTTAGAGCAATTTTTTTAGGAATCATCAATTTGGGAGAAAAGCAAACCATTTGAACCACGGGAAATCCATAAGCTCATCGGAGTGTGGATCCATGTTCTGGAGAGTGTTATATGATTCAGGTCTTTGATTCATTTATTCTCTGAAGGTGAATAGGAACTTTATCTCCAGGTGGTGGTTCATCCTTGTTGGGACTTTTTCCTCATATATTATATTTGTATCATCACTGTGTGCATATTTGGATTATATTTCTTTTCACAGAGGAAGGAGCATTAGCAATTGGTTATGTAGCACATTTTTTAATTGGATTTCACAGTGTTGTGCGATATTTATTATTATGTATAGTTGGGTTTAAGCGCACTATTATTATTATTGTATTATTTTTGCATGTGGCAACAGAGCACATTTAAATAGTTGCAGCTGAATCAGTTTTTCACGCAATTAATTAGATCCATATCAGTGCTTTAGTAACTTTCCCTTTTTTACATTTAATATAATATTGAGCTTTATATCTGCATTTATTTTTTCAGCTTTTGTCACTTGATTATAGGCACAACAGTATATTGTGTGGATTTTCACATTTATATGTTTGAAATTGCACAGCCTTATATCATCTGTTTATTGGCTCTGAAAGATATATATATGCGGATCAGCACACTTTATAGCACTTTTTTTTAAGTTGCAGTAGTTTCAATTTACTTTATTTAATTTGGCAGCTTTGCAGGACACATAGGGGGTCATTTACTATAGCGCCAATATATGATCCTGCAGTCCCGGAAAATAACGCCCAATTAAAGCGGAAGTAAACCCATCCATAAAACAGTTTCATTTCAGGCACATGCCAGAAATGTAACACTCCCATTGGTTGTGCTCTCAACCAAACTGTCAAACCATCCAATGGTTGGTGTCATACCTGATCACATGTGCAGCATCATTGCAGTTGTAGATTAAACAGAGGCAAAAGATGGCAGCTTCCCTGGCTGAAAACGATAGGGGGTATACTTACACTTTAAGGCCAATTAGGACTTCAACTCTCAGAAACTGGGCGTACATGCCAATGGAAAGTCGCGCTACATGCCTGTCAGATCGGCATATGTGGGAATAGTGGAAGTCAATAGGGCTCGAACCTGCAAAATCCAAAGTTCTCACTGAAGGCTTGTATGCAAGTTCTTTGCCATAAAAAGTGTATGGGGACCCAGGTCCTGCCCCAGGGGACATATATCAATGGAATTTTTTTTAAATGTCCCCCTTAGTCTGCCTATAAAATAGCGCATCTGGCCGATGTGTGGAACATTGCTGCAGCAAAATGACATTTCTAAAGGAAAAAATGTCATTTAAAACTGCTTGCGGCTGTAATTTACGGCCGGATCCCGGCAATATAGATAAAAAATCAAGGAAAAAAACAGCGTGTGGTCCCCCCAGTTCATACCAGGCCCTTTGGGTCTGTTATGGACATTAAGGGGAACTCCATGCCAAAATTAAAAACAAAAAATGGCGTGGGGTTGCCCCCCAAATCCATTCCAGACCCTTATCCGAGCAAGCAGCCATGGCAGGCCAGGAAAGGGGTGGAACGAGCTAGCGCCCCCCCTCCTGAACCATACCAGGCCGCTTGTTCTCAACATGGGGAGGGTGCTTTGGGGTCCCCCCAAAACACCTTGCCCCATGTTGATGGGGAGAAGGGCCTCATCCCCACAACCCTTGCCCCGTGGTTGTGGGGGTCTGCGGGCGGGGGGCTTATTGGAATCTGGAAGCCCCCTTTAACAAGGCCCCCCATGTGAATGGGTATCGGATACATTGTACCCCTACTCATTCACCAAAAAAATCAGTGAAATGTGACACAGGATAATAGCTGGTTTTTGACAATTCCTTTATTAAAAATTGTGTCTTCTTCCTCCATCTTCCTCCAGTCTTCTTCTTCCTCCAGCTTCTCCTTCCCCTGCTTCGTCATCCATTCTTTTTTCTCCACCACTGCTCCCGCTGAAGATTCAAAAATGAACCTCCTCCGATGCTGCGTATGACGTCATTCTGAGACCCCGCCCCTTGTGACTTCACCGCCCGGGGCATGATGGGTCAGTGATGTCACAAGGGATCCGGACCTCTGGCTGTATTCATCTGGTGGCCACGCCCTATAGTTATATATGAACTGTGCGCTATTGAAGCGGACAGATCAGCTGGCTGCAGCGTCTGAGGAGGGTCGCTATTTTCAAGTTCAGTGGGTAGGTGGCGGGAGCGGCGGTGGAAGAGCGGATGATGAAGCTGGGGAAAAAGAAGCCAGAGGAAGATGGAGGAAGAAGCGGGGGAAAAAAGATATTTTTAATAAAGGAATTGTCAAAAACTGGTTATTGTCTTTTGTCACATTTCACTACTTTTTTTGGTGAATGGGTAGGGGTACAATGTACCCGATATCCATCCACATAGGAGGGGGGATCTGGGGCCCCCTTGTTAAAGGGGGGCTTACAGATTCTGATAAGCCCCCCGCCCACAGACCCCCCCACAACCACCGGGCAAGGGTTGTAGGGATGAGGCCCTTGTCCCCATCAACATCTATATAAATAAACTCCACCTAAACACCTTTATCATTTACTTGCAGGTGTGCTGAAGAGATTAGTTTTTTTGGTGCACAATTATATCTTATAATTTCTATGGGTATAAGTAAGATATTGCACTTCCCCAATGTACTATTATTTTGCCAGCAGAAACAAAAATTATGTACACTCATTTACTAGCATAAAAAATATTCTACAGGATGTATGGTGCTACATTTAGCAAAACAGTTAGCAATTGGGTTTAAAGGGCCCTGCTCATAGGAGCTTACAATCTAAAATATGTCTAAACCTTAGAGTGGATACAGCTTTACATTCAGTGTATAACGGGCAACACATTTCATAGTACAGCTACTCACCCACCAACCCACATCAGTCATTATTCTTACAAAGCATTCCAACATAATATTTAAAAAGGCACATATTCAAACTATAACACCCACCACCACCCCATAATCCAAACACATACATTGGTGACCATGTTCTGCTGGAAGCTGCATTTCTGTGTACACGATTAAGCAATGAGATCAAAGAGTAGAAGGTCAGCAGATGCTCCCAAACCATGAATATAGTTACATAGTTACATAGTAGGTGTGGTTGAAAAAAGACACAAGTCTATCAAGTCCAACCTATGTGTGTGATTATATGTCAGTGTTACCTTGTATATCCCTGTATGTTGCGGTCATTCAGGTGCTTCTCTAATAGTTTCTTGAAACTATCAAAGCCCCCCGCTGAGACTACCGCCTGTGGAAGGGAATTCCACATCCTTGCCAGTAAAGAACCCTCTACATAGTTTAAGGTTAAACCTCTTTTCTTCTAATTTTAATGAGTGGTCACGAGTCTTGTTAAACTCCCTTCTGTGAAAAAGTTTTATCCCTATTGTGGGGTCACCAGTATGGTATTTGCATGGTCAGACAGGAATACACACACAACATTTCACAGCATGGCCACATAAACCCACTTTTGATGGGAAAAATGCCCAAGAATTTCAGCAAACAAACAGCCCTAGTTGGGCACTTTTCATTATGTACAATATCATTCCTTCTCCCCCACAATTTACAGCAAAAAACCTGGCCGCTTCTCAGGCCAAACCAGCCCCCCTACTGCAATCCTTTATATAAGATGGGTTGTATTGTTAGCACACTGACACAAGCCCAATAGAAGTACACGCCCGCCAGTATCTTTCAATCTGTCTCTGCATGTATGTCTAAAGTGATTGCACCTGATGAGCAGGAACACATAATACTATTTGCAACTGTGTTAGCCCTTGACTATGTGCATCAAATCTCCAACTACAGGCCAAACATCGAAGTCCATTTGCATGCACATAAACAAAGCAACAGTTTTCTAAGCATATGTACCTGTGCAGTGTAAACCCTACAATTTTAAATGTCCAAGTCCCTGGGTATGATTAGTGGTAACAAACATTAACATCAAACAGTCCCTGGCTGCAATGAGCTTCCAATCTAAAGTCCAAAACTAACTTTCCCGATGCCAAACTATTGCAGTATACTACCGATAGAGCTCCGCCTCTTGACCACTCCCTTAGGACCAGTAGATAGCATAAAAAAGGACTAGTTATGCGCCCCCATTCTTCTTTTTTTCCTCATACCTCCATGAACCAGTGAAGAGTAAGCAACTCTATGTCCCCACCTCTGCCTCAGTGCAGTAGCAATCTGGATTTAGCCTCTCCCAGTGCGAAGTCCCAGTGTTCGGCCTGCTAAATGGGCTACTAGTCTGGGAACCCTTCTGTGGGTCTTGATGGGGCCCTGCAGTGTTTTCTCATTAGGAACAAAATCTGCCATCATGTACGTGTCTGTGGGTTGAGGCTTGGGGGGGCCAGCTAGTTCATTCCTTTTCCTTTTTTTTGGTTCCTTGCACCATACAGGGCTGTCTTTCTGTCTCCTCATATGTGTTCTCTCTTACCTTGGTCTGTTTCTCTTTTGAGTGCCTCCCATGTCTCCATTTTTGTTAGTGTTTTTTGGCCATGTGGGGATCTAGACCGTGCTGCCTGGGGCCTCCCTATAGGGAAAGAATTGCCGCCCAGTGCTGTTTTTCTTTGGCCAGGGATCGCTTGATGACATTATGGGGCTGTGCCGGACTTTGGAAGTTCTGACCGCCATCTTGCTTATGGGCAAAAGCTCCCTCTTGCCAGCAAGAGCTTTCTCTCTCTCTCTCTCTCTATATATATATATATATATAATGTGTATGTGTGTGTATGTGTGTGTATGTGTGTGTATGTGTGTGTATGTGTGTGTATGTGTGTGTATGTGTGTGTATATGTGTGTATATGTGTGTATATGTGTGTATATGTATGTGTGTATATAGAATTTATATCTTTATATCTTTATTTCTGGTTAAAAAAACAAATAAAAAAATAGATAAAAATAAACTTTTTTATTTTTTATGAAGGCCTATTTTATTTTTCTCCTCTCTTTCATGTCAAAAGCCCTTCTCGCTCTAGTGCTATTTTCCTTTCTAGCTATCCTCATTTCAGCTGGCCAACATATTTGTCCTCAAGCCATGAGTCAGTCACTGCTTATGCAAAAAGACCCTCAAATTCAAAGGTACGGGACCACCGTGTTGGTAAGTTTGCAGGAAAAGAGTGCCTCCTTATGCAGATTGCTTTGAGTTTTTTCAGCCCTGCATGTTAATTCTCTCAAAGATCAAGAGCCCGGGAAAGGCGGACAGTCTTCGAAAAAGCATAGCCCTAGATGCCGAAAAAACACTCAAGGGAAAAAGTTCCAAAAAAGACATCTTATCGCCTCTTCCCCAGAGCAATGCCAGCACCCCAGCAAGAGTCCTGCAGGGCCTGTGGCACAGCGCCTATACCAAATAGGTTTTGATTAAAGACTGCCCAGAGGAGTTCACAGTTAACAGGTAACACTAAATGTCTTTAATTATGGTGTGAGATTCTATTTTGAACTCACTTTAATTATCCTGGCCAGGCAGCCCCCTCCTTGTTGCTACTAGAAGAGCAACCTGGCACCTTGGCATGTGGAGCTCAACCACTCAGCTCTGGCGAGTGGGCAGCCTGCAGATAATAGTAGCTCCTCTTCATCAGAGGAAGACCCGGAGCTGCTTGGTTTCACTTTTTTTCCTTTGCGGAACAGTGTATCCAGGTGGCCATGCAGGCCATTACATGGGTAAAGAGACAAACTCATATTTACCCTTCAAAATGGCAATCCCTTCTCCATTTATCCAGTTGCTGACCGCCGCACGCCGATGTACGTTGGCACAATGGCACGGGCAGGCATAAGGGCTTACCTGTACATCCCTGATTGCCGATCGGCCCCCCCCGGTGCCTTCGGCGGTCGGGTTCTCATCAGTAACGATCCGAGGTGAGGGGGAGGCCACTGATTCATGGCCACCCCCTCACGATCGCTCCTGGTGAATGACAGGCTTCCTCGGCTTCTGTAATGTAAACAGAAGCAGAGGAAGTGATGTCATCTCTCTTTGTCACTAAGTGTCACTAAGCGATCATTTTTCTGATCGCTGTATTAGTGTCACAGGTGACGCTAGTTAGGGAGGTAAGTATTTAAGTTCGCCGTCAGCTTTTTATAGCGTCAGGGACCCCCATACACTACCCAATAAAGGTTTTAACCCCCTGATTGCCCCCTAGTTAACCGTTTCACCAGTGATCACCGTATAACTGTTACGGGTGATGCTGGTTAGTTAGCTTGTTTATTATAGTTTCAGGGCACCCGCCGTTTATTACCAAATAAAGGTTTAACCCCCTAATCGCCCAGCGGTAACATAAGTTAAGTTTTAGGGTCAGATAGGGTCTGCGTCGCCCCAGGCAGCGTCAGGGTAGTGCCAGTACCACTAACACCCACGCATGCAGCATACACCTCCCTTAGTGGTATAGTATCTGCTAGGTACCACAAAACAATGTAGTGATACTACATACACTAAGTCAAAATATTTAAAGTGCAAGTTGAAGTGCTATGAATATACATCAAGGAACAAATACAGTTGGAAAAATGTGCAAATATAGAGGAAATTCAATTGAGAATGTCCATAAACTGAGTGCAGTAAGAAAAACAAACAGAATTATATTTATAATAAATGGTTAAAAAATGGAAAAGAGTCCATATTGCAAAAAACAAATCCCAAGGTGATGCGTAGTGACATACAACACTGTAGTGACAAGTGCAAAGATGAAACCTCCACCACGGAAAAACACTGCCGCTTACCACAAAGCATTGGTCCCTTGTTACAGGGGACCACACTGAGCAGGTGGCTGTAACCCCAGCCCGGGATCTCACAGGAAGGCACTGGATACCTCAGCGTCAATGGTGATCATCAGCAAAAATCTCAGCAGGGCAATGTAATCACCAAAAGAAACACAAAGAGCTCCACATAGTCACGGGTCACGTCCACTAGTGACGAAACGACTTAGGGAGGAGAAGCCACGTCCTGACATCACCGCTGTGCGTTTAGTCCCGGAAGCTACGGGCTGTTTGGAAGCCGGCCGGCTCATTCTCATTGTCTTTTGCCCATACATTTTTGCTGATCTGTAAGTGTCCATTTGTCTTGTATTTATTCTATTAAATGGTAAAGGATTTACGCTATGTGGAACTCTTTGTGTTTCTTTTGGTGATTACATTGCCCTGCTGAGATTTTTGCTGATGATCCCCATTGACGCTGAGGTATCCAGTGCCTGCCTGTGAGATCCCAGGCTGGGGTTACAGCCACCTGCTCAGTGTGGTCCCCTGTAACAAGGGACCAACGCTTTCTGGTAATCGGCAGTGTTTTTCCGTGGTGGAGATTTCATCTTTGCACTTGTCACTACAGTGTGGAATGTCACTATGCATCACCTTGGGATTTATTTTTTGCAATATGGACTCTTTTCCATTTTTTAACCATTTATTATATATATAATTCTTTTTGTTTTTCTTACTGCACTCAGTTTATGGACATTCTCAATTGAATTTCCTCTATATTTGCACATTTTTTCAATTGTATTTGTTCCTTGATGTATATTCATAGCACTTCAATTTGCACTTTAAATATTTTGACTTAGTGTATGTGGTATCACTACTGTGTTTTGTGGTACCTAGCACTGGGAGCCCAATACCACTTTTCCTTTTTTTTTTTTTTACTAGCGCGACTTTTTTGTTTTGCACACTAGTGAAGAGGCCTACACGTTTCTGAGCATAATAGATAGTGAAGAGGAAGTCACTCATCTGTCAGATTCAGGCTCAGAATACGAACCTGTAGACAGCAGCGGCTCTATGACAAATAGCTCTGACGACGGAGTTGTGGTCCCTGCCAAGGTCAGGCGTACCAGACCCCAATCCTCTTCTTCTGCTGTTGAGGTGCAAGAACCGCAGGGCTTTCGTATTGAGCAGAGCAGTACTAGAGCCGCTATTCCTTCTGGTGAACTGGCAAGCACCAGCGGCCTAGTACACCCTGGTCGTATGTTGGAATTCAACATGAATATCAGATTTCTGGATTTTTGTACATATATTTCCTTACTCCCAAGAGAAGCCAGACTCCCATGGTTTTTGAAAGAATGAAAGTTTCACACTTCCGGGAGGACAGGATGCTGCCTCCCAAGTTGGAATGTAGCCTGTTAAGCTTCTAGCTGCGCATGACAATGCTGGCTCCAATCTGTCTATGAGAATTTCCTGATTAGCTGCTATGCAAGCGAACTTCAAAGAGAACCTAACTGACAGGAATGATAAATGAGTTGGGATACAGGAAATCAAGAACCCAGGTATCTGTGGAAGTTGACACCGGTTGCATGATAGCAGTTCATGGACAAACACTGCCCCCAGAGGCCAGTTATGGCAAGACGGTCAATGATATAACCTGTTGAGGAAACGCCCCAGAGATACTGTGATTCTTCCAAAGGCAAAGTTGGGCAGGCAATGGGAGGGGGTCCGGATGAGGTGTGTTTGTGAAAAAGGAATGTTTGCAGGCAGAGCTCCCTCTTTGCAACACCTGGAGACCAGCCGATAGGATGTGTTAAGTATAAGTCTTGTATTGTATTCTGATTGTAAGCTTTGTAACATTGCAATTTCTTGTAATACCTTTATGTTAGTTTTTTCCTAATTCTGCTGTTTTAGTACATTCCTAATTTATTGGGAAATAAATGTAACTTGTTTACTAAGCAGAGGTGTTTGTTATATCATTATGCTTATCAGACTCTTACAGATTAGCAACTATAGGGATTAGACAAATTAATACATGTATGCAATAGTTATATAGGATATATTAGATTGTATAATATTCCACCGATTACTTCAATTGGCACCCCAGAAAAGCGTGTGAATTTTATTTGTACACAGAATCCACAAAAACCTAATGTATTTTTTGTCTTGAGTCCCCGTAAGCATAAATCCTCAAGTACACCCAGAACTGAAAATCATCTCTAGTGTGGACAAGATTGGCACTGGCTCGCGAATTCTGAAACCATGCTTGGATGGTCATGAAGATTCTGTGAAATATTTCAGTGTATTTGTGTATTCATTTATATCTAACCACTTGTTTAAGAGAGTGATATCTCTCAGTTTTAATCTAGTTTTAATTTACTTGAGGGAATAAAACCCGCTTTTTTAATGAGTGTGGGGGAGAAATCTCCATTATATGACAGACTAGTGTTATCTGAATAAATGTTCCGGTATATATATATATTGACATTATGGTTAACTGAGTCTTAAGCGCTCGATTACATTGTAACATTGATGCATGGTGTGAGCGGGGACACAGGGAGTGCGCAGGCGCAGGAATGTCATTTCCGCCCGTAATAGGAGCGGAAGGTATAAAGGAATGATTGCCGTGCCGTATAGCCAATCCCATGATTAAGTCCTTGTGACGAAACATGTCGGGGCATGGCTATACGGCAATCGAGTACGTATGACGTAGGACGCTGTGACGGAGAGCGCCATACGAGGAAGTGCGGAAGCGGGTCCTAGGAACACCAGGGATCGGGTGAGACTGGTATCAGAGAGTGCAGTACCTGGGTCCGCCGTGACCACCATACGCTGGTTTTACTTTTTGGAGTTATTGCTGTGACAGTCTGCTGTGCTGTGCTTCTTTGCTTGAAGTGAATTTTAAAGATGTGAGTTTAATGGTGGAGGAGAGTGTTATTTTAATAAATATCATTACGTTATTGCACTATTGGATCACTTTCTTTTTTTCATGTGGAGAGAGCTCCTTACTATTATACTCTGGATATGTAAAGGTGAACCATTGGAGGCCATTAATTTCCCCCTTCTGTGTGGGACAAAGCTTTAAAGCCTAACACGAGAGTGTGGGCGAAAGGAGCTGGTGAGTTTATTAACCTAAGGGGAGTGGATTCACAGGCACAGAGGTGCGGTGGAAGAGTATTTTAGTGAAGATCTACACTGTATCACGTCACAAATTAATATTATTGGACATTGATTTATCACATATTTTTGGACTTCTTTTACACTTGTTTATTTTTAAACTCCTTATGCACATTTTTTTAATGTGCACAGATGTTTTATTCACCTAATTGGTTATGCTCACAATTTTTGTGGATTTAGATCACATTGTTTTGATGCACAGGAGTGGGAAGGAGTGATTATATTCAATATCATTACTAGTTTATTTAGTTTAAGTTTATTCAGCGCTGCTATTTGAATTCATTATTGGTTGGGGCTAGATTTTGATGAATCAAATTTTTGCACAAATGGACACCCCTTGCCTGTATTGCACCTCGTCCCGAAGATATCGGAAAGAAGAAGACACAGAGTGGTGACATTGGATGTTGGTGTGTCACCCAGTAACAAAACGGCATATGTGGGGAAGTGCAACACGGTAAGACCCTTATGGACTGTTCCATAGGAGCTGTTTCTGAAGCACATGTTGAAAACCGCAACGCAGTAAGACAGTTATGGACTGTTCGATAGGAGATGTTCCTGTTGAAAAACGCAATACGTTAATACAGTTAAGGACTGTTCCATAGGAGCCGTGTCTGAAGAAGGGTGGTATGCGCCCTTTAGGCACAAAGCAGATATGTTGGAATTCAACATGAATATCAGATTTCTGGATTTTGGTATATATATTTCCTTACTCCCAAGAGAAGCCAGACTCCCATGGTTTTTGAAAGAATGAAAGTCACACTTCTGGGAGGACAGGATGCTGCCCCCCAGGTTGGAACGTAGCCCGTTAAGTTTCTAGCTGCGCATGACAATGCTGGCTCCGATCTGTCTATTAGAAATTTCTTGATTAGCTGCTATGCAAGCGAACTTCAAAGAGAACCTAACTGACAGGGATGATAAATGAGTTGGGAAACAGGAAATCAAGAACCCAGGTATCTGTGGAAGTTGACACCGGTCGGATGATGGCAGTTCATGGACAAATACTGCCCCCAGAGGCCAGTTATGTCAAGACAGTCAATGATATAACCTGTTGAGGAGGGGGATGGGCGTGAGGACGTAACGCCCGTCACAGAGGGAGAGAGCAGAGCGTGTCAGCTGGCGCTCCTGGGCTCCATGCTGTTCGTCTCCTCCCCCTCAGAGTGGTGAGCCGTGGTAAGAAAACCTGACACGGCTGAAGGACAGGAAGGAAGACTCCCGAAAGTGGCAGACGAGTGGACCTGAGAGGAGGAGGAGAACGGGTCTCCGTACGCCGCATACCACCGCATACTGCCGCATACCGCCGCCAAACTAACCTGTGGAGGAGGTAGGAGAGGTGTCCGAGCATACAGGCAAAGCGCCGGACAGCGAGCGCGGGAGGTCGGGCTCATCTCTGTCTTCCCCCCCCTACACCCCTCCTGAGTGCGGACTCCGGTAAAATGAAGTGCAACCCTATGACGAGAATTCCGATCCCAGGATACCGGTAAAGTACAGGCATTTGGTTTTCTTGTGTGTGTTTTCTGTCTCTCCTCTCTGGAAGTCTACTGCTTGAGTTGAACAGGAAGCAAGACAGAGGTGAGCAGAAAGGGACAAGTGAGTAAAGATATACCAATGTTTACTGCTGATGATTTAAACTAGAGGAATTCCCACACAACTAAATTCAGAAAGAAAGGATATGGTGAAGGGATACTGTGAATGAGCAAAAAGTGTAAAGTGTCCTGTATATACTGGAGAGTTGTTATACCATCTCTTAATAATCATAACGTGAAGGGAAAACACAATTGAATGGTACACAGGGCCACACTCCCGGAGGGATCTAATAAAGGAGTGAGGATGGATGGACCATAGACACCTTAATTGGAAGCGGAGAAGTGAGACTCCAAAGTTGGACACTTTTCAAATGTTTGGGGCCAGTTTTTGACCTAAGCCGGTGTTACTGCTAGATATAAAACCGCTATCCCTTGGTACATGTTGACTGTTGTAAGGAGAGGGACAAGCGGATCGGCGTCTGGGGTTCGAGCTGTTTAAGGGACCTCTCGGGGTTAAGAGCACCCCCCCTCCTTTTTTTCTGTTGTTTGTTGTTTTGTTTTTTTTGTTTTGTTTTTTGTTGATTGGTCCCCACCCCCTATATCTGGTAGACTCTCCCACAGGTGGAGGGACTAGGCTGAAGTAAAACGGGGGTACAAACAAGAGGGGCAAGGAAGAAGGGAGCGATCAATAAGGCAGCAGCCAAGGCAGGAAAGGGGGGAGTATCTAAAACCCCGAAAGATAAGACCTCTAGCAGTACAATAAAACAATATATGTCCCAAGGAGCTAGCCCAAGAGGGGGGGACCCAGATGCTCAAGAAGGATCAAGGACAGAGAGAAGAAGGGGATCCCCAAACAAAGGCGAAGAAAGGATGACGCAATCAAGAGAGACTTCCTTTATGGAAAGCGAGACGGAAAGGAGTCGGGGGGAAGATAGTAGAATGAGCGTCCAGATTGTCTCTAAAGGGGAACTGAGCGACATGCTCCAAAAAATGGAGAACGCAATAAAATCAGAAATAGGCCTGGTGAGAGCAGATCTTGGGAGTCTCCTGGAAAGGGTAGAAACAACGGAGAAAAGAACAGATGAATTAGAGCTGGAGATGAGTAATTTGAAAGAGCAATTAAAAATTTCAAGACAAAACCAGAAGAAAATTCTCTATAAGATCAAGGATCAAGAAAATCGAGACAGAAGACAAAACTTAAGACTCCGCTACGTTCCAGAAAATAAGAAAGAAGATCTGAGGAAGATTGCATCCATAATTCTGGGCCCACTCTTTGGAGAGGGGGCAGTAGGGTCCCCCAAGATAGAAAGAATCCATCGAGTTGGAAGATTATATAATAGAGAAGCTCAGAGGCCTAGAGATGTGATAATCAGATTTAGCTTCTTTGAAGAAAAAATTACAGTCCTATCTAAATTGAGATCTAAACCCCCTCTAAAATTTGAAGGGTCAGAGATCCAGGTGTTTACAGACCTTGCGCCTGAGACGCTAGCAAGGAGAAGACTTCTGAAACCTTTGTTAACCCAGATGAGAGATCAAAATGTAAAATATAATTGGGGGTTCCCAGCCTGTTTAATGGGTTATAAAGACGGAAGATCAGCAAGATTAAGGTTCCCCGAAGAATTGAAAGATTTTTGTGACAAACTGGACATACAAGAGCCAAACCTGCCGGGTTGGGAGGAAGAGTAATCGGATCTATTCGGGAGGTGGGGGGGGTGGGAGGGGGTGGTGGAGGTGGGCTGGTAGTAAGAAAGGGAGATCTAAGAAGAGGTTACTCTGGGGGGGGAGGATGGGGCAGTGGGAAAAGTTAGTGGAGGCCAATGTGGACGCCGGCCTATTCCTTCCTGCTAGTACTATCATGCAGGAGGGGGTAGGGGGCACGCTCGAGATCTCACCTCAAAAAAAAAAGAGATTTGCTACGCTCTATGGTATCCATGGTGCGGGGCGAATGGGGGGCCAAAGGGTGGCCGAGAGGGACGGGAGAGGGGGAGGGAGGGGAGGGAGGGGGGGAAGGGGGAGGGAAAGTAATCTGTGCACAGGGTCAAAGAAAAAGGAAGGAAAGAAAAGAAAAGGAAAAAAAAAAAGGGGAAAAAAATCTATGGTCAACAGACTTCAATCTAAGAAAAACGTAATGAGATGAGGAAGCTAAATTTTATGACCTATAATGTTAAAGGTCTCAACACGCCCGGGAAACGACATAAGATTTTGGAGGAACTGGGGAGACATAAAGTGGAGGTGGTGTTTCTTCAAGAAACCCACTTGACATACGGTTCTAATACTAAGTTGTGGTCAAAAGCTTTTCCAAATTGGTACTATGGGGACTCACTCACTAAAAGGGCGAGAGGAGTGGCAATAGGAATAGCAAAAGGGGTAAATTTTAAAGAGGAGGAGAGATCAATTGACCCGGGTGGAAGGTATATCTTTTTGAAAGGCTCCCTCGAGGGATGGCAATGTACATTGGCTAATGTATATGCCCCAAATAAGGAGGCTAGCGGTTTTTTAATAAGTACATTGGAAAAACTAATGGAGTTTAAAAAGGGGGGTGTGGTTCTGATGGGGGATCTAAACCTCTGTATGGATCCGGAGGTAGATAGTACGTCACGTGCGCCGGGGAAGATGAAAGGGAACCTGAGAAAATTACAAAGAAAGTTTCACTCCTGCCAACTGGTGGACTTATGGAGGATAATGAATCCTAAATTGAGGGATTACTCGTTCTACTCCCCAGTGCATGGGACGTACTCCAGGATTGACTACATCTGGATTGACCGCTCACTTCTTGATAGAGCCGCTGAACCCAAAATAGGGGCCATAACACTGTCGGATCATGCCCCAGTTACTATGGAATTGAATGTCTCTAATACCCAAAGAATTCCAATAGCGTGGAGATTAAACGAAGACCTAATTCAGGACGAAACAAACATAAGAATTGTAGAACAGGAATTAAAACAATACTTTCTAACAAATGACACAGGAGAGATCGCCGGGTCCTCCCTGTGGGAGGCCCATAAGGCCTATATTAGGGGGATCCTAATAAAACTGGGAGTAAGGAAGAAAAGGGAAACAAGGGAAGAAATCAAAAAACTAACTGAAGACTTATACCAATTGGAGCAGGAGCACAAGAAAGGGCTAGGTCAAAATAAGAGGGTGTACCAAAACTTAATCCTAAAAAGGGAAGAACTAAAAAATCGGATCGATAGAGAAACTAAAAAAGTATTCTTTAAAGTAGCAAAAGAAAGATATCGGGGTAGGAATAAGAGTAGCCGACTTCTAGCCAAAATTATGCGGAGAAAGAAAGCTAGAAACTATATAGAAAGAATTCAAAATAGTAAAGGAGATATGGTGCATACAACAAATGAAATAGGGGAATCCTTCAGGAATTATTATAAGGACTTATATACAGTTGGGAAAAATAAAATCCAGGACAGATCCCATAAAATAAAGGTAGGAGAATTTTTGAAAAAAGCAAATCTCCCTAAGATCACGGAAAACTGTAAGGATGACTTAGAAAGGCCTATAACGATTGAAGAGATTAATATAGCATTGGGAGAGTCAGCTTCGGGGAAAAGTCCAGGTCCTGATGGATTCACCTCCCTTTATTATAAAAAATACAAAGATATACCAACCCCTAGACTTTGTGATTATGTGAACGGGCTGGGCACGGAGTTTGAGCTAAGTAGGGAGGCGTTGAAAGCTGAGATTACGGTTATTCCAAAAGAAGGGAAAAATGCTACGATCTGCTCTAGCTATAGGCCAATATCGCTGATTAATACAGATGTTAAACTGTATGCTAGAGTCTTAGCTAACCGGTTGAAAGAAGGGATGAGCGAATGGATACACCCAGACCAAGTAGGGTTTACCCCAAAAAGAGAAGGTAGGGACAATGGGGTGCGTACTCTCCTTCTCCTGCAGAACATCAAGGATAGGGGGCCCCCAGGTCTACTCTTGTCTATTGACGCAGAAAAAGCGTTTGACAGAGTGGACTGGGGGTTCCTGTTCCAAACCCTTAAACATCTGGGATTGGGTCCGAAGATGATGGGATGGATTTGTGCCTTGTATAATCACCCTACAGCCTCGATAAAAATCAATGGGTCCTCTTCGGCCACTTTCGAAATGGAAAATGGGACAAGACAGGGTTGTCCCCTGTCCCCCCTTCTCTTTGTTCTTTCCCTGGAGCCTTTGCTCGCGGTGATCAGAGAGGACCCGGACATAAGTGGATTCTGGGTGGGAGATGAGGAGCATAAGGTCGCGGCATTCGCAGATGGCGTGCTGCTCTGCATAGCCAACCCTAGAATCACAATGCCAAATGTGCTGAAAGTACTTAGACAGTATGCGGAGGTGTCCAACTTTAAGATAAATTTGGCAAAATCCGAAATACTGAATATTAACATAGACAAAAAAGAAGAAAGTAAACTGAAAAAAAAATTTCAATTTATATGGAAAAAAGAAATAAACTATTTAGGCATAAAGTTAGCAAACTCATTAGGGAAAATCTATAAATTAAACTTCATCCCATTACTCAACGAAATAAAAGCTGAGAGTAAAAGGATAATGACTAATGCCGCGTACACACGGTCGGACTTTCTATCCTACTTGGTCCGGCACACTTTCCGACGGACTTTGTCCGCCAGGTGCGCCGGACTTTAAAACGGACGGACTTGCCCACACACGCCCGGACTTTCCGGCGGGCTAGGTCCGCCCGTCTTTCCGACGGACTTTCGCCGGAGTTCCGGCGGATTTTCAGAATGAACGGACTTGCCCACACACGGACAAGTCCGTTCATTTTGAACGTGACTCAGGTGCGACGGGACTAGAAAAGGATGTCAATCTTGCCGCTTTTATCGGCGAGATTGACACCTTGCGAGCCCCGTCGCGGGGCATACCAGGCCCTTAGGTCTGGTATGGATTATAAAGGGGAACCCCCTACGCCGAAAAACGGCATGTGGTCCCCCCTAAAATCCATACCAGACCCCGATCCGAGCACGCAGCCTGGCCGGTCAGGAAAGGGGGTGGGGACGAGCGAGCGCCCCCCCCCTCCTGAACCGTACCAGGCCGCATGCCCTCAACATGGGGGGTGGGTGCTTTGGGGGAGGGGGGCGCCCTGCGGGGCCCCCCCCACCCCAAAGCACCTTGTCCCCATGTTGATGAGGACAAGGGCCTCTTCCCGACAACCCTGGCCGTTGGTTGTCGGGGTCTGCGGGCGGGGGCTTATCGTAATCTGGGAGCCCCCTTTAATAAGGGGGCCCCCAGATCCCGGCCCCCCACCCTATGTGAATGAGTATGGGGTACATGGTACCCCTACCCATTCGCCTAGGGAAAAAGTGTAAGTAATAAAACACACTACACAGGTTTTTAAAATATTTTATTAAACAGCTCCGGGGGGGGATCTTCCTCTGGCTTCGGGGGTCTTCTTCCGGCTTCGGGGGTCCCTCCGCTTCATCTTCTCCCGGCGTCTGGTTGGTTCTTCTCCGCTCTCTTCTCTCCAGTTCTTCGGCCGGCTCCTCTGCTGTCTTCAGGTAGCTCTCTTGCCAGCAGAGGTCCGGACTTCTGGGCTTCTTCTCTTCTCCAGATGTTGACACGACGCTCTCTCCGGCTGGACTGCTCTCCGAGGGCTGCGTTGTGACTTATATAGGCGGAGACCCCGCCCCCTTTTGATGTCACAGTCCCTGGGCATGCTGGGACTGTGACGTTTAGGGGGCGTGGTCAACATCACCCAGTGACCACGCCCCCTAAACGTCACAGTCCCAGCATGCCCAGGGACTGTGACATCAAAAGGGGGCGGGGTCTCCGCCTATATAAGTCACAACGCAGCCCTCGGAGAGCAGTCCAGCCGGAGAGAGCGTCGTGTCAACATCTGGAGAAGAGAAGAAGCCCAGAAGTCCGGACCTCTGCTGGCAAGAGAGCTACCTGAAGACAGCAGAGGCCGGCCGGCCGAAGAACTGGAGAGAAGAGAGCGGAGAAGAACCAACCGGACGCCGGGAGAAGATGAAGCGGAGGGACCCCCGAAGCCGGAAGAAGACCCCCGAAGCCGGAGGAAGACCCCCCCGGAGCTGTTTAATAAAATATTTTAAAAACCTGTGTAGTGTGTTTTATTACTTACACTTTTTCCCTAGGTGAATGGGTAGGGGTACCATGTACCCCATACTCATTCACATAGGGTGGGGGGCCGGGATCTGGGGGCCCCCTTATTAAAGGGGGCTCCCAGATTACGATAAGCCCCCGCCCGCAGACCCCGACAACCAACGGCCAGGGTTGTCGGGAAGAGGCCCTTGTCCTCATCAACATGGGGACAAGGTGCTTTGGGGTGGGGGGGCCCCGCAGGGCGCCCCCTCCCCCAAAGCACCCACCCCCCATGTTGAGGGCATGCAGCCTGGTACGGTTCAGGAGGGGGGGGGGGCGCTCGCTCGTCCCCACCCCCTTTCCTGACCGGCCATGCTGCGTGCTCGGATCGGGGTCTGGTATGGATTTTAGGGGGGACCCCACGCCGTTTTTTCGGCGTAGGGGGTTCCCCTTTATAATCCATACCAGACCTAAGGGCCTGGTATGCCCCGCGCTCGCCGCAATAGGAAAATTTGTTTTTCCTATTGCAGCGAGCGCGAGATGCAATACCCTGTCCTCGTGCTGTATCTGGTCCGTCGGACCAGCATACACACGAGCGGGCTTTCCGTCGGACCAGCACACACACGAGCGGACTTTCCCCCCGAAACTGAGTCCGGCGGAAAGATTTAAAACTTTTTTCAAATCTAGGTCCGGCGGGCTTCTGGGAAACACACACACGGGCGGATTGTCCGGCACACTCTGGTCCGCTGGACCAAGTATGCCGGAAAGTCCGACCGTGTGTACGCGGCATAAGCCTCTTTCGTGGTTTGGCCGCATTAATGCTATAAAAATGACTCTGTTGCCAAAAATTATCTATAAGCTACAGATCCTCCCATTGGCAATACCTCAGTATTACTTTAAGAAACTTAATTCAATCATAATAAAAACAGTTTGGAAGGGCAGAATGGCCAGAGTCTCTTTTAATATTATAAAACAGGAGAAAAAAAAGGGAGGCTTGACGGTTCCTGACATCCAGGGATATTATAAGGCAATATTGGTGTCGAGAGCGATCGAGTGGGTCAGAGAAAATAAACACAAGAGATGGGTGAATATAGAAAATAAATTAAGTAAGACACATTTAGGACACATAATTTGGAATCCCCCACATTATAGATTATTAGACGGATGCACACACACACTGACGAAGGTGGTTATAAGTGCATGGGACACAATATATAAACAAATAAACAAGACATTTAATTCTCCTTTAATTTCACTGAGGGAAAATGATTATTTTGCACCGGGGAAAATTATAATAGGTGGTCACTGGATTAAGAAAGGAAACGCACAGCTAAGAGATATAATAAAAGAGGGAAAGATTGTTCCATTTCACAAATTAAAGCACAATAGAGAAGCCTGGGCGATAGATGAATGGAGATATCTCCAGCTAAGCCATTTTGTTGATAGCCTGCCACGGCCAATAAGGTCCGGAAAAGAGCTCTCAGAGTTGGAGAAGCTGTGTCTGATGAGCAATACGAAGGGTATAATATCTAAAATCTACAAGATGGGGCTGAAGGCGGGTAGGCTGGAGGTGCCTCCATACATCACAAAATGGGAAAGAGAATTGGGATCGCAGATAGATAGTAACACTTTAAGGAAAATGCTAGAACTGGTACACTGTTCGTCGATCGACACCAATGTTGCCGAAATGAATTACAAAATGTTGACAGGGTGGTATGATACCCCTGACAAAACATGTAAATACCAAAGGGATAAGACACCGGAGTGTTGGAGGGGATGTAAAGGAGTGGGCAACATGGCTCATGTATGGTGGAACTGCCCACAAATTAAAAGATACTGGGAAAAAATACTGGGGTTCATTAAAGAAATAACAAAGATAGAAGTAAAAGCTGATCCCTGGATGGTATTACATCATGCAATAGGAGGGGAGGTCAAAAAATATAAAGAGTCTTTGGTCCCACACTTGCTTAATGCGGCAAAAAAATCTATACCAAAAAAGTGGCAGAAGGTAGAAACCCCATCAATATGGGACTGAGTCAACGAAGTTGAAGGTATCCGCCTGATGGAGGAAGAGAACTATATGATAGAGGGTGATACAATGGGAGAGAATAACATCTGGCAGTGTTGGAATGAATTTAAAAAACAGTGGAGTATTTCTGAGGGACTGAAACTTAGATTTAACTAAAGAGAATAAAGTTGGCTAGGGGTGCACAGATGATGGGGGGGGGGGAGTGGGAGGGAGGGGGTGGGGGGTAGTGGTGGGGGGGAGGGTTTGGGGATACAAATAGGGTAAAGTAGAGGCAATAGGGAAAAGGTTTAGTCCCTGAGTCTGAATCTTATACGTTTCCTCTTCTTACGTATTTTTTACCTTCTTTTGATAATAAATGTTTTGGATTCTTGTCAATTAAGCTACAATGATGTGAAAAGCTGACGGTACGTGGATGACACTGATAAGGTGGATTAAGTCTCTTATAAGATTCACTGAGGTAGCAAAAAAAATAAAAATAAATAAATAACCTGTTGAGGAAACGCCCCAGAGATACTGTGATTCGTCCAAAGGCAAAGTTGGGCAGGCAATGGGAGGGGGTCTGGATGAGGTGTGTTTGTGAAAAAGGAATGTTTGCAGGCAGAGCTCCCTCTTTGCAACACCTGGAGACCAGCCGATAGAATGTGTTAACTATAAGTCTTGTATTGTGTTCTGATTGTAAGCTCTTTGTAACATTGCAATTTCTTGTAATACCTTTATGTTAGTTTTTTGCTAATTCTGCTGTTTTAGTACATTCCTAATTTATTGGGAAATACATGTAACTTGTTTACGAAGCGGAGGTGTTTGTTATATCATTGTGCTTATCAGACTCTTACAGATTAGCAACTATAGGGATTAGACAAATTAATACATGTATGCAATAGTTATATAGGATATATTAGATTGTATAATATTGCACGGATTACTTCATCGTACATCCAGCACTGCAGTAACACTTGGTGACGTGGCGAGTCCCATAAGTGCAGTTCAAACTGGTGAGGTGGCAAGCACAAGTAGTGTCCTGCTGCCACCAAGAAGATGAACACAGGCCTGTCGTGCCCATAGTGCCCTTCCTGCTGCATTCGCCAATCCTAATTGGGAACCCACCACTTCTGCAGCACCCGTACTTCCCCCATTCACTGGCCAACCCGGCATTCAGGTGGAAACAGTTGATTTTACGCCACTTGATTTTTATTCACTGTTTTTCACCGAAGATCTCTATAGATCTATTGTGGACCAAAGCAATTTGTACACTGGTCAACACATCACCACAATTCCCCAGTCCTCCCTTGCCAGAGATTGGAGACCAATTACGGTTTCCGAATTTAAGCTCTTTCTGCGCCTTTCCCTCAACATGGGCATAACTAAAAAGAGTGAGTTGTGGTCATATTGGTCCACTGACCCAATTCACCATATGCCCTTGTTCTCTGCCTCCATGACCAGGGCACGATACGAGCAGATCTTGCGGTTCATGCACTTCAATAACAATGAACTCTGTTGTCCTCGTGGAGACCCTGGATACGATCGGATTTACAAAATTCGGCCCCTCGTAAACCACTTCAAACAACGTTTTGCAGACTTGTTTACTCCCCATCAAGTTGTCTGCATTGATGAGTCCCTGATTACGTTTTCTGGCCGCTTGTCATTCAAACAGTACCTTCCCAGCAAGCGTGCCAGATACGGGGTCAAGATGTATAAGCTCTGTGACAGGGCCACAGGCTATACATGTAGTTTTATGGTTTAGGAGGGAAAATATAGCCACTTAGAGCCGACAAACTGCCCTGAATACATAGGAAGCACTAGCAAGATTGTGTGGGACTTGGTGTCACCCTTATTTGGAAAGGGGTACCACTTATATGTGGACAATTATTACACGAGCTTGCCACTTTTTAGTCACCTTTTTGATCATCAGATTGGAGCATGTGGCACCGTGCGACCTAATCGCCGGGGCTTTCCCCAGAGGCTTGTAGATTCCCGTCTTAGGCTGGGGGAGAGAGCCTGCTTTCAGTGTAATAATTTGCTCGCTATGAAGTGGAGGGATAATAAGAATGTTTTCGTTCTTACCTCCCTTCATGCAGACACGACGGTCCAAATTACTACGGCGACTGGTGTTGTGGAGAAACCCCTCTGTGTCCACGAATATAACCAAAATATGGCAGGGGTGGACCTCAACGACCAGTTGTTGGTGCTGTACCTAGTTGCCCGTAAGGCCAGAGGCTGGTATAAAAAAGTGTCTGTATACTTATTTCAATTGGCTTTGCTGAACGCTCATGTGCTATACAGAGCTTCAGGACGGACTGGATCCTTCCTTAAATTCCAGGAAGAGATCGTCAGAGCCCTTCTGTTTCCAGAGGGTGCCCCACCTCACCTTCCCAATCCAAATGCAGTAAGCCGGCTGCATGAGAGCCATTTTCCTTATGTCCTCCTGCGTACCCCTACCCAACGAGCCCCCCCAAAGAAAATGTTGTGTCTGCAGAAAGCGCGGGTATAGGCGTGACACCCGCTATTATTTTCCCTCCTGTCCTGACAATCCTGGTCTTTGCATTGGTGAATGTTTTGAGCGCTACCATACACTAGTTGAGTTTTAGCATAGGGTAAAGCATTGCACAGACTAGGCATACTTTCACAGGGTCTCCCAGAATGCCATCGCATTTTGAGAGACCCAAACCTGGAACCCGTTACAGATACAAAAGTTACAGTTATAAAAAAAAGTAAAAAAAAAAGTAAAAAAAAATACACAAAAAAAATCTAAAATAAAAAAAACAAAATAGTTGTCGTTTTATTGTTCTCTCTCTCTCTATTCTCTCTCTATTGGTCTGCTCTTTTTTACTGTATTCTATTCTGCAATGTTTTATTGTTGTTATGTTTTATCATGTTTGCTTTTCAGGTATGTAATTTTTTAATACTTGACTGTTTACTGTGTTTTATTGTTAACCATTTTTTTGTTCTCAGGTACGCCATTCAGCTGCAGCGCGGATTTATTTATCTTGACAGCAACAGCGTTTGCTCCCACGATACATAAAGCCATGACTCCAGTGCTGTCAGAGGTGATTTCACCACCACAGTTAAAAAAAGAGCATATATGCCGAAGCATGGGGGCAGCAGGGGCGGAGGAGAGATTTGCTCCTAACTTTTGGGCAGGATGCCCCCATGCTTCGGCATATATAAATGGTGCATGTATGCCCATCATTAGAAGTGGGTGGATGAAGGGAGGTATTCTAATGGTGGGCATACCCACCGATCAATCTCTTTTTTTCGTTCAGCCCACAGACTGCATGAAAAAAAAGATTACAATATATGCCCAACAAGGACCAGCAACGTACTGGTATGTTGCTGAACTTTGAGTGGTTATACCAGAATGATTCCTGCAGGTTTAGGTATCATTTTGGTATCATTCTTTTCAGCCAGCGGTCAGCTTTCATGTAAAAGCAATCCTAGCGGCTAATTAGCCTCTAGACTGCTTTTACAAGCAGTGGGAGGGAATGTCCCCCCCACTGTCTTCCATGTTTTTCTTTGGTTCTCCTGTCCCAACAGGGAACCCGAGAATGTAGCCGGTGATTCGGCCAGCTGACCATAGAGCTGTTCAGAGACCAGACTGACTTCAATCATCTCTATGGCCTAAGAAACCGGAAGCTACGAGTATTTCATGACTTAGATTTCGCCGAATGTAAACAGCGCCATTGGAAAATTGAGAAAGCATTTTTTCACACCGATCTTGGTGTGGTCAGATGCTTTGAGGGCAGAGGAGAGATCTAGGGTCTAATAGACCCCAATTTTTTCAAAAAAGAGTACCTGTCACTACCTACTGCTATCATAGGGGATATTTACATTCCCTGAGATAACAATAATAATGATTAACAAAAAAAAAATGAAAGGAACAGTTTAAAAATAAGATAAACAATAATTAAAAAAAAAAAAAAAAGCACCCCTGCTCTCGCGCAAAGGCGAACGCAAAGTGTTGGTCTGCCGTCAAATGTAAACAGCAATTGCACCATGCATGTGAGGTATCACCACGAAGTTCAGATTGAGGGAAGTAATTTTAGCAGTAGACCTCCTCTGTAAATCTAAAGTGGTAACCTGTAAAGGCTTTTAAAGGCTTTTAAAAATGTATGTAGTTTGTCGCCACTGCACGTTTGTGCGCAATTTTAAAGCATGTCGTGTTTGGTATCCATGTACTCAGCCTTAGATCATCTTTTTTTATTTCATCAAACATGTGGGCAATATAGTGTGTTTTAGTGCATTAAAATTAAAAAAAGTGTTTTTTCCCAAAAAAATGCGTTTGAAAAATCGCTGCGTAAATACGGTGTAAAAAAAAAATGTAACACCCACCATTTTAATCTGTAGGACCTTTGCTTTAAAAAAAATATAATCTTTGGGGGTTCAAAGTAATTTTCTTGCAAAAAAAATATTTTTTCATGTAAACAAAAAGCGTCAGAAAGGGCTTTGTCTTCAAGTGGTTAGAAGAGTGGGTGATGTGTGACATAAGCTTCTAAATGTTGTGCATAAAGTGGCAGGACAGTTCAAACCTCCCCAAATGACCCAATTTTGGAAAGTAGACACCCCAAGCTATTTGCTGAGAGGCATGTCGAGTCCATAGAATATTTATTTTGTGACACAAGTTGCAGGAAAGACACTTTTTTTTGCACAAAATGATATATTGCTCAAACATGCCATGGGCATATGTAAAATTACACCCCAAAATACATTCTGTTGCTTCTCCTGAGTACAAGGATACCACATTTGTGAGACTTTTTGGGAGCCTAGCTGCGTACGGGACCCCAAAAACCAAGCACCACCTTCAGGGTTTCTAAGGGTGTAAATTTTTGATTTCACTCCTCACTGCCTATCAGTTTCGGAAGCCATGGAATTCCCAGATGGCACAACCCCCCCCCCCAAATGACCCCATTTTGGAAAGTAGACACCCCAAGCTATTTGCTATGAGGTATGGTGAGTATTTTGCAGACCTCGCTTTTTGTCGCAAAGTTTTGAAATTTGAAAAAATAAAAAAATAAAAAATTTTCTTTCTTCATTTTAAAAGCAAATGAGAGCTGCAAAATACTCACCATGCCTCTCAGAAAATAGCTTGGGGTGTCTACTTTCCAAAATGGGGTTATTTGGGGGGGTTATGCCATCTTAGCATTTTATGGCCTTCAAAACTGTGATAGGTAGTGAGGAGTGAAATCGAAAATTTACCCCCTTAGAAATCCTGAAGGCGGTGCTTGGTTTTCGGAGCCCCGTATGTGGCTAGACTCCCAAGAAGTCCCACACATGTGGTATCCCGTACTCAGGAGAAGCAGCAGAATGTATTTTGGGGTGTAATTCCACATATGTCCATGGCATGTTTGAGCAATATATCATTTAGTGACAACTTTATGCAAAAAATAAAAAAAGTTTGTCATTTTCCCGCAACTTTTGGCAAAATATAAAATGTTCCATGGACTCAACATGCCTCTCAGCAAATAGCTTGGGGTGTCTACTTTCCAAAATGGGGTCATTTGAGGGGGGTTTGTGCCATCTTAGCATTTTATGGCCTTCAAAACTGTGATAGGTAGTGAGGAGTGAAATCAAACATTTACGCCCTTAGAAATCCTGAAGGCGGTGCTTGGTTTTCGGGGCCCCGTACGCAGCTAGGCTCCCAAGAAGTCCCCCATATGTGGCACCGCCGTACTCAGGAGTAGCAGCAGAATGTATTTTGGGGTGCAATTCTGCATATAACCATGGCAGGTGTGAGCAATATATCATTTAGTGACAACTTTTTGTAAAATATTTTTTTTTGTCATTATTCAATCACTTGGGACAAAAAAATAAAATATTCAATGGGCTCAACATGCCTCTCAGCAATTTCCTTGGGGTGTCTACTTTCCAAAATGGGGTAATTTGGGGGGGTTGTACTGCCCTGCCATTTTAGCACCTCAAGAAATGAGATAGGCAGTCATAAACTAAAAGCTCTGTAAATTCCAGAAAATGTACCCTAGTTTGTAGACGCTATAACTTTTGCGCAAACCAATAAATATACGCTTATTGACTTTTTTTTACCAAAGACATGTGGCTGAATACATTTTGGCCTAAATGTTTGACTAAAATTGAGTTTATTGGATTTTTTTTATAACAAAAATTTGAAAATATCATTTTTTTTCAAAAACATCCGCAGCTAGAACACTAATAGCAAGAAATTGGAAAGAAACAAGGTGTCCAACAATAGCGGAATGGATATGTGAAATGAATGAAATTCAGTATATTGAAAAACAGATAAGAGATGAAGGATACATAATAAATCAAATGCCAGAAATATGGCAAAAATGGGATGAGTTTCGGTTATCAAAAGAAATGCTAGAATTCGCACAAATGGAAAAAAACTTTTTTTTTTGTTTTTTTTTTCCTTGTGTAAGTGGTAGGTATGAATTAGATGTATGAAAACAGTGGAAGTGGTAAGGATAGGTATATAGTAATAAAGAAAAAGGGGGATAATGATTAAGCTTATTTATTAATCTATGGTTTTGTATATGAAAATATCATTATATGTATTTCTGAAAGTGATATGTTGTACAGTTGTTGATGTCTAGTTTTTATTCTTTAAAAAAGATAAAATCTAATAAAGAGAAATTTGAAACAAAATTTTCGGTCTTTTCCATTTATGGCGCAAAAAAGAAGAATATGTATTGGCCTAAACTGAGGACAAAAAATGTTTTTCTATATATTTTTGGGGATATTTATTATAGCAAGAATTAAAAAATATTGCTTTTTTTTTCAAAATTGTCGCTCTTTTTTTGTTTATAGCACAAAAAATAAAAACTACAGAGGTGATCAAATACCATCAAAAGAAAGCTCAGTTTGTGGGAAGAAAAGGACGCAAATTTCGTTTGGGTACAGCATTGCATGACCGCGCAATTAGCAGTTAAAGCGACGGAGTGCCAAATTGTAAAAAGTGCTCTGGTCAAGAAGGGGCTAAAACCTTCCGGGGCTGAAGTGGTTAAGGAAGAAGTTTAATCAGAGGGATGGCAAAGTCCGGAGAAAGTTACTCGTTTGATTGTCTTTACAGGTTTTATCCCTGTCAGAGACCGGATATAGCATCACTGAGATCCACTGCTTCTCCTCCAGACCATTTCTCTCCCACGGAGCTGCCAAATCCACCGCAAAAGCGGGTGGGCTGCTACAATACTTACAGACACTTCGGACTCAGGGGGTCCTCGTCCCAGTCCCATTCACAGGAAAAATTGCATGTTTTCTAACCCTGTTTGTAGTTCATTATGGACAGTGGCTGTCAGATCAGAAGAGGCTGAAACTTTTTGGCCCTCTTAGAGATCTTTAAGATGGAGTCCGTTCAAACAGGAAAACCAGATGGCTGGATGCTACTGCTGGATCGTCAGGATGCCTATCCTCAAATCCCAAATTTTTTTCTTTCATTTTCCTTCCAAAATAAGTAAGTTTGGCAAATGTTACATGCATCTCCATTTTAACAGCCTACCTTTTGGCTTATAAATATCTCTGAGAATGTTTGCAAGGGTCTCAGTGCTGTGTCAGCTCCACTCAGAGAACAGATTCACCACTATCTGGACTTCATTCTTCTTCTATCCAGAGGACTGGAACAATTACTGTCACACAAAGAGGTCCTCATATATACCCTGCAGAGATATGGCTGGGTTATCAACTTCCGAAAAAAAAAAAAGGAACGCAAAGCCAACTTTCTCCAACCCAACGGTTTGTGTACCTGGGGGTGCTCTGCTAGTTCCTCCATTTTGCTTCCATCAGAGAAAAGTGGTGACAGTCAGGAACAGAATTCTGAGGACAGATACTTCCGCTTGTTTGATGGCTTCTCAGTGCCTCAGTCATCTGGGCATAATGTTGTAATGCATACTGATGACTCCGTGGATGCATGGGCACCTGTGCCAGTTTCAACTAGGATTCTTAGCGCAAGGGAGGAAACAGGATCTAGCACAGTTAATAACAGTGTCACTCAGTATGTGTAGCGGTCTGTGGTGATTGAAAGACCTTGAGGAAGTCATAGCCTGTTAGAACCATTAGACTGGATAATTTTTACGAATCATGTCTGCAAGACAGCCTGGAAGGTGCACTGCGAGGGACTGTCGGTCAAGGCAAGCGGAGATTCCCAGCCAAGGAGGGTAGACTCGATTGCGCTGGAAGTTCAAACAGCCTTTTAGCACTTTGACCTTGCTACACAGAATCAAGGGAAGACCGGTCTCCTTGCAGTGGAGCAACAGGACAGCAGTTGCCTATAGTCAGCTCCATGGAGGAGCTTACAGCAATATGCTATTGAGAGAGGTGAAACCCATAACATCTGGGACAGAAGATCACCAGCAAATTACGTAAAGCAGTTTACCTCCTGGTGTATTTTTTAACACACAGGCAGACTGACTATCATGCAAGCGTGCAGATGTGAGGATTCGGTCACCAAGGAAAAGAGATCTATTGGTGTTGCTGGATCTCATGTCAGTTCGATCATTTGTTCCAAAAGAGCAGTGTTTGGTTCAGGTCATTACCTACAAGGCAGTATCTATTGCAAGAACTTTAAGCAGAAGGTTGCCTGAGATTCAATCTCTTGGAGCTGCAAAGAAAAAAAAAAAAGAAAAGCCAGAACATCACACAGGAAAGTCACACGAACTGGTCATTTTCAGAACTTTAAAGAAGTACCTGTCCACAATTGCTCCTTTCAGTTCATCTAATAAACCTTTTGTCATTCCAGCTGGAAATCATCAAGGAAAAGAAGTTACTGCCTGGACTCTAGCAGGCTTGGTTGTGCATATAGGACAAGGGGTTGCATGTCTCCATCAGTGGCAGCGGCGCACTCTACCAGAGCGGTTGCAGCCTCATAGACAGCAATGAGAGCATTCATGGTGTTCATCTGTAGAGAGGTATCATGGTCATTCCAGCATACCTACTCAAACTTTACAGAGTAGACCCGGGTGCCTTGTCATCAGGGGACTTTCTGGGAAAGACTATTCAGTCCTCTGTCCCGTCCTAAATAGAAGATTGGTTTGGCAAGTAGAACCCACCCTTTCAGCTAGTTATTTATCACTAGTATGCTGCCATGTTGGCGTCAGGAAAACAGAAAATTGTATCAAATACTTACCGTAATTTTCCTTTCCAGACGCCAAGCAATTACAGCATACGGACTCACCCTGTACATTTCAGTATGTAGCTTGTTACAAAGAATGGGGGCTAACTAGTCCTTTTTTTATGCTATTCACTGGTCCTGAGGGAGTGGTCAAGAGGCAGAGCTCTATCGCTAGTATGCTGCCATAGTTTGGCGTCAGGAAAGGAAAATTACAGTAAGTATTTGATACAATTTTCTTTTTTCTTACATTAGAGACTATTTTGACAGGAGACAAATTTAACCACTTCAGTCCCGGAAGAATTTACCCTCTTCCTGACTAGAGCACTTTTTGCGATATGGCACTGCGTCGCTTTAACTGACAATTGCGCTGACGTGCGACGTGGCTCCCAAACAAAATTGACGTCCTTTTTTTCCCACAAATAGAGCTTTCTTTTGGTGGTATTTGATCACCTCTGCGGTTTTTATCTTTTGAGCTATAAACAAAAAAAGAGCGACAATTTTGAAAAAAAAAGCAATATTCTCATCCAACATCAGTGCCTGGCCTCACAAATGCGCTTCTGGAAGAATGCTCAAACATTCCCATAGACACACTAAACCTGGTGGACAGCCTTCCCAGAAGCTGTAAAGGGAAAAAAAGAGACAACTTTTCTACATGAAGCGGCATGTTTGGGATTCAAATCCAGACCCTCAGAGATGCTAAGCAGAAGTTCTAACCTCTAAGCCACTGAGCTGCCACATGTGGAAACCTCCTACACATAAATACACATATACTGCATTTCTTTGGACATATAGGTGTTAGAATTAAATTACTCAAGAGTTATTCTTCTTGATTTATTCTGTGATATTTGGTGGTTCTTGGTGGGTGAGTGTAGAATAGTGATGTTACCCTCTGATTTAGATGGGAATTACATTTTGATTTCTGATGTTGGTACACATGTCACATTTTTTGGGCTCAAATTATGATTATATGGAAATAATAATAAAACACAAAAAATTGTGACCCATTTTAAATTTGCATCAGCAATGGTATTGTTTGGTTTGTAAAGACACCTGTGTGAGTTTAGACAAAGATTTTTGTGAGATGGAGAGTAACAAGTGAAAGTGCCAGTGAAAAATATATTTGACCAAAACATCAAAACATTTCACATTCTAGCATTCTTAAAAACAAAATAGATGAAGTAGAAGCAACATTGTTGCAAGAAAAAGTTATTTCTGAGAAAGATACATTTCATCTCAACATTAAAAGTATTTATTTGGGGAAGTTACAATTGTACCATTAGAATCAATGGCTGAACGTGCATTGGACTATATAGCGCTGATTTTCACTCTCAAACTTATTTTAGCCCAGCGCTAATTTTGGTATTTACTATAGCACCCTGTAAAAAAGCCATGGGATTTAAAATGAGAGTTTGCAGGTCTGAGCATGCTCAGTTGTGCTGGCACCTGGTTGAACAGAGACAGGGAATTTATCTCTTTTCAGACTTTTAAAGATATTTCAGTGTAGAAATCATTTTTCCACACAGTTTAAAAGCAGATTATCCTTAAACAATATACTGCATATTTCAGTACTATTTAGGCAATTATACCATGCTCTAAACATTATTTTCAAGTTTTAGCAGAGTAAGGGTTTGGGTGCTATTTGTTTTTACCAGTGCTATAGTGAATACCGTTTTAGTGATAATAAGCACTAATTCATGATAATTAGCGCTGCGGCGCTATAGTAAATGACCCCCAAAGTGTTTATTGCACATTCTTTATAGCAACGCCACACTATTTACTCTATACGCATACTTAGCACAATAGCTAAGGATAAGCTACTGAGTAATTTCAGCAGCTGGATCACTTTATTACTGCATTTTCACATACAAAGATAGCGTGAGAGTAATCCACTATACACTTTTTACAGAAAAAAAAAGGCAACATCCACCATTTTGTTCTCTAGGGCCTCTGTTTAAAAAAAATAATGTTTTTGGATTCTAAGTTGTTTTCTAATAGGTGAGGAATGTCAGAATTGGCCTGGACTGGATGGAAGCTCATAGGTTTCTTGAATAGAGAGCCAGGAAGGAAAGGAACAGGGTGTAGGAAATGGTGTACCTGTGTGTTCGAGGCCCGGAGGGAAGAGAGGATTGTTTAGAAGTGGGAGCAGGGATATTAAGGTGGGCAGGAGGTTGCCTGAGTAGCACACAGAGTCTGAGTTGTAGGCTTGTGTCATTAGATCTTACCCATCGCCCTTGAGCCCCCTACGTGGGAGCCACCTCAAGACCGATACTGGAGTAGGCGCACAGTTAGGAAGTTTGAGGAGCACCCAAAGTGGGCATCGTGTTTTGCATGGAGCATGGTAAGCTGGGGAATTTGTGCTCCCAAGTATTTAGTAAGTATTTCGCCACACTGGAGATTTCCAAGACTTTCCACAGCCTATGTGGAAAGGGCTACTTTGGGGCATTAATAGGCCCAGATAAATGATGTTCTGTAGAAGACGCAGAAAGTAGGTGGGGACATAGATGAGCGGGGTATGGAAGAAATAAAGTATTTTACACAGGATTGTCATTTTAACTGCATACATGTGGCCTATCCAGGAAAGTGTAGGGAATTGGCCTTAACAAGAGTGGTGTTAGAGGAGGTCAGCCTAGTGTCCAAATAGTCCAAAGAGGACATTGGGGTTGATTTACTAAGGCAAATCCACTGTGCACTGCAAGTACACTTGGAAGTGCAGCTGCTGTAGAACTGAGGGGAAGATTTGAAATGAGGGGAAGCTCTGCTGATTTCTATCATCCAATCATGTGCAACCAAAAATGCTGTTTTCTATTGTCTTTGCATGTCCCCCTCAGATCTACAGTGACTTCCTAGTGCACAGTGGATTTGCCTTTAGTACAAAAAATAACATTTTCCAGTGGTACAGAGAGTAGGATTGCAGGTGGGACAAGACAGATGGAGGTTGTCTTGTGGGGATTGATTGAGAGACCAGAGATATTGGTATATTGTGTAAGGAGGTGTTGCAGTTTAGGCAATGTTATAAAAGGGTTTGTGAAGGTCAGGAGCGCATAATCTGCAAAGATATTTTGTGGCGTATGCCAGTGTATTGAACCCCTGAGATGTTAAGATTGCCCCTGAGAGAATTAGTAGGGATTTTAGGGCGAGGATGAAAACAGCTGGGTATAGGGGGCCCTGTCTGTTGCCTCCAAAAATGGGGAAAGGTTTAGAAAGGTGTACTGCATAGTGCACCTACAGAGTAGGGCAAAGTAATCCATGCTAAAAAGGAATTGCCAAAGCCCCATCTCCTCAAAACACAGGGCGCAATTTACTAAAACTGGTGCAATCAGCTTCTAACTTCAGCTTGTTCAACTAAGCTTTGACAATAAAACCTGGAAGCTGAATGGTTTCTATGCACAGCTGCAGCAGATTTTGCACCATAAATAACCCTCAGTGTCCCAAGAAAGGGAGTCAAAAGCTTTGTGAATATCAAGCAAGAGGAGAAAGCCCAGGATCTTGCAATGATTCAACAGATGGATCAGGTAGATGACTTTGCGGACATGGTCACCTGCCTGTCGACCGGGGACAAAGCCCACTTGGTCCCTGTGGTTGAGCGTGCACAGGTAGCGATTGATCTTGGTGCTTAAGACCTTTTCAAGAATTTTGATGTCCTCGTTCAGAAGAGGACATAAGTGTTTTTTCAACCTCATTGTTTTGCTATCATTTATTATGCTCACAGTGCCAATACTTCTAATTAACCACTTGACATCCGCGCTATAGCCGAATGACGGCTACAGCCCAGACCTGAATTTCCGGGAGGCCGTCATATGACGCCCCCCCCCCGTGCACGCGCCCACTGAGACTCGGGTGATCACCGATCCAAGCAAGGGGCCGGTCCCGGCCCCTTACCATGTGATCAGCTGTCAGCCAATGATAGCTGATCACATGATCAAAACAAATGTGCTGTGATCATTTTTTTTATTTCTCCTCGCGCTGACAGAGCAAGGAGAAAAAAAAGCAGATTACAGGCTTATCAGCAAGGGACATCGGTCCCAAAGAGGAAGAGGCAATTCTGCCTCATATGTGCCACAAGTACCCCCTGCCAGTGCCACCTGCCACTGCCACCTGCCCACAGTGCCCACCAGTGCCACCTATTAATGCCCATGAGTGCCACCTATCAATGCCTACAAGTGCCACCTATCAATGCCCACAAGTGCCACCTATCAATGCCCACCAGTGGTGCCAATCAGTGCTACCTAGCAGTGCTGCCTATCAGTGTAACCGATCAGTGCCCATTATTGCCACCCATCACTGCCCATCACTGCCACCCATCAGTGCCCATCACTGCCACCCATCAGTGCCCATCAGTGCCGCCTCATCAGCGTACATCAATGAAGGAGAAAAATTACCTTTTTAAAAATGTTATAACAAAATATTAAAAAAAAAATGTTTCTAAAAATTCATTCTTTTTACATTTTTTTAACAAAAAATAAAAACCGCAGAGGTGATAAAATACCACCAAAAGAAAGCTCTATTTGTGGGAAAAAAAGGATAAAAATGTAATTTGGGTACAGTGTTGTATGTCCGCGCAACTGTCATTCAAAGTGCGTCAACGCTGAAAGCTGAAAATTGGTCTGGATAGGTGGGGGGTTTAAGTGCCCACTAAACAAGTGGTTAAATGCAGCTTTACCCCATGCCCTTAGTAAAACACTTGATGTATATTTTGATAAGTAAACAATTAACCCTCTATAAAGATAGTGTGAAATATGTTAATTGCACAGGATATGGTAAATTGAATAAATCATCAATTAAATATATTTTGAATTCAGTCGCCTCTACTTTTTCACAGTCTACTTTTGTGCAGAAACAAAGTTTGAATAATTAAAGTGGGATTAATTAGTTTAACTGGGTTTATTGTATTTTACAATCTATAACAGTGTGTACATTAGGCAAACTTAATTTGATGTTCACTGTCATAGCACTGACCTGACATTTTAAGAATTAAAGCAATTTCCCTGAACAAGCACAGCAAGCATGTAATTGGTGACCTACAGTGTGTATTTAGTAAAAGACACATTTGTTAATAAGTCATGTTTCTGAGTACACCAATAGTGTGTGAACACAATTACATAATGAATGCTGCCATCCATTAGTGTTTTCTTTGTGTTTAAACAATTTATTAAAAAAAAAATCTTTATTATATATCAGATGTAAAGCACAGTTTACAAAAGATTGTATGACATAGCTTTGATAAACTGATGTCTCTATCAGGATGTGCTTAATGATAATGTTTAACCTAAAGAACTTGGTCAGAATTTTTTTTCCAGTGATGATAAATTAGTAATTGGTTCAGCAACAGATTGGGTGCACTTGACTGCCTTTCAAAATAGAGTCAAGTGATTATGGGACATCAATCAGACATAATTTGGTTGGACTACAAATTTTATAAACTGCCTACAATGGCAGCTTTCTGACAGACCGATGACAGATTGACCAGATGGACAATGAGAGTGGGTACACTCTCACAGGAGATGTGTTACTGGCCAAATCACAAGGTGAAAAAAAATATAAGTATTAGTCATTGTTTATTGAATTTGACACCTAAAAAGTCTCTTATGCTTGGTTTGGTAATGTGAAATTGGTTCATTTGAGATGTGGTCTCTGGACATTTGGACTATCATTCATTACCATTAGAAATTAGCTGAACATACCTGTGTTTGGTTTGAGCAGGGTATGTCGAACAATACTAAAGTTCAGGTGCTGAATCTGAACCCCATTGAAGCCAATGCTAAACAGCGTACTGGCCATTTTCCAAGCTAACGGGCATGTCAAACAAATGTAATCCTGTGGGTATAATTGAGAAAAAGGCGCCACTACTCAAAATACTGCCACTGCACCTCTGGATAGATACAGAGTATGTGGAAGCTGCCACTTAAAAGGATCAAATATAAAAGCTGAATTTTAACTACTGGTCAATCTGGGATAATGACACAAAGTCAAAATAGCGGCGCTAAATGTTTGTGCACAAGGAGTATTAAATCCCCTAAATTGACAATTTACAAATGAGCATATAACTGACATGTGCTAGAATATAATAAATGCTAAAGCACTAAATTGACAAATAGCACTAAACACCCTGTGACAAGCGAAGTGATATGATGTAGCTAGTGAAGCTACAAAAGAACAAAAAAAATGTATCCAAAATATAAAAAATAAAGTCCATAAAATATTGAAGAGGATCTATAGTAGATGTGAAGATCTCTTAATCCATTCACCACACCAATGTGTCTGTGATTCCACTCCCCTAAAGAAACGCACTCACCGAATTCCAATGCCTACATTCTCATGTTAGGCTATAGAGCATTTAAACCACATGGATAGGGTTTTAGAGCAAGCATTCGGACTCCAGTCTTGCGTCTCATATAATCTTCCCATGTGAATAAAAAAGTGTACCAATAGTGTAATACCATAAACAAAGCTTTAATGAAAACACTAAACAGCCTTCAAGATTTAAACTCACATGGTACAAGTTAAAAGACAGCAAAAGTGACTAAGTAAGCCTTTCAAAGCCTCCAGAGCAGCGGATAAAACAGCCACGGCGGACCCAAGGTGTGCAGGCATAAGGTTGAATCTCACCCCTCCCTTGGTCCTGGATCTAAACCTGCTCGTCAACTTGCTGGTGTATGAAGCAACGTCCTGCCTCAATGATGTTGATTGCCGTACAGCCACGCCCCCCCATGGCTGTTCAGATACTGTGAAGAGGTAAATCAAAACCTACATTTCACTATGTTCAAAAACATAGGATAAATCTGAAGCATTTGTTGCCCTTCCTATTTGAAATTAGATTGACACTAAGGTAAATACAGCCCTTCCCTATAGGTTCCAGGAAATCAAAATTCCACTTAGATAATGTAAAAGGGAATTGTTAGTTCCTAATAATGGATAGGAGAATATGAAATCTGTCATAAATGAAATGAGAAAGATTGTAAAAAAATCATCTCAATCAAATGTATAACTGCTGAGTGAACTATTACACAATCTCAAGCACTATTACATAAAGGGTAAGCATACCTTTCAAATAGTTCAGTTGGCAGTGTACATATGTTCTTTACAAAAGAATTGCTAAAAAGAAAGCCCTATCCACTTTCACTGTCTTGGCTGATACAAAAACCAAAGGGCTAAATATAAATATCTTATGGATAATGTATCTATGATACAGGAGCGCAGTTTAAAAATCGATGTATTGTCTCCATAGACTGGAGTCATATATGATATAATGAGCCCCTATATTAGAAATAGATCAGGCCTTCCTCTGCTCGTCAGGCTCTACTTAAAGGTACATGCTTCACCTTCAGCGTGACAAGCCTCTCACCTTGAAAGTGGTCCTATGAAGGATATAGGTCAAAAAACACTTCCCCCCTATAGAGTTAAATGACTGTCTGCTCTCCTGTAGTTCTTCTGCTCTGATCCACTTATATATAAACATCAGGGTATATTCCCTTTCAAGGGGAATGTAACCTCCTCCTTCAATCAGGCCAATGTGGCCAAGTGGTCTAAATGAAAAGAAAGCTTCCATTACGCGGTATCTCTTTACACTCATTTATTAAAAGATCAGACATACACACACAATAGCTAGTGTACTCAACCAGTGCACTACGGAGACACAGCCAGCATCTATTGCAAGGTGCCGCTCCAGCGCTGTCAGTGCTACTCCTGGGTCTGGCGTCACCCAGCTCCCCCTACACATATCATCATCCACATGACTTTTTCAGGCAATCCAGGAGATAGTATAAAGCAACACATCACCAAAAGTTAGCTGAATAATTACAATATTTACCCTAGTCTGTATCTAACTTCATCTTCATATTCTTGTGATAATTACTATGTTTTTTGAAGCAAAATATGTATACAAACTGGACATTGTTCCAAGAAATGCGCTGGATGAACAACTACAGTACATGTGCCAAACTTTTCTTACATGGCTCAAGATAATTTTGAGATACATTAATTTACTTATACGTACAGTATATATGGAAAATCTCTTACTAAATATCTCCTCATTAATGGTATAGTCAATTATGATATGTACAGTATGCGTGGAAAATCTTTCTATATGTATATATGTAAAATCTCTCTTTTACTAAATATCTCCACATCAAAGTTATGGTATGCATGGTTGATCCCAATTTACTTTTTTTTATTCTGTGAGCTCTTGATAAAACACTTTGTATTAAGTAAAACCTATTTTTAACAGTAATGTTTTTTTTATTTGTTCCAAAATATTAACGTTTTCTTTGGGTTTGTAACATTGAATAGTTATCCCAAACCTTTTTGTGATTGCTGCCTATGAAAGCAACATAAAACACAGAGGTTTTAAAAGAGTTGTAAAGGCAGGTTTTTTATCCTTATTGCATTCTATGCATTAAGATAAAAGACCTTTTGATAGTAGCAGCCCCCTTAGCACCCCCCCAATTACCTACCTGATCCCCTTCTCTCATTTGAAAAAAAACAAGGGCTTATCTTCTGCATGAGGAAAGGATTCTTCACAGTTATGCCCCGCACACACGATCGGACATTGATCGGACATTCCGACAACAAAATCCTAGGATTTTTTCAGACGGATGTTGGCTCAAACTTGTTTTGCGTACACACGGTCGCACAAAGTTGTCAGAATTTCCCATCACCAACCACGCGGTCACGTACACCACGTATGACGAGACTAGAAAAGACCAGTTCAGAACCAAGCGCAGCACCCTTTGGGCTCCTTTTGCTAATCTCGTGTTAGTAAAAGTCTGGTGAGAGATGATTCACGCTTTTTCAGACTCGTGGCTTTCAGATTGTTTTCTGCAGTTCAGTTTGTGCTTGTGGGTTTGTATCTGCTCTTCAGTGCGTGCAGTAAGTTCGTATTGGAGTTTTCTGTGCGATCTTGTCCACTCGTTGCTGTTTTTCAGGTCACTCTTCACAGGCCTTGCTGTTCTTCAGTGCGTTCTGTTACTTCATTCTGAGCAGCCGACCGTTTTCTAACCATGTTGCGTATACGTACTCCTTGTAGAGTTCATGCTGTGCGGGGGCTTAGTGTTGGGGTCCTGACCTTGACACAAGTCCAGTCCATGAACAGGGTGGGGAGGAGTTCATGGACCAAGAATTGATTGCTTCAGCTTGACCAGTTCTCTCATATGCCTTTGCTCCGTGAGATCTGTGAGAATAATCCTGATGATTTCAGGAACTTTCTCAGGGTGACGGACCCCGTATTTCACCGTTTGTTGGCTTCGCTGACCCCCTATATCAGCAGGCAGGATACCTGCATGAGGCAAGCCATCACTCCGGAGCAGAGGCTCGTCGCTACCCTGCGGTACTTGGCGACAGGGAGAAGCCTGCAGGACTTGACGTTCGACAGGCATCTCCCCCCAGGCTCTGGGGATCATTATCCCAGAGACCTGTTCTGCCATCATCCAGGTCCTGCAGAAGGAGTATATGAAGGTAAGATTTTTATCCTTTAATATCACATTTTATTGTATTGAATGTTTGCTAATATATTGTATTTCTTTCCTCATTCCCTAATTACCATAATTGTAATATGCTGTGAATGTCCCCTTTGTTCTCATGCATGCTGGATTTTTATGTAATTATTTTTTTAGTCCTTTATACATATTTGCCTTCACTTACCTCCCCAGCATGCTCTCCTGGCCCTATTTTCACCATATGTATTCACTTAGCAATGTATGTTATCAGCTCCATAGTAGTGCTTTACCCCAAACACCCCCTAAAATGTTTAGAAATCTGATTTGTGCTTTAAATTCAGGCAGAGTGCCAGAGGCTTTTTTTGTAGTGTCCCCAAATCATTTTTATTAACTCTCCCTCCCCCCAACTGCTAAGTCAGCTGATCCCAATACTCTATCTTTCCTCAATGATCTATCTGCTGACTTTGCCAAACCCATACACACTATACCCATCTCTTTTGTGGTCAGATTTATGGATGAATTCCCCGAAGCATGTAGTGCAAGGGCCTGCCTGTATACTTTCAAATGGTACTGTTTAAAGTTTTTGTATCCTATTATTATCTTGATAGGTAATAACAGAATGTCCAAATGTGCTCAAATGTGTACAATGTGTAATAATATATTTGTATTATGACACTTCTTACATGTCCAGTGGTCTGCAAATAGTGTAACTAAGGAGGGGCTGTTTCAAGTAATACCCTGTATTTAGGCATTCATCTCTCAATGAAGTGGAGAGGGTTATCTGTCCAAGATCCCCCCCCTATAATGTTAGAAATGGCCCATGAGAGGGGGGAGGGGGAATATGATAGGTGTACCTTATGCTTTGGTGTTGTAAAATTCCCCTTAATAAATGGTATCTGGATGTTGGCCAAGAAGGTTTGTGTCTAATCTGCTTTCCATGTTTATGTGCAAAAATGCTCTTTTTTTTTTCCACAACAGTTTCCTTCCACGCCGCAGGAATGGCAGACTGTGGCCTCCCACTTTGCCCAGCGGTGGGACTTTCCTAACTGCGGAGGGGCAATTGATGGGAAACACGTCCACATTGTCCCACCACCCAACTCGGGGTCATACTATTATAATTACAAGGGGTTCAATAGTATTGTGATGTTGGCGGTGGTGTCGGCTAATTACGACTTCCTGTATGTGGACTTAGGGAAGAATGGCCGGATGTCCGATGGTGGAGTCATCGCCCAGACAGAGTTCTACAGGTGTCTCCAGAATGGCAGCTTGGACTTGCCACCTCCAGAAGAGAATGTGGAAGGACTCCCATTCGTCTTCGTTGCGGATGAAGCATTTGCACTGGGGGACCATCTTATGCGGCCATTCCCGATGAGGACCCTCACCCTGGAACAGAGGGATTTAATTACCGGCTGGCCAGAGCCAAAAGAGTGGTGGAGAACACATTTGGAATCATGGCTAGCCGGTTCCGCCTTTGTCTGAAACCCATCCATATAGCGGAGTATAAACTTAATCATATAATCCTGGCGTGCTGTGTTCTACATAACTTTTTAAGCCAACATTCTGCCAACTATGCTGGCTCAGTTGGGCCTGAGGCTGGAATGATAAATGAAACAACCCTGACGGCGCTTGAAAGTGGCCGTCCTGGCTTGCCCTCCCTGAGTGCCCGTGATGTCCGGTTAAGATACCTTGAGTTCTTTGCGGGTAGGGGGGCCATCAATATGCCAGCAAATTTGTGAAGCCTTTTATCAAATAAAACCAAAAAAAAAAAAACAAATCTTTGTTGACATTTACTGCTTGTGTTTGTTTTAGCTGACCCTGACAGAAATGTGGGGAGTCCTGAAAATGGCGTGATTGTGTAACCTTATACAAAGCACTGTTGGGTGTTATTTACTAAAGGCAAAGACACTTTGCACTACAAGTGCACTTGAAACTGCACTGAAACTGCACTTGTAGTGCAAAGAGGATTTGCTCTTAGGAAATAACCCCCATTGTCACAGAAAACAGCAATTACATCACCACAAAAGTGTTGTAGCGTTGAGACAATAATCCACACATTCTTGATTAACAATCTTTTTAATCCCTGCACAATCACATGTGCATTTAGAAAAGGTTTTTTAAAACAAACCAACATGTTTGTTGTATAACAATTTTTGGGGGGGCATTATAAAAAATATAAATGTCCATTTAAGATAAAACAGGCATGTGTAAAACCAACAAGAAAGACACAAATCTTGAACTTACAAAGTTCACAGTTGGTAGAACTTGAAGGCAATATCAGACATGAGTATTTAGGAACTGTGTTTGATATTGCGTTCAGATGGGGTGAAGTCACCCCAGGAAAAGCCAAATTTGGAAGATGCACACCAATTTAAGAAGTTCAACATGTGCGACCTGCCATTACGGGAATCAAGGGACATGTTTTGGGGGAGAAACCCCTTCCTCTCAGCTACTTTATTATTGAGGAAGGGGTTGCACCCCCCAAAACGCGTCCATTGATCTCCATTGATGGCAGATAGCACATGTTGGCACACTGTGTGCATCCTCCAAATTTGGCTTTTCTAAAAATCGCTAAAACATTTTTAACATTGTAGCACACAAAAAAACTAAGTGTTTTGGAGGGGTTTTAAACTCGCCCCAAAACATCAATGGTGTTTTTATTTTTTTGAATAACATCATTGATGTTTTTCTTGAGGTTTTCCAATTGTAAATTACACCCCATGATCTCCCCGATCAGGATCTGGGCACTTTCTGATGTGAAAGGATCTGGATCCACAACATCCTGATCACCTAAAAAGAGAGAAACCAAACAAAAACAGGTATCAAAAATATGCCGACATCCATCTCTTACCTGAGCCTGTGGTCGCAGACACTCACCTGTTGTGACAATTTCCACCGCGTCTTCTTCCTCCTGCTCTTCTTGGGTTGGGGGTATTTCCCCTTCTTCCAGAGGTGGGGGGTCTGTGGTCTCCTCAGATGAGGGGTGTCCTCTGAGTCTTTTCTCCCCTATGTAAAACAAAAATGCTATACTTAGCACACAGATATTTGATGGCAGAACTATAAATAGGAAACATTGCTTGGAAGTGGGGTACAATTGTCTATTTTGGCAGAGTTCCAAAATGTAGCATTTTCAGTGTCCTTTGTCAAGCTGTAATACTTTACCTGTTTGGTACAAGCTTCCCAGATGGAGTCACCCCTATAGTATACACTGGAGCACCTGTGTGGCCCCCCTAATAAAAATGGTGTTCTGGGGTCCCACACTAGTGCTCCAGTGTCCAGATGTGAAAACCGCTGCTCAGTGTCCTCTCCTTACACAGAATCTAGTTTGCATTTCATTCTAGTAACAAAGCCATCTACACAACCAAATTAGTTTCATACAAGTAGGGCGTAAAAAATGTGGCCAAATGCATATGGCCAAAACAATGGTGTTTTATAGGCCGAAAGAAAAATGTTTGACACGAACGAATAATGTGCCCATGAAGCAAAAAGTTGCCATTTTAAAATGTACACTTGTAAGAAAAGCACATGAAGCAGCACGAACGTAATAAACACAAAAAGAATAGGAACACAGCACAACTACTTACTTTTTTGCAGCACTCTCCGGATCTTTCTGTACTGCTCGTGTTCCCTTAATTTGAGGTCCGACCACCACTTCCTGAGCTGATCTTTCGATTGTCGTACCCCAAAATGCCGGTGCAGACTTTTGACCACTTTCGCCATGATCTTGGCTTTCTGACATTGGGGTTGGGGTAAGGTCCATACTTTCCATCATAGTCGGCCTTCTTCAAGATGTTGACCATCTCCAACATCTCCCCAAAGGACATATTTGAGGACTTAAATCTCCTTCTGGATCAGGACGTTTCTGGCTCCGGGCTCTCCTCCTCCTCGTTCTTGTAATTAGCACGTACCTGCTGTGTATCCGCCATGTGCTCTTCCCCCACTGCGCAGAACGAAAAGGGGTGGGGAATAGACTAGAAAGAACGTCAGGGGCGGGTGCAGTTACACGCATGCGCAGTGTGTATAAAGCGTAACACGCGTGCGTATTACGTACGATCTGTGAGCGGAGGAAGGAGCATCGGAGGCGCAGATCGTGATAACGAAGGTAAGATCTAAACTTTGGCCCTTTACAGCTTCGAAATTGAAGCCTATATTGTAACAAGATTAGGAGAGTTTGGCCTGACCTTAGGGTTTGTCTTGTGTTGTGTCTTGCAGAGAAAATGGATGGCTTCAATGACCACAACTTCCTCCCCCTGTTCATAGACAAATACAGGGAGCTGCCCTGTCTGTGGCAGGTGAGACATCCCCATTATAACAATAAACAAAAGAGGCAGGCAGCGCTGTAGAAACTGCTGGAGTTGGTGAAGCCGGTGGTCCCCACAGCAACCATCCCCTATTTAAAAAGCCAAAATTGGTGGCCTGAGGAGCACTTATCTTAGGGAGCGCAAGAAGGTCACAGATTCCCAGAGGTCCGGAGCTGCAGCAGATGACGTTTATGTCCCCAGGCTGTGGTACTATGAGAGACTGCGGTTTCTGTCAGACCACACTGAAGTCAGGGAATCCCTCTATACTCTTCCTTCCACTCTTCCTCCCAGATGAGGCTTCCGATGTCCAACCTGGCCCTTCCAGCCAGGAAGAAGTGGAGGAGCCCAGCTGGAGTCAGGTATAGCATTCTTCTACAGATTTCTGGTCAATAAAGAAATGATCTTTACTAGATGTTATTATTGATCACTAATTGCTGATTTAATAAAGTGTTTTACATATCAATAAACAGTAGTGGGCACCCAAAATTGGGACAAGAATGAAAAATGCTGGGCTCAGAATGATAGTCTGCTATATTTGTTAACATTCAATTTGCAACAGTCAGGAGGTGAAAATTATGTGTGATTGATGACTAAAAAACTAAAACTATGTCCCTTTTTCATACACAGGAAGACCTCAGCCAGGAGGAGGCTGTGGAATGTGGCAGCCAGGAGTAGGCGGGGCTAAGTTGCAGCCAGGAGGAGGTGGGGCTAAGTGTCAGCCAGGAGAAGCCTGGGACAAGTCGAAGCCTGACAGAATCGCAGGTTCCTCCCCTCCGCCTTCCATACAAAAGAGCGAGGAAGGCGACTCATATGCAGGATTCTGCGCTCAGGCTCATTCAGGAGGCTTCTGCGTCCCTCAGAGCCTTACCCACTCCTGAAGAGGCCTTTGCCTGCATGGTGCCACCGAACTGCAGGGCATGCAGGAGGGTCAACGCCTCATGTGTGAGCAACTTATTTATAAAGTCCTAACTAAGGGGGTGAGTGGCGAAATCACACCCAAGACCGACGTGATTGAGTTGGACCATCCTCCTCCTCCTCCTGCTGCCACAACTCCACCACCACAGCCACAGCGTGGAAGGAAGCATGGAAAGAAGACAAGAAAGTGATGACTCTGGGTTCAGTCTGGTCTGACAAAAGCTGCAGCCTCTTGTATGACCACAGCCTGGGGACACAGATGTCATCTGCTGCTTTCCAGATCTCTGGGACTTCTGGACCAGACTGCACTCCCTTAGATAAGGACTCCGCAGGCCACCAATTTTGCTTTAAAATAGTTGATGTGTGCCCTGGGGGTCCAAGGCTTCACCCATTTCTGCTGTTTCTCCAGTGCTGCCTCCCTCTTTGTTTAGTTGTGAGCCCTTAATAAATGATTTTTTTGAGAAAATTATACTCTCCTATGTGTGTTTTCATCCAAAAAGGACAGTTTGTTGGTGAGGATTCAGGTACATTTCTAAAGTACAATGTGAAATTAACAAGAGACAACAACACCAAACAATCTCCTACAGATTAAATATAACAACATATCAATGGTGTTGTGGTAACTTGACACACAAAACACACACAAAAATATTCTGGAGTAAAAATAAAAATACAATAAAACAAAGATCAGCCTTGAAAACAAGACAAACCAAAAAAAAAAGAATCTGCCTTAAAACCTAAAAAAAAAAAATCCAACAGAAAAAAAATGTTGTCAGATGTGACAAATCAAAATATATTAAGGGAATCCCGATAAATAATAAAGAAATAAGTTTGTGAGAAGTCTGTGTGAATATGAGCAGCAAAACTACTTCATTCTTCTCACATTATAAAGAAGAAGAGAGTGCGCTGTATTAAACTATTTTTAACATTGCACCGTGACGAAAGTGTTGTATCCATTGTGAATGCTAAGTTTACCAGACCGAGCTGTTCCGTCTCGGAATTTCTTCTGAGCATGCGTGGCACTTTGTGCGTCGGAACTGGCCACACACGGTCGGAATTGACACAATCGGATTTTGTTGTCGGAAAATTTTATAGCCTGCTCTCAAACTTTGTGTGTCGGAAAATCCGATGGAAAATGTCCGATGGAGCCCACACATGGTCGGAATGTCCGACAACACGCTCCGATCGGACATTTTCCATCGGAAAATCCGACCGTGTGTACGGGGCATAAGAACTCTGAACATTTGAATATTGTTCCAGACAACTATATAAACTGCTTCAAAATGGAGGTGTTGTTATGCCTTTTTTATGCCTTTCTCTTGATCCATTGATGACTTAGCATTTTGAAGATGCAAGATTTTTATTATTTTTTGTTTCACTTTAGCTGAGCTTGATATGAGAGATTTTTAAAATCACTTGCCAGGACTTAGAATTAACATTGTTATATAAGACATCACTGACTCTTGGGTAAGAGGATGCCTATCTTTTGCAAGCACCAGCAATTTTATTGTCAGAAATTCATCCCCCACTTCCATTGCAATAGTTAACCCAGAGGATGCATAATTGCTACAGATTGTACAAAGATCAGGCCAGCCAGGAGGTGCTGACCAGGAGTCAAGGACTAAAATTCAAGAAAGATATCTATTTTTTGGTACAATACATTTTTATTTTTTTGAAACATATTAAACATACATGAGGTTTTGTATTTCACATACAATCGCAAATGTTTTACAATATGTATACATCGGATTGAACATAAACTAAAATAAAATCATTATATTAATTGAATGCAAAATTAACATTTACTAATCAAAGTATATTAATAATATAAAGTATATTAATATGAACCTCTGAAGATATAGAAGTAAAAAAAACAAACAAAAAAAAATTGAAAAAATAAATATCTAAGGGTTCAGACTTATCTAGTTGACTGTGGGGGTCATTTACTATAGCGCCACAAAATTCTCCTGCAGTACCAAAAAATAACTCTCAAAAAAGGCCAGGAAGACTTCAACTCTCAGAAAGTCAGCGCTAATGCAAATGGAAAGCAGCGCTATTGCGGCAATAATGCCTGTCAGATCACATATGCTGGAATAGTGGAAGTCAGTGGGGCTCGAACCTGCAAAATCCAAAGTTCTCACTGAAGGCTTATATGCAAGTTCTTTGCCATAAAAAGTGTTTGGAGACCCAGGTTCTGCCCCAGGGGACATGGATCAATGCCAATTTTTTTTTTTAAAAACGGACGTTTTTTCGGGAGCAGTGATTTTAATAATGCTTTGAGTGAAACAATAAAAGTGTAATATTCCTTTAAATTTCGTACCTGGGGGGTGTCTATAGTATGCCTGTAAAGGGGCGCATGTTTCCTGTGTTTAGTACAGTCTGACAGCAAAATGACATTTGAAAGGAAAAAAAGTTATTTAAAACTACTCGCGGCTATACTGAATTGCCGGCTCGACAATACACATAAAAGTTCATTGATAAAAACTGCATGGGAATTCCCCACAGGGAAACAACCAACCAAAATTTAAAAAAAAATGATGTGGGGGTCCCCCTAAATTCCATACCAGGCCCTTCAGGTCTGGTATGGATATTAAGGGGAACCCCGGCCAAAATTTAAAAAAAAAATTGGCGTGGGGTCCCCCTCAAAATCTATACCAGACCCTTCAGGTCTGGTATGGATTTTAAGGGGAACCCCGCGCCAATTTTTTTTTAAAAAATGGCGTGGGGTACCCCCAAAAATCCATACCAGACCCTTATCCGAGCACGCAACCTGGCAGGCCGCAGGAAAAGAGGGGGGGACGAGAGAGCGCCCCCCCCTCCCTCCTGAACCATACCAGGCCACATGCCCTCAACATTGGGAGGGTGCTTTGGGGGTAGCCCCCCAAAGCACCTTGTCCCCATGTTGATGAGGACAAGGGCCTCATCCCACAACCCTGGCCCGGTGGTTGTGGGGGTCTGCGGGCAGGGGGCTTATCGGAATCTGGAAGCCCCCTTTAACAAGGGGACCCCCAGATCCCGGCCCTCCCCCCTGTGTGAAATGGTAAGGGGATACAAAAGTACTCCTACCATTTCACCAAAAAAATGTCAAAAATGTTAAAAATGACAAGAGACAGTTTTTGACAATTCCTTTATTTAAATGCTTCTTCTGTCTTCTATTTTCTATCTTCTTTCGGTTTCTTCCTCCATCTTCTTCTGGTTCTTCTGGTTCTTCTGGTTCTTCTGGTTCTTCTTGTTCTTCTGGTTCTTCTTGTTCTTCTGGTTCTTCTGGTTCTTCTTGTTCTTCTGGTTCTTCTTGTTCTTCTGGTTCTTCTTGTTCTTCTGGTTCTTCATCCGGTCTTTTCGCCCGGCATCTTCCTCAGCGGCGCCGTCTTCACTTCATCTTCTTTCCTCGGGCCGCTCCGCACCCACGATTGGATGGGAGGCTCCCGCTGTGTGACGCTTCTCCTCTTCTGACAGTTCTTAAATAACGGAGGGCGGGTGACCCCGCCCCCCTCTGACGCAGGGCGGGTGACCCCGCCCCCTCTGACGTCACGGGGAATGCCACAGGGAAGTCCCCGTGCGTCAGAGGGGGGCGGGGTCACCCGCCCTGCATCAGAGGGGGGCGGGGTCACCCGCCCTCTGTTATTTAAGAACTGTCAGAAGAGGAGAAGCGTCACACAGCGGGAGCCTCCCATCCACTCGTGGATGCGGAGCGGCCCGAGGAAAGAAGATGAAGGGAAGACGGCGCCGCTGAGGAAGATGCCGGACGAGAAGACTGGATGAAGAACCAGAAGAACAAGAAGAACCAGAAGAACAAGAAGATGGAGGAAGAAACCGAAGGAATATAGAAGAAAGAAAATAGAAGAAAGAAGAAGCATTTAAATAAAGGAATTGTCAAAAACTGTCTCTTGTCATTTTTAACATTTTTGACATTTTTTTGGTGAAATGGTAGGGGTACTTTTGTATCCCCTTACCATTTCACACAGGGGGGAGGGCCGGGATCTGGGGGTCCCCTTGTTAAAGGGGGCTTCCAGATTCCGATAAGCCCCCTGCCCGCAGACCCCCACAACCACCGGGCCAGGGTTGTGGGGATGAGGCCCTTGTCCTCATTAACATGGGGACAAGGTGCTTTGGGGGGCTACCGCCAAAGCACCCTCCCAATGTTGAGGGCATGTGGCCTGGTACGGTTCAGGAGGGGGGGCACTCTCTCGTTCCCCCCTCTTTTCCTGCAGCCTGCCAGGTTGCGTGCTCGGATAAGAGTCTGGTATGGATTTTTGGGGGTACCCCACGCCATTTTTTTAAAAAATTTTGGCTCGGGGTTCCCCTTAAAATCCATACCAGACCTGAAGGGTCTGGTATCGATTTTGAGGGGGACCCCACGCCAATTTTTTTTTTTTTAATTCTGGCCGGGGTTCCCCTTAATATCCATACCAGACCTGAAGGGCCTGGTATGGAATTTAGGGGGACCCCCACGTAATTTTTTTTTAAATTTTGGTTCGGGGTTCCCCCGTGGGGAATTCCCATGCCGTTTTTATCAATGAACTTTTATGTGTATTGTCGGGCCGGTGTTCTGCCGAGAAAGTTCCTCTCGGCGGATAAGGACCCCCCTCTACTGCGCAGGCGCAGCGCCTGCGCAGTAGGAGCCGGCGGAGATAGCCTAAGCGAAATAGAGAAGAAATCAGCTGTACACGGCGCCTGTAAGAGGGTCCCCCGCGGGCTCGCTTCGCTCGCCACGCTTTGGGCACGGCCTCGCTTTGCTCGGCACTTTTTTATTCCCCCTCTAGGTCCACTTGGATGGTGGGGCTTCAGCCTGGACCCAGGGCGCAGGTGCTGTGTACAGATGATTGAAGATTTTCATCTTTGGCTATTTTCGGCGGCTGCTAGTCGTTGGTACTGCGCAAGCAGGGGTGACCTTATCCGCCGAGGGAACTTTCTCGGCAAGACGCCGGCAATTCAGTATAGCCGCGAGTAGTTTTAAATGACTTTTTTCCTTTGAAATGTCATTTTGCTGTCAGACTGTACTAAACACGGGAAACATGCGCCCCTTTACAGGCATACTATAGACACCCCCCAGGTACGAAATATAAAGGAATATTACACTTTTATTGTTTCACTTTAAGCATTATTAAAGTCACTGCTCCTGAAAAAACAGCCATTTTTAAAACTTTTTTGCATTGATACATGTCCTCTGGGGCAGGACCCAGGTCCCCAAACACTTTTTATGACAATACCATGCATATAAGCCTTTAAAATTAGCACTTTTGATTATTCATGTTCGTGTCCCATAGACTAACCACTTGCCTACCAGGCCAATTCTGACATTTCTCTCCTACATGTAAAAATCCAAATTTTTTGGCTAGAAAATTACATAGAACCCCCAAATTTAGCAGAGACCCTAGAGAATACAATGGCGGTCATTGCAACTTTTTATCTAGCACGGTATTTGCGCAGCAATTTTTCAAATGCGTTTTTTTGGGAAAAAAAACAGTTTTGGGCTTTAAAAAAACAAAAACAAGAAAGTTAGCCCAATGTTTTTGCATAATGTGAAAGATGTAGTTACGCCAAGTAAATAGATACCCAACATGTCACGCTTCAAAATTGCACACGCTCGTGGAATGGCGACAAATTTCGCTATTTGAAAATCCCCTTAGGCAACGCTTTAAAATTTTTTACTGGTTACATGTTTTGAGTTACAGAGGAGGTCCAGGACCAAAATTATTGCTCTCGCTCTAACGTTCGTGGCGACACCTCACATGTGTGGTTTGAACAACATTTTCATATGTGGGTGGGACTTATGTATGCGTTCGCTTCTGCATGCGAGCTCACAGGGACAGGGGCACTTTAAAAGTTTTTTTTTTTTGATTGTTAATTTTACTTTTTTTATTTTAGCTTGACACTTTTTTTCCAAAAAAATTTTTTTTGATCACTTTTGTTTCTATTACAAGGAATGTAAACATCCCTTGTAATAGGAATAAGCATGACAGGTGCTCTTTACAGTGAGATGTGGGGTAAATAAGACCCCACATCTCACCTCTAGGCTTAGAAGCCTGAAATAAAAAAAATAAAAAAAGATCTCTGTTTCCCAGCCGAAGCGGCACCGTTTTTTTTAATACAGAGGCCGGGCGTGACGTCATAACATCACGTCCGGCCTCCGAACGATCATAGAGATTCCGGCGACCATCTGGTCCACCAGACATCTCTATGCTAAACATCCGGGGCTGGCGGATCCTGTGACCGACTCACCGATCGTAGCGGTAAGTCGGTACAAGCACCGGAGGGTGGCGGGAGGGGGGGGACGTCCCCTCTCGCCTCCTGTTAGAATGATCAAGAAGTGGAACAGCCACTATGATCATTCTTATGGTGTGCAGATGCGCAGGCTCTAAAAGACGATATCTGGATGATGTCTGTAGCTACAGGCATCACTCAGACATCCCCGCTCAAAGCCGAGGACATCATTTGGCGTACGGCTGGCGGGAAGCAGTTTTAATGGTGTTCACACAAATTTATTTGTCTGTTCGCATGTTCTGCTGCGAACCGAACAGGGGGGATGTTCGGCCCATCCCTAGTTCTCATTAAGAATCATGGGGGTACAACTTGTCAAGCAACTCGGAAGTCCAAAGTCGCCCAACTGTGAAACAAGTCATATATATTTTAATAGAAAGGAGCTCTCATTTATACTTGCATTTACATCAGCAGAACAAATGCAGGAAGGGATGTCTGCACATGGGCCAGAAGCAAATGTGTGGGGATGCCAAACAAATCAATGAACCCCACCCACACCAAATCTAACTACCAAATTCACCCCTGCATTGATTAAGCACAAGTACATATCATACCCTTATCCGGAAAATGAGCCGCACCTCCTCTTTGCTAAAGAGGGACCTCGCCATGTCCACCTAGATGGAGATCTTGACCAGCACGGGGACTTCCGGGTAAATACAATGACTTATTTCTGGGTCAGAAGGCGAAACTACACTATTTTGATCGCAACCACTATTAGAATTTTATTATTTTTGTTTATTTGCAGATATGCAAATTTGTATTTCTACTTATGATATTTAAAGGCGTTCGATAAGAAATGGTGTCCCTGGGTTAGCAGCAGGAGGAAATCGTTCAGCTGAAATCACACACTTTCATTCCCGCATGTCAGTCCCGACTGCAGGGGCAATTTCAGAGACATCTGTGCAGGTTTTCTGCACTGATATCAATACAAATTGCACCCCAAAGTCACACCAATTAAAACAGTGCAATTGTCACCGCTCTGACATGTCAAATCGCAGCAATGTGAGCTAAAGCTGACACAAACACTGCCTATCCACCAGCTGAATTCATTACCTGCAATTCTCCACAGCTGTTATATATAAAGATTCTACCTTTATCATTTACTTGCAGGTGTGCAGAAGCCTAGGTTTACATTGGAGCAATTTGTCATGCAATTTGAGAGATCAAATTGCATGACTATTGGCAGCAATGGCACTGTTCCAATCGATGCAACATTTTTTTTGTGGCACCGCACCAATTTGCTAAAGTAGTTCCTGCACTACTTTTGCCGATTTCTGGTGCGACTTCAATAGACATTTGTGTATGAAGCCACACGGATGTCTATCACGTAGCACCTAAAATCACGCTGACCTTGCTACTTTGAAATCGTGCTACTTCAAGTGAAGTAGCGCAATTTCAAAGTAGCATCAATGTGAACCAGGGCAAAGAGATTAGTTTTTTGGTGCACAAATACATATTGAAATAAAATATAAGAGATATTGCACTTTCCCAAAACCACCACCCACAATCTAAAAGGGAAAAAAGTAGAAGAAAGTTGAAGAAAACACCATAACAAAGCTCAATAATGTATTTTTATTTTACCAGCAGAAAAACAAAAAATTACATTCATTTACTAGCTTCAAAAAATTTTGGACAGGACATATGGTGCTACATTTAGCAATGAGATTTTAAGGGCCCTGCTCATAGAAGCTTACAATCTAAAATTGGACACAGCTTTAATTTCTGTGTATAATGGGCAACACATCACATTGTTATCTGCAAGATTATAGAAACATACTTAAAGCAGGGGTTCACCCACACCGCCAAAAAAAAAAAAAATATTAAAAGCCAGCAGCTACAAATACTGCAGCTGCTGACTTTTAATACATTGCCACTTACCTGTCCCGGGGTCCAGCGATGTCGGCAGGGGACGCCGAGAACCCGCTCGGTTCTCAGCAGCTGCCGCCGCCATCCTAGGTGCGGGAATCAGGAAGTGAAGCGTTGCGGCTTCACTTCCCGGTTCCCTACTGCGCATGCGCGAGCCGCGCTGCGCGTCCCTAGTGGTCCCCGCTCTCTGCTGGGAGCTGTGTGTTCCCAGCAGACAGCGCGGTCGGGACAGGAAGAAGCATAGACTCCCATGGGAGTCTATGCCGGAAGTAGGTGCAAATACCTGTCTTTGACAGGTATCTGCACCCCCCTCCCCCCTGAAAGGTGCCAAATGTGACACCGGAGGGGGGGAGGGTTCCGAAAAGTGGAAGTTCCATTTTTGTGTGGAACTCCGCTTTAACAGTCATTCTTACAAAGCATTCCCACATAATATTAAAAAAGACTTATTCAAAACACCTACCACCAGCCCACAATCCACACATACATACATTGGTGACCATATTCTGCTGGAAGCTGCATTTCGGTGTACACGATTAAACGAGATAAAAAAAAAATTAAAAAAAAAAGAGTAGGTCAGCAGATGCTTCCAAACGATGTTTGCATGATCAGACAGGAACAATACACACACAACATTGACAGCATGGCCACATAAACCCACTTTTGATTGAAAAAATGCACAAGAATTTCATCAAATCTCCCAATAGCATTCCTTCTCCCCCACAATTTTTTTTTTTTTTTTTTTTTTTTGTCAATTCAGTAAATGGACAACAACACACATATACTGTCAGTACTTAGTGACTGCGTCCTTCACATCATATGAAGAAACAAATTAATAATACAGAGCACATCTTAATCATGCAAATATATCAAAAGACATTCCACTTATCCCTCTTCCAATATCTCCCAGCTTCTTCCTCCCCCATCCCTTTCACATCAAAAAAATAAACAATATACATCCTAGCCAAAAATATCCTCACCGCATCTTCTACAGAAATTAACCTCTTCCTTCCTACCCATATAATCCTAACATCCCACATTACTTCCTTGTAGACAACAGAAAAGCACCATGCCTTCCTGGCTGCATACAAACCACACTCTTGCAAACACAAGACATCACACTCAATCTTAGTCAACTCAGACAAAACAGCTGCACGACGATAGACAGATCCAATCGAACGCACATTCACACTACATATAGACAAAGCCATGAGAAGGATCAAAAAAATCCTGCAGAACACACTAAACCCCTCCATCAGGAAGCTGTTTTCCACTTCTGTTCCCTGTACCTTTTACAAGAGGATCAACTGATTCACTCTCCAAATATTGCATGGCAGGAGAACCTACCAAGCACAATGGTGATGTTGCTCCACTTGAATCATCTGACACTTGTGAATCCATACACTCCCCCCACCACCTGGGCTCGAACCCAGAGACAAGTCCCATTTAGGCTTCTTTCTCCGTGCCTCACTCTCCTGCTCCACCTCAGGCCCTGGTCTTTGAGTAGCCATTAAAAGGTCTTTTGATCCTGACCCCTCCTTCCTCCTCACCTCCAGCACCTCCATATCCTCAGCCCACTCACCAAGCTCCTCATCTACATATTGGCTCTCCTGTTCTGCCTCCACCTGTTTTATCAAAGCGATCAGTTCTTCACACACTCCACTTACCTCCCTCCCCCCCTCCATGCCTTCATCTGCCACAGCTTCTTCCGCCTCACCAACCTGCATCTCATTATCCCCCCCTGTCAGATTAATATTCACTCCACTTTTACCCATACTCCCTTGCAGTTCCTGTCCGACACCTTCCTTGGAGCTACTACTGGGGTTTTCAGCGTCTGGGGGGGTCGGCGCCTTTCCACCTTCCATGCCGGCCACCTGCTCACCCCCGTCATCCGCCCGCTCAGTCTCCTGCTCCTCCGGTTCTCGGCTCACATTCTGCCCTGTAAACCGCCATCTTTGCACAGCCTCCGCATACGAGAACATCTTCCTCCCCACTATTTTCGGACAGTTTCTGACCATATGCTCCCCTGAACCACACAGATCACATTTCTTTTCCTTGCACTCCGCTGCATTATGTCCCGGCTTCAAGCACACTCTACAGCAAAGCTTAGAAGGGCAGTCCTCACGAATATGTCCATACTGAAAGCACCCCCTGCAGTAACGGGGTTGCCCAGAATAGAAAACAGTACACCGCTCCCCAGCAATGGTAAATGCCGGGGGAGGGTGACACACTCCACAAAAACCTGATGCGTCCCTCTTCATGCGTACTTTAAAACGCAGTTTACCTCTATACATGCCATACTGGTTATAAAGCTTCTCTCCTCGATCAGCCCCCACACAATACCGCAGCAAAAATTGTCTCACCAATTCTGGCTCCAAAAAAGGATTATAACAATGTACAGTCATGGTCTTCAATCCAGGATCAAACAATAAACTGACGTCCATCTTCTTAGTTAGCAAATTTCCCCCCAGATCCGCCTTCACCCAATTCTCATATGCAGCTTGGCAGGTATCCTCAGTATGAAAAGAAACATCGTATTGACCACTGACCACAAAATCTTGGAGAGCAAATATATCACTGACCTGTAAATTCAGCAACTTCTGTAAAACATCCACAGCGATCGTCTTCAGACCCACTTCACCACGATATTCAGGCTTTACCTGGATTCTCATAGAATTTCGCAAACGCATCGGACCTCGCGACATGGCGACGTCCTTTTTTGGTTCTGCCTTTCTTTGGCCTCTCGTTTATCCGGGGGTCCCCCCCAGAAGAGGGGCCCCCAGAACACCCCCAACTCAAAACCTAGGCAAATATGACACCTGATCTTAAGTTAGGAAGCCGAGCAGCACTCCATAAGGAAGATTTTAGCCCTCCTTCCCACAAATCACAGGCAAAAAACCTGACCTTCTCAGGCCAAACGAACCCTCTACTGCAGGCCTTTATATAAGAGAGGTTGTATTGTTAGCACACTGACACACCCAATAGAAGTACACGCCCACCAGTATCTTTCAATCTGTCTCTTCATGTATGTCTAAAGTGATTGCACCTGATGGGCAGGAACACATAATAGTGTTCGCAACTCTGTTAGCCTTGGCTATGTGCATCAAATCTCCAACTACAGGCCAAAGATCAAAGTCCATTTGCATCCACATAAACAAAGCAACAGTTTTCTAATCATATGTACCCGTGCAGTGTAAACCCTAAAATTTGAATTGTCCAAGTCCCTGGGCATGATTAGTGCTAACAAATATTAACATCAGTCCCTGGCTGCAATGAGCTTCCAATATAAAGTCCAAAATTAATGTTCTTACATTAGAACCTATTTCGACAGGAGACAAATAAGATGCCAGCATGTCTTTGGATTGTGGTGAGAAACCCACACAGGGAGAACATATAAACTTCAATACAAGGATTAGCATGTTGGGGAATTGAACCAACATCCCAGGTGCTGCTAGACAGAACTGCTACCCACTTAGCCACCAGGCAGCCCCACACATGTTCTCTGCATCTCTGTGGTGTGAACCAACTCTAAGTCCATAGCCATGCTCAGTGTCGCAAGCAATATACAATATATTGGCCTAAGTATTGGGATGCCTGCCTTTAAACGCACATGAACTGTAATGGCATCCCAGTATTAGTATTGGGTTCAAAACTCATTTGGCCCACCCTTTGCAGCTATAACAGCTTCAACTCTTCTTGTCCACAAGGTTTAGGAGTGTGTCTATGGGAATGTTTGACCATTCTTCCAAGTGCATTTGTGAGGTCAGGCACTGATGTTGGACGAGAAGGCCTGACCTACAGTCTCCTCTCTAATTCATCCCCAAGGTGTTCTGTTGTGTTGAGGTCAGGACTCTGTGCAGGCCAGTCAAGTTCCTCCACCCCAAAATCACTCATCCATGTCTTTATGGACCTTGCTTTGTGCACTGGTCCAAATGATTTGGTGGAGGGGTAATTATGATTTGGGGTTGTTTTTCAGGGGTTGGGCTTGGCCTCTTAGTTCCAGTTAAGGGAACTCTTAAGGCATCAGCATACCAAGACATTTTGGACAATTTCATGCTCCCAACTTTGTGTGAATAGTTTGGGGAAAGCCCCTTCCTGATCCAACATCTTTGCACACCAGTGCACAAAGCAAGGTCCATAAAGACATGCATGAGCAAGTTTGGGGTGGAGAAACTTGACTGGCCTGCACAGAGTTCTGGCCTCAACCCAATAGAACACCCTTTGGCTGAATTAGAGTAGAGACTGCGAGCCAGGCCTTCTCATCCAACATCAGTGCCTGGCCTCACAAATGCACTTCTGGAAGAATGATCAAACATTCCCATAGGCACACTAAACCTTGTGGACAGCCTTCCCAGAAGCTGTTCTAGCTGCAAAGGGTGGGCCAAATCAAATTTTAACCCTACTGACTAAGACTGGGCTGCCATTAAAGTTCATGTGTGTGTAAAGGCAGGTGTCCCAATACTTTTGGCTAAATAGTGTATCTGGAAAAGACTTACAATGGTGGTGGAACCCTCCTACACATAACTACTACATTTAGACATAATTATAGGACCTGGGAGATGAGACAACTTCTCCACATGAAGTAACATGGTTGGGATTTGAACCCAGACCCTCAGAGATACTAAGCAGAAGTTCTAACCTCTAAGCCATGGAGCTGCCACATGTGAGTGCCTCCTACACATAAATACACACAAATACACATAAAAACACATAAATACTGCATTTCTATGGACATACAAGTGATGGAATTACATTACTCAAGAGTTATTCTTCTTGATTTATTCTGTGATATTTGGTGTTTTTTTGTGGGTGAGAGTAGAATATTACCCTCAAATTTTTGGGAATTACATTTTAATTTCTGATGTTGGTACACATATCACATTTTTTGGGCTCAAATTATGAATATTTGGAAATAATAAAAAGCACAAAAAATGTGATTCATTTTAAATTTGCATCAGCAATGGTATTGTTTGTGGATTATGAAGACTCCTGTGTGAGTTTAGGTTAAAGATTGTTGTGAGATGAAGAGTAACAAGTGAAAGTGACAGAGAAAAATATATTTTATCAAAACATCAAAACATTCCACATTGTAGCATTCTTAAAATCAAAATATTTTAAGTAGAAGCAACAATGTTGCAAAAGAATATTTATTTCACAGAAAGATACATTTCATCTCAACATTAAAAGGTTTTTTTGTGAAAGTTAGAATTGTCCCATTAGAATCAGTGACTGAAACTTCATTTGGACTAAATTAGAGCAGATTTTAACTTCCAAAAAATGTTCTCTAATTAGCTCTCATTTTGGTATTTACTATACCTCCAGGTAAAAAAGACACTTGAGATAAAATGAGAGTTATTTTCAGGTCTGAGCATGCTCAGTTGTGTTGGCACCTAGTTGTCCAAAACGGGGAATTTTTCACTTTTCAGACTTTTAAAGATATTTCAGTGTAGAAATCACTTTTTCACACAGTTTAAAAGCAGATAATCTTTAAATAATATACCGCATATTTCAGTACCATTTAGGCAATTATATCATGTTCTAAACATTATTTCCATGTGCAATTCTCTAGGTTTTAGCAGAGTAATGCCGCGTACACACGGTCGTACTTTTCGTCTACAAAAGTCGGACAGCCTGTCCGACAGACTTCCGGCAGACTTTCGGTGGACTTGCGGCGGACTTGCGGCCTACTTTCTAACGAACGGACTTGCCTACACACGACCACACAAAAGTCTAACGGATTCGTACGTGATGACGTACACCGGACTAAAATAAGGAAGTTCATAGCCAGTAGCCAATAGGTGCCCTAGCGTGGCTTTTTGTCCGTCGGACTAGCACACAGACGAGCGGATTTCGGGGTCCGTCGTAGTTACGAAGTAAAGTTTTAAAACATGTTTCAAATCTAAAGTACGTCGGATTTGAGGCTAAAAAAGTCAGTTGAAAGTCCGGAGAAGCCCACACACGATCGGATTACCAGCCAGCTTTAGTCCATCAGCGTCTGTTGGACTTTTGTAGACGAAAAGTAGGACCGTGTGTACGCGGCATAAGGGTTTGGGCACTATTTAGATCCAGGGAGCTATAGTAAATTCGATTTTGGGAGAATTTTCTCACCAGCGCTATAGTGAATACCGTTTTAGCGTGAATTAGCGCTATTAGCGCTAAATCGCGCTAAATTGACGCGAATTAGCGCCGTGGCGCTATAGTAAATGACCCCCTGTATCTTTAAGTTGTAACCTGAGCAAAGTCTGGTGAATTTCTGAAAATAACCCATGGTGACCATATCTTATGAAATTTCTCTATTGATGAATTAGCTGTTGCTACCAATTCCTCCATGTTGGAGGAATTTAGCTGCTATCAATAGGTATCTTGTTAAATATTTTTTGAATTTTTTTCATAAAACAGTCAGAAATATGAAGCAAACAACTGGTGTCAATTTATTATTAGTATCAGTAATACTTTTTATCAATGCACACATTTTCTGCCAAAATGAGGTTATTAGAGGGCATTTCCACCAAATGTGCACCAGAGAACCCATCTCTTGATTACAACACCAATACAAATCAGAGGACTGTGGGAATCATTGTTTCAACCTATCAAGAGTTATATACTAATGTGATAGTAGTTTTATATGAAAACTCCTGAAAACAGGAGGTAATGGAGCATTTGTGTGCAAAGATACATTCAGGTTGCCATTGTTCATCTTGAAATGTTATATTAAGAGCTGATTCTCAGAGTGCTTTAAATCTGACCGGGCTTGAAGTGTAAGAGGTAGCCAGGCATACACTGTCAAGATCGTTTTTTCCATAGTATTTCCTTGAAGGCTAACAGATTTGAAAGGTGTTAAATGTCTTAATAAGGAATATTTTAATATTGTAGTGGAGATGTAATCGTCTATATAACAGTACATCCATTTTGGTATAACTTGATCTCCTAATTCTGTTGACATAGTTGTATGCAATTTTATTTTGCCCTTCTGGATACAATAAGTAATCAACACGGATGTATGTTAATTTATTTGTAATTTAGATGAAGAGGCCATTCCAGGTTTAAAGTCTGGGTTAGATCCTAGTGGTGTTAAAAGACCTGGTGAAGTGGATAAATATTAGCACTTATTCACTTGGTGAGAAACTTTTAGGGTTGTTTTAGAATATTAGGGCATGTATCCTTTGGTATCCAAGGAGAGAATTTCACCGGTAGAGCACCTAAGTCATTCTCTAAATTTACCCAATCTTTATTAGCTGCATTACACAACCATCTAATAATTCTCGTGAGATGAGATGCAAAATACTAATTCTTAAAATTGGGGAAACCCAATTCCCCCAATTTGTTTTGGACGTGTAAATATTTGGAGATTAATACGTGGTTGTTTATCTGCCCACAGAAATTTCCAGTAATGACTGCAAAGAGTTGGACTTGATGGACTTGTGTCTTTTCAACCTCACCTACTATGTAACTATGTAATTTTGAGGGTAAGAAAATTGGTAGGGTTTGAAAAAGATATAATATTTTTGGTAATACTGTCATATTGACTATGGCTGCCCTACCAAACCAGGAGAAATACTTGAGGGACCATTTCTGTAAATCCTCCTTTAAAATCCGTATTATTGGAATACATTTTTCTCTAGTCGTCTGTCCAGGACAGCACTAGAGAGATAGGCTCCACCTCCAGAGGCAGGAAACACATCAGCAGATCTTTAAAGGGCGGCTTCCGTCCCTCTGCCTCAGTATTTGTGTTTCCTCCACCTGAGGAGGAGGCTGGATATAGGAACTCTCCTTCCCCTGACCCTGGAAGCTACCAATGGGGGAAGGGGAAGGAGGTCTGCATACCTGTCGGTCAGCACGTCATTGGGGGTGATCTACGAGATGCTTGAGATTAAAGAAGAGCAAGTCTCCTTGTCTTTGCATGACCAGATGTATCAGACCCTGAAGGATGACCAAACCAGGGTTTTTCCGGTACACAGCTCACTGGCAGACTCTATTAAAAAAGAGTGGGTGGAACCAGAGAAAAATGTGTTTTTTCCCAAAAGTTTGAAGAGTATAGGAGGGGTGAGAGGCTAGCCTAGGTTATTCTGATAGTGCCACATCCAATTAATAAGTTATATATAAAGAGAAGTTCCCCTGAGTGGACTTTAAAGGCACTTAAATGTATTTAAGAGAATATGACAGAGTATGTAATAGTATAAAAGTAAAAAATTTTATTTAAAGACAAAATTTAAAAATATATTCACGAAACATACACATATCCATACAATTCATTACTAACGCCATAGGGTAAAGTGTATAGAAGAGCGTGTTAGGGGCAGCGCCGTGCACACTCAGCTCAGGGGGCAGCATAAGGTCTCCCTGGCAACAGACTTCAATTACGCCTGAGTGCAATTTGTTGCACCAGCTGTTTGAAGTTACCTACTTTTAAAAACCGGACCTACCCACTCCCAGATCTAGCATTGGATAGCTGGATGCTGGGATGTGTGGCTGGTCGGTGTAAAACCCCTCTTTGACAAGGTAATTTTTATTTCATTACAGTCTGCCATTTAACTGTTTAATACTGCACCTATGTACCCAGTGGCTATTCCCCTCCCCAAACCCATATATTTAAAAAAAAAAGCATATTTTCCTCTCCCCTTCTTCCCTCCTCCCCTGACCCAAAAGAAAGCCTACCATATTTATACTCTAAACAAACCTGTGCCTTATATTATATCTCTATACTACAATATAAAGTGACCAGTAAATATATAACCACAGGTTTTGACATTTATTGTCCTGTAATACAGCATTCCCTGATCCATACTGGCTGGTTATTTAGATACCAGCTTTAAACTAATCTTAATTAATGTTGTTATTTACCAATAACCATTTATTATCCCAATTTTTTAAGGCATCACAGAATTATGCTTTGAATTTTTTCCAAATAGATTTCTTGGCAGCACTATATATTATACATTTTTGTATATTTTCTATTCCAGCTACTGATATCATTCCTTTCCCTCCTTTTGCCTTACCATCAAATTTATTAAATTATGATTATCAACAGGTATTTATATACTTCTTGAATTTTTCAAGTACTCTACTTTCACATCCAGTAAACTCACTGTATATATATTTTTTCCTACTCCCAGGGACTCCATTTGCCTCAGTATATCACTCTGGCCACCATGTTGCCGCGGAATGCGGGGGGAACCTCCTATTAGTGAGGACAATGTCACTCAATGTACACCTACAGACCTCTCTGATGCCCACGGTGCCGTAAGAGCAGCAATCCTATCAGTATTAATATTCAATGCTATTTTGACTTCAGGTTTTTTAATGCAACCCAACGAAACATTATAACAACTGTCTTACCATTCAACACTATGTAAGTGATTTGATTATATTATCTTAAGCAAACAGTTCTATGGTTTTACATGTCATGGTAATCCATTGATTATTATACATTTTAATTATCCTAGATGAACCTCTCTTCTCTCCTTTTCTGCACCCCTGAAGAAGGATTAAACTATTTCCCGAAACGCGTTGGGTGTGAGAAGAGCTCTTCTATACACTTTACCCTATGGTGTTAGTAATGAATTGTATCGATATGTGTATGTTTCGTTAATATATTTTTTTAATTTTGTCTTTAAATAACATTTGTTTACATTTATACTATTACATACTCCGTCATATTCTCTTAAATACATATAAGTGCCTTTAAAGTCCACTCAGCGGAACTTCTCTTTATATATAAAAGTTTGAAGAGGAGATTTCCTTTCAGTGAGGATTCCACCTGTGTTTGGAACAAGGTGCTCAAAGTAGACGCAGCCTTTGAGGACATGGGTGTCCATAGGGAACCCATGGACAAGAGGATGGAGGTACTCCTGAAAAGGTCATGGGAAGTAGCCATGACAAACCTATAATCTACAATGGCTACAACAATAGTGGCTCATAATTTGGAGGTCTGGCTGGACCAATTACAAGGTCATTTGCTAAGTGGGACCTCCAGGAAGGAAATTTTGGATTCCCTTCCCATGCTGCATAAGGAAGCGGGTTATATGGCAGACGCATCTGCTGAGTTGGTCAAGCTATCAGGAAAGACCGCTGCCCTTATAAACTCCTCTTGTAGGGCATTATGGTTAAAATCCTGGTCAAGGCACCAGCCTGGCGGAAGCACTGGCTCCCCTGAGATTGAAAGGGATCTTGGTCATACCATATTTGGAAGATCTTTTATTCTTTGCCCCCTCTGTGTTCCAATTATAGGGAGATCCGCGGGCAGCCATTTCCTTTTTAAAAAAACTGGGGTGGTTGGTGGACAAAAGTTGAACTTAATCCCGACACAGGTCTTACAGTACCTGGGTTTCTTGGTGAACTTAGTGATGCAAAAGAAGGTAGAGAAGGTGAAGGCAACCTTTTTTCAAAACAATAGGGCAGTTTCCCTCCGCTCAGCTCAGGTCTGGGTTTTCTGGTAGCAACAATTCCTGCGGTACCATGGCCTCCTACGCAGACTCATCCCCTTCATCCCAGAAGAAGACAAACCGGCAGTTGTGGGAACAATCATCAACTCCCAACTCGACTACGCAAATTCGCTCTACATAGGACTTCCCCAATATCAGCTTGCGCGCTTACAACTCATTCAAAACACGGCGGCAAGACTGTTAACAGGAAAAAAACCCTGGGAATCTATTTCACCATCCCTAAAGTGCCTACACTGGCTAACCGTAAAGAATCGGATCAAATTCAAGACCCTCTGCCTCACCCACAAATGCATACAAGGAAACGCTCCGCTATATCTTCAGGAGAAAATAAAACACTACACACCCAATCGCAGCCTTCAATCAGCTAACCAAAACCTCCTCATCATTCCAAAATATCGTTACAAAGCAAAGGGAGAACAAAGATTTGCAGTCCAAGGACCTCGACTATGGAACGCTCTTCCGACCCACATCCGCATGGAAGAAAACCATCAGGCCTTCAGGAAAAAACTAAAGACCTTCCTTTTCTAAGAAGCTGGCAACAGAGAACGCATTCTAGAGCCTTGAGGCGATTTAGTTCGCATTTGCATCGCTCTACAAATCCTTCATTCATTCATTCATTCATACCATGGGCAAGGGTCCATTTCAGGTGTCTCCAGGCCAACATCTTGAACAGCTGGGATGGAGCGCAGGAATCGCTAAACAGGTCTCTGTGGTGGTGGAGGAACAAAGAGAACCTTGTGCAGGGTCTATTATGGTCTCTTCCAGTGTCCATCCATATCACCATGGACGCCAGTGCTTGGGGGCACTGGGAGAAAGTACAGTCCCAAAGGTCAGCCAACTGGAGGGAGTTACAGGCGATATGGGAAGCACTAATGACATTTCTAAGATTGAATGAAAATTAAAATCCCAAATATTGATAATATATGATTACCATCACCAATAGACATTAGTAAATATATCACTCCATAAAAATGAATTAAGCGAAAACCTTGATTGTGAAAATATATACTGATAAAAAATAAACACTGATAAAAAATATATAAACCAAATATTGAATAAAGTGTTCAATAAAAATTAATATTGTGGTTCAAAAATTGAAAGTCAATAAATGGTCAAAAAATGTTGATAAATTGTGTAAGTTCATAATTATATTGAAATGATTCCGTGACAGACCACCACCGTATCCAAAAAAGTGACCACCATAAGAAATGCAAGCTTACCAAACAGCAAGCGAGATAGGCTTGTGACCTCAAACCGGGTCCGGGCCTCTATCCCAAAAACAGGCAAATGGCTCTGAATCCGATGCTAGTGTTAAGGACAGAGCAGGTATCCCAGGGGAGTTTAACGTTCACCAGATGACAGATAATCGCCAGGGTTGGATAAAATGGTCACAGGAAGAAGAGCTTTCCTTAAAATGGGTCACGCTCAAAACGATCTTCTTAGTGGCCATATTCACAGCTAGACACATTAGCGAGCTACAGGCACTTTCCATTAAAGAGCCTTTTTTGCAAGTTTTTGAAGACAGGCTGATACTACGCACCTACCCAGGGTTTTTGCCTAAAATAGTGACACAATTCCATATAACTCAGGAAATTGTTTTACCATCATTCTGTGAGTCACCCACCAATCCAAAGGAAATAGAATTCCACCAACTGTGGGTGTGAGAGCCTGTGTCTTACGGTATCTGGAAATTATTTTACATGTGGGAAAAAAAATTGGGGTCCCAAGCTTCAAAAGACACAATCACAAGATGGATTAAACAAGCTATTAAGGAAACCTACAAAATTATGAAAAAGGAATGTCCCTTTTCCCCCATGGCTTACTCCACACGGGCACTATTGGCTTCTTAGGTGGAGCGAGCTGGTGGGACACCAGAACAAATCTGTCGAGCAGCAACATGGTCACGCTACTCGACTTTCATGAAGCACTATAGATCGGACCTAATCTCAGCACAAGACCAAGCGTTTGGGAGAAAAGCCCTCCAAGCGGTAGTCCCCCTAATCTGTTTCTAGGAGTCGTCCAGGACAGCAGGGATTCCCTCCCTATATGTTGTTAAAACTTTGGACGAGTGTTTTTGTTGTTTCAGAAGCTGTTCCGGGGAAGTTCTTGGTTAAAGACTGAGGCAGAGGGATGGAAGCCATGCTTTAAAGATCTGCTGATGTGTTTCCTGCCTCCGGAGGTGGAGCCTATCTCTCTAGTGCTGTCCTGGACGACTCCTAGAAACAGAGTTACAAGTACGTCTAACTCTATTTTTTTTTATATAGAGCATTTAAGGTGGGTGTAATCCAGACTCCCAAGTATTTCAGTGCCCTGTCTACCCAAGTAAAGGAACTATTTTTCCAAACTAGGGCCAATGTGTGAGAGGAGAGAGACAAATTCAATGCCTCTGATTTTTTTTTAAATTATTTTGAGTTTGGAAATATAACTGTAATGTGCAAATGCTTGCAACAAATTTGCAATAGAGATATGAGATTGTGTAAGGCAAAATAGAAAATCGTCTGCATTTGCTGCAGATTTATATTGTCTATCTCCTATTGGAAACCAATGAATTGACAGGTTAGCATTTATAGTACAGAGGAAAGGTTCCAACGTCAATATAAACAATAACGGCGAAAAAGGGCATCCCTGATGTGTCCCGTTTTGTATATTCACTGAATCTGAAAGAGTTTCTTTCCCTTTTTCAATTTAGCCTTAGGATCGTGGTAAAGGGTAGATATCCATGTAACCATATGTGATTTTAGCCCAATATGTTTGCATGTAGTTGTTAGAAAATCCCAAGAAACTCGGTCGAAGGCCTTTTCGGCATCTGTAGACAACAAGAGACGTTTAATGCGATTTATTCGTGCCCTGTGTATGAGATTCAAGGCTTTGGTGACATTATCCCTTGCCTCTCTTCTGGGCTTGAAGCCAACTTGCTCTCGGCCAATCAATTTATGTAGTAAGGGTGTTAGGCGAAGAGCCAGGATTTTTGACAATAATTTAAGATCAATATTTAGTAATGAGATTGGTTGATAATTAGAACAATCAAATACATCTTTGGTTTTTTGTAAAACTGTTACATAAACTATTAGAAAATCTTCAGGGATTGCTTGCGGATTATGTAAGTGGTTCAAGGTTTTCAAAAGATGTGGAGCCAAAATATTAGCAAATGTTTTATAATAATGAGCTGTGAAACCATCAGGACCAGGGCTTTTTCCAGGTTTAAGCATCTTAATGGCTTCAATCAGCTCATCTTTTGTAATCAGTTTCTCTAGGTGTTCCAAGTGTTCTATTGGGCGTTTGGGCATTCCACTATTAGTCAGGTAGTCCGGTAGAATCTGTGGTCTCATTCCCTGTAAGTCAGCTGGTTTATGAGGTTTTGTTAAATTGTAAAGGTCTGGATAGTATGTATGAAAAACCTTATCAATTTGTTATGTAGATTGATTTAAATCTTTCAGTCTGGGGGCTTGCTAGTTTTTCTTTTTTTCTGTAAAAAAAGTACTGCATGCTCCACTTTTTAATTTGCAGTAATAGTTTTCGTTTAATACTGCTTTGTCTTGAGTAAAAAATTGGATCCCTTGAATATTTGTACACAATAATAAACTGCTACAAGCAAATAGAAAACAATTAATGAATAATATTCAACTTTACTCATATGTCTCAAATCTCCTTACTTATTTATTGCCTAAATGTTGTTTTTTATTATAAATGATAAACGCCTTGCAAACAGGTGCAACAAACATTTACTATATGTCTGGGTCTGCACTTTTATTATTTAGATGCACTAGCTGTAACATAAATCTATATTACTACTCATGTATTTCTACTTTCATATGTGTTAGTCATGGTTGACTAAAGGGTCACTGTTTTTGTAGAGCAGGAAAATGTGTTACAGAAACTCTAGAATTTATCTAACAGGGAAAAGGAAAATTATTTTATTAGTGGCATGTGTATTGAATAGATACATCACCCTGGGAAAATTTCCAAGCTGACCTATTTAACAAACCATGCAGCATGAACATCTATTTGTGCCTGTGGTCATGTATGCTTTTAATGTCGTAATAATCTCATGGTCTTCTTTTAAATGGCTTTTTTAGCAATCACTGTCATTTTTATTTTTGTTGTTTATGACTATCCAAAGAATGATACAAGTTTATGCTGGTACTCACTAGTATTTTACAGCTATACAAAAATAAGCTTACATTCCCCTGAAAAAAATATTTCGTATTATACCTGTATGAGATGCATTTCTTTTTTCCATAGCAATCACAATGGTTTAATAGGCAATTGATAATTCTTAGAGGCACAGTGATAATAAGTGACAGTGAAAAGTAGAGAAAATTAGGCTGCAGTACAGTAATAAAATTAGTGAAAGTAAGAAAGGTCAAATGGATAATTTGCCCCTGTTATATTAAAGATTCAATTATGTAAAAAAAACAACAGTGTCTGTGCAGACAGTAGCTGGTGCCCCCATGCACTATGACTATTAATCCCAAACACAGGTGGTGTTTTTGTAAGACTGTAGTTATTTCTATGGATAGTCTTTCCTCTGACATGAACCTTAAAGGGTACCTCCACTTTCATGGGTAAAAAAATAGCAAATAAAGAAAAAATGATATAGCTTATACAATTGTGACACAAGTCATTTTGTAATTGAATGTTATTAAAAATTACCTTTCCTTTTCAATCTGCAGCCACTGTGATTTTCTGAAAATGCAATGCAATATGGCTACCTGGAGTTATTCTGTACACGGAATGTGTACTGACCACCCCCCAGAAACATAATTTCCTGCTTTTATGATTGGCTCACCAATTTTCCCATAAATCTGCATAAGGTACAAGTCAGATTTCAGGCATCCTCTGTAATGAAAATGTAATTTTTGGTGAGAAACTCCCAATAGGAACATTTCTAAAGGGATGCAGGCCGAGCAACTTTGCTCATTAGTGCTATGCAAGTACACAGCTGACTGATA